>OV277694.1:1282857-1924285 GCA_922987775.1 Agonopterix subpropinquella | reverse complement strand
TAGTTTTCACACCACCCGCTCGAAAATGGAACATTATATGTCATGTAACTCGAACCTAAAGCAAGTCATTATAGCCCTGGGCCTAGCCGGGCAATAATATTGTACTGAATTTCATTATAACCCGCTGGCAAACCGCTGGTCAATAATGAGATTTGAATATGGAACCGCATCCACAGATTATTTAATAGTTACTACGATCCTTACTTAAAATTCGTATGAAAACCTGTGATGAAAACTTATCATGGAGACAGGCACCAAAAAGAACTTAATTCGAAATTTGAACTGGCCACCACGAGTATTGAAGACAAAAAAAGAAAAAAAAAGGCGCGAATCATAAAGGTATCATGTTTATGGCGCGAATACTGCATGTTTCTGTACTTGCTCTGTACCTATTATTGCCTTCCTATTGCTACGAACAAAGTAATAAAAAAACTAAATTATTAAGAAAAACAAAAAACCCGACTGCATAAAAAACTATTATATTAACTGAAAAGAGAAAAACAAGCTCTTACATTCACTAATCAACTATAACAACTTGGTTCGAACAAATATAATTTGAATGCTATTAGGTAGGTATCGCAAACGGGGACAAAGAAGAATATAAAACATACCTTAGGTACCTTCCTTGGTTTGTCCCCGCCTGCAATACCTACCTAATAGCATTCAAATTATATTTGTTCGAACCAAGTTGTTATAGTTGATTAGTGAATGTAAGAGCTTGTTTTTCTCTTTTCAGTTAATATAATAGTTTTTTATGCAGTCGGGTTTTTTGTTTTTCTTAATAATTTAGTTTATTTCATACTTTTTAGTCTTGTGTCGAAATGGTAGCATAAAAGTACTATAATATATATATATATATTTGGAATTGTCTGTTTACAAGCTTTCATTTGATACCCATATTGTAATTTTTAACAAAAAAATTTTTTTTATTCCCCCTCTTTTTTTAATTCGCAACCACCTTATTAAAATAATATAGCCTATGTCACTCTCACGATTTTTACAAATCTAACGACACCTCATACGTCAAAATCCATCAAGCCGTTTAGGCTGTAGGCCGTGCCAAAGAAATATACATACAAACATACATACATACATACATACATACATACATACATACATACGCTCGAAAAACATAACCCTCCTTCTGGCGCAGTCGGGTAAAAATATAACATTTTCTTTCCACTACTGGAGTGCGATTTTTGAATCTCATTCGCTGAGTTCAGCAGTTGAAAATGTCAAAATTACTATGGAGATACGCATCTTTCTACTTCTGATTTGACTTTCAAAAATCGCACTCCTGAAGTATGATTTATGAAAGTCAAATCATAAGTAGAAAGATGCATATCTCCATAGTTACTTTGACATTTACAACTGCTGAACTCAGCAAATGAGATTCAAAAATCGCACTCCTGGTCTAATGTTTCAAATATCTACTTTCACTTTTAATTTAATAAAATAGTTTTTCTAAATACTATACTATTGAACTCTAATACTTTGTTATAAACTTTAATAAAATAATTGGTTTCTAACCGTAGAGAATTTACACGCTCCCCTGGGTTTCTAACAGTAATTACTTTTTATTTTCTCGCGGAGGGTGTGAAAAGTAGAGTATGGTTCTCGGGGATAAACGTGTTTTCATCTTGGGCGAGCTTGAACCCCTCTCTCCACTCAGGATTCTAGTCTTAACTCCCTCGCTTCGCTCGGGAGTTAACTCTAAACACCCTCGCTACGCTCGGGAGTTAACCCTAGAATCCCTCGTTACGCTCGGGATTCAATATCGCGCCCGTGATGAAAGACACTGCTTTATCCCCTTGGTACATAATCTACTATAATTCGAAATTTGAACTGGCCACCACGAGTATTGAACACAAAAAAAGAAAAAAAGGCGCGAATCATAAAGGTATCATCTTTATGGCGCGAATACTGCATATCTCTGTACTTGCTCTGTACCTATTATTGCCTTCCTATTGCTACGAACAAAGTAATAAAAAAATATTACATTGTCTTTCCACAACTGGAGTGCGATTTTTGAATCTCATTCGCTGAGTTCAGCAGTTGAAAATGTCAAAATTACTATGGAAATATGCATCTTTCTACTACTGCTGATTTGACTTTCAAAAATCGCACTCCTGGAGTATGACTTTTTAATGTCAAATCAGCAGTAGAAAGATGCACGTCTCCGTAGTAATATTGACATTTTCAACTGCTGAGTTCAAAGAAAGTTTCAAAAATCGCACTCCAGGAGTGCGATTTTTGAATCTCATTCGATGAGTTCAGCAGTTGAAAATGTATGGAGATGCATATCTCCATAGTTGCTTTGACATTTACAACTGCTGAACTCAGCAAATGAGATTCAAAAATCGCACTCCTGGTCTAATGTTTCAAATATCTACTTTCACTTTTAATATAAACTATTGAACACTAATACTTTGTTATAAACTCTAATAAAAGAATTGGTTTCTAACCATAGAGAATTTACACGCTCCCCTGGGTTTCTAACAGTATTGCTTTTTATTTTCTCGCGGAGGGTGTGAAAAGTAGAGTATGGTCCTCGGGGATAAACGTGTTTTCATCTTGGGCGAGCTTGAACCCCTCGCTTCACTCAGTATTCTAGTCTTAACTCCCTCGCTTCGCTCGGGAGTTAACTCTAAACTCCCTCGCTACGCTCGGGAGTTAACCCTAGAATCCCTCGTTACGCTCGGGATTCAATATCGCGCCCGTGATGAAAGACACTGCTTTATCCCCTTGATACATAATCTACTATTAGATGTTATATAAATTTTTTCTAACACCCAAAATAATAAGTAGGTAAACTTAGGTACTAGGATTTAAATTAATTAAAACAGGATTTAAAAAATTCCGAATTTATTAATAAACACTAATAGCATATTTTATTATTTATTTAATACCTGAGAGTCAAGGGATGGATGCTTCTTAATATGCTGACACTTTTTTGAGGGGATAATCAGACCATCAAACTGAACAACTTTCTCTATGGGACCAACATCGAAATCGCGAAAAAAAAAATCTTCTCGCCCGTACAAAACTGCAAACCTACTCAAGCAAAATGTATGGGACAGCTGATTTTTTTTTCGCGATTTCTATGTTGGTCCCATAGAAAAAGTTGTTCAGTTTGAGGGTCTGATCAGCCCCTCAAAAAAGTGTTAGCATATTTAGAAGGACCCTGTATACATAATTATGCTTATGTTTGTACATAATATTCCTTCATTCGTATGTATGTAAGTATTCGTTTCAATATAATTGTTTGCTTACAAATTATATCACGATTCAGAATTATATTTTCACCGAAAAACCGTTGCGTTATAAAATAAAGATAGCCGGCACGCATCGTCAGATCAATCAAATGAAATAATAGCAGTATTACAACATTCTTCTAAAGATTTCACGCCAAATCTTTTGCGTAACATACTTCAATACGATTTTTATTTTCTGAGTTAGGCATTTTGTCAGAAACTGTTTCTGGACGATCTGTAGTGAGGTATAGTGTGTTCCGGAATCTATTGACAGTCGATTAAACAAATTATGTATTAGCTGAGAGCAGTAAAAGTCTCGAGCTCACATCCAATCACATCAGCTCAATAATGTCTCTCTTTTATTGCAGAGGTATCGAATTCCTAATTCGATTGGCATAACATCAGAGTAGGAACTATTTTTGGCCTATATCACTACTCTTGGGTGTCTTACATACAAGAAGAGAGTTTAGCAAAGAGCATTAACTTGTGCACTATTTCTCCATCTACTGCGTTCCCTAATCCGCCTTTTTAGAGTGGGGATTATGGCACAGGTATCTTAATATTTATGAGTGGTTGTCCAAAAATGTTAAGTATACTTATTAGTGGTGGATGATGATTTGGAAAGATGTAGAGTTACGTTAACAACAAAATATACGTGCTACAAAGATGAGGTTGAAAAAATTACACTTCAGTTCAATCGCCTTTGGTGCTTATTTCAAGATTGCACTGACTCTCCAATCACCTTACCAAAAGCCAGTCGTGAGTATATCTCGAATATTCAACTTAATTGTAGATTCATGAGACATGCTACATAATTATTCAAATATTTGGTAAAAATATCTCAAGAGATGCCAAACGGGTTTTGTCAAAACGCAGCCCAAGAAATAACAAAGTCATTTATCGATATTAAAATTAAACACGAGCAATTTCGATTCTTATGTCGGAGTAGTAAAGATGCAATAATTATTGACGAGTGGTAAATAAAAGTGGTTTTACTAAAATTGGTCCAAAACACGCAAAGTACATAATTTTTGGAACTGTAGAAATCTTTTAATAGGTGCAGTTACGCTTGCATCGTAATGTGATATTATTTTATTACAATGACATTGAGATTTTGTATAAACGCATTACTTTAAAAGGTAATTAGGAACATAAGGAATATACACAGAAAAAAAAGATTGGTATTATTAAAATTTAGGTAGGTATATTAGTCCGAGATCCGACCGTAAAATTATGCACCTATTTCATAGGCGTACGAAATGTGATAGTGTATGTTTACACAGGGGTTAATTCAAAGCCGCCAAGTTGCCTAGAAAAATCCTGCCGCAAGTACCTTTTCCATTATGATTTTTGGCATAACTTTTTCCACCTGTCTGTTAGGGAACTGTAGTGAAACACACGAATGCTGGTTTAACACTGTTTATTAAGACACCCTCACTTTACATGACATACAAATAATGTTTATAGTAAATGTACCTACATAACTATACTACATCTTTCCCCTCCAAAGGAAACAAAGTGAATCATGCACAAAACTACAACATTAACTAACCTATGACTATAGGTGTACTAATAAGTTATTTATCCAAAACATTATTTATAAACTATTATATATATTATATATGTTTTTAATCTTATGACAATATTTTGTAGTTTATGTTACTTTTATTTATCTTATTATACTTACTTTTCCATTTATAAAGAAAAATGTTTCTATTTTATTTAGCTTCAATTATGTACTTTAAATTTTAATATATAGATAGAAAAGAGCTTAAATGTGAAATATATTGTATGTGACTTTGTTAAGCACACACTTCCTTATCTTATAAATTTAGTGAAAATATTTTAATTAACCGTTTGCTGATGATTTAGCATCATTTACTTTAAATGTGATTTTAAAGTAATGAGCCTCAAAAAACAGTTCAGTGTAACATTTTCTAACAATGTATAAGCCTTAACTCTTAGGTACATACCAAATGTGAAATATATAACGTTATATTATATTAATTAATATAAGTAAGTTACTACAGTTTATTAGCTTACTCTTTATTTGAGCCAAAAAATAAGTTTGTTAGCATTCGTGCAGTTCTCTCCCTAGACCTCGCTATAGGTACGATGGGTGATGAAGATGATGATGATGTATCCTCATTTTGATTTGACATTGGATTACTGTCACTTTCATGTTCACTTGGACTCAGGTCATCTCGTGTCGTACCTGCAGACGAGACGGGCGTTGAGGGCTGTGAGGGCTGCGCCTGCACTGGCGTTGTCACTGTTCTTATTATGTTTTTCTTTCGTCTACGACTTCCAACCTGCCAAAGTAAATCTTGCGTGTTTCCTTCTACACTACAGCTAGCACTTCGTGCTGATGTACTTCTTGCTGATGCTGGCTCAGCCTGTCGCACGACCAATTGACTTCGTGTGCGCCGTAATTGACGTCCGCTTTCATCTTCTACAATAAAAGAGCGAGGCTCTGGTGCGGACGATACCACTGTTACCGGTTTCCGAATGCCATTACTAATCATCGTAGCCTTATCGCCTGGACTGATGCGTTCGAGTGATCTTGCTGACCTATTGTAATGTTTTCTGTGTTTTTCTCTTTGCGCCATTAACGCCTGATAATTTCGCTTATTATCGACTTTCTCTGACAATAGCTTTGTACTAGCGGGCAATTTTGTATTGAGACGTCTTCCCATTAATATCTGAGCCGGCGAATCCAACTCATCCCGTGGTGTGGCCCTTAAATTCAGTAGCCCTAGTGAGAAATCTTGCCCTGAAACGACACATTTTTTGAGCAAATTTTTCACAGTTTGAACGGTTCTTTCACTTTTCCCATTCGATTGTGGGTGATGTGGTGAAGACGTCACATGTCGTACTTCCCATTCACCCATGAAGTTTTTAAATTCTTTTGAACTGTATGCCGGTCCATTATCGGTCACCAGCTCTGCTGGTATTCCATGCCGTGCAAACTGCTCCCGCATGAAGCTAATAACATTTCTGGAGCAGATACCTTTGAGCTCACCTACCTCTACGTAATTTGAAAAATAGTCCACCAAGATAATATAGCTCTTTTTTCTGTATTCGAATAAATCGGAAGCAAGTTTGTGCCAGGGCAGGGCGGGCACGTCGTGCTGCAGCAGCGGCAGGCGACGCGGGCGCGGGGCGTGCAGCGCGCAGGTCTCGCAGCGCCGCGCCACTCGCTCCACGTCCTCGCACAGCCCCGGCCAAAACATTACCTCTCGTGCGCGACGCTTGCACCGCTCTATTCCTAAATGCCCTTCATGCACGCGGGACAGCATTTCTTTGCGTAGAGCGCGTGGTATGAATATACATTCGCTCTTGAAAATCACCCCCTGTAAATAGTGTAACTGTTCTCGGTACGGCCAAAACACACTGACCTTTATATCGACATCACGCCTGTTCTTTGGCCACCCGTTTGTGATGTACTTTATCAACCGTTTGCAGTCAATGTCAGTCTCCGTTTCTTTCTTGATGACCTCCATTTTTTGTTGGCTGAATGGTACATGATCAATCATGAAGCAAGCCTGAGCCTCAACCTCATCCGTGACTCGATCATTCATTAATTCCTTTAAAGGAGCCCTCGATAAAGTGTCGGCTATATACATGAACTTACCAGGGGTGTAAACAACCTTAAAATCGCACCCTTGAACCCTCATCATCATCCTCTGTAGACGAGCTGGCACCGATATCAGTGGTTTGTTAAATAAAGCCTCAAGGGGCTTATGGTCACTTTGTACGGTGACGTCAGAACGGCCGTATATATACTGCCTAAACCGCTCCACCGCGAACACGATCGCCAACATTTCTTTCTCTATTTGAGCGTACCTGGTCTGCGTGTCGGTGAGCGTAAGAGAGGCGAACTCGACCGGGCGGCCGGCCTGCAGCAGCACGGCGCCCAGCGCCACGCTCGACGCGTCCACCGACAGCACCACCGGCGTGCGCTCGCAGTACAGCGCCAGCACCGGCGCGCTAGCTAGCTTACCTTTCAGCTTGTCCACTGCCTCAGAATGGTGCGCCTCCCACACCCATTCATTATCCTTTTTTAACAAGGATCTTAAATTATTTACACTATCTGAATAATTATGAATAAACTTTGATAGGTAATTAACCATACCCAAAAACCTTTCTAGGGCTTTTCTGTCCGTCGGGTAGGGCATATCCATTATAGCTTTTACCTTTGATTCATCCGGTCGCATTCCATTAGCATCAAACCTGTGCCCTAGGTAAGTTATTTCAGTTACGCCAAATTTACATTTGTCTCGGTTAAATTTTATCCCAATGTCCATCGCGCGCCGCAATAGGCATTCCAGTCGTCGATCATGTTCATTTTTGTCGCACCCCCACACAATAATGTCGTCAATGAATGACTCAACACCATCTAAGTCCTCTAAGTGTTGTCGAAGTTTCGCATGAAACACTTCCGGTGCGCAATTAATGCCATACGGCAGACGTAGGAATTGATACCTACCAAAAGGTGTACTAAAAGTACAAAGGTCAGCACTCGCATCGTCGATCTGCACCATCCAGAAGCCGCAGCGCGCGTCCAGCACGCTGAACACGGTGGCGCCGCGCAGCCGCGCCGCGAGCTCTGTCACGGTCGGCAGTGTATAGTGCGCGCGCCGCACCGCGCGGTTTAACGCTCCAGGGTCCATACATACACGAATGCTACCATCCTTTTTTATGACCGGTACTATTGAATTTACCCATTCGGTCGGGTGAGTTACCTTTCTTACTACACCGAGACTTTCCATTCGCGCTAACTCCTGTAGTAACTTATCTTTAATTCCTAACGGTATCTTCCTGGTAGGACAAACAACAGGCTGTACAGTTTTATCTATAACAACACTATATTTTCCGGGTAGTTTACCTAAACCTTTGAATAAATCTGAGTAGCGGTCAATGTTTATCACATTGATTCGGTTAATCAATCGCAAACAAATACAACCTTCCAATCCGAGTACATTTTGACAGTTCATATCCGCCACCACAAACGGTAAAACATATGTTTTTTTATTGTAGACTAAGGTTAAATCGATCGTACCTAAAACCGGTAGGGGGTTTCCAGTGAAAGAATGTACTCTTTTTGTGAATGGTTTTAGTTGTTTGATAGAAAAACCCAGGTTTAAATATTCAGTTTTTGAAATTACATTTATCATAGAACCAGTGTCTATTTTTAACAATAAGTTTTTACCTTGGCACATTATCGATTCGACCCACTCATTAGAAGATTTAATTAAACGTTTGTCCTCACCGATAATATCCACGTAGAAAAGCTCCTCGTCACTTTCTTCGTACGCACTTTCCTCGGAATTTACACTTAAATTCAACACCTCACGAAGTGCCTTTTTATGTACGCACACTCTCGAAAAATGACCTTTTTTTTCACAAACGTAACACAACGCATCACGTGCCGCATACCGCTCGTCACCGGGACACCGACCGCTGCCGCACGTGGGGCAGGGAGCGCGCGCGCCGCCGCCGGCGCCGGCGCCGCCGCGAGCCCCGGGGCCGCCGCCGCCGCCGCCGCGCCGCCAGGCCGCTCCGCGCCGAGCTCGCGCTCCGCCACGGGCGCCTCGCGCCGTGCCTCCTCGCATAGCGTCAACATGTACCGTTCCGCTGCCCGATGCCCCGTCGATGCATCGCCTTTCCTCCTTTGAAATTTCTGCCGCCTGACAGATTTGTATCGCCTTCGATAATGACAAATCATCTGTACGAAGTAGTCGATCCCTGACCGTATTGTTGTTGATACCACACACGATCTTATCCCGTAGCAAACTCTCGTGCAGTTCTCCGAACTCACACTGCTGACTAAGCACGCGTAATGCCGTCACGTACTGATCTACATTCTCTGCTTCTTCTTGATTACGCGTAAAGAATTTGAAACGCCTGACCGTGATGTTTGGTTTTGCACCGAAATAAGTCTCGAATTTGCGAAGAATGCAACTGATATCATCTTCGCTTTCTCCTTCATCAAACTTGAACGTCGTGAACACTTCGTATCCCCCCGATCCGATGAGGTTTACCAGCAAACTGGCCTGTATTTCTTTAGGCTCTTTGCTCACCCCAGACGCCTTGAGAAATACCTCGAACAGTTTCCGCCATTTTCGCCACGAGTCGGCTCGTGCGGCCGGACCACCTTCGAGGCATAATTCCGCCGGAGGACGCGCGTGTTCCATGATATGACACAATCACTTTCTATTTTACACTACGATTAACTATTTTGAACACAAATAACTAAGGTTCGAAGACGTTTTCACCGTAAAAACGATTAAAACGTAAGACCGCTGTCACCATGTAGTGAAACACACGAATGCTGGTTTAACACTGTTTATTAAGACACCCTCACTTTACATGACATACAAATAATGTTTATAGTAAATGTACCTACATAACTATACTACAGGAACTAAATGAGGTGCCATCGGAAGGAGAATGATCTAAAATACTGGAAAAGGTAGGGTCACGTCTCAATCTGCCCCAACTATAGGGTTGCCAGGTTCAAAGAAGTCATTTTTTAACCTGGCAGCCCTATAGTTGCGGCAATCTGAGAGATGGCAACCCTAGTTTTTCCAGTACTTTAGATCAGTCTCCTTCCGATGGCACCTCATTTAAACCCCTGTGTAAACATACACTAGAATCACATTTCGTTCGCCTATGAAATAGGTGCATAATTTTACGGTCGGATCTCGGACTATATGTCTTATATCTAGTCATTGGAATGTTATTCCCATCCAGTATGTGCCTGTGAGCGTTATTTATTTCTTAATATGACATACTTATGTAAATACATTTATGCTCACGCCATTGTCTCATGGTGGTACGCAGACACTACGACCCACCACACACAACGATTCTGTCACTCTCCTTATGAACTATACTATCGTAACTAAAATATTCGAAGTCAAAAGTCAATTCATAATGAATATGACAGTAAAATAAAACTACAGCAAAAACAAATTAAATGACCGCACTTAGTGACCGTATTATATTAAAATGTTAACAAAACTCATCTCGCGCATTATACACTTTAATTATTGATGTTAATTTCTCGCTCTAGTTAATTTTTGGAGCGAATTTGTTCTAAAATTGTACGAAATTTAATTGTTAATGATTTATACTCGGAGATTTTGTATCTTTTAAGTGTCTTTTGTTATTTATGAAATTCTGAAATTAAGTTTTTGTACAATTAGTTATTTTGAAAAAATTCAATGAATGAACCTTGCTACAATTATAATCTTAAAACGTTTGTAGTTGTAGCAACGTTTCTGACTACCGAAAAAAGTGTATTAGTTGTGGAAAAAGGTTAACATGCTGTGCTTTAAACTGAAAAACGATTACTATAGGACCAATAATATCGCTATGGATAAAAAGAAATGGTTTTGCTCCATAAAAAAATTCACTAGCACATCGATACAGATATTGTATGGAACTTATTTCTCGATTTAGATGTTGGCTCCACAGCGTAATTTGTTCGATTTGATCGTCTCAATGAACGCACCTTCTAAAGTGTGAAATTGAAATCGACAATATACCTATTTGTGGTTAGTTACAAAATACTTATCTAATAGTAAAATGCTGTCCGTCCCTTAGTCAGTCACATAAAAGGTAAAAAGGAAAGCAAATGATTTCTATTTACCAACCTTGTCCAGTCGCATTGCTATGGTCATTTCACTGACTTTCTCTTAGGTCCGAGACGAAGTAATTAGCGCCATGATTACTGGCTGTGTTATGGAAGGGTTTAGAGATATATAACGGAGTTCCTTAAGCAAAAAATCTGTCGAAAAAAAGATGGATTGTATGAAAGATGACATTTGTAAGAAAGGAAGAAACGGCTGATAGACATAATTGAAAGCAGATTACATAAACTCACGACCATAATGCCTTTCGGTGTGTTCAGATATAACTACCAACTGTTGCAGGCAGTTATAGAAAAACTCGCTTTTAGCATATTGAAAAGTAGTGATAGTTTGGTTTTCACCCACAAATACGCTGCATTAAGAAGCCCTTATCCCTTAGTCACCTTATACGACACCATTGGGAGAAATGAGGTGGTCCATTCTAATCCGGAACAAATAACGGGATGAGGGCAGGGAGAAGTTGAGGAACATTTACCTTTGGCTTTTGTATGAGTTACAATAATTTTGTACACATAAATACACCACTATTTTGTATTTTACCATAAAATGTGTATTCCGATAATGAAACTAAACAACTTTTCATAAAGAAAAACGCGAAAATTTTTCGTTTTTCTTTAGGGAAAGTTCTTTAGTGTCACTATCTGACTACACCCTTAAAATATGAATGATACTTAATAAGAAATAGGGGTGTACCTGTGCCTATAATACCTATCCTGCATAACCTACCGCTTATGTAACTAAGCGATCGCTAATTCTGTTTAAACGCTATACTTCAGTGACGTTTTCTCCTAAGGGCAAAATGGGCAAGTGCTAAGGGCGGCCGGGTCAAGGGGGGCGGCTCGTAGCGGCATGTTGCCCAAAGAAAGCCATTGCCCAAAGTATTAGCCAGACATCAGTGTGAAAAAATGTCTAGGTCTCTATTTTTACTATTGCACTACATACATAGACTGATACGAGTTTTTGTTTTATTTTTTATTTATTTAACTTTTACAAAATTTTTATCAATCAATCAATCAATCATATATTTATTTCAAGTAACAAGACTCATAATTTTATTAGTACGTACACACTTAATCTATTCTATTGTTAGTAATTTTACATATATACATACATTTATAATCTAGAATAAACAATTTCTGTCCAAAACTCCGTTGCTGCGTTACGTTAGTCATCACACACTAATTCAAAAGTACAGTTACAGGTCTGAGTTTAATATTTGACTACAAAAATTTTTTTTAAGATATTAGTTTAAGTCTTTATCGATAACAATACCAACAATAACAATAATGAGTGCATGCACAGAATAGATTTAACTTTCTGATATCAATCCTCCTGCCTAGCCCTTCGATGGAGTCCTAGCACAACCAAGTCGTATAACGGAAAAAAGTCGAGCTCGCTTCGCTCGCTCCATAATTATTTTAAATCTTGCTACTACTTTCGCAAACTACAATTTGGTTGTAGCTTGTAACAGCTTTTGTCAGTCAATTCTTAAATATCTCAAAACCTTAGAACTTTTGCTGGCACAAATCTTGGCTACAGGCCCACCGCCGGCAAACTGCAGTTATGGGGGGCGGCCAAATATATTTGCCCAGGGGCGCAATATTTGTAAATACATCCCTGCTAGACTTGCATTTGGTACTCACGTATATACACGTATATACACGTAACTACAATGGTATATTTATCAACCCTTTCTTTTGCTTCACGGTCGGATAACAAACCGCAGTTTAAAATTTCCACTAAACAAAATCCGATTTCGTCACAGCTTTTACCGAACTCTAACAATTGGCGGCAACAATAGTTTGAAGCAACGAAACTGCGCAAGAGTTTACAATGAAGATTCTGTATTACTTCGCCCCGAATTACTGTTTGCTTTGTGTTTTATAAGTACCTAGTGTTTCAAACGAGCATTAATCTAACCTCAAACGCCTTGTACGTATTTTAGAATTGACAAATACACTATTACTCATGCAGCTACGCTGCTTATTGACTATCATCATCATCATCATATAAGCCGATAGACGTCCACTGCCTCCGCCAAAGACCGCTACAACAACCGGTCCTGCGCTGCCCTCATCCAATGGGTTCCCGCCACCAGGTCATCGGTCCACCTTGTTTTCGGTCCACTTTTCGGCCCCATCGGCCATCGGTTCTACGAACAATGTGCCCCGCCCATTGCTACTTTAGTTTAGCAATACTTTGAGCTATGTCAGCTACTCTGGTTCTTCTGCGAATCTCTTCATTTCTAATTCGATCTCCCAGGAACACTCCGAGCATAGCCATCTCCATTACCCTTTGGGTGACTTTCAGCCTTTTAATGAGGCCTTGAGTGGTATAAGTCAACCGAATATGAATGCCCCATGGATACAAAGATTACTGGACAATATATGGGAGACATTGGGCGAGCGCGTCAAGTGATCATTTTGTGTGCTCCTGGCCCCATAGAGACAAAGCTTCGAATAATCGCGCTAGTGGAAAATCTATGGGAGACATTGGGCGAGCGCACAAAATGATAACATTTTGTGCGCTCTTAGCCCAAGTGGGCTAGTGGCTTGTGGACTAGCCACTAGCGCGATTATTCGAAGCTTTATTACTGTAGATGAGCCAAGCGAATGAACTTTAGATCATGGCTTAAGCCATACCCGAAGGGTACGGAACTTAGGATAGGGCGTATAGGTAGCTGGGACTTCGCGGCGGATTGGCTTGCTAGGTAACCCTATTATAAAACAAATGGTACACAAAGTGTTCGATAAATAACTGGCCAAGTGCGTGTCGGACCACGCGCAGGGTAGGGTTCCATGGTTGCCCGTCATAATACACGGACTTAGAAAGGAGCTTTTTGATTTATACTACGGTTTAACGGCTAATAAAGTCTAAAAAGTACATTTTATTACTTGGTCGACTATTACTCGTAAACTTGTAAAGCCTACATGGCGAAACTATAAGGGTTCCTTGTTGACTTCTGAACCCTAAAACCGCAGCATTTAAACTGAATCTCAATTAAGAAACGGCATTGTGTCGTCATTGATAAAATGTAACCAGTTCTGCGTATTGCTTCAGTAGTTTCATCCACTATTGTCTAATTCTTAATTGGATTACATGCTCGATTAATTTGGAACGAAACACAGTTTGGATGAAACCATGTCAAGCAGGCTTAAGAGGATATAGCCGTCAGGGTACCGAGCGCGCTGCTTACAAACGAAGTTTCGGCCTATTTTCAATCATCATCATCATCTCAGCCGATGGACGTCCACTGTTGGACATAGGCCTCCCCCAAGGATCGCTATAACGACCGGTCCTGCGCCGCCCTCATCCAACGTTTTTCCGCCGCCTTCACCAGGTCGTCGGTCCACCGTGTGAGGGGCCTACCCACGCTGCGCTTTCCGGTACGCGGTCGCCACTCGAGAACTTTTCGGCCTCACCGGCCATCGGTTCTGCGAGCAATGTTAATATTTGTACCCGAGTCATGGATGTTTGTATCTATATATGTATTGTATATCGTTGTCTAGTTATATAATACAAGTCCAGGCTAGATTCTGGTACTTTAAATGTGACTAGATAATTTGTGTGACATTGTCCAAGATATTTATTTATTTATTTAATGTGCCCCGCCCACTGCCACTTAAGTTTAGCAATTCTTTGGGCTATTTCAGTTACTCTGGTTCTTCTGCGGATCTCTTCATTTCTGTTTCGATCTTGCAGGGAAACTCCGAGCATAGCCCTCTCCATTGCCCTTTGGGTGACTTTCAGCCTGTTTATGAGGCCTTGAGTGAACGATCACGTCTCTGTTTCATATGTCATCACTGGCAACACACACTGATCGAAGACTATTTTCAATATAAAACAATTACTTATAATCCATCCATTGTAATCTAGTCAGAGGGGTGCTGACATGCAGAGTTGGGCGCACATTTACTGCAACAATGCCAACAATAGGGAAGGTCCCTACGTCAGCCACCTGAGAGCCCACAAGAGCTGCTCTCAGATGTGAGTAAACAGTCGCTGTGGCCGATCACAGTCATGATGATAATGATAATTATGACAAACCAATAAAACTCAATAAAAAATTTAAAATACGATCTAGAAACAATCTCTTTGAATCTCTAGGAAATTTTGTCATATTTCCTTTATAGTTTCAATGCTAGGATTAATTTTAATTTAAGATTTGTGTTGAAATCTTTGAGCCACTGTAACTTGGAAACTGTATTAATATTTTAATGGAAATCTGATAAGATGCAGCCAAAAGTTTCAAGATCGTGTTAAAAAAATCATTGACTTTAATTGGTTAATATTGAAAATAGGACGGAAATTCGATTTTATGGAACGCTTTGCAAAGACTATCCTCTTAAGAAGCCATTGTTATACAATACTTTTATAGGTTCTTAACATTCCACTTTTATATAATTTCGAATAAAAACAAAAGCGACCATTTTTTTCTTTTTTCTAAATTTATATGTTTAGACCTTTAAATAACCTATAAAAGTATGAAAATAGTTTGAAGGCTTTTGTAGTTTATCTGTTGAGTACTTTTTTAATTTAGGCTTTCCTTATTGAGAAATCTTTATTATTGTGACGAGGGCGCCACTGCGCTTGTAATAGCCCTCTTAAGAGGACTGTTGAGCTAAAAATGTCTATACATAAAGCGAAAACACCAGTCTGAACCTATTTGCTTCGAAAGTTAAGGTCATAATCTAATACTCGATTCCAAAGTATCGGAAGCAGTTACGGATCGATTCGCTCCTCGATTCAGAACGGATCGATTACGAAATACTGAAGTGATGTAACATTCGATGCAATGGAGGTTAGAGGTGCGAAGTCGATTTTATAATGAAGATGTCTTTATTGTAATTCATTTATTTAACATTTTTATGATGCGTCATGATGGGTTTATAAAATAAACCATTGTGATTGATTTGCTGAATTATGAATACGTAGTGCATTCGTTAAAAGCCTATGCCTGCCTGCCTGCCTAGAAATGGCGATATTTTTTCTTTTTTTAGCGCGGCCATCAATCAAACATGCATGTTATAGTTCAGAATAAAGTTAAAAACAAAACTTGTTATTACAAATATCTCGGAACTCTGTCCGAGCTGAGATATAAAGGCTTCAAGTGCTCGTAATGGTAATATTTCGAACTTCAAGCCTTTATATCTCCGTCCGGACTGAGTTTAGGGATATACATGTCAATAAGTTTTGTTTGTTACTTTATTCTGAAATAAAATATACAAGTTTGGTTGCTGGCCGCGCCAAAAACAACGGCGAAAAATAAGGCGCCAACCTTACATTCAAAACCCGCATTGTCTTTTAGAATATTCCAGACTTCCTCCTCCGGAAATATAGTTGTGGGCATTATGCTAAGCAATAAATAAATAAATAACGCTCACAGGCACATTATTACTTTGGATCATTACAATGTATATGTGCCGCACATACATACATTGTAATGATCCAAAGTAAGCCTTAGGCTTTTTCTTATGGGAATCATACAACAACGGCACAAACATTTAACATCCATGACCGAACCGGGATTCGAACCCAGGGCCCTGGTTTGACAGTCCGGCGTTTATCGGCGGCCGGATATTTATGTTCACACAGATTATGTAGCCCTTTTGAAAATACCAGAATCTAACCTGAACTTTTATTATGATGACTCGATATGAATAAAATACATAATAGGTACAAACATCTATGACTCGGTAATGAAGCAAGTCATATGCATCATACAAATAGTTGCCCCTTTTTAACCCCCGACGCAAAAAGAGGGGCGTTATAAGTTTGACGCCAATGTCTGTGTGTTTGTCTGCTCTCAAACGGATGGACCGATTTCGATGTGGTTTTTTTAATAGAAAGCTTTCTTTCTTTCTTTCTTAGCTGTGTTTCATGAAAATCGGTTCAGTATTTTCATGTAACTTTAAAATTAAAAACCCCCAATGCCAAAAACAAACATTTAAAAAGTAAAAAATCATTCTGTCTCCTATTATTTTAGATGTAATGTATGTTTTACTTCTAAACTCTCTTTAAGATATCTTTTGAACCCGCGATCCTTGGATCAGCAGGCAGGGTTTACTAACAACACTTAGCTATCGTGCCTTCAAAATACCTAAGGGACAATAATATTGTTATTGATATTATCGTTTTCTCTCTCAGTTCTGTCCTACTGCTAGGCAGAGGCATAAGAATAGTGTATTAGTTATTCTATGGCAGAGGTAATTCTCTGGCAGAGTTCTCCATCGTTAAGGGGCGTCCACCCGGTTTTGAGTAACTTTGTAACTATTTTATGCATTAACTATGGCACTTTTTAAGCAGAAAACAAAACTGAACAATCTACAGGATATGAGAAATGATGTGGTTTTTCTCGAAATCTATTTTAATTAATAAAACTGAAGAAAAACGACTCCAAAGTCACCTCTTTATTTCCAGTTGTAACCGTTTTACTCTTACATTGTTGATCAGAAGAATATGAAAATTTACAATATTCTTCACAATACAATATAAAATGATGTGGTTTTCTTATTTTTTGAAAAATCATATAAAATCATACGGGTTTTCAAAGAAAACGGAAAATTCTGACCGGAGCCGCGCAATTGAAGCGGGATGGCTAATTGCAAAAGTTTGCTTGTAAGAAAGAGAGCCTTGCAGATGGGAGGAGTAGCCTTAAACCACAGCCCGGACACTGCATACAAAAATTTTAAATTGACAAGATGACGTCAGCACATGCGAAACCAAAGTAATTGAACCTTAAGTCTTCTTCGTAGAACCAGAGTGCGGTAACCAGAGGGCGATAGAGGGGGTGAGGTAAAAAGTTGGTGGGAGGAAGGGAGTGTCCGTACTGTATCTAGTAATAGATATACTCTTTCTTATACTGTGGTTAAACTCTCAAAGACTTGCATTAACAAAATAATGGTTCATAAAATTGCAAACAATTTAAATAAATATTAAGATATAAGTGCAAAGGCCTCGAGTCGAATCCGATTCGAATCATCACCAGCGGAGGATGTTGAGAAACTGCGCTTGCGCAAGTTTCGGATGTTTGTTATTTTGAGCTGTTGTTAGATCTTATTTAGTTTTAACGTTATATAAGGTCTAACAAAATTAGCTGGAACTATTTTAAGGGGATGATCAGACCATCAAACTGAACAATTTTCCTCTATGTGACCAAATTCTAAATATCGAAATAGTTTTATATAGGTTGGTAGGTAAGTATTATAACAGATAGAGGTCTACTAGCAATCTAATGCTAAACAAAATTGGATCTTACCTATATTTACCAATATTAATAATTTCTTATTTTCATGTAGGTACAACAGGTAGGTAGGTATATCTGCTATCTATTAGGTACATCTGCCCTAATCGCTCGACACCATGTCGCATACAGTTAAAATAAAAATAAAATAAATAGTAACTAATAAAAAAGAAATGACCGATTTTGTTGTTCTTTAGAACATGTTTTTTTCTCTTAAAACTCACCAAAAAGATTGGATACCATCTTCTTTTCGGAGACTGGCATCAAATCGTCTGGCATCAAAGATTTGACGTAATGCCTTTTGGAATCCTAAAAAAAAATTAAAGAAAAAAAATTCTAATGGCATCTCCGAATTTTTTTCGAACGAAAAGGCCAGGTCCAGTTGATTTTTGATCTCTTTGGTGTTTACGAAATTTTTCTGTTTCTTATATGTCTATGATTGTTTAGTTGGCGTTTCGGAATTTAAATTAAAATACAAACAACTTTATTAATTTACTTGCTAGGTACTTCAATAGGAATTTACCTAGTAAACAGATTAATAAACTTGTGAGTTGTAAGACTCGATTTCTATTTTTCTATTTATTTCTCTGCGAACTTAAGTTTCTGAAAGAGAGAGAGTGATTTATTTTCCATTTCTCTTAAACAAACTACTTAGGTACTTACTATATTATTTATAAAATGACATACGAAGTACACTACTATTAACTAAATACCCACTATTTAGCCTCCACACGGTAAATACAGTTTCACACTTGACGACCCGTTTGACAGTTAATTATAGGTACGGTTATGAAAATTTCTGAACGTATCATTTGGAGGGAAACTAAATGCAGACGTCAATTTGACATTTGGCGGATTTTCTCAAGGTGCCATTCATGCCCCATTTAATAGGGGAGTCAAATGCTTTGTATGAAAAAACCATTTCTCTATGGAAAAAACTAACGAGTGACGTCATCAACATTTATTACTTTTTAAAGTTCATTGTTGTTTACATATTCAAGCTTCGTCAGCTTTGAGTACTTACCTAATTCTTTGCCGCCAAGATATCGAGTCACAAAGGAAAATTATTTGAATACAAAATGTCACCCAATGGTTTTAATTTAAAGTAGGTACCTACTTACCTTTTAAATATTTATTTACACAATGCGTCAAGAAAGATGGATAGGTAGGTACCAACAAAAATCCTTTTTTACCTAGGTTGGGTTGAGACAATTCTATGTTTAGCAATGGACTCGATGACATATCGATGAGTCATGAGGATGATAATATTTAATTACTTAAACCACACTTAAACATTAAATATTTCGCGTGCAATAAACTTAATTTAATTCTGAAAATAATTTCAAGACTAACAACTTTGCAAGGATTTCAACTGACATTATCAGTTATGGTAATCGAACCAATTTCAATCGATGCCTGTGTTTTATTTAGCTAATTTGATCGATGTTTTAATTTAGCGTTTTTTATTGGGTTTATAAAAATGTCGGCCTCGCTATACTAGATTGAATAGATCCATCTACGCTAGTTTTTAGACTAGCAATATCTAGCAATCTTTTTACTTTGATCTAAGCTAGCATCGTCGTGAAGTGTTAGGCTGGAAGAAATCTCTTTAATGATAAGTTCACCCCTTGCCTTCTTTATTCCAACCTTCTCTATTGACCAAGTCTCCAAGAAGGCATCCTGCCTGGGTAACATGACAGAGGTGAGAGCGACACAAGTCACTTCTAAACGTCAAATTTGAGTGAGGTACTATGGAGATAACCGCCAATTTGAAGTTTAGAAGTGACCTGCGTCGGTCTCACCTCTGTCGTGTTACGTAGGCTGGTTATCCTATCCATATTCTTGGTATTCTTCATTTTTTTAAAAGTCACAAAAAAATGGCCGCTTAACATGGTAAAAGGGTATGATGACGTAGGCTTGTGTCAGTCACGTGATCGGAAGAGAATACCAGGCGCAGTAGTATTGTACCATGGTATTCCTCGACTACGCATCAGGATTTCTTCTACGGTGTGTTTTTATACTCTGTGTAAACATTAAATGATTATGAATTATGAAATATTACTCGTATGTGTACATTTTAACATAATTTCTAAGAAATAATAAGCACACACCACACCGCACCACAGCATTGAAAACAAGGAACTAGTTACCGGTGTAAATGTATAACTGCATCTATAAATGCATAGAATTAATTGCTACGCTGTATAAATCTTAGGGTTGGCTCAAGCTTTCTCTGCAAAATTAAATTTATAATATGCCGAAGAAAAGATGCATGGATTATGTGAAGGATGATATGTGTAAGAAAGGAGAGAGTGCTGAAATGACGGTTAAGAGAGATGAATGGATGAGGATGAGGTATTGTGCCGACCCCAAATATTGGGAATTGGGCAAGAGAATGATGACATGATAATGAAATGTAGTCATTGACGTTGTGGAGCTTCTAATCAGTGTTTAAAACCAACACTTGAACCTGAAACAACGCCTGGGCCCTGTTTAGTAAACGCGACAATGACGTTTCAGAATATCCCTGACTACTCCCTCGGGGAATATAGTCGTGAGCATATGCTTATGCTACAATGACAATTCAAAGTACATTGCTGAGAACGCTAGGACACATGAAGCACTGCAAGTTTAGCGTTATTAGTAACCGTCGCGTTTATTAAACAGGGCCCTGGTCAGGACAATGTTTGGTTGGATGACCCTTTTTCTTGGTGACAGCCATAATAACATCAATAAAATCAACTCACCTATCCTGGGCATAGGCCTCCTTTTTAGCGACTCGGTCCTGTGCTAACCTGATCCCTTTCTGACCCGTAACTTTTCCAAAATGAATCATCACTAACAGCTTTTGTCCACCCACTGCAGGGTATAAGCCGAGGAGGCTTACACTCTATATCACACTCACTCACCTACCTCCACAATGCCACTCTTTCCTGTCTTGTGCCAGTCTCGTCCAAGTCCTTCCAGCTGCCTTCGCAATATCATCAGGCAACTTGGTTGCTGGACTACCACTCCTTGCCTGATCTCGGCCACCACTCGGTAGTCTCTACCGTCTGTTCTTCTAGCCACGTCTTGCCCACTGTCATTTTAAGGTTTCCCGCAGTTCTATGTCCGAAGTCCTGAACCAGTTCATCTTCGGCACTCGAAAAGGGATTCAAGCACGTATCCAGACTTCACTGTTCCATACAAAACAAATATTCTGATTTCGGGGAGATAAATCCCACCTATCCCCCCCCCCCCCCCCCCTTAGATACGTGTTTGAAGGGCATTAATGTAGTTGGTTACATATATTTTCTGCCCAACCCACAGCCCTGCAATGCAAATGAATGCTCGGACGGTGGGGTATCGAACTGCACCGGCGCAGGCGCAGCGCTAGGGCAACCTAACGGTTCTATACTTCCCGGTACACCTACCAAGTGTTTATTGTACTATAGTCTTTTTGTTCGTTGTAGCAATAGTTCTGACCAATTCATGAGGGATCGTGGTCATGAGTCATGTTGGCGTATGTACAGGGGTTAGGGGAAACAGTTGCATTACTTTAAAGGGTGATTGTACTCATGTTATTGAACAACTTCCCCTATGAAACCTATAGGAAATTACCAAAAAAATTTTGGAGTTGCCAGAATACAATGTGCTGATATTGATCGAACTTTTGTGTAAAAAAAGTTTATATTTTTATTGCGAATTTCCCATATGGTTCTTTGGGGAAGTTGTTCAATATCATGAGTAGAATCTCTCGTTAAAGTAATGCAAGCTGTCTACCATAACACCTGCGGTAGGGCCAATGCATTTTCTCTCGAATCAAAATTATTCAATATATTTTTTATACAACGTGTTAATAAATTAGCGCAAAACCTCATACACCCCAACTGATTTATAAAAAAAATAATTAGATTGAAACAATAATTTCATTATTTTTATAGTTAACATTTAAAGTTATTCGCAGTTTAAGTTCAGAGGCAAAAATGATTTGTTATCATTTCAGCAATGAATGAAAGCGCTAACGTACTTATGGATACATTTTAATAATCTTGTTTTGGCAGTAAGTAGGGTGAGTGTGCCCGTGGGGTGGGTTGACATCGGGTTTAGTAAATTTTAAATTTTACGAAAAAATTATTTAAAATTTTGAAAAAAATTACCTTTTCTCAAACATGCTTGGAAATGTGAGCATTATTTTGACAACCTTCTTCGAGATAAATCGAAATTGCTGTACTGGCCAAATACATGCGCGCAGCGGCCGGCAATGTTTGTATGAAAATCCATATCTGTCGTCTTTAGCGGCCAAATAAATTACATAGTAAACTCATATCTGTCGTGTAATTTAAAAATGGAACGATCTTTTTCTCCGAAACATGGCGACCAAGGAGGTAACTCATCAAAGGTTTTATTTAAATTTCGAACTGACTTGCAAATAGAAAGCAGCTTATTGAAAAAAAAATATTGTTGTTCGTTGTTCGTCATTGATTTTGAAGAGTTTTAATTTCCGCGAATTTTTTGAGAAAATTTAGTGTTTTAATTTCCGCGCATTGTTTGAGAAAAGTACTATACAAGCCTTGGCCACAACTAGGCATTGATGGACTTACGTATGTGTGCCTCGGCTTCGCCTCGGCCCACATTTACACGTTCGTCCATCAATGCCTCTGTTGCTGGCCGCTGCAGTAATGTACTATTTCTCAAACATGCTTGGAAATGTGAGCATTATTTTGACAACCTTCTTGGAGATAAATCGAAATTGCTGTACTGGCCAAATACATGCGCGCAGCGGCCGGCAATGTTGTATGAAAATACATATCTGTCGTGTTTAGCGACCAAATAAATTACATACTAAACTCATATCTGTCGTGTAATTTAAAAATGGAACTATCTTTTTCTCCGAAACATGGCGACCAAGGAGGTAACTTATCAAAGGTTTTATTTAAATTTCCAACTGGCTTGCAAATAGAAAGCTGTTTATTGAAAAAAAAAACTAATTGTTGTTCGATGTTCGTCATTGATTTTGAAAAGAATTTAAATTTCCGCGAATTATTTGAGAAAATTTACTGTTTTAATTTCCGCGCATTATTTGAGAAAAGTACTATACAAGCCTTGGCCACAACTAGGCATTGATGGACTTACGTACGTGTGCCTCGGCTTCGCCTCGGCCCACATTTACACGTTCGTCCATCAATGCCTCTGTTGCTCTGCAGTAATGTACATGTTGAAAACATGATAATTCTATTGTGCTCTACAAACTACTTTTTAGTTTTGCGTTAATTCATTAACACGTTGTATATACAGGCTGTACAATAAAATAGGACAGCTACTTAAAGAGGTGCTTCAGACCATCAAACTGAACAACTTTCTCTATGGGACCAATATCGAAATCGCGAAAAAAAAGTCTGCTGTCCCATACATTTTAGTCGAGTTATGTTTGCAGTTTTGTATGGGAGAGCGGAATTTTTTTCGCGGTTTCGATATTGGTCCCATAGAGAAAGTTGTTCAGTTTGATGGTCTGAAGCACCCCTTTAAGTAACTGTCCTATTTTATTGTACATCCTGTATTATACGGAAATGAAAATAAAGCCAAATATCCTCCAAAACTAAAAGTATTGCAGCGAGAACGCAAGTCCTATTGTAATGAAAATGGAATAGGAAAAATAAATAGGGAATTTCGAAATAATCACTATAACATCCATCATGTGCTAAAAACAACATAAAAAGTGTTATGAATGATACGAAACACCGCACCGGTTAGTTAAAGTCGACGCTATTTGACAGTAACCTTTGTAACCCTGGTCAAACCGGACCATGTTACACTGAACCTACATTTCTTTAGGTCACCAACCAACCTAAATTCCGAGCGAAAAACAAAAGTTTAGTCATGGGCCGATGGACTACAGCAGTATTAGAAAAGTGATCAAGGGAGAGCCAGAGTTGGTCAGATATTATACGGGTCAGAAATGGATCAGATCAGCACTACTAGCTGAATAACGCAAACAGGAGGCAAATATAGGCCCAGCAGTAGGTTAAAGAGCCCGTGATCAATAATGGAGACAATATAATGACTCAAAATTAGGCATTTAGTGTCGCTCACGATGTATACCGAAAAGTCTGTGGTGTGACAAATTGATAGGTACTAGAATATTATAATTGCAACAGTGTTTCTGTGACGATTTCACTGTACCGCTGAACTAATTTTGATGAAATATGATAAAATGGTAGCTTGAAACCTGAAGGACATAGAAATAAAACCACGTAGACTTCACAGGTATCTCCCTCCTCCTTTATACCTTAAGTTCCTAAAATCTCATCGGTACAAGTTTGATCTAATTTCTGTCTGGGATTGAACCGAAGTTTTCTGCACAGAAGGCGAAGCTACTTGCATAGGATATAATGTAATTCTTAAGCAAATAATTATTATGTTAGTATTCTAGCCGTTACATCGCCGGTTTCTAAGTGAAATGGGGAGAAAATGACCATTGATGCGCTTCAATGCATTCCAATTGCCGGCCATGTTTTGTAATAGTAGTCTTTATTTGTATTTATAATTATTGGCTTGCGAAGTGTGAATGACCTTTGAGGGGTTTCTTATGCTTTATTCATGAGCATAAGTTAATTATATAAAGTACTCCTTACTATGCGGTAAAGTCTTATATATTCCGTGCTATGCGTTAGTTTAAGAATCATATCTATGAACTGTTGATCAGAAGTATGGTTAACATTTAGAGGGTAGATTAGTCCATCAACTGAACTACGCGGAAACAGAATCAACTGTTCCAATTATAAAACATGAATGGGTACTCGTCCCAAAAGTATGAAAGAGCAGATAGGAAAGCAGAAAAGGTATTTTCGGTGCGTTGAAATAGGATTGGGCCGGTCGTCTGTTGTTTGCATCTGGAAAAATGGACCAAAGTTCTAACACCCTGGACATAGGATCCCGGAGGATGATCGTCCCCGCCAGGGAAGAGATGGAGGGATGGCCTGGATGCCTTCTGTTATGGGTGGATGGAGCTGGCTCAAGGCAGGAATGCATAAAGGATAAAGGGCCATATCAGTGGAATGACATAGGCTGAAGAAGATAAGTTTGTAATTTTGTAATGGTGGCTATCGTATGCTCCCAAATGGTGATAGAAATGTCGTGAAGAAATATGTATTGTAGCGCAATAAATGATAGCAAATGGCAAAATGCATCCTGTTAAAATTTATAAAATGTATTCAAAGCTCATATAAATTTTCTACCAAACAATATTTATGTGTGTAAATAAAGAACCAATATGTTATCACAGAATATGACATTTGCATAAATATTTAGCTATCATAAGTATATTTTTGACTCTTATTTGCATAAAATTTGCATGAGAAACGAGAAATCCTAGACAACACAATGGGAAACTGTTTCTCTAGTTACTTCTTCAGTTCAATGATCCTATGAACAAATTGTTTAAACTAAACTAGGTATATTTTTCAGTTAAGAAAATGTTAATTAAATAAAAAACCTCCGTCAAGTGCAAGTCAAGTGTACCGAACCGCTCAAAAGACAAACAATGACTGACCGTTTATTATTCTTTTTTCAAATTGTCTAGTGGCGCGTGTCAGCCAATCCCGTTATCGGATACTGGTTTTCAACGCATGCGCAACTCTGTTCGAAATTCAATTTCTGATTGAAGCAACGTTTTAATGTTTTCGTGCGAATTGAGCTACTAACCTTCTTTAATTTTTTTTACTTAACCCGAATCGGTTAATACTTCGATAATTATTGTTTTAATGGGGGTAAAGAGAATGTGATACAATTTTATTAATTGTGTTGGGTAAGCTGATTATATCGTAAAAATATTATTTAAGTAATTAATGTATTTTTACTTTTTGAAATCAGATAATAAAAATCCTAAAACATGAAAATCTGAGAGGAAAAAATGATTTCAAAAGTTTTAGAATACCTGAGACCTAATATTATAGTTCTAATGTTGTAACAGGCGTCAACATAAGTAATTTAGGAGTTGAAAAAAACAGTGAAGAAAAAAGACCTAGGACTTAAAAAATACAATAAGGAACATCAACATTAACTACGACATCAATAATAAAAAAGAAAAATTAAGAATTAAAAAAAAACATTTCCATTAAAATTCAATCATGCAATTTATGAAGCACTAGCTGATCTTTATCTAAACATAATAAAAAGATAAAAATATCCAGCCACTCTAACCAGATTTTTGCTAATTTAACTATAATTTTGCCAATGCTATTAAGATACCACAGTCTTAAAATAACAGGTAGGTAACATAATTTTATAAAAAAGAACATTAACCATCCTTATTTCATAGTAACCATATAAAAACCATTGACCTTTATCCTTGCGGTAATTTCATCCCTAAAAAACCGCAACAGCACCTCCAGGCCCATACTAACTACATAATGACCACGTAATAATATGCCTACACCCAACGGGTGTGGTCAAATGACTATAATCTGTACAGCAAGACGACTGACCTTATTTAGTATCACCTGTCCCTAATCGCTTTATTCTTGAATTACACGTCGAATGACCTATAAAGCGTAGAATGTCTAGTTAATAGTAGATCAAGGATTGCTCTTGACTTTTGTAGAGCATTTGACTACATTAACATGGTTTAAAATTATGTTTTAATATAAATTAATGTTTTTAAGCATATGTAAATTATTTGTTTCGTGTTGTAATTTAGAAAGAATAATTATTAATGCATAATTGCTTAAATGTGGGCCATGAATTTTAAGTTTCGTAGGGGTGTACCGCAGGGTATAAATCTGGGACTTTTATTGTTATTAGTCCACAGTTTTGATGAATGATAATGACAGCTCTCCGCAAACCGACAAAGATGAAATTACAAACAATTATGAAAGCTGTCACAGAAACATTCCGCTTTATTAATGTAATTCTGTATCTTAAAGATGAAATGACATGTAATAAACGTCATAATTTTGACACATGATGTAATTACGCCCCGCCGACAGTCGTGGACTTGCGCGGGAAAATTATCCACAATCAAATATGGCGGCGATGCTGTTTGTGCAACATTTTTTATGTCCTGTCCACTGGTATTACGTAAGTGGTAAAATTTCTTTATAAAAAGCCGGTTGGGTGCGGTAATTTTCTTACTTTTAATCTCATGTTATACTAAACACTGGTCAAGCTAGGTTCTAATATTACTTAGAAACTGGAAGAACTACGTAACTTCTGGAACTAGGTAGTTCAATAAAATAATAAAGTTCAAATGAATACATTTTTGAACCGCGTTTTTGTTAAAAGGCACTCAAACTATAAACAAGGCACCATACAAAATCACTAATCACTTCATACAAGATCTTTATCGATGAATAGAGAGTGCTAACAAAACAAGCTCCCTTCGACCTCCTTGGTAGCGGAATAATAACATCTTTGACCTATACATCTATTAGAACCTACCCTTTTTCCAAATATATCTCATTACAGTATTATAACATCTTAACCATTTATATATCTCGACGTCTTATATTATTCTCATTACCAAATTCAATCCCCTAGTTCGGTGGAGTTTAGTGCCTTCCTCATTTTCAAGCTTTATTCGAAATACTGCTTCATATTTTAAACACATGTAATTTGCCAATATTTGAAAAGGAAAACGGATTCTCTAATGTCTACTTTAGCTTGCCGTACCTTTAATAATACCCTGCTCTTATACACAAAAAGACTACGCTTCGCTCAATAACCAATCGGTATCAAAAAACAAAATGGAAACGATTAACAAGAAACAAAGGCTATCGACATTATCTCGATGGCTGTGGTATTAGCGGTCGTAACGAACATTGTTATGAACTGGACATGAAAACATAAACCTGTCACAAGACCTGCTGGTAATGAAATCTTTATTGATTCTGATGAATGGAGACTTCTTGGTACAGTGTAACAATGTTGTGTTTACCTTACAGGTTTGAGTGTTTCTAGGTTTTGTTACTCCGATTGTGTTAACATGTAATTATGTTAACTGACGACCGTTTTTCTTTTCTGTAGAAAAGTGGTCGGAGAACGCATGAATCTGCAAGTATAATGCAATGATAATGCCACTGATTAGTCTGATTAGGTTATAAATCTTGAATACGGATAAAAATTATAGGTAACTTAGTTTCTATGGGGGTAAATGTGTACAAATTCTTACGTAGTAAACATAGTAATTTGTTCAAATGATACAGAAACCGAAAAGGTAAACACCCAATCCCGTTTCGCCTCAAAATAGGTAAAT
Organism: Agonopterix subpropinquella; assembly: GCA_922987775.1. NCBI lineage: Eukaryota > Metazoa > Arthropoda > Insecta > Lepidoptera > Depressariidae > Agonopterix > Agonopterix subpropinquella. Next base: position 1,895,899 of record OV277694.1, on the reverse strand, counting down.
ATGAATTTTATAAGAAATGCCACGATAGAAAAGGATAATTTTCCGTTTACTTGGGAAGCACGATATTCCTCCTATCCTGTGTATAATTTCAGCTATCATACGATTTGTATTTGTTCTTTGATTATACACATTCGCCAGCTGTAAAACGACGGAATTGAATACACTTTGTCACGTGGGCAATGTCTCTTCGTTCGTTTTGTTCGACACATAATTGTTTGTCCCTGAGATACACTGGTGTTAAATTAATACCTACATACTGCTACTTACATTAATAAAATATGCTCGCACGTCATTGAGGTAGGCAGAGGCTCGCACGCTACGATTCTGACATAATTATTTCTTTCACCACAACCACATACATTCTTACCTCTTTTCAGGCACTTCCGATGGTTAATAGAGAGTGCTACGCACATGTCCTCTTCAGAAAAGATTATTAATTTGACCGTGTTATTAAGTTTTTCTCTCTTTACACTTTTCAGCTCCCACTGGATCGATCTATCTCGATATGTTACACCACAAGTCTGTTCTCATCCATTCTCTGTACGTGATCGAACCATCTAAGCATCTTTTTCAACTTTAGCACGGAATACATTGACTTTAGTCACAGATTATTTAATAGTCACTACCGTATCAGATAGTTCAAATCAACCATATTTTTCAAATTTAGAACATTGCCTTCAGGAACGAAAACTAAAATGAGCTTTCAGTCAATGAGCGACCATTGACCCCACACTGGGGTCAGGCTGTCAAACGTACCTGAGCTGTGGAGTGAGACATGCCTGCTTTAGTGACAATTAACATCCTTCAACTACAAGAATGCATTCCAAGTTCTCCTTTGTGACGCCGGACGAGGAAAAAATCGTCTTGGTCGGTACACCACCTACCATTACCGTAACGCACCTCTAATATCATTACCATAACGCAATATTTCCTATAAATTATGGAACACAATTTCTACCCGGAACCAACACCCCAACAATTACCCAGTCTAAAACTGTCAAAGCGTCTTACATATTGACTACCATACATTATTGATGTTGAAAACGTTATGTTATGCTCTATATGATCTGCATCTGCATATTATGTATATTGAGATCCACAAGTGATTGCTACGAAATACCTATAGCACAGTTTCAGTAGATCTAGCATGGTTATACGACGAACCGTTGCGTAGCGTAGATCTCTTCTAAATTGACTGCAAGGGAGAGAAGAAAGTCACGATTATGGGCTCATCGTCAGAATATTCAAACTCGATTCAACGTGACTATCATGCTAATTTCGAACCAAAGATTACGAATCTACGAATTTTCTAGCGAAAGGCCATCGACGTTTTCAAACTCATGGGGTATGTTTGGCATTTATAATGAAATCAGAAGTGCGATTTTTGAAAATCATACGAGCGACTCGGCAGTAGAAAGATGCATAATCTCCATAGTAATTTTGACATTTTCTACTGCCAAGTCGCTCGTATGATTTTCAAAAATCGCACTTCAGAGCCTGATTCGGCACCCATTACTGACTTTGAGATGCCAAATCAGGCGTATTCTTGTCATTTTTCGTGTAGATACGAAAATGTCGCAAAAACAATTTGTATGTGTGTGTTCATGTTATTGTTAAACAATACCATAAAGCTCAGTATAAGAAAGAACATTATGTGAGATAGTCTGCTCTAAGCTTTGTGCACTCAAGCCTGTTCGGTTAAATTGAATTGTGAAAGTATACCGCGAATATTCATCCACGAAAAATTGCACCGCCGGTCATTATTAGAATTGAGTATAAATACCTGGGTAATTGCAATAATCGATGAGAATATTGCAATACTCAAACGAATGCAATTATGTTTAGAACCGCACCGACCCTAAATCCCTCATAGCCACTAGTGCATCAAGCCTGCATTTCCCATCAAACAACCGACCGCTAGTTTATAGTTCTATGCAAACGTGCAACGATGCATTTCCATTTCAAATGGAGTTGCATAGCGGTGTTGTGAGTTATGCATATTCAGAGTCGTTGCTAGGGCCATTGTGCGCCCCAACTTTATGATTTAGCTCCTCGTAGCTCACTTTTTAGTTTGCTTCGGAGGGAGGACGTGCGATTGGGTTTAGTTTATTTGAGTCCCGTATATATTTCCGAAAAACATTTTGCCGATGAATTGATCAAACATACTAGGTATGTTCCAGTGAATTATTGACCTAATCAACGTTATGTCGTGTGATTAGTCAAATTAATTTCAAGCGCTTAAGGATTCTAAGACTCACTTATTTGTTTGTATGCATCTCAACAAAAAACGTAGCATATAAATGAAATGAAGAAAAATAAAAAAAAAATAAAAGAAAGATAAATAACGAAAAAGAACAAAAAAAAGAAATAGAAAGAAAAAGAAATTAAGAAAAATAAAGAAAAATTAAGATAGATTAAATTAAATTAAATTAAGTGGAAATTAAATTACCTAAATAATGAAATGAAATTAAATGAAATCATTTATTGCTATGAATAGGTCCATAATATTGATCTCAGGGTAACCTAGACCTTAACCTAGATGTAAGTACCTATCATCTATTCAGCTAAAATACAATAGCATGTAAATATTTATGGAAAATTATTATTTACTATAAAAACACAATATTTATGTATCTACGCTCTTATCCTCACCTTCCTGAATCTGATTCCTGTTCCATGGGAAACCGCTACCATTAGACACTTATCTTTATCTCTATAGTGGCCATCTGAGATTTTAACAATACCAAAGCTAAGAACTACCTAACTACTCGAGTTATAACAATTTATTTAATCACGAATAATTACTTACAAAATTGTCTACAAAACAACATGCTTCGTCAAACAAGTATTATGTACATAATTATTAAAATCAGTAAGACGCTTCGTCAAAACATTAACTAGCAGTTAGTTGTATAAATTGTCCTGTAGATTTTTATTCGCTTTTCAATTTACGCCCCTTCCCGAATCTCTGATTACAGTCCTGTGAATTTTAAAGTTCTTTCTCTTGAAAGCTGTATTTTAGCTCGTACCGATCGTATATTATTGCTAATGATGTCGTGATCTTTGAAATATAATAGCTTATGTGTAATGGACCACACACTAGTTGTAAAATAAGTCTCTTCTGGTGTGGTGTACTGATACATATGCCATGTTTATGACTTTATTACTGCTCTCAAACTAGGAAGGAAAATTTGTGAGGAAGCAGATCAATGAATATTACTTATGTTATGAGATAAATTGGACTATGTGGTGTCTATGAGTTATTTTAGTTTAAAGGTATAAAAATATGACTATTACCATACATGTCGGTTGACAACAGATTTTGATGATTGGGGAAAATATATTTATTGAAGAGAAAGACAGTAATGCTCAAGTTTGATGATTCTTTCACATATGAAATCTTTCTTCTGGCACAGAATGACTAATATTACTGAGTATTTTGAAGGTTTTGCATTTTTTTATTTTTTATTTTATTAGGTATTTTATTTCAGGCAACAGTACAAACAATCATAACAGGCCCATATTATAATACCTTAATCTAGAATACATATAACAATATAAAAACAAAACAAACTTAACTCTATCACACACACTCCCTAGGGTTTTTATACCAGGAACAACATTTTTGCAATCGGCTATCAAAGGGTTGCAAACAAATTTTTTTGGATACATAATCTACTGGTATACTGTTGTTAGGGTAATAATAATAAGCAAGAAAAATTATGCGCTTTCCTTACCAAAAAGCAATCAACTGATCGAACGTTTGTATGAAATGTTTTTTATTTGCTAATTTCCCTTTGTGCCTCTGGGAAAGAAATGCATCTATCTCATAGAGAAATTACGCGCTCCTCTGGGATCTATCTACCCTAATATCCTGTACTGCCTTCTTGGTCTAATGGTTAAGAGCATTGGGCTCTCGACACGAAGGTCGTGGGTTCGATTCCCACGGGGGACACCTTAGTGATATGTCACTTTGTGCGTTTTTCTCCAGTTGTTTAGGTAAGACATTGCAGGCTGAATCAACTGATTGTCTGAAAAGAAAAATGATTCCGTCTTCGGATGGCTGGTTAAGCCGTTGGTCCCGACTCTCGACTCCCGACTACTATCTCTGGTAGTCGTTACACAAAAACCACGTCAGAGGCCGTAGGCGGGCTGAAAAAAACTCCGATACCAGGCGATAAGACAAATACCTACCCTGTATATTATGTGTATACATATAATTGCCTAAACATAGGGCGTAGCATCGTGATCATAGTCTATGATCAATATGAGAGATAGAAGGCTATTCAGTTTGAATAATATGCAAGTCTTTCTATGTTGCGTTACTCAGAAGTAATGTTAGATACAAGTTAGATCTGATAATTATTATATATCACCAATCAACACCTTGGGAATCAATTAAACGGGTCAATTACACAATAAGCCTTACAAAGTAACGATTATGAATTCTGCTCACACTACAAACTATTGCATAGTACCTATTTCATAGTCATAATGTGCAGTTACTATTGATTTTCTACGCACGAAATATTTTAATGTGAAGCCTTTTTAGTTTCATTGTGTAATTTAATTGTTGAGTCGACTGTTTCGATATTGGTCTACCTCTTCTTTACTTCTAAGAAATCACTTTTATCGTCATCATCATCATCATATCAGCCGATAGACGTCCACTTCTGGACACAGGCCTCCCCCAAGGATCGCTACAATGACCGGTCCTGCGCTGCCCTCATCCAACGGGTTCCCGCCGCCATTAACAGGTCGTCGGTCCACCTTTTGGGGGCCTACCCACGCTGCGTTTTCTGGTACGCAGGCGCAGTCGCCACTCGAGAGCTTTTAGGCCCTATCGGCTATTGGTTCTGCGAGCAATGTGCCCATTCCACTTTAATTTAGAAATTCTTTAGGCTATGTCGGCTACTCTGGTTCTTCTGCGAATCTCTTCATTTCTGATTCGATCCCGCAGGGAAACTCCGAGCATAGCCCTCTCAATTGCTCTTTAGGTGTCTTTCAGCCTTCTCATGAGGCCTTGAGTCAGCGACCACGTCTCAGTTCCATATGTCATCACATCGGCAATACACACTGGTTAAACACTTTCATCTTGAGACGGTTTTTGGGACGAGTAGACTACGTAAAGTTTCCCGAATACTGCCCAGCTACCATTTATCGTCAGACCCACGTTATTTAGGTGCTTATAAATGATTAGGTTGGGTGGGCGTGTTGGTTCTGGCTTAGAATGGAGCACCCCATTTCTTCCCATGGGTGTCGTGACTAAGGGATAGGCAAAAGGCTAACCACTTATCAACAATTTACACACATTCATTTCCTCTGTCATTTCATCTTGAAACCAACAATTTTCTAAAAGCGAGCCTTGCTACAACTGCATGCAAGACAGCTGGTAGTTGTAGCAATATATCTGACCACCCCGAAAGGGATTATGGTCGTGAGTTTATGTATGGGTGGGCGTGACGTTGTATGGATGATAATGATGATGCTTATGTTATGAAAGCTCTTTATGGTTGCTTTATGGTAGAGATTAATGTTTCTTACACACACACGAAGATGTAAACTTGTTGTAAGTGACTACGTTTGATGATTGGACGGAATGTATGCGCTCACGCGCGTGCTAATGTGTTGTTGAAATCAATGTAAGTACATGTCCGGTGGATCTAAAAATTTATTATTTAGAAGAACCAGAAAAATCATCTGTCCCATAAGTTTGGGTCGAGTAGGTTTTCAGTTTTGCATGGAAAAGCTGAGTTTTTATTCGCGATGTTAACCCTACTATACAGGTGTAACAAAACACCCTAGTAATACTTAAGGGGGTGCTTCAGACTATCAAACTGAACAACTTTCAATATGGAGCCAACGTCGAGAAAAAATAAAAAAAATCTGCTGTACCATACAAAACTGCAGTACCGATTCGACTAAAATGTATGGAACAGCTGATTTTTTTTATTTTTTCTCGACTTTGGCTCCATAGTGAAAGTTGTTCAGTTTGATGGTCTGAAGCACCCCCTTAAGTATTACTATTTATTAAGAAATACCATGTAGAAATCGTCGCATTTTTATCTCAAAACGAAATCAAAAAACACCGGAAGGATCCACCAAAGAGTAGCTTCCAAAAGGCATGAGAAACGGCGCCATTGAAAATTAAAAACAAAGCACGTTTAAAACTTGATCAGAATATAAACGAAGCTAACATAGGGTGAATGAAATATGAGTATTGTTTTTTAAAGCTCAACAAAATGCATAGAAATGCAGTAAACTATCTGATGGACGTGGTTTGAGAACTTATTTAATCGTAGGTCTGATCTAAAGGACAGGGTTGCCACTCGTGGTAAATTGTTCCTCAAATATCCTCAAATATACCTTCCCCATAACGGCCATAACCTATCCACGCCACCACAGTATAAGAAGGAATATCTATTACTAGATACAGTACGGACACTCCCTTCCTCCCACCTACTTTTTACCTCACCCCCTCTATCGCCATCTCGTTACCTAGCACTTGGTTACTCGCTTCCTAAAGAGCGATGATAGCCCATACGGAAGAGAGCTAGCGCCTCAATACTGAGGCCGCGGTTCGATTCCTGGCCTGTACCACTAAGTTCTTCGGAATTTATCAATCAATCAATCAAATCATTTATTTCAGAACATAAATTCCATAGCAATGTCACAAATTAAATTTCATTGTTAGTATTGCTTACTTACTAGGTTAGTATATGAGACTTCAAGTTTAACATTACACAATAAAAAATTGTGATAATTGCAATAATGGAAAATGTCAAAAAGTTGTGGTCAAGACTGTAAACAATGTCAAAATTTATTATAGAAATAGTCTCATCTCATTATAATTATTAAATAAAAAATAAAAATAGTACCTACATTATAAAATTAAGAGGAGTGTAGTTCAATTATTATTATATTACATTGGATAGCAGGTACAGAGTCAGAATATTTAACAAAGTTGAGATGAGAACACAAACTACGCCATCAGCACCGTTGACCAATTTATGTACGGTTGTATTTATCATTTACTAGCTCGGTGGTGAAGGAAAACATCGTGAGGAAACCTGCATTCCCGAGAATGAAAAGAAAATACCATAAGTTCGGAGGTATGCGTAAATATGGGTGAGCTTGGGGCGAACACAAAAGGACCAGTGTATGCAGTGTCCAGGCTGTGCCGCCACTGTTCCCCTTCCTCTATTTTGTTTTTATTTCGTCATATTTTAATATGAAATCATTATTTACGTGACTTTGAAAAATCTTGTACTTTGACATCAACCATCGTGGACTAATCTTTTTTTTTTTATTACTAATGGGTTTGCTCTTGACTTCAATCCAGTCCTTAGAACAAAGATGGGGTCTAAGATGTAGCGAGCTTACCCAGAAGAAGCCTATTCACTCGTACTTTAAAGGAATTCGGTTTGTAGCGCTCGGAAATACCAATTGGCTGTGCGCATTATAAAAGAATCAGAAAATCAGAAAAGCGCTTAAAAAATGTGGGCATCGTAAAAGAATCAGAAAACCGCTTAAAAAATGTGCGCATTATAAAAGAATCAGAAAAGATTTAATACAGAATGTGTCGCAAATGATGGATTTAAAATACCTAATTGAAATAATAATAGAAACAATTAATCATATTGTTAAAGGGAACAGAACAAATATTATACGAGAGCAGCTAATTTTAGGAACAAAGCTTTAGCAATGTTCGATTTCTCCAGGCAAACTACCAATTAACCATAAAATATTATTTTGGTCTATTAGGTAACTTATTCAACAAAACGCAAAACCTCGTACAGCATCCTCGTATTGATTTGATTGGTCGTACGAAAGGCCACAAATTGCGTACTCTTCTCTCTCTCTTGTATGAGAAACTTCGTACGTCTGACAACCCTGATTATGTGCCATGGGAACTCTCATTCCTTAAAGAATTTACGAGTAGGCAAAAGTCTGTACGTTCCGGCGAAGAATGGACCACCTCATTCCTTCCCTTGGGTGTATGCGACGGAATCATAGAGAACCATAGTGTTTTTGTGGACTAAAGGCTACCCAACCACCTATCGTGTTTCCATATTGAAACCTTCCTCCTAAGAGTGAGCCTTAGTACAACTACCCACTTACAGGGCCGTCTTTAATCTATTTGAGGCCCTGGTCACTTTAGGATAATGGGGCCCCATGACTATGATAATAATATGAATATGATAGAGGACTGCCTATTTTATTAACAACATGCGAAAGGAGTAGCAAAATTCTAGATTTAAACCTACAAGTTGTAGGTAGACGGCCAAATTATGCCACTGTTTGTTAGGCCCCTTGTTCATTAGAATACCAAAAAACTGTAATTTTCGGATAATATCGGTTATTGGTTGGTGGTCGAGCAGGAAGTAAGGGGCCCCATCGATCGCGGATCGCGGCGCCCTGGGCACTTGCCCAAAGTAAAAACGATCAGAAGACATCAGTCTCTGGAGGTCACTCCAGATCTGCAAATTTCTAAAACACACTTATGTCTAAATCGTGTAAAGTATGGGCCGTATATGTACGAGGTTATTGTTAGCCAAACTAACAACAAAACAAAAGTTTTCACTAACAAAATACCTCGTAAACTAAACACAAGCCGCACGCGCAGCAAGTGACAGTGAATTCTGCGCGGGCGCACGGAATGCCGCCGTGTGGTAACGCAAGCGTTACGTACTTCAGCTGTCGAGTGTGATGGATTCGGCTTTCACTATAGCGTTTGACAAATTAACTATATTTGTTGAGATTAAACGGTCTGTCATTTTCATTGTTAGAAGCTATCATTTCTTCGATGTTAGAGGTAATGCTGACACCAGTGCCGTAGCTAGAACTGGATTGAAGGTAGGGCATAGGAGGTTTAAAGTAGGGTGAAATCAAAAGGCTAGTTTTTGGATGAGTAACATAATTCAGTGTCTGTGAAATCTTCTCTCCAGAAAAGAACACACCAATGATGAATCTGAGTTCTATTAGTCTACCTACCCTCAAAATAACATATAAAGGCTGGAGCGAGCGAAGTAAGCTCGAAATTTCACACTCCAAGACTCAAAACGATGTTGGTATGAGTTCCATTAACCTACCTACGGTCATAATATCATAGGCTTAAGCGAGCGAACCGAGCTCGAAATTTTGTAAGGGAATTAGCCTAACTTGCCCATATTGTAAAGAATGTTGGGTAATTTTTAAGGTAGGGCATTAGTATTTTAAGGTAGGGCATTGCTCCACGATGCCCCACTCTAGCTACGGCCCTGGCTGACACGATAGCAGCTTAGAATAAAGAGTAAACCAGAAGGAGCATACAGGCTTCTTTATATGTAACGCAACGCACCTCACCCTCATCCAACCCTCATTATTTTGACAGCTCGCAACATTTAGCGCAATAAGCTCGTTGACAGTCTCTACAGCACACCACATATACAGGGTGAAATTGATGTCATTAGCATCCTTTTAAACTAAGAGTCTACCCATCAAACTGTAAAAGTTGTTCAGTTTGATGGGTAGACTCTTAGTTTAAAAGGATGCCAATGATATCAATTTCACCCTGTAGTTACAATGAAAAAACAATATGCGAAGTTTATATTGCTTCAATTTGGAACGCGCTTGTGGTGTCTGATTTGTTCTCGTGTCTTCTAACTTGTCAGCACAATAACGCAGTCCAGCTCTGACTAAGAATGCAGGTTTGGACTGCGCGGGACCCAACATACTGCTGGCAGCGTTTCCTCGCTGAACGACCAGACTGATCCGTTGAGCGAGAAAAGTGCCAACCCTTGGATCCCCGGTCGAGTCTATCAGACGATATGAAAGATTTACACAAAGGTTTTAAGAAAACATCGCAAAATCTAAAAATAATGCGTGTTCTCAGGGAAAAGCCAGAGTGAAATAGAAATCATAATTTGAAAAACTTACCTGGATTAATCTACGACTGATAGAACGGAAGACCGCTACGATAAGAAGTGTCCAACGCATCCGGTAACCACACGATCTTTAGACGTGACCAAGGGATTAGTCGGTTCAATACATTGAGGTACCTACTAGAGGCGACACCCCGACAAAATTTTCGTAACTCTCGTTTAAGCTAACTTACTTAGCGTGTGCCAGGCGCGTGCTGCACCGCGACGCCCCCGATGCACGCCCCGCACTGCTGATCGTTGTGCACAGATTTTGTTCGCATTGTCAGCTCTATACTTATTATTCCATGGTTCAATAGTCTCGAGTTGATAGGTTATAAATTATGACTAAAGGGAAAGCTATTGCATTAAACAAGTACCTCACCTATGTTGTGTTCGTTTACTTTGTTGTACAAATATCTGTTTTGAACTCTTGCGCATCCCGTATTGTTATGTAACTGGTTTACCTCACGTATTGTTTGTACTTCTAATAGGTACGTTTACTTTGATAGAATAAATTAATGATTCTCGTATACATACGGCTGCTTCCTCACTTCGTGCTTAAACAAACTCGTCCTGGGTTAGCAATAGACTCCAGGTTAGGTTGAGTTAATTGCTAGCCCAAGTTGACGCTAGTGGGGCTAAAAAGCAATCAAAATGAACCGTTATTTCTCGTTGTTGCAGGGTTCAGATCCCCGCGTGGCGACATGCCGCGGCCGGCTGCAGACCCGTCGGTGCCAGCTCAACCAGGAGATCAACAAGGAGTTGAGACTCCGGGCAGGAGCTGAGAACCTATTCAAGGTAACATTATTCTTATACTCGGATCATGACAGCAGATTTTTTTTCCATTGAAGAAAGTTGTTTTTGAGTTTTGATGGTCTAAACCTTTCAATATTTAACTCTATTCTATTCTATACCTACCTTTCTTTTTAGTGCCTTGGTTGGTAGTGTGTTGGTCGAAGGTCCACGAAATTCAAATAAATAATGTGTAATTTTTATTTGACAGCCCGGTAGCACAGTCGGTAGTGAACCTGCCTGCTGTGCCGAGGGTCGCGGGTTCGAATCCCGTAAGGGACAAATATTTGTATGATGAATATGAATATTTGTACCCGAGTCATGGATGTTTGTATCTATATATGTATTCTACATCGTTGTCTAGTCATCGTAATACAAGTCCAGGCTAGATTCTGGTACTTTAAATGTGACTAGATAATTTGTGTGACATTGTCCAAGATATTTATTTATTTATTTATTTATTTGTATTGCTAATCCAGGGCTGACGACTGTGCTTTGTGCTTTTTTTTTTATGCAGGGCAAAATTCAACATTTTAATACAAAGGTTGTAAACTTTAATGCGTTACATATTTTAGGGTGCTTCAAATCATGAAACTTTCAATATGGAGCAAACATCCAAATTGTGAATAACAAAATCAGCTATTCCATATACATTTATGTTGATTTCTATGGAACACAAGGAGTGTTCCAGGAGGAGGAGGTGTGTTGTGGATTATTAAAAATGATAATATAAATCAAGCATCTTAAAAAAGGGCAAAACAATGGCGGAAATATAAGTTAGCAGAAAACAGCTGATACATCTAACGCATGCGTAGTTGATAATAGGTTCTAGTGAGAGCGAACCACTTTGGTTGGCAAGATAGCTTGGGGACGCTGCGCGGAAAAGTTAAAAATGCAAGGAGTAAAATTGGCGCGAGGAGGATTTCGCTAGCTAAAAATGAATCTTATGTCAGGGGAAGAAAGCTTAATTGACTAAGTTTGTACTATAGGTAGTCTGCGCATCAGGCTGTTAGCTTATTTAATTAAGAAACTAAAATTATGGATAGTATTACAAACGAAATTCATCTTTAATGAAAAGTAAATAGAGGTTAATGTCGGGAATAGTGAAAATAGCTTTTTCAATTGGAAGAGTAGTGAGGGAACACAAGATCACCATATAAGGAGACGTATTTTTGTATGAATTGAAGGGAAAAATTAGTAGGTTGAAAGAAAGCTTTATATTTAAGAAGTTAAGGATCAATTTAAATTGTTCGCAACTTGAACGAATTAGGCAAATCTGAGTAACTTTATTTCTATAGACATAGAGGTCATATCTTTTATTAAGTAAATATCATCAGGAATAACTGGACTCAACCTTATTTTCATTAAGATAGAGATCAATTTTGTATAGCGAAATTTCACCATCATTGTCATCGTCGACGTTTGTGGCTTCATGGTCATCGTTGGGTTCACCGAGGTCAGCAACGTTTTTACCGTCATGGAAAGAGTATAAATAGGCGGGAGCGATAGGAGATCGGGTCTTTCGTCATTTATATTCTGAGAGCTCACTATCTCGCTGCCGGTTTACGTTTTGCTTTTAGTTAAATTTTCTAAGTATTTTTGGGAGGTTTTGTTTATAATTTGGGATAATTGTAAAGTAATTTAAGGGGAAGAAGTAAACTTTCTTTATTGATTTTTGGGATAAATTCTGGGAGTTTCATATTTTTAATTTTTTGTTAAATTCATTTATTGGGGAGTTAATATTTAAATTGCGAGCTCGAGGAATCTTTTGGTACACGATGAAGTATCGTGGGTTTTTGGTGCTTTCACGACTAGCAGTGCTATACTGTGAAAGTGTCATTAACTTCCATTTTCATAGCCTGGCTTTGTGGTGCGCCGGCGATCGTTTTTTACCTACATAGCGATCTTTAGCCACCTGAGTTTTGTAACCTGGGCCAAATGCTGCTTGGTAATCCACCGTTCAAGAGGAGGATGTTCTTTAGGGAGCCAAGTACTTTGTTTCTGGGGTGCAAAATTTAGTCCCCTTTATTTATATATTTCACACACTTATATAACTCACCTTGGGGACTCCTGATCTCTAAGCTTCGGCCGCACGGAGTTCCCATAAAACACAAGTCCATAGGAACTAGGAACACAAGAGTTGACTTACTCGCACACCTAATTTAGCTATTTAGAAGGTTCTTCCCTAGACAACACGGGAAAACTTGCATTACACACCTACACGATTAAATGTAAATGTGGGGTCTGCCCCTAGCTTTGCAGATGCCCTTACACCGGGGTTATCTTAACACTAGGGAAACTTCTTTAGAATAGGAATATTTTAGACATTGGTTAGATTTTAAAGTCCGCGTTTTATTTTAGAAGTAGGCTAGGATAGGATAGGTAACTTTTCTAGATTATTGGGAGGGGTTGATGATAGTTATCATAGGGAAATCATATTTCCTATTCTTGTACAGTTAAAAGGAAAATATTGGTTTAGCTGATAATATCTTATTTACAATATTGGTTTCATGAAAGAATGGAACTATGTTAAGAATAATTAGTATGAATTTTACATCAAAGCTGATGACTTGTTGATAGAGAATGTTAAGCATACTATTAGGAAAGAAAACCTAATTTATTTGTTTTAGTTTCATAGAATATTTTCTATTTTTATCCCAGTTGTCTTATAGACTATAACAAACTGACAAAGACTAATGAATGAAAGTAAATTCTCCTGTCCTCTTTATTTTAAATACTTACTCATACTTACTGAATTTTTGAAGATATCACTGTAGAGTTTCTGGCCACATCTTCTCTGCAGTTAGGACCCCTAGTGACGTGGTGGTAGAGTCTTTTTGAGGTCATACCCTATCCGAAAGAAGTATTTGAGAAGGATTTTGTATTTTAAAATTTTACAAGGTACTAAAAGGGTACTAATTTTATGAGAATTATAATTACTAATATAACAAATAATCCTCCTGGAAGAATCAACTTGAGGTTCTGATAGTTTTGGTTTGTCTTTGGGTGAGCAAAGAGCAGCCCGTAGCTAATCTCCATACTAAGATGATTGGAGACGTTACACATAAGATAAATCTTAAAATATCAATGTCTTAACTAATCAACGTACAAAATCATGGTATTTATAATATAAGAGTATAATAATCGTTCTCCATTACTCCTTGTAACCGATCTCACTAACTAGGTTGGGGTGTCCCCATAAAAACAATCACAATGTTATCTAATCAAGATATGCTTACCATTTTCTTATTAACATTTAATTAATTTAAAACTTACACCCTGTATACTGTTTAGGAAAGAGTTTATTCAGGTTAGGTTTATGTCTAGGTTCAGTGCAGATAAGATCTAGGTTACTAAATCCTTCTAAACAAATCTGAGTTGTTACTAAGCAATGTGTGTTCCTAGACGACACATCTTTTAGTCAATACTTAGGTTAAGTTTAGATCTAAGTTCAAGAAAAATTTAAGTTGGCTATCATGAAGTAGTACTTTGGTTAGGCATATTATAATAGGATCAGGTTTTACTTATCATTAGGTTAAGTAGGATAGGCTAAGTTAGGTATGACTGATTGAATTATGTTGATAATAAGTTTAGGTATTTCTATGTCTCTGCTTATTAGAATGCTAGATAAACCTCGAGTCTGTTGCAACCTAGGTTACTGTTAGGCGGTTCACAACGTTAGTTCTAACCACTAGAGATCACAATTGGCCAAAACAACAACTTCAACTCAAAATAAAATCATAATTAAGTTTAGTTCATAGTAGATTTAAAACCTTTATTTAGTTAGGCAAATTAGTTTAAGTCATCTGTTTGGGATTGTAGTTTTAGTTAGGATTCATTTCATCTAGGTGCTGTAATACACCACTAGTTTTTAATTACTAACGTAACTTTAAGGGTGCATTCAGACCATGAATCTAAACAACTTTCCCAAAGAAACATGGGTCGAAAAATGAGAATTTTTTTTGGACCTTCCATACAAAAGTGCGGATCGGCCGATCGATTTTCTATGGGAGGTCCAAAAAAATTTCTCGTTTTTCGACCCATGTTTCTTTGGGAAAGTTGTTTAGATTCATGGTCTGAATACACCCTTAAAGTTACGTTAGTAATTAAAAACTAGTGGTGTATAGGATAGGTTTAAGATTCATTAATGAGACTAGGATTCATTACAACTTGGGTGCCGGTTGCCCAGGATCTAGTTTAAGATAGGGAGGGTGTTTACAAACCTTATGTAATCCGGTAGGTATTTGTGTTAAATTTTATGAGCATTGGCTACTGTTTTGCACCGATTTACTCACTCGTATCTATACGTACGCAGCGTTACATAATATTTATAATAAATAACACTATAATATTCAAGATGTTATTATACGCCTGTTTTCTACAATTTATAGTATTAATCATTATAACCAGACAATTAGTAGTCTTCCTAAATATGTATCTGTCTGTTTAACCTTAACCTTAACGGCAACTGTAACCGACCGACCAACCGACCGACCGACCGACCGACCGACCGACCGACCGACCGACTGACCGACCGACTGACCGACCGATCGACCGACTGACAGACGGACCGACAGACGGACCGACCGACCGTATCTGACCTTCAGCTTAACCTTTAACGGTACGCGAGTGCCATAGGGCACCTATCGCTACTCCGTCGAGTTATGTGTAGGTAGGTAACATAGACAGAGTCACGATTACGACACTCTTACGATTTTATGTATTCTGGGATTTCGTAAGAAAGGATTTTGTAAGATCCTCAGACGGCGTCGACTGTTAAGTCGAGGTCCTAATCAAGCGGCTTGCATAGATATACATACTCCTCAATCTAGCTGAATAACTTCATATTATGAGATAGTCATTGTCGTAGTCTGCCTACTCCGTAGGATTATGGCTTGAGCGTAAGTCTATTATAAAAACATGTATGGTAATGTATTGTACATGACCTTTAGGATTGGAGTCTAGTCGCAGCAATCGTTCGAACAGGTGCTCGATTTGTGGTATATTCTTATGAGCTCGACCCCAGCATAGCGTCTATCGTCCTGATGTGTCCCCTTTCCTCTTTTTCCTCCAGCGTTTGATGGTCATAGTTCATGAAAAGAAAAATAATCACTGTTATAGATTGTCAACCACCGCACAAACTAAGAATCCAATGTTTTTTTGACATGAAAACTAATGAAATAGGCATAGTAAATAAATGAAAGTACCATGATAGCCCTCGTGGATAAAATTATAATGAATTATCGTTATTGTCCTTTTAAATCAAAATAGAACGTTATTTTAGATAATAGATATTCGCTTTGTTCGTAGTTTTCGGAATATCACTGACCACCCCCTCGGGGAACATAGTCGTGAACACACGCTACTCTGCTGCGTGAAATAATACTTTACAACGTCGCTTTAATTTCAAAATTCCGACGTTGTATTTTGTTTTTATTTCAAAACCAGATAAAATACAGTGTGCACTTACGTAAAATAAGATCCCGTCGTCGCCACATGTAGGGTTTGCTAAATAAGTACACATTTACTGTTGCTCACTAGGCAGGTAGTATATGCGGAGCGCGCACGTCCGCACCCGACAAAGGCTGGCAGGCAACTGCCCCCACTACGCGTTCGCACAGACACTACACAAACCCGTAATATTTTTAAAAGACCTATCCAACCCACAACATGGGATAGACGAGAAAAAAAATGTCATCCCCACTTCGCGTGTAGGGGAGGTACCCTAAAAAAAATATTTATCAAGATTTTATTTCACCACTTTGTCGGCGTGATAAATATGTATACATACCCATGCCAAATTATAGCTTTCCAGTACTAAGCGTCTCTGAGCTAAGCCGCGGACAGACGGACGGACAGACGGACGGACATGGCGAAACTATAAGGGTTCCTTGTTGACATCGGAACCCTAAAAATTGACCACCATTTTTGGTTGGCCATCGCCGCCTGCCAGCCGACCGAGTGTATTTCGTAAAAAGCTAAAACCAATTGGATAAGCATAATTTTGTTTATTAGTCCGATGGGTTAGTTAGTTTTGTCACAGAGAGGTTCCTAACATAAAACCCACCAGGATAGCGGTCGGCCGACCAAGTTTTTTCGCATCATCCTAATCGTAAACCATTGCATGAAACCAGAATTGTTCATTTGCTGGATTGGTTAACTGCTTGGTATTACCGGTCCCTGATCATTTTTAACCGACTTCAAAAAAAGGAGGAGGTTCTATGTTCGGCTGTATCTATTTTTTTTAATGTATGTTCACCGACATTTTCGTCAACCGTAAACCAATTTTAAAAAATCTTTTTTTGTATGAAAGGGTGTATATTCCCAAGGTTGTCCCATTTAAATTTTGTGAAGATCTGATGACGCGCTTCGGAACTATACAATAGAACTCCTCAAAAGTTGACAGCAAATCGTCTGCGATTGAACCATTTGCTTCGTTTCAATGTGCCCTTTGCGTGTATAACTGATATTTGAGTCGAACTAACATATCTAATCACTGAAAATTATAAATTAAAAAAATTTTTACAAAAAAAAAAAACCGACTTCAAAAGTAAAAAATAGTGAAAAATAATATTTCAGCCTATGACTTTTACGTTCGAATCTATAAGAAAATTAATTTGTGTTATTGGAGTCGGTTTCAAGCCAAGCGAAATTACTGCAAGCCCGGCTTGACAGCGACTTCGATAAAACAAATTAATTTTCTTATAGATTCGAACGTAAAAGTCATAGGCTGAAATATTATTTTTCACTTTTTTTTACTTTTATTGTTTTATCCTAAATCTAAAATCATAATCATGCACTATGACTTCAAATTCACCCTATACAGTATACAGGATGTTAGGGTAAACAGTACATTTATCAGTAATTAGTCAGTAATTATATAGGGTCCTTCTTAATATGCTGACATTTTTTAAGGGGATGATTAGACCTTCGAACTGAACAACTTTCTCTATGGCACCAACATCGGAATCGCGAAAAAAAAATCAGCTCTTCCATACAAAACTGCAAACCTGCAGACATAAATGTATGGGACAGCGGATTTTTCGCGTTTTCGGTGTTGGTCCCATAGAGAAAGTTGTTTAGTTTGACGATTTGATCATCCCCTTAAAAAAGTGTCAGCATATTAAGAAGGACTCTGTATAGGGTATCATCACACTGAACAACTTTCCCTAAGAAACCTATTTTCGACTTTTCATCGATCAGCTGATTGCGTTTAGTATGGAAACTCCATAATTTTTTTGCTATAGGTTTCTTTGGCAAAGTTGTCCAGTATCATGAGTACAATCACCCCTTAAAGTAATTCAACTGTTTACCCTAACACCCTGTATACTTCCACAAAAGAAGTCTCGTAAATCAAACCATTAGCATCCTTGTCACTAAACTATAAAGGTGATGCCGTATGCCACGGAGCTTGATGTTTCTAATCAATTCCTACCACTTGATTCACTTCAAGCTGAGATAATGGCGACCGCAAGAACGCGGCAGTGGAATTTGAAATCGGTTAATGTTTTTGTTCAATTTGTTGTTATTGCGTGGTCGATGTGAGAGAAAAGAGGAAATTATATGTTTCAATAAGATAGACGTAAGAGGGAGGTTACACGGTCAGTATTTCATCAGTCTGGTCCATCAGTATGGTCATGTATATTTGATTTGAAGGGAAACTGACTCGAGACTGACCCGACTAACATGGTGCTTCAGTATATCAGTTTCCCTTCAAATCAAATAAACATGACCAGACTGATGGACCAGAATGACGAAATACTGAACGTGTAACTGGCCTCTAACCGGGCTCTAAGATGTAAACGCTTAGAGCTAACCTCGAAAGGATCATGCTGAAAAATTGACCGGATGTTACAGACTTCAATGAACGTATCAAATTATTGCCGGAAAGTAAATTTTAGATAATTATTGGCAAAAAAAGAATAGGAAACGGGAGAAGTGCTATAAAACTTTACAGGTGTAATAACTATACAGGGTGTAAGTGAAAACCTAGCAAATACTGAGGCGGTGAACTCAGACCATCAAACTGAACAATTTTCACTATAGAGTCAGCTCAGGAAACGCGAAAAAAAATCAGCTGTCCCATACAAAACTGCAGTACCTACCAAACTCAAATGTATGGGACAGCTGATTTTCTTTTCGCGTTTCCTGAGGTAGGCTCCATAGTGAAAATTGTTCAGTTTAATGGTCTGAGTTCACCGTTTCAGTATTTGCTAGGCTGTCACTTATATCCTGTATGGGCCAATACATTTCATTTGGCTCAAGTAAGTTTGCAGTTTTGTGTGGCTGATTTTTTTCGCGATTTCGATGTTGGTGCCATAGAGAAAGTTGTTCAGTTTGATGGTCTGATCGTCCCCTTAAAAAAGTGTCAGCATATTAAGAAGGATCCTGTTTATGCCCACCAGTGGGTTGATTAGGTTTTGATTTTGTTATTATAAATATTAGGTATCTCTGAAAACCCCCTCTCGAGTAAAACAGTCTTAATTATAATGCTATGGTATGTTCCATTCTTTGGTGAATGCTTCAATTTTAAGGTAATTTCCTCTAAAGATTCACACCATTATATCTTCAAGGTCAGAGTTCAGAGACCGAACATAAAAGGGTGTCACGGTTCGGCGCGAGCGCAGTTTTTTGTCTGCGCCTTTAAGATCTTTGTGTCAATGTACTGTGACAATACAATAGGTACAATAGGTACTTGGGCGATTAACAAATTTTCACGGTTTAAGGCACCATAAATTCCAAAATGTCATAGCTGAAGGAATCGTTGACATCTCGATGAATAAGCGCAAAAACCCCAACTTATTTATAACGAAGTAATTGCATTGAAACAATAATTTCATTATTTTATTATAGGTATTGAAAATTTAAAGTTATCGCATTTTAAGTTTTCATGTAAAAATTTGTTATTATTTCAGCAATGAATGAAAGCGCTAGCGTGCTCATTTAGTAAGTAGGGTGAGTGTACCAGTGCGCGGTGGTTTAACATCGAGTTCAGTAAATTTTAAATTATACTAACTTACAAATTATTTGTTTGTTATACGCAATTTTTTGTTAGTTATACGCTGACCAAATCGGATGCGTGTAGTGCATACTGAAGAAGGGTCAAATAAAATGTACCTACCCGGAACCGACGAGCTTGTATGAAAAAAGGCGAGAGAAGTGTGACAGAATCGTAGCATGTGGCGATCTGTTGTCTCTGCCTACCCCAGTAGTGGGACATAGGCGTTACGTATGTAATTTCTGTAAAAAATTATATGATATGTTGAAAAAAATTTACCTATGTTAAAATTGATAATTAGATTCTGCTCTTGATTCTAAACAAACTCATTTTTTTTTTAGTTTTTCGTTTATTCATTTAACACGTTGTGTATGCATCCGACCGATTCCGACCTCACCTCTGGTCGTATAGGTTTCCCGTTCCAACATATCCAGGAGGATAAGGACAAGAGAGTGTAATGTTTATAGTTCACACACTTAGATATGGACTTATGAACATAATGCGTACCGGATCGCTTTTCTCATAAAGCAGCCACTGCACTCAAAATCTTGTATGATACTTAATCAATTTACTCACTCATAAAATTTGTTGGCAGGCCACGACGAACAGAAAGCTGCGTGAGACGGTAGCTCTGGAGCTCAGCTTCGTGAACTCAAACCTGCAGCTGCTGAAGGAGCAGTTAGCAGAGCTCAACTCCTCGGTCGAGTTGTACCAGAGTGACAGGTACGTGTTTATTATAAGTACCTTTATTAGCCGGCCAAGAATATTGCCACCATTGCCATTGCCATTGAAACCACCACAGCCCATCCCGTGGATGTCGGGATTAACTGGAGGATGGGCAGCAGCATTCTCCAAATAAATTAACACCCAACTGCGATCGCCAACCCGCCTGCCAAGCGTGCCGATTATGGCAAAACCTCCCTTTTGGGAAAGGCCTATTTCCAGCAGTGGACGTATAAAAAAGGCTGAAATGATCCGGCCTTACCAATATAATCATTAGAAACTCGGACATTTGGATTCCAGTGTGGACATAGGAGATCTTTGCAAGAATTGCTGTGCCGATTGCATTGATCTACAATATCTGATCTCACTTCTGATCGTATCGGTCTCTCATACCATCTGATTCAGGAGGTAAGGACGAGAGAGTGCATCTGTGTTTAGCGCGTACACTCATATTATACATATTCTCTCGCCTGTCTCCCACGGGGGTAGGCAGAGACAACGGAACGCCACCTGCTATGATCCTGACAAACCACTATTAGTCTTTTCATGCATGCTCTTCGGTTTCGGGTAGACTTATGCACTTACACACAAAATATCCTGACTGCTTTTATGTAAAGATTAGCAGTATCACGTAGTCGCGATCGACTGGGGAATTCCATCATTCATCCATCACAATATCTGTTAAAAGGTTTATTTTCATTTGGAACACATTCTCCTGTCCTCTTGTCTGTGGCATAAGTATATTAAATTTGGAGTAAGTTGGTTGGTATTCCTGATAGTCAGGGCCTCTACCCGCACATTCGACCTTCGCGATTGCGTAAACGTGTTCGTTCCAATGTCAGTACAATGAAATGCGGACCGAAACAGTATCGATATATCGAACTTCGAAAGTCCGGGTACAGGGCCAGGGTCTGGCATCGTTCAGGAATACTATAGTTTACAATTCATTTACTATAGTTTACAATATACGTGTGGCTGGGTACATCCAAATAGTGGCAAAAGTATTTACTTAACCTTGTTCCGATCCCAAGATTCGTCGTAGGGCTATTTTGGATGTGTCCAAAAGCTTGTTTTCCCTTGTTTTTCGGATCGGCTGTTTCAGCGTTGGTCGGTTGGCTGGTGTGACATTGCTGTATTGGAGGTGTCTCTTCAGCCAACGGATTAGCGTTGGTCACTAAATTCAGCCCGACATTCATACATCACACTCACTCACCACACTTACACACCACAGTCAAACCACAATCAACACGTCTCATGAAATAGTAGGTATATGAAAATATTTTATTATCTCAGTCTTTTAAGTTACTCTCAATCTGTTGTTTTTGAAACATAATGTTTTTAGTTATAACTTATTATACTTTGTTTCTCCTAACTCCTTGTGTATCATGGATCAATCAGCTTAATAGAATATTACAAACTTTTGTTACTTAAATAAGCTGCGGGTGGGGGTGCCTGGAGTGGAGACTTACAATTCTCAGGTTTACCTTCTGGTTTACCTACGTTAGGCTCCAGTCTCCCTCTAATTGTTGTTTGTATAAAAATGTGCGTATTTACTGTGTATTTGTCTATTTGTAAGTAACAATTTGTGGAGAAATAAAATTATTTTGTATTGTATTGTTTATCCTTATTTTTCACCGGTAGGTATAAATGCAAGAATTTTTGCTGATGCACCGCACACCGGCTTTTTTAATCAGAATGCTCAGAAATAATGACATTCAAAAGTTGCTTTACAACATAAATAAAAATCCAAAATCCTCTTTAATATTTTATAAACGATAAAAACATGTTTCTGGGCCATTACATAAACCGTAAATGTCCCCAATAAGGTAAGAATGAGCGAATACTAAAAGATATAAAGAAACGCCGAAAATGAATGTTGTCCGAATGATTTATGTCTTTAATTTGTGTGAATTAATTCAGATTTGACTAATTACATAATGATAGTAAGTGGTTTGCTATGTTTTTGAGTAAATAATGACGAGTGTGGGTATATTTTAGAATCGAAAAACTAGAGAAGCAAATAGATAGAAGTTTGATAAAAATTCATCGACACGGTTGGACCCATCAATTAGACAAAGACTGAAAATCTCTTCTGGTTTATATGATGTAATTATTTAAGTCGTGTCAATTCATGTAACTGGTAAATAGAGTTGCCAGGTGTCCCGATTTGCCCGGGACGTCCCGATTTTCAGGGTCTGGGGACGCGTCCCGATTTGGACCTGATCGGGACACTAAATGTCCCGATAAATCAATGAATTTATTAAAAACCATTATTATTCGAAAAAAATAAAAAAATTACACATCACGTCACTATATCGAGTGCGACAATGCGCTCAAAATAGAAGAAGAAACAAAGAAGAATGTGTTCTTTCCTTGATGTTTGGATGAAAAGTTACTCGTTCATGAAACCCGCTCCAAATACTAAGTTTAATGTAGGTACTTTGCACATAATGCTGTCTGTCTTTTATTAAGTACTAGCTGTTGCCCGCGACTTCGTCTGCGTTACCCGGATAAAAAGTACCCTATGTGTTAATCCAGGCCATGCTCTATCTGTAACCAAATTTCATCAAAATCCGTTCAGCAGTTTTTGCGTGAAAGCGGAACAAACATCCATCCATCCATACTTACAAACTTTCGCGTTTATAATATTATAAGTAGGATGTAGGATTAAATTCAGATGTAGGCTCTTCGCGAAACGCAGTTAATTTTAAAATACATTGTTTTTTGTGTGTCCCGATCTACAACCCTAAATCCCGATTTGTTTTACCTTCTGCCCCGATTTAAAACAAATAGGACCTGGCAACCCTACTGGTAAATAAATAAATACAATACAATACAATACAGCGCGCAGCGTGCAGCGGTGTGAATGTGTGGTGGGACTATTTCCGTAAGCAATCGGGATCTTTAAGTAACTTCATTAAGCATTCAGAAACAGATATCAATAAAACGGAAACAAGTATCATGTTTATAAGCAATACAATAAAGCAGCGGCGGACTAAGCCCGCCGGAGGCCCGGGGCGGCAAAACTAAATGAGGCCCCCGGTCTTTCCAGAAATTGATAACTACAATTCTTTCTAGCAGTGACAAAAAACTTAACATCGGAGCCCCTTCCTTCCATAGGCATAGGTAGCAAGTATTTTGTCCCAGGGAGATCCAGGTCCTACAACACGGAGCGAGCGAAGCGAGCCTGACATTCGTACAATGTAAAACCTAGAGCGAGCGAAGCAAGCTCGAGATTTCACTGAATTCTGGAGCAGGCAAAGCTAAGTGAAATTTTACTGCAATATAATGAGATCAGTGGAATAAGATTTAAATCATTGAGCGAGCGAAGCGAGCTCGCGTTTTCTTACGACTTAAAATCTGAAACGAACAAAGTAAGCTCAAGATTTAACTGCACACCAACAGTGCAACTGCAACTGTATACTATGAAAAGACATAGGTACCATCCAAAACCAAGAGCGAGCGAAGCGAGCTCGAGACTTCACTGAATTCTGGAGCAAGCAAAGTGAGCTCAAGATTTTAGTGCAATGTGTCTAGTCAGGAGCGAGCGAAGCGAGCTCGAGATTTTGCTTCATTATAACTCGACTTTTTCAGCTCATGCCGAAATCGAGGCGATTGATGTATTAAACAAAAAGCTGAAATGAGCTTATAATATAATGCTTATAATAACTCGATTATAGAGCTCATCTTGAAATAGAGTAGGTGAGTATATTGGCGTATAAAATTAAAACCGGAGCGAACGATTGTATAATTATGACTGGGTTGTAGCATGAACTCAGTCTCAATTCTCAAAGCACAGAAAGCTATCAAAAAAACCAAGCGAGCGAAGCAAGCTCAAATTTTCGAAACACATTCTAATTCCAACCACATTGACCTTTCAAGAAGCAAGCTCATAATTATGCTAACTGCATAACAACTTGAAAAAGATTTAGCGAGCAAAGCGAGCTCGCAAATTCGCAATATTTTGGACTCTATTTCCTTCTTTGACTTTCAATGACTAACTTACGGGGCCTCCAACTTCAAACTGCAGTCCCAGTACCGGAGGCCAGGGCCTCCGGAGCGAGCGAAGCGAACTCATAATTATGCTAACTGCATAACAACAAAAAGATTTAGCGAGCGAAGCGAGCTCGCAAAATCGCAGTATTTTTGACTCTATTTCTTTACTTGACTTTCAATGACTAACGTACGGGGCCTCCAACTTCAAACTGCAGTCTCAGAACCTGTTCTGCTTCTGGCTTCCTGAGGCCCGGGCCTCCAACTCTAAACTGTGTCTTTTTACTTGCTATATAAATGTCATTATTTTGGTTTTGATTAAAAAGGGATTTTCTTCTCGAGATTCGGAGGCCCCCCAGGACTGGGGGCCCGGGGCGGACCGCCCCCCCCCCCCCCCCCCCCCCCCCCCCCTTAGTCCGCCAGTGCAATAAAGCTCAATACAACGTGTAACATTCTTCGACGGCAACTTTCACATTCTTGTACCAATTATACGTGGTGTACTGTAAAACCGGTTTGTACGGGGTGTTTGCATTTTATTGTCAACTCCGAGAGATGGCATGGCGCATCAATTTGAGTAGTTTCTCTTAGTTTGCCTTCAGGGATAGATTGCTTTCTCCTTTGGTTCAATTTCTTGTCGTGAGGAAACCAATGTTATTTAAATTCGAGGCGTATGTATAGGTACAGAGTGAAATTGATATCATTAGCATCCTTTTAAACCCATCAAACTAAACAACTTTTACTATGGGAGCAAACCACAGAACATTATGGAGCAAACCGTAGCAAAAAAAACGCCTGTTCCATACTAAACTGCAATGCCTAGGTACTCGACTCAAATGTATGGAACAGCCTTAGACAAGGAACAGCAAACTTTTTTTTGCACTGTTCGGTTTGCTCCCATAGTAAAAGTTGTTCAGTTTGATGGGTAGACTCTTAGTTGAAAAGGATGCTAATGATATCAATTTCACCCTGCAGGTATCAGGTCGAACAAAATTAGCTGAAAGTATTTTAAGGAGATGACCATCAAATTGAGCAACTTTCTCTATGGGACCAATATCGGAATCGTAAAAAAAAATATCTATTGTCCCCAAAGACATATATAAGACATATATATTACTAGCGTAAGGACATGGCCTATGAGCTTGACTATTGTCCCCAGTTCGTTGGCTCTAAAATGCAAGGAAAAATGTCAATTTAGAGCACTACAAATATATGACACGATATAGTTCGTATACGAGTTATGACAGATGGCGCAAATTTTTGTTTCTATGAAGAAGGTTTTTGTAAAATATTCTGACGGGCCTATCCTTACGCTAGTAATATATAAATCTATGATTGTCCCATACAAAACTCTGCTGTAATATATCAACTTTTACTATCTATGGAAACAAACCGATCGGAGCAAAAAAAATCAGCTGTTCCATACTAAACTGCAATGCAATGCAAATGTATGCAACAGCTGTTTTTTTTTTTGCTCTGATCGGTTTGCTCCCATAGTAAAAGTTGATCAGTTTGATGGGTAGACTCTTAGTTTAAAAGGATGCTAATGATATCAATTTTACCCTGTATATGGATCAATCGCTAATCCTCTATCTGCAATCAATAAAAATAAAAATTTTAGCCCAATTTACGATCAAAGAATTAGTTTTACAATTTATCCATTCTAGTTTTAGTGTCTGATATAATTATTCAAATTTATGCAAATTATACATGTCGTTTGCATAACGTTCGTCAATCTCTCAACAACTTTTACTGCTATTAACTGTTCTTTATAAGGTATTGCCATAGTGTAATAAAAACTTCTAGTGGTGAAGCTCAGCGGTCGTGACAGGTCAATCGAGCGCGGTGTGTGGGGGCCGCGACCGGGGGGAGCGCGTCCCGGTACTGCATAGTCTAAAAAAACAAGTTCTTCTATTCCCAGAGTGACACAAGCCTACGTCACAAAAAATTGGCCGCTAAACATGGTAAAAGGGTATGATGACGTAGGCTTGTGTCAGTCACGTGGTCCGTCACGTGGTCGGAAGAGAATACCAGGCGCAGTATATTATTGTACCATGCGGTTAGGGTTGCCAACTTTTTTTCGACCAAATATAGTAGTTTGAGCCGAGAGCTCGAAAAAATATAGTAGATTGGGGAAAAATAAGAAAATATACAGGGTGTACAATAAAGTGGGACAGCTACTTAAAGGGGTGCTTCAGACCATCAAACTGAACAACTTTCTCTATGGGACCAATATCGAAATCGCGAAAAAAAAATCTGCTGTCCCATACATTTCAGTCGAGTTATGTTTGCAATTTTGTATGGGAGAGCGGATTTTTTTTTCGCGATTTCGATATTGGTCCCATAGAGAAAGTTTTTCAGTTTGATGGTCTGAAGCACCCCTTTGAGTAGCTGTCCCATTTTATTGTACACCCTGTATAGTATTTTTCCCCTTCTCTGGTCGTAGCGGTTCTCCGTTCCACTGGACTCAGTAGGGGGAGGACGGGTGTGTGCACTTGCGTTTGCGCGTACGTTTGTGCACCCAAATATCTCCTGCGCACTTGACTGCTTCCGACTAGCATAGTATTTTTCGAACTAGTCAATTTAAAATTTTCAAAATGAATTTTTTTTGCTACTTTTACCTCTAATACCAAAGTTTTTATTCTTCAATCATCGCCCCATTTCGTATTTTTCATAGTAAATAATGCATCCTGTAAACGCAGAAGTCGCTGGAGTCGATAAAGAAATAAGATAATTATTAAAACTTAGATATAAATCAGTCTTTAGGAAAACTTGCTAGCATTTTTCAGCAGTAGATTTATTAAAAATTGTATAGGAAGTATTCTACAGTTTTAAATGGTCCAGTCTAGATCAAATGGAACAAATGTGATGAAGAGAGAGAAATTGTTAAAAAATAATTTTAAGTTAGTGGGCATTTTTATTGGGGTAACGTATCAATGTATTTAAATTCTCTATAAATTATTTGCTCATCAAAATATAGTAGTTTTGTCTACTATATATTTTCCTCAGAATTATAGTAGTAGGGTCCCTAATATAGTAGGATACTATATTAAATAGTGGGTTGGCAACCCTACATGCGGTACTGTAATAACAGGTTTGTAAGGGTTACCGATCGATGTATACCCGCGCAGTTGACAAATTTAAAATTTAGCCCGCGAAATCATTATTGACCAATCAGAATCGAGATGTATCACCTTCGCGCGTCTGAAATCCCTTGCCGATATTAGTTTTCGCACCCTTTTTGTCGCTGAAGCGTCCATTAATCTGCTATTCGACTTGAGGCGCGATAGAGAAAGTTTCTCTATCTACTAAAGTAGCACCCAATTTTGAACCCTTTGACTGCCGCGCATAATAGATTTTTAATTACTAAATGACTTCGGGTCTAGTCTCTGCAAATGTAGATTGACGAGCGGAATTATTATCCTGGTTGTACAGTCAAGAGCACGTCAAGCTTGACACTTTGGACTTTGTACCGTTCTTATTTAGTGCGCCATAAGCGTGACATTCAAACTGCAAGTGTAAAGCTTGATGTGCTCTTGACTGTACGTATCTACCGGCTTTGTGAATTAAATGCCGGTGCCCCCCCGTCCCCCGCAAAACGCACGAGCATAGACCCGCCGCGACTTCTGCTGAGCTTAACCACTAGTAGCTTTTGTTACACTATGGTATTACTGACATATTTGTCTACATGGTAGGCGTTTTGTATTAATTGTTATTTCCTTGAATCTCGTGGTAGGTTAGGTTAGGTACGATTTGTAACAATTTTAAATGCCGGAAATACAGGGTGTAACAAAACACCCTAGTAATACTTAAGGGGGTGCTTCAGACCATCAAACTGAACAACTTTCATTATGGAGCCAACATTGAGAAAAAATAAAAAAAATCGGCTGTCCCATATAATTATTTGAGTGAAGCCGGTATTGCAGTTTTGTATGAAACAGCAGATTATTATTTCGCGATTTCGAAGTTGGCTCCTTAGCGAAAGTTGTTCAGTTTGTTGGTCTGAAGCACCCCCTTAAGTATTACTAGGGTGTTTTGTTACACCCTGTATAAAATTATAACTTTCGCCCGCGACTTCGGGAAACTTCAACATCCCTTTAGTCTTTTTAGGGGTTGACTTTTGAGACTCGTGTCTCAAAGTTCATACTGAACAACAGCAGGAGCAAGGCTCATGCCATCGTCGGAGCCCTCACTGGGCACTACGCCACAGGCACGATGATGCACAAGATGACACTATCCCTGGATCCCAGCTGCCGAGCGTGCGGAGAGGATGAGGAGACCATGGAGCACATTCTCTGTGACTGTGATGTCTTGGCGGAAAAACGCATGTGCCTCCTCGGTGATGGATATCCAAAACCGGGCGATCTTAGGCTTCTTCCCCTCAATGGTATTGCCTCCTTCATTGACCATGTATTTGAAGGATGAAGAAAGTAAAAAGTACTGGGGCTAACACAAAAGATCCCACTGGGTCGAAGTGTTGCTGGCTTGCCAGCCCCCACAACATGATAAGATAGGGGTTGACTTTCGACAAATAATTTGATAGTCCACCCCTACTCTACATCCTTTGCAGAATATATAAGGTTGTTTATCAGTATGATGGTCTGATCATATTCATAAAAAATCGTCAGCATATTAAGAAGGAACATGTATTGTACCTACAAACTGGGCGAATTAACTTGGCACCTGGCTCGCACGTAGCTCGGAATTTGACACCCCTCCTGCTACCCCCCGCGGGACCCCGCCGTCGCCGTGCGAGACCGAAGCATAGCATTTCAGTTACTGTTGCACGTGTCCCCGCGCTTTTGCATTTTCGAGTTATTCTTTCCGACTTTTTTATTCCGAGCCACGTGCGAGCCAGGTGCCAAGTTAATTCACCCTTTTTGTAAGTAGGTGGGTATTCCACATGATGCATTATCTACCAAGTCGAACAGTCACGGAACTGTTATAGTCAATGATATACAGGGTGAAATTGATATCATTAGCATCCTTTTAAACTAAGAGTCTACCCATCGAACTGAACAACTTTTACTATGGGAGCAAACCGATCGGAGCAACTAAAAAATCTGCTGTCCCATACTAAACTGCAATGCGTACTCGACTCAAATGTATGCAACAGCTGATTTTTGTTTTGCTCCGATCGGTTTGCTCCCATAGTAAAAGTTGTTCAGTTCGATGGGTACCTAGACTCTTAGTTTAAAAGGATGCCAATGATATCAATTTCACCCTGTAGTTATAAGTTATAAGTACTATAGGTACGCACGGCGACAGATCAACCTACCCATAGTTCGACCTTATGTCCATGAACATAGAGTTCAACTATGGGTAACCACGTCAGAGGCCGTAAGGCGGTCTGAAAAAACTCTGACACCAGGGCTCTGCCCACACGATAAGAAGAAGAACTATGGGTAGGTTGATCTGTCGCCGTGTGTACAGGGTGTTAGGGTAAACAGTTACATTAGTTTAAGGAATGATTGTAGATACCCATGATACTAATAAACTTTCCCTAAGAAAAAGAAGAAGGAAATTCTCAAAAAATAGTGCAGTTTCCATACTAAATGCAATCAGCAATCGAATCGAACGTTTGTATTAAACTTAGAGAATCATTTTTTTTTTGCGTAGGTATTTCCTACCACCATGAACCACCATGGTGTTCTTATCTTCTTCTTATATTAGTTTTAGCACCTCATCCATATAATTTTTACGCATGACAGAACAGCTTCCATGAAATAACTTCAAAATATAATAACAATATAACATAAGTTACATACCTACATTGAAGATTGCAGATAATAATGATAGATAGGTATTTCGTACCGTTATGTAACCGAATGATCTTATATGAATTTATGTTACGATCAAATAAAACGCAAATCATGTGACCGAAAAACATGACGTGAGATATTTTGATAATGGCTTCTATTATGTTTGGTACCTATCTTAACTATTATAAAACTGTAACATAAATTTGTCTGTACATTGAAGATATTTACAAAAAAAAAATTACGATATGGTTTTTAGATGTCCCTGATTCCAAATCACCAATTTTTGGATTTTTTGTCTGTCTGTTTGTTTGTTTGTTTGTTTGTTTGTTCGTTTGTTTGTTTGGGTGTTTGTTTGTTCGAGTATCACGCAAAAACTACTGAACCGATTTTGATGAAACTTTTTTTGTTTGATAGCTTATTATCATCTGACTTAAAATCTGGTATATAATTTATGCGGACGAAGTCGCGGGTAAAAGCTCGTACTTAATAATGTTGTGAAAGGTTAGCCATCACCTGCACCTACAGCACAGATCTAAACTATTATAAAACTGTTACAGAAGTGTTATGTATGTCTAGTTATAGGTATGGGTTTTGCGGGCTGCGCCCCGCTGTCAATATATATGTGAGTGCGCATTGAGCTTCCCTGCGTTTTACTTGTGTCCCGATATCTACCAGTGACGACGAGATCTGCGAATACCTACGGTCAAAAAATAAAAAATGGGCTCGGCTTTTACACCTTTTTTTGGTACTATTACCAACTTCGATCATCAGCAGCAAGATTGGATCACGTACAAGAGCAGAATTCAACAGTGGAGTGGTTTGTTTACAAGGACGAAACGCAGAGGAAATGAATAATAAGTTGCTGAAATATTTATTCGACTATCGGAACTCCATTCACACTACCACGGGTCAGTCTCCAGCTAAGCTGGTTTATGGTAGACAACTCAGATCAAGACTAGACTTGATAAACCCGCGGTCGACTCCCGCGCCCACCCCCCTGACTAATAAGGTCTTCGATAAACAGTGCTTGCAGAGTGAATATCATGGCGGGACTAATAGGAAAGATTTTAATGCCGGAGATAGAATTATGTATAAAAGCTATTTAAACAAGAATAAATACCGTTGGTGCTCAGGTACAATAATAACAAGTTTGGGAAAAGTCGTATATTTAATAAAAGACAAGGAAAGTGGACAGGATGTAAAGAGACACATAAACCAAATTGTAAGGGATAAAGAGATAACAAACCATAATTCACACAGTAGCAGTACGGGAAACAACTTGCAGGATGACAGGCTGACCATTAGTAACGGGGAAGAGGGTAATAGATTAAGAAATGCTCAGGAATCAGAAGCAGAAGTTCAGCAGCCAACCGAATCCCCCGATGGTGAGGTCCAGGTTGAACCGACCCCGGCCCAGCCCCGGCCTGAGCACTCACCCGCGCCGTCGACGGTGCCACCGGTGCCAACCCTAGATGGGGCCACAGCCGTACCATCTCCAGACGGCCTAGCGTCTAGACTAACTAGCCGGCTTTTAAGAAACATTCCTAAAGTAGATTATAAGAAGTATTTTTGAGATTGTATTAGATTATTGGTGGAGGGATTGTTATGTATGTCTAGTTATAGGTATGGGTTTTGCGGGCTGCGCCCCGCTGTCAATATATATGTGAGTGCGCATTGAGCTTCCCTGCGTTTTACTTGTGTCCCGATATCTACCAAGAAGTTTGTCTGTACATTGAAGACATCTACAAAAAAAAAATTACGACATAGTTTTTACCTGTCCCTGATTCCAAATCACAAATTTTTGGATTTTTTGTCTGTTTGTTTGTTTGTTTGTTTGTTTGTTTGTATGTTTGTTTGTTTGGGTGTTTGTTTGTTCGAGTATCACGCAAAAACTACTGAACCGATTTTGATGAAACTTTTTTTGTTTAATAGCTTATCATCTGACTTAAAATCTGGTATATAATTTATGCGGACGAAGTCGCAGGTAAAAGCTCGTATATTATAAGAATCTACAGTTAGGTAGGTAACAAGCAAATCTTAGGTACCTACCTATCTACTTGAAACCCTGTACGAAATGAATTGACTTAAATTAAGAAATAAATGCAAAACCAGAAAGCCTTTTTAGGGTGCCGCATTGATTTGTTATTCATCATCATCATCATCATCATCTCAGCCGATGGACGTCCACTGCTGGACATAGGCCTCCCCCAAGGATCGCCATAACGACCGGTCCTGCGCCCCTCACACGGTGGACCGACGACCTGGTGAAGGCGGCGGGAAAACGTTGGATGAGGGCAGCGCAGGACCGGTCGTTATGGTGATTTGTTATTATTTCCAAAAAAATTGTTATACGATACTATACAATGAGCCTCCTGGCTCTGCGTTCAACCGAGTCGAGTGCGGCAAGTTGATACTTGGCTGAGCCATCCCACAGGTGGCAGCAGTACTCCATACATGATCGGACCTGAGCTTTATACTTTGTCTTATACCTCAACCACTAATAAACCCAAAGCGTTGTATAAATGTAAAAATGTCAGACAATCCTTATAAATTCTGGAAAAACCAGTACCGGTAAAATGGGGTGACTTTCAAATCACGGGGTGTCTTTGATGATTACTTTTTCTAATGTTTTTTTATTAAAATATCGAAAACAAGTGGACGCATCCGTTGTTTTATTTTTGTATTGGCAACATTGCTAATTTGCCCACCATTTGCCAAGGCGCCAGGGGATTTACTGTTACCGTACCAGGAAAGAAAAATGATTGAAAGTCATAGGACGAAACCTCATAAAATATGAAATAGTTACTTTGATAGTCACTTAGAAGAATAGGAGCAATCAAACTGATCCCATTTTCAATATAGAGTTGATAAGCCGGAAAAATAAATGTTTTCTCCGAAAATCTATAACCTACATTTTTTCCAAAATGACAATTAAATCCAAATGCTAAGTCGATATTACATAATTTTTGAATTATGTTTAGAGTTTAAACTGATAAAGTTATAAGCATTTGAATTTTAAAATTAATCAATGTAACCCCATTTTACGGTACCTACTAATCCGAATTCTAATCAAGATCACAAATCACTAAAAAGTCATAAAACTTAATCTGACTTATCTAAAATCTTGTAAACACCAATAAAAGCAGACGAATTTACGATAACTGTCACAATAAAATTATCAGAAACATTAATTAAGAGGACTGCGAAACTAGCAATGTCCATACAAAAAAAGCAAAAAGTTTTTACCCCTATAACAGATGTTTAATAGTTACAACTACGTTACTACAGGGTGTTAGGGTAAACAGTTGCATTACTCTGAGAGGTGATTGTACCCATGATACTGAACAACTTTCCCTAAGAAACCTGTAGGAAATTATAAAAACAATTTCATACAAACGTTAGACCAGCTGAGTGCATTTAGTCAGGAAAGTCCAAAAAAAAATTTGCGAATTTCCCATAGGTTTCTTAGGGAAAGTTTGTTCAGTATCATGGGTAAAATCACCCCTTAAAGTAATGCAACTGTTTACCCTAACACCCTCTATAGGTACTATAATTTCTTTTTTATCAATGGCCCCGATTCGGACTGTGCCACGACTTAACTTAACTAAATGTATTGCTGTCACTTTCTAAAATAAGATTAAGAAAAGAGACAGAAAACCAACAGCTGACTTTAGTGCTGTCAAAGTGACGTTACACGCCCAAAATAAGATGCTATCATAATGTACGCCATCTTATTTAAGGCGTTTTTGGGCGTGTAACGTCACTTTGACAGCACTAAAGTCAGCTGTTGGTTTTCTGTCTCTTTTCTTACTCTTATTTTAGAAAGTGACAGGAGTAAATTTAGTTAAGTCGTGGCACAGTCAGAATCGGGGCCAATCTATGACAGTGGTGTCGATTCGAAATGTGCCACGACTTAACTAAATTTATTCCTGTCACTTTTTAAAATAAGATTAAGAAAAGAGACAGAAAACCAACAACTGACTTTAGTGCTGTCAAAGTGACGTTACAGATATACTAATCTATGCGTTACACGCCTAAAAACGCCTTAAATAAGATGGCGTACATTATGATGGTATCCTATTTTGGGCGTGTAACGTCACTTTGACAGCACTAAAGTCAGTTGTTGGTTTTCTGTCTCTTTTCTTAATCTTATTTTAGAAAGTGACAGAATTAAATTTAGTTAAGTCGTGGCACAGTTCGAATCGACACCAGTACCTACCTATTTAGTTTCGGAAGCAACTGCCCCACTCGTCTTTTTGCAACAGTTACCCAGCTCGACAAAAACCCTGAATGGCCCATAATGACAGTAATGGCCCCACTTACCCCAGGACGTCGTTACGTATAATGTACATACTTGTGACTACTTTATACTTCTTTTTGTTTTAACCTATTTGTAGTTGAGTGGACATTATTAACTAAAGGGTTTCTAAAAGTAGGGTTAGTCGAGGAATTTCATATCTTCGGTGATAGAATTCAAATTCAAAATGCAAAATTTTTTATTCAAAATAATATCACATACCTAGATAGGTAGCTTTTTGACGTCATTTTTTGACTCTACCACCAAGTCGGAAGGTGTTCCGTTGAGAGAAGATGCGGCCAGAAACTCTAAAACAAAGAATGTACAAAGTACATTTAAAATACAATATTGCATTACATAGTGTAAAATTGTCAAGACCAGACTTTTTGGTCATTCAAAGAATTAGAATAACTAAAGGTATGTCATAGAATAGGTAAGTCAATGCTGAGTCAATGCTTGCAGAAATGACATTGTAGGAAACAAAGAAAAACCAATTTAAAACTATTGTAACCATAAAGGTATTATACTACGTAAGAGAGACGGTGACAGCTGAGAGAGCGAGATGTACCTAGCGGCATGCCTGTATAATAGAAAGAGATACGTGACGCGAGGCAATAGAACCGTTTTTGGGGATTTGGAGTACTGGTAAAAATTCAGTTTCTGTCAATAATCGTGAACCTAAAGTGAAATCGTAGATAATTTTGTAAAATATACTAACACTGTTTCATTAAATTATTCACCATTTCACGTTAGATTGAGAATTAATACACAGAAATCGAATTTTTACCCTGCCGAGGACTCCAAAAAACGTCCAAAAACGGTTTCATTTGACAACTCATGTCACTTACTCTATTCCGTAAGGTATAATATCTATTATGATTGTAACATATCTAATTATTATTCTTAAATTGCTCACCAAAAACATAGTTACAACCATTGAGGTAGGTACCTACTAGAGGCGACACCTAGACAAATGTTTTTGTAACACTCGTTTAGGCCAATTGGTTCAAACTCGCTGCACCGCGACGCTCCCAGCACGTGCCCCGCACTGCTGATCGTAATGCACAAATTTTGTTAGCGTCGTCTGTTCTATACTATCTGTTCTGTTCTAAATTATTCAATGGATACAACTACAAAAATCACATTTTACGAAGCGACTACGGCTAAGGGGGACACGTGTGGTTTTTTATTCTAGGTTTTTTTGTGAGCGAATTATCATTTTGACACCATTCCCTTAAACCTTCAATTATGCTAATAGTGAGCCAGTACCAACATGGATGTCTTGTAACAAGTAACAACTGCATGCCAAAAAAATTACAGTAGGATTGCAATCGGAGCAACGTTTCTGTCCACCCTGAAAGGTCTTATGGTCGTGAGTTTTTGATCTGAATAATTCATTCATCATTAGAATGCTACATTATCCGTGATGAACATAAGCTATGAAAAAAGCGACCAAGTGTGTGTCGGGAAAAAGGGGCATTGCAACTATGCCAGGGACAGCTTGTTATCTAATAAACCAATGTCGTTCATTAGTGACATTATGTAAGTGGTGCCTCCTAGTTGTTGATGTTAGTACTAGTAGCCCACTTTCAATCAAAACCACAGACAAAGATATTTAAAAAACTCGCAGACTATAAACTCGTCAAGGAATGCGTCACAAACTAAACAACTTGTCACAAACTTTCCTCATTAGTCTCAAAACTGTACTTAATAACTGCGTCTAATTAAATTAATCCGTTCCCATAGACAATTAGAATTTATTAAAAGACAAAAAGCATCGTTTCCGCCATTGTTGCGGTTTCCCGCGCTTTGTAGACGCCATATTGTGTCCATAGAGCGTGGAATGCGCGGGCGTCGAATAGTACGATCTATGAAATAGAGTGCATCTTCTAATAATCCGTGAGCCGGTAGCATGGTTACCTACGTGACATGACATCACAATGAAATGCATGGCGTCGCAATATCTGCGTAAATTAAATGAAGCATTTTTCGAAATAACAAATACACGGCGTTGTTGAGGTAAGAGGTAAACTAAAAAATACACACACACTAATTAAGTACAGCAGGCAATAGGTAGACCACACTTGGACACTTGGATTAAGTCAACTGAACCAGTGAATGAACAAGCATTTGCCCTTCTTTTTTGGGGTCCACTGGGTAAAAAGCTCCTGTCTTGGTTGGAAAAATAGCAAGTACCTAGTACCTACATTTAGACGCTCTTCTGTGATAAATAAATTGTGTATTTTGATTGAAGATTTTAGGACTTATCTACCGGTAATTGGACGAAAGCGCAGCCTTGAATCGGCAGATTGCGAGTTCAAGTCCCTTCTGATTAACATTTTCAATCTTTACCTCAGTCTTTAATTTAAAATTTTATGTTGTAATTTATTGCTTGGTTCTTACTTAATAGGATGGGCAAACTAAAAACGATAGGCTACTTTTAGATTGCACCTACTTTTATTGTGAATCCTATAAACATAGAACTTTACTGGAATGACAACATAATGGGTGCGGGCTGCCTTTGTGCAGACAGACAGACTTTTTTCAAGCATGCTGCTTTTTATCACATTTATATAGATTACTGAAGACGGGGTAAGAGCGGATTAACGATCTTTATGGATGAGTTAATGAGCTAATCTCTTAATTAAAAAGAAACTGTTCCAAATATAAAAGATAGATGGAGCTGACAGAAACAATTAGGTGGCTAGTCTTTCACCCTTAGAAAGATTGCATAAAAAACCTTCTGCCTCAGTTGCCTCAAACGACACTGCAAGACACGGGGTGGGTGCATTCTAAGTCTGTACATACTGCATATAAAAATTTAATAAATCAATGTTAATCTTATAGCTTTCCATTCTTTACAAATTGATTTAGCTTTTGGGGCCAGTTCGTTTAATTCGCAGATTCCACCATCAAATCTTCTGTCAGGGTCATCTTTTACGATGTACTCAACATTCTGTTCTGGAGCACCACAGTCAAGGAGATGAGTTGAGGAGATTGTCGTTACAAGGAACAACTCCTGTTCTTATTCTGATCCAGCAACCAAACAGTCGATAAACGTCTAATTCTGGACATAGGCCTCCCCCAAAGATTGACGGCCAGTCCTGCACTGCCCTCATCCAAAGGGTGCCTGCTACCTTCACCAGGTTGTTGTGTTAGGGTCAGCGCACACCCAGCGTAGAACTGCTCGCGCATGCTCGAGCATGTTCTTTGCAGTCGCGCACACCTAGCGGCGAAATCCGCCGGCGGCAGCGGCGTATGCTCGAGCATCCGCGCGCATGCTCGCGAATGCTCCCGTCGCCGCGAGGAGCATACGCGAGCATACTCGAACAGACGCTGAAGGGATTTAACCACTTGCACGCTATTTTCAACTTTATTCCAATGGGAATAGAGTTCATTATCAATTGAATCAATGAAAACTGCTCGCGCATGCTCGAACAGTTTTACGCTAGGTGTGCGCTGACCCTTAACCTTGTGGTACCTACTCGATCACCACTCTAGACTCTAAAACTATTTTTCCCCATTGGCCATATGTTCTTCGAGCAATGTGCCCCGCCCATTGCCACTTTAGTTAAGCAATTTTTCGGGCTATGTCTTAGGTCATCAAGTCCCTAATAAAGACTTTATCTTCCACAGTAAAGAATGTGTGATGCCGATGGTGCCTCTCGGCCTGAAGGAGACCAAGGAGGTGGACTTCAGGGAACCTTTCAAGGACTTCATCCTGGAGCATTACAGCGAGGATGCCATGTCTTATGAAGACGCCATCTCTGACTTCATGGATATGCGGCAGGTGAGTCGTTGAAACTTTAACATGGATCCTAGATACCAATAAATATTGTTAGAGAAACACCAGTAAAGCCCCACACGTGCCACGATCCCTCACGTCCTATTTTTCAAATTCTGAAGGTGTTTTAAAGGACAGCCCCGGATTGGCAGGTTGCGGATTCAATTCCCGTCCGATTCTAAATTTTATAATCTTTGGTTTGAAATAGCGCAACATTGCTATAGCATTATTTTGGACATTGGTTGGGTCTAGAAGCTTGAGTTGAGTAAAAGGGAAATTAAAACGCCCTATAATTCTGGAATTCATACAGTTAAGTAACTTGGGTTGTTGGTTAGTTAGATTCGGAGACCTTAGATCATGAAATCAGACTTTAGAAACATGTTAAACTTATATCTGTGAATCCTTATTGGTCTTCTGAACAAGGAGTCATAGATGAATGTAGCGTGACTACAATGGTGATAACCTACCAAAAATGACTTAGACAATCTTCCAAAAGATTGATATCATTGTGTGAGTGCCCGTTTATTGTGTGTAGGTTTGTACTCCAGGTGAGTGTGTGTGTGTAAAGATCGTCGCCATACCTCTCTGTATTGCAGCGTCTCCGCTCCGCTATAAATTGCTTTAATTTCGCCAAAATATCCTCAAACTACCTGACCCCTTGTCTCATCCACAGGCCATCCGCACCCCGGTCAGGTCGACGGCGGGCGTGGCCCTCCTCTTCAAGTACTACAACCAGCTGTACTTCATCGAGCGGAGGTTCTTCCCTCCCGACCGCTCGCTCGGCGTCTACTTCGAGTGGTTCGATTCGTTAACTGGTACGTTGATTTGTTTGTGAGATTGATTGATTTAATGCAATCTAAAATAATAATCAAACTATTTATTACATTAATAACAACGCCATCTATATTTTAGGTCAGGAGTGCAATTTTTTAGAACTCATACTTTGAACTCAGCAGTTCAAAATGTCAATATTACTATGGAGACGTGCATCTTTCTACTGCTGATTTGACATTAAAAAATCATACTCCTGGAGTGTGATTTTTGAAAGTCAAATCAGCAGTAGAAAGATGCGTATCTCCATACATTTTCAACTGCTGAGTTCAACGTATGAGATTCAAAAATCACACTCCAGTTCATTAAAATAGTTACCTAC
Source organism: Agonopterix subpropinquella (assembly GCA_922987775.1). NCBI lineage: Eukaryota > Metazoa > Arthropoda > Insecta > Lepidoptera > Depressariidae > Agonopterix > Agonopterix subpropinquella. The sequence goes on along the minus strand of OV277694.1, from coordinate 1,856,498 downwards.
TGTTGCATTTTTTTATTTTTGATCTGTTTTTGTAAAACATGATTTATTTGTTTGCCTAGTATGCCAGATGCATAGACGAAGAATTTTTCGCTTACTCTTTCTACGGCCAGATGCCACGCATTACAAAGTGACAAAAAGGAAAAACACTGCGCTCATTTTGACATCCGTAAGGGCACGTTCCGATTTTTCACTCTTTATTGTCAGGGGTGGCATGCTACACGTAACTTTTTGGATAGATTTACAAACAGACCAAAAAGGAAACAAATATTCTTTTAATGAACTGCCCTAAATTAAAGATGGCGTTGTAATTTAAAAAATATATATAAAACTAATATTTTAAACCAACTTAGTGCCTGCTAAGTAGTTAATGACCCTACTTACCACTTACCTCTTTTTTATCGCGAAAAACGGAGAACCTACAGGTTAGAATAAATAAGTAGCTATTTCTCTACATACATCTAAACAAACAACCGCTTTCTGTTTCCCAGGAGTCCCGTCATGCCAGCGAACGGTGGCTTTCGAAAAAGCTTGTGTCCTGTTCAACATGGCTGGTATTTACACACAGATTGGCGCCAAACAGGTATATTATTATACAGGGTGCTAACGTAAAGGGGTGTTTCAGACCATCAAACTGAACAAAATTAACCATATTACTAACATTGAAGTCGCAATAAAAATCTGTTGTTCCTTGAGTCCAGTAGCCATTGACATGTTCTATGGAACAAGATTTTTTTTTTGTGATTTCATTATCGTTAAAGTTGTTCAGTTTCATGGTCTTAATCACCTATTACACCCTGTATTGTTTAATATTTCTTTACCACCTATTTCCTAGTTGATGGTTCCTATGGTTCATAAAACTTTATTTATTGGTAATTTGTGGTCCACGATATTTTATAAGTAGGGTAACACCTAGTATTATTCTATGTTGTGATGGTGATAGGCAAATTATTAGTCTTATAACGGTAGTCATAGAATCTATTTTCGCTTCATACACTATTTATAAGTAGAAATCAGGGACCATTCTAGGCGCTTTCTTACTAAGGTTTAGAGGTCAGCCGTGAGTTAATGAATCTCTGATAATAGGTAGGTATACAAGTATGCAATACATGTTTTCCATGACCTAAGTGCGGAGTCGTAGATCGTAGACAACATTTGGGCCACCAAAAACTTAAAATATTGACAATTTTTGGCACTAAGTATATGTATAATAAAAATAACCATTAGATATTTTTTTTATTTTAAAAAAATTGTTCCAAATGACTCGATTGATGGCGTTGATGCGAGATGGCAGTAAAATATTGTGTTTTCTGAAAAATACTTCGTCGTTGGCTGAGGCCAGCTTTATACCTTGTGGCATCAGCAACATGCTACATTCTTCATCGTTATTTATTTATTCCTCATCAGGAGCGCAACACTTGCGCCGGGCTGGACGGCGCGGTGGACGCGTTGCTCCGTGCAGCGGGCACGCTGCGCTACATACACGAGAACTTCACTAACGCGCCGTCTGTCGACTTGGCTGCTGATACGCTGCTGGTACTAGGGGCTTTGATGACGGTAGGTTATGGTCTTCCTTCAATTTTCTACTGAGTAAATTCTTATGATCTCGCCAGGTCGTCCTAGGAAGAACGAGGTGGCGGGATGATCTGGATGCTTTCGATGATAACTGCCCAGGGGGTCTACCCGGACATTTGAACTTCGCAATTACGTGAACATTTTCGTTCCAATTTCAACTCTATTACAATGAAGTTCGGACCGAAACGTTCGCGATATATCGAAAATCTAAAGTCCGGGTACTGGGCCTGAGCTTGCCCAGAACAATCGAGGCCTTTGCCTGGCAGTGGGATGATATTACAGTTACATTGGCCCCGATTCGGACTGTGCCACGACTTAACTTAAATAAATTTATTTCTAAAATAAGATTAAGAAAAGAGACAGAAAACCAAAGTGACGTTACACGCCCAAAAATGCCTTAAATAAGATGGCGTACATTATGATGGATGGCATCTTATTTTGGGCGTGTAACGTCACTTTGACACCACTAAAGTCAGCTGTTGGTTTTCTGTCTCTTTTCTTAATCTTATTTTAGAAAGTGACAGGAATAAATTAAGTTAAGTTGTGGCACAGTCCGAATCGGGGCCAATAGGTACTTATAAGAAAGTCTAGTACTACACACAGTACAGTACGGAAACTCCCTGCCGCCCACAGACAGGAACCGTGGTGGATATGAAGGCAATAGCGTATTCCTGTCTCACTTAGTATCGTGCATGGTTATCTATTCTTTTAAATTATTCCCATTTGTATGAAATGACAGCTAACATGCCCAATAGGTGTGATATAGGCTAGAAAATCCCTGCAGTGGGATCCTGCAGGCTATAACTAACATATCAAATAGTAGCCTCTAATTTCTAGTCTCTTCCACCAGGCACAAGCGCGCGAGTGCCTATTCGAGAAGCTTCAGCTGCAGGCGCGCGAGGCTTGCGGGGGGCGCGAGCGCGAGCTGCGCGACGACCTCGACATGTGCCTCGACCTCGCGCAGGAGAGCGCCCAGCTTGCGCACGTCTACCAGCAGCTTTATGACAAGGTAGAACCACTTATTATTCTTATTACTACCAGGGGTAGGACAATCGCCTTTTCGAGGGTATTCTAGCACCAGATGGCAGTATTTTATGTGCAAACTGCATTGGAAAGTGCTGTCATCTAGTAATTCAAGACACAAAACTATGAAAGAAAAAGATTTTAAATAGTTATCTTGGCTGTAACGAATTATTTGTGTTAATGTTTCCAGATGCAAACGGAGGGTGTGTTCAACTACGTGCCATACTCGTGGGTCTCCCTGGTCCACGTCAAGACTGAGTTTTATAAAGGTAACTCATACAATTCTACCCTACTGAAATAACTGACCTACTTTTTAAATAGGGTTCTGGAACCTTGCATTTTTTCCTTATTTTTCATAGTTTTCTCTGACTGCCTCCGTGGTCTAACGGTTAAGAGCATTGGCTCTCGATACGAAGGTCGTGGGTTCGATTCCCACGGGGGACACCTAGTGATATGTCACTTTGTGCGTTTTTCCCCAGTTGGTTCCACATTGCAGGCTGAATCACCTGATTGTCCGAAAAGAAAAATGATTCCGTGCTTCGGATGGCACGTTAAGCCGTTGGTCCCGGCTACAATCTCTGGAGGTAATAGTCGTTACATAAAAACCACGTCAGAAGCCGTAAGGCGGTCTGAAAAAACTCTGACGCCAGGGCTCTGCCCACACGATAAGAAGAAGATCTGAGGTCTGCCGACCCCTGAGCATTCATGAGTATATCCCAAAGAGTCCGGGGACCACATAGGTAAATAAAAATAAAAAGGTCAATTAAAATGACGATTGCATGGGTCTTTGACTATTTTGAAGGGGTCCGTGATTATTTTCAAGCAGTCAGTGACGATTTTCAAGGGGTCCATAACAGCGACGCCTCTGCGTCTGCATGACTCCTTGATAAATTTCCATGGCACCCAGATGCTTTTTCAAGGGGTCCTTGAAGATTTTGAAGGGATCCGTGACCTCATCGTTCGATTCTCCTAAATATTTCTCTCGTTAAACAAGGCTGGCACAGGCTTACTTGACACGTTTTTATTTGCAGCGCTGTCGCACCAGTACTGTGCGACGGGGCTGCTGCACGCGGCGGGTGCGGGCCGCGCGAGGGAACGCCTGTCTGCTGTGTACGCGCCAGTTGGCGACCGCTCCGTAGATAATGGTATGTTATCTACTTAATATCATCATCATCATCATCATTAGCCTATCATCGTTCACGGCCGAGGACAAAGTTTTGTGGCGCGCCTTGTGAGAGGCCTACATAATATACTGCGTGATTACTTAAACACTTTCCAAACTTTCAGTTTCAGACCATCAAACTGAACAACTTTTACTAAAGGAGCAAATCTGAAAAAAACTGTTGTTTTATAAATTTTTTACGAGTATGCCAACTAAGTCGAGTTGGCATTTCAGTTTAGTATGAAAATGAGATAGCAGATTTTTTGTTTCTGCGATTGCAGTTTTGCTGCCGTAGTAAAAGTTGTTCAGTTTCATGGTCTGAAGCACCCTTGATAATTTGAAAACTTAAAAAAAAAAACAGTATAGTCCTATCCTACTAATATTATAAACGCGAAAGTTTGTAAGGATGGATGGATGGAGGTTTGTTCCGCTTTCACGCAAAAACTGCTGAACGGATTTTGATGAAATTTGGCATACAGATAGACCATGGCCTGGATTAACACATAGGGTAGGTAGGCTTTTTATCCGGGTAAGGGAAGTCGCGGGTAACAGCTAGTTTACCAAACCGATGCAAATAAAACTAACTTGATCCAGAACCACCGATCCAACGAATAATGAATAACGATAGATCGACTCGGACTTCATATTACTCACTAAGTAGTTTGTGGGAGTATCTGATATTCTAATCTCGTTATAGATACTCCCATAAACTACTTGACACTGTCGGAAATGCAGTTCTAACGCACAAGCAACAATCCATTAATTTACACATTTAAAAAAAAGGAATGGATTCGCATGGCAGTTATTTCGTGTAATCACAAAATCTATCAACATTGAAGACTGTATCAAAATTTATATAAAAATAATACATTTTTACAGGCAACATCTCACCTTCACTGAAAAGTGACCAGGAGTTGGATCCAGCGGCGCTTGGCCGAGCACATCTCGCTGAAGCATTAGCGTTGTACGAGGAAGCATTGCGGCTTCAAAGGATGTGTCGGTAAGACCTACGATCTGTTATTAAAATAGTTTGTTTTCATACTTGTCTTATTGTAGACCTAGCTCAGTAGCTTATACCTACGTCAGAGAACGAAATTCTTCAACCTATTCAACGTATAGTGGTTTCACCTACTGGCGTTTTTTCATACTACCAACTCGGTAGTAGTTTCGGTAGACTTCGGTAGTTTGAAAAAACGCCAGTAGATGGCGCCACGGCCCTTAAGACGCAGAATATGTTGAAGAGTTTCATCCTCTGATGCCAATCTCTCTATTCTCTATCTTCAGTAGGCTCGGTAGTTTAATTAGACGAAAGCAAAGCCCCTGTTTGGCAGGTTGCGGGTTCAAGTCCCGTCCGAGACTTAATTTTTTAATCTTTAATTTGATTCGACGAGGCTGGCCTCTAGTTATAATGGTCTAAGACCTGGAGTGTCCCGGAATAGTTGAACTATATACACTATGCTGCTGCCAGTGGCCAACTAAAGCGTCCCTCACATTGACCGCAGCGAGCTGCGCGACAAGGAGGCGCTGGCGCTGGTGGTGCGCGCGCACCTGGAGCGCGCCGCCCGCGAGCGCGCCGCGCTGCGCGACGAGCCCGACTTCACCGACCTGCTCGACGCGCCCAACATACTGCGTAAGTATCATACTTGTCGATTTTTTTAGACTTCATCAACCCACTGCTGGGCATAGGCCTCCTTTTTATTGCGCCACTCCTCACGGTCCTGTGCCAATCTGATCCATGTCTTACAAATGTCGTCTGACCAACGCATCGGTGGTTTACCCAAGGACCTTCCTTCCTAATTGTATAATACAAAGTGTACGTTTTAATACGTTGTATCGAAAGGGGGTGCTTCAGACCATCAAACTGACCAACTTTCACAATAGAATTATGGAGGTGCTACTGGGAATGTTCCTTCATTGAAAAGGGAAGTACTTCCGCCAGGCTAGGTGTGATGCCTGGGGACCGGCCGTGGTCCGACAGTTCTTAGTTGGACCTTGTATATAATCGAATCTCTGTGATTATTTCTCTTGCGCGATTTATGTCTTGCATTCGATTGTGAACCTTATTTGTAGCAGGTTACGAGTTACGTATTTACGATGAACGTTGTCTTTTTGTATGGAGCATATTTCCGCGAGCGACGGTATCGCCATCTGTTGGCATCTTTGCTATAACTTGTGGGTGCTGACCATCTGTAGTAGTTCCCACAGAATCATCATCGAAATCACGAAAAAAGAAACTGCTAATTCATAACTTTAGGTCGAGTAGCCATTGACGTTTTCTATGCAACAACAAGGCAACAACAAACATTGTCTGATTTTGATATCGGCTTCATAGTAAATTTTGTTCAATTTGATAGTCTAAACTCTAAAGCACCCTAATTTAATATGTAATATGTGTTTAAAACACCGTACCTAAAGGAGCGTATCATTTCTATGTAATTTAAACTCTGTATAACGCCATCTATTATTATTATCATTAAAACTTTTGTAACCTTACACATTTCATCCACAGCATCATCAAAATTCCAACTAGCCCTCACTCCACCAGACTTCGCCCAGCATCGAGTCGAAGACCTCTTCAAATCCCTAGGCCCCATCGCAGTCTTCTCAGCAAAACGACACTGGAGCGCCCCTAGACTCGTCCAACTACAAAAACACACAGACAAACGAAGAGACAGCGCCAGACGGACAGACAGACAAAGAAGAATAGAAGACTACGATGAACGCAACGGAAAAAGAAATGAAAAAAGAGACAGATCCGAAGATAACACTACATATTACAATCAAATAATAAGAAGCGATGAGAAATACAACGATGAATATGAAAAGAAAAAACTTAATAGAGTAATGAAACAAAATGGTGTTTACATTAATAGTTACAATAATAACTACGATTACCATCCAAAAGTAATAGATTACTATTCTAATAATAAAATTAATGAAAAGACAGAAAATGGCTTCAATGGTGATTATGTAAATGGTAAATTAAAGAATGGTAGGGATAGAAGAATATGTGATTTGAGGAGAGCGGCGAGTGAATATAACGTGTCAAATGCGAAGGTTGATGAGGAAGGGTTCGGATTTTCAGTCAGAGGAGACGCGCCGGTTATTATAGCTGCTGTTGAACCTAATTCTTTGGCTGATGTAAGTAAAAATGTTTCAATACACAGGGTCGTTCGTAATATGCTGACGGTTTTTAAGGGGATGATCAGACCATCAAATTACATAACTTTCTCTATGGGACCATAATCGAAATCGCGAAAAAAAACAGCTGTTCCGTATTATACTTAAACTGCAAACCTGCTGGACTCAAATGTAGGGGACAGCTGTTTATTTTTGCGATTTCGATGTTATTGGTCATTGGTCCCATAGAAAAAGTTCTTCAGTTTGATGGTCTAACGATCCTCTTAAAAAACCGTCATCATAAATTAAGTTGGGCTCAGTATCTGCGATATGTCACGCCACTAGATTTTCTGTAGTTCGTTACACAGTTCTGTTGAAAGGCTGTCTTTACAGCCATGAGAAAAACTATTTCTCCAACAACACTGCTTAAATCTACACTAATATTATAAAGAGGAAAGATTTGTACCTATTTTTGTATGTTTGTATGTTTGTAATGAATAGGCTCAAAAAGTACTGGGCCGATTTAAAAAATTCTTTCACCATTAGAAAGCTGCATTCACCCTGAGTAACATAGGCTATATTTATTGCTAGAAAAGATTAGACGTCCACCCGTGCGAAGCCGGGACGGGCCGCTAGTCATCTATAAAATGATGTTAAGGCCTACGACGATAGCGTTTCTGGAGAAAAACATCGTGTGGTAACCTAGAACCTTTAATTTCGACGAGTATTATTATATCTACTATCCATTAAAAATAGTTTGCTAGGGGCAATCCAAACAATTTTTTTCTGGTACTTAAATGGTACTACTACAGAATGGACTTCGATATGAGGAGATGGCGTAGGCACACTTGCCATTACGTCTGACCGGGATTCTGTCTGTATACTTGCTCTGCACCTCTAAAATCGCCCCTAAAGTGCGGGGTGAGGTAGCTAAAAGACAATGCAGGTTTTGTATGTAATGTTGGCGCCTTATTTTTCGCCGTTGTTTTTGGCGGGGCCAGCAACCAAACTTAAATATTTTATTTCAGAATAAATTAAATTAAATTAAAAATTATTTATTTCAGATTACTCATCCATATTGTGTTAGTAACAATTGTCATAACTATGTTAGTTCACAAATAAATTCATTAAATAAAATTAAATTAAAATAAAATTACAATTACAATATACATTACATTACATTATATTTCATTACATTACATACAACACATACATTATATTACATTATTGAACAAAGGGGGATGAGCTGGCATGCAGCTGCATCCACCTTTGTACCATGGGTGAGTCCCACCGCTCAGCCAACACGCTCAGGACGCTATTAGTACTGCCCCGGAAGCGATTCAGCAGCGAGGCGCTCCGCTTTCTTATGATGGCGTAGAAGTCATCTATATGCGCCTGCGCGAACATAGTCGATGCGCTGCAAAACCGCGGCAGCCCTAGCAGCATCCTGAGCGCATTGTTGTACTGGACTCGCAGGGCGCTGTATGCTCGCTGAGTGTAGTTGGTCCATAGACTGCACGTGTAAAACGACTGGCTGTAGGCTTTGAATAAAGTAACTTTTACCCGTGTAGTACAGCGTGCAAATCTACGAGCCAACATGTTACAGCGTACAGACAACGCCCTGCGTTCCCTCTCGATGTCATCGTTGTCACACAGGTCATCTGTGACCCAGTGGCCCAGATACTTGAACTGACTTACCCTGTTTAGTGTCGCACCACACAGAGTGATAGGTGATGCAGATGAGTAGCTCTTGGTACCGGCTTTAAATATCATGTACTCACTCTTCTTAGGGTTGTATCTGAGCCCATGGGCCCCAGCATATGACTCACAGATGCTAAGGAGTTTCCGCAGCCCCCCAACTGACGGGCTCAGCAGGACCATGTCGTCTGCGTAGCTAATGTTATTAATAGACACTCCACCAATAGAGCAACCGACATTAGCGCTGCTGAGCTCGCCGATTAGCTGATTCATGTACAGGTTGAATAGGCGAGGCGATGTCAACCCCCCCCTGTCTCACACCGCACTCCAACCTGTAAACATCCGAGTGCACTCCCTCCCATCTCACACTGTTCTGCTGGTGACTGTACCAAAACCTAAATATCGACACTATCTCGCTCGGGAGCTGTGTCTCACTTTGCAGCCTATGCCATAGCTTGTCGTAATTTAAATAAAGTAACAAACAAAACATATTAACATGTATATCCCTAAACTCAGCCCGGATGGAGATATAAAGGCTTGAATTTGAAAATATTACCATTACGCGCACTTCAAGCCTTTATATCTCAGTTCGGACTGAGTTCCGAGATATTTGTAATTACAAGTGCTGTTTTTAACTTTATTCTGAACTATTATTCAAGTTTGATTGATGGCCGGGCTAAAAAAAGAAAAAAGGCGCCAGTTTTAGGCATAGGCTTTTGGACGTACATAATTATAATAATTATATTTTGATAACAATCTAAGTAATCTTAACCATCTTTGTATGAACAGATGAGCGGCATGCGCGAAGGTGACTTCATAATCACAATAGGCGACAAAGACGTCAAATGGAGTTCACATGAAGAAGTGGTCCGGCTCATTCAACAATCTGGAGACACCCTTACCATGCGTCTCGCTACGCCCATGGACAAGAGCTGCGTAAAAGTAAGTGAACAATTTCAACACCTCCTAGGAAAAATATTGTTACAAACTTTCTAAATTAGCTGTGTCAAATCAATGTATTTCAATAGAGATTTTAATAGAGAGACAATTACAATAGCCAATCAATCAATTATTTTTATGAAATAAATTAATATGAATCAATACTTTATTTTCTATAAATGTGTTACATGCAGGTCAAATAATAAATAATTCTTTGAAGTGCTCTCCTGCAAATAGCGAAAATGAGTTACGTAATAATTATTCCTAGGGTAGAATTTAAGTTAGCAAAGTTATTAATAATAATAAGAGAGCCATCTATATTTTAAAACAAAAACGTTATTAGTGCAGCAACGTGACGCAACGTCTTTTAGCAAGGGTGATCCTAAACATTGTAAAACTGAAGTGTTTGTCGACGACACAGAATATTTTTAATTTCGGAATAAAAGAAACATAACAGTTTTGCTTGTTTCGCACTTCATGCTACACACTACTTTTCAGCAATTACATGAAAATAACAGTATTACCTAGTTCCACTACAAAAGTCGATTTTCTCTACCATCCAACTAATTAAAATTTTCCTTGATTCCAGTCATCACCTGACATACCACGGCAAACGAACTCGAACCAGGGCTCCGTGTCAGCCGCCTCCACCGCCTCCAGCGGCTCCACCGCGGTAACTGCTCGCTCCTCCGCCAGGCGAGCCCCCTCCTGGAACCCCTTCAGACGGCACACACCCCGAGACAACAGTTCCCATCGAGGCTCACATACCAGCAACGTCATATTTAGATAAACGCCATCTGTTGGTGTTGAAAGAACGGTTTTATATTTAGCACCATCTGTTCGAGAAGGTGTCTGAAGAAGAAATAAAAACGTCTATGAATTTAGCTTGAATTCTTCAAAATACATTTCTCGATAAAAACTGATTTCATTGTTCTAATACTGACGTTGTATTTAGATAAAGGGAGCGAGGAGTTAATTATCACGCCATCTATTGGTGAGGGTCATGTGGAGATAAAAAAACGCCATCTATGAATGAAAATTTTTATGATTTTGATCTTTTTGAAATAAAGCTACTGGTCTTCTTATCGTGTGGGCAGAGCCCTGGTGTCAGAGTTTTTTCAGACCGCCTTTCGGCCTCTGACGTGGTTTTTACGTAACGACTACTACCACCAGAGATAGTAGCCGGGACCAACGGCTTAACGTGCCATCCGAAGCACGGAATCATTTTTCTTTTCAGACAATCAGGTGATTCAGCCTGCAATGTCCTAACCAACTGGGGAAAAACGCACAAAGTGACATATCACTAGGTGTCCCCCGTGGGAATCGAACCCACGATCTCCGTATCGAGAGCCAATGCTCTTAACCATTAGACTACGGAGGCAGTTAGTCTCGGATTGATAATGCACAGTCTACAGACGGATTTAGCACTAATCAAAGCACTAATAGAAATTATAGAAGCTAACGCCATCTATTTGGTGAGAGTAGCTCTAATATTCCGTCCAAAACTTTATGATTATGAGCGCCATCTTTTATCTAGTTTCTATATTAAAGGCATGAATGTTCTAGATGTTTAGTAAAATCATTCATGGGTTGTTGGAAGTCATTTAAATTTACGATTTTAATTAATTATTTTACTTATAACATTTTGGAATTATCTACATCTAAATAGATGTGGTTACAGGTTGCTAATGGAAGTTCGCATTTCACAGACTAGAAGCTCTGTCGATTCTGGCGTACGTACCTACACGCTACCTTTCGATCTCGCTCATATGCGCGCAAAATGAAAGAGCTAAAACAAGGCCACAGAATACGTCATAATAGTATGTCATACAGAAGATGCACTTAAAAATTGCCTACAATCAGGGCGGGAGGTCAGTTCTTTTACCAGTAAGATTTGACTGACCCGTAGGTAAGTTTATTGCTGCGAATATGCTGTGCCAGACCTGTAAGCCTAGCATGCCATGCGCGACAAAGCGACAAAACGAGAAAACAGTCATGCTCGCTCATTTTGGCATATGGCACGACTTGATCTTTCTTGGGAGCGGGGCGGCATGCTAGGCTACTGATAAGACAGAGCGGCCATGCTAGATTATTGGTGTCGGTATGAATGTAGTACAGCGACTTGTATTAAAATACTAGCAACTGTTATATATTTAGGTTCCTAAATATATAATTAGGATAATTAGATAAATGGAACCTAATTTCGGCTATGACATTCCAAAGTAAAATGATTTCTGTGTTATTATTACTTACCTACTTTTATATTTTATATTTCTTGTGGCAAAAGTCTTACAAAATTTACCACTTTTATTAAACACCTATTTATTCTTTCTTGCAATATATTTCATATCTATAGAAAGCCTTGCGAACTACAAAAAAATGAGAAAACTAAAAAGGCACCCCGCTTTCTTACTCTAGCATACGCAGAGTGACAAAGACAACGTCACATTTTTTAATTTACTAGTAGGCCATGTGCCAGAAATTATATTTTCTTAATTTTATGTTCTGTGGGTAGGTAGGTATTACCTATTTTTTTTATAATTTTCTTCTTTGTTTTTCTCGTATGTTATAATTTAATGTGTTCTATCAAAAACGGTTTAGTTAACTGTCACATCTTTATTTCACAGAAAAGACGTGCACAGTTGCTGATTGTTGTTCCGAGAAAAGTCGTATATTTTATTTATTTTTTTGGGCAGTAAAACATTTTTTCTTTATTAATTATTATTAATGCAAAAACGTGTATTGTTGTGTGAACGTCACAACTTTAAAATGTATATTTTATGTTATTAATTTAAGTTTTAATTTAAATTAAAAGTTGTTATTGATTTTGGTTGTGATCGATTAAAAGTCGTATATTTAATGCTAAAAACAGGTTAATTATTTTATTGATCGCACCCAAAAATTTTATGAAAAGAAATCAATTATTTTTAGATTTTATTTTTATTCGTGTAGTATGTAAAAAAAGATTATTAAATTGTAAGGTAGGTAAAGTAATTAAAATGTATATGAATGTAAAAACTTGTTTAAAATTAAAATTGTATAAATTGTTACGGTTAAACATATTAAATGAGAATAAAGTTTATTTTAAAGGCAGCCATGTTGTTTTCTTTTATTTACTTATTTTTGATTTGAATGTTGTAAAAGAAATATTCCATAGTCACCTCATTGACGCAAATCGGAAATAATCCACCGCCGGATTTTCGGAAGAAAGTCGTAAAAGTAAGAAAATCATACTTTAAAAAAATATGACATGTAGTGATCGGTAAGTATTGTGCAACTCTCGGCAAACTCTAGGTGACAATAGTAACACATATCATTGGTTAAGAATTACAATTAGATTACAATGTTATCATCTCGTTTTCTTTTAGTTTTTTCTAATACGGCCCCAAATTAAAGTTATTTCACGTTTCTCATTGTTTCATTTGTTTCTGTTTGTGAAAGGCAAAGGGAACTAACCCATAAAGCCAGTGTCGAACTTGATGTGTTCTCTACTGTATCTATGTATCATATTGGTGATTTCACAATATAATTGAAATGGCACACCGATTAGAACATGACTTGTAAGAATAATACTAAAAACTCTAGGCCATAAAAAACTCGCATATTAAAACCAACCAACCCTGAAAATGCCGCGAATCGCACCATAGTTACCGATCTATAGCATGACGCAAGTATAATCCCCGCAAGTTGATATTGCGATGGAACCTTGTCACAATAACAGCTGCGTGACGTCATCAAGCGCGGGCTGACCTTGCGAACGGTACTGATGGTGCACGTCGACTACGTCAATATTACGTCACCAAGATGGCCGCCAATCGCAATATCAACTTGCGGGGATTATATGCCTTATTTCCAGTGACAGAAAATATTGAAAAAGAAACTTACCATAGGGTATGTTTCTTTCTTTGTTTCTTTCGTTTAAATGCAGTGAAACATATACCTATTTAAACAAGAAACTTACCATAGGGTAAGTTTCTTTCTTTGTTTCTTTCGTTTAAATGCAGTGAAACATATACCTATTTAAACCACTCAATCAAACAGTAGGGGGAATAGGGGGATATTGATGCACGGGGCCATAGATATATTATAATCTATGCACGGGCATAGATATCACGGGGCACATAGATACAGTGGTTATAAAATTTAAACTGAACGTAGCCGAAGCTCGTCCATACATACATACGTAGGGTATCAGTGCAACTTGAGTGCAACCAACCACACGGCAGAATGACAGCAGCACTCAATTTAATAACAGTAACATTATTCGTCTCATTGACAAACCATGAGGAGAATTAGGATAGAATCTAAGGAATTCAGCAATAATAAAATAATTTTGAACAGTAAAAATATTTAATAAAAATAACTTATTATAATAAATGCTCAGACCAAATAAAAACGATTGATCTGAGAATGAATATAACAAAATTGGTAACAATTTTCATAGTTCTTTTACTATTACATTATCCTTATTACAATTATATTCACTATCAGTTATCAACATCCATGGGCCTGAAATAAAGACGGACGTAATGTCACTCTAAAAAGAGGTGAAGCATGCAAGGTCCTACAATTTCGTTTGTTCTACTAGGGACCCTACACTCACACAGACCCACCAAGTCTAGGCACAGGTCCGACAACCCGCCGCCATTATGTACCGCGCGACAGGGCGACAGCACGCACACTCATATCACTGCTTGGTGCTTCACTTTTGATTAGACGAGATTCCGTCCGTCTTTTTTTGAGGTCCGTGTCAACATCCTAATTAAACATGCCTGTCTGCAAAGAATTTTTTTGGTCTATTAGACCAAAAAAATCTTTGCCTCTCTGTTATGCCTTTCTGACAGGTATGAACCCTGATAAGTTCCCTCACGTCCCTTTAACCCAGTCATAAACGCCAAAGAACACGAGCCCGCCTAACATGAAGGCGGCGCAGCGCGGCGCGGCGCCGGCGAACAGCCCCGCGAGCCCGCTCGTGCCGTATATGTGCGTCAGCACGGGCCTCAGCTGCAGCCTGTGCGCCGGCACAGAGTCCTCCGCTAGCATTATAATACGATACATGCTTTACGTTTAACAGATACTACAGATTAGAAGTGTCTTTATTAAGAAAATTACAGTTTAAAATAAGTAAACATTATCCCTTAGTCGCCTCGTTGACGCAAGTATGCCTAGTTTCCAGTGACAGAAATTGATATTGCAAAACAATCTTATCTTATACGAGCTTTTACCCGCGACTTTGTCCGCATAAATTATATACCAGATTTTAAGTCAGATGATAAGCTATCAAACAAAACAAGTTTCATCAAAATCGGTTCAGTAGTTTTTGCGTGATACTCGAACAAACAAAAACCCAAACAAACAAACAAATAAACAAACAAACAAACAGACAGACAAAAAATCAAAAATTGGTGATTTGGAATCAGGGACACGTAAAAACCATGTCGTAATTTTTTTTTTTGTAAATATCTTCAATGTACAGACACACTTCTGTTACAGTTTTATAATAGTTTAGATGTGGCAAGACACAAGAACAAAACTGAGGTTGTAAGTAATTAAACAACTTAGTTTTATAATAGAAACATCCCTTAGTCATCTCATTGACACCCATGTGTGGAATTGGGATGAAATCATAAATAAAAGAATTTTGAACAGTAAAAATATTTAATAAAAATAATTTATTATAATAAATGCTCAGACCAAATTAAAACTCTTGATCTGAGAATGTATGTAACAAAATTGGTAACAATTTTCACAGTTCTTTTACTATTACATTATATCCTATTACATTTAAATTCTCTATCAATTATCAACATCCTAATTAAACACATCTTTCCTCATATCCGTCACGTCCCTTTAACCCAATCATAAACGCCAAAGAACACGAGCCCGCCTAGCATGAAGGCGGCGCAGCGCGGCGCGGCGCCGGCGAACAGCCCCGCGAGCCCGCTCGTGCCGTATATGTGCGTCAGCACGGGCCTCAGCTGCAGCCTGTGAGCTGGTGAAGAGACCTCCGCTAGCATTATACGAGTTTTGGCAACGTCGAGGGGCGTTGTTACTCCTGCTGCGAAGCCGCCCGCTATTGAACCGCAGATTGCGCTCTGAGAAATGTTTTAGAGATATTCATATCCTTAAAAGAAGTTTGGCGGACGGACAAGTATTTTGAGACCCAGACTTAGAGTTCCCATACATTAATGAAACTTAGTAATATGTGTAGAGTGAAACAAAACTAACAAAAAAGTAAATTGATTGTAACCTGTAGAAGTTGGGGGAAAGGTATTTCTCCTTATGATACCTTTTGTATCAAGTGTGTGAAACTCATAATCTTTCTTATTAGATAGTCCACTCAATCTTCTACGCATTCATTATGTTTATATTAATGAAAATTCACGATAACCGTACAATATTATGATAATGGAAGAAAACAAAATCACACACACTATCAGTTCAACCAAACCAAATACGTTCCGGAACGACAAAAAAAAAACTCAGTTATAATATTAGATGAAAATAGCTGTCGTGGTTGCGTTTTGCTACTGGTTTTTGGATGATTTGTCTATTTTACTAGAAATTTATACTTTTGAATCCGGACTTCTGGAGATCTGGAAGTTTTTTTTAAAAAATGCCTTAATTTTTTCTGTTTATAATAATTATGACCGCCGTCCTGAATGGCTTTTAGTTTTCGTAAAAATGGCTGGGACAAATCTGCATTTTCTTTAAGAAATTGTAGGTTTCTTAGAGAGCACAAGTACCAAACTTCCTGCATAAAGCCTGACCAGAAAAATAAAACACCTCGCCATGTTGCGGAAAATCTTTGGAACTCATTCTTGTACTTGGAACACTGGGCCTCTACCCGCACATTCCAACTTTGCAATTGCGTGAATATGTTCGAACCAAAGTCAATTCTATTACAAAGAAGCGCGGACCGAAACAGTGGCGATATATCGAACATCGAAAGTCCGGGTACAGGGCCTGATATTAGGTTATAGTCGATTTCAGCGCCCTCAAACCTTTCCGCTATCTTACCCATGTCTTCATCATCTCCCAGAGCGGTAGTTCTATGAAACTGAAGGGGAGATCCCGGGCCACTGTCGACAGGAACCCTCGGTACACTCCCCGCCTAACACGTAAATTATAATACAAACCTCTACAGCATTAATCTGTCCATCGTTCCGCTGTCTAACCCATGTCTTCATCATCTCCCAGAGTGGTAGTTCTATGAAACTGAAGGGGAGATCCCGGGCCACTGTCGACAGGAACCCTCGGTACACTCCCCGTCTGAAACCCTCCGTTTTATACGCCTGGTGAAAGAGGAAACTAGTTTTATTACTTGACTAGAAGAGAGGAACATTGCCGATACTGCCCCATCATCAACCTAAACAGGATGTAACAAAACACCCTAGTAATAATATTTAAGAGTCTATACTACTTCAGCCAAGAACATTGTATATAGTATCCTGTAGGTGGACTAAACTCTCGAATTTCGTGGAGAATGCAAAATAAACTCTAATTTTACGTAATAAGTATTAATTTTGCTTCTTCGCTCAAGGCCTCATAAAAAGGCTGAAAGTCACCCAAAGGGCAATGGAGAGGGCTATGCTCGGAGTTTCCCTGCGAGATCGAATCAGAAATGAAGAGATCCGCAGAAGAACCAGGGTAACTGACATAGCCCAAAGAGTTGCTAAACTTAAGTGGCAGTGGGCGGGGCACATTGCTCGCAGAACCGATGGCCGTTGGGGCCGAAAAGTTCTCGAGTGGCGACCGCGTACCGGAAAGCGCAGCGTGGGTAGGCCCCTCACACGGTGTACCGACGACCTGGTGAAGGCGGCGGGAAAACGTTGGATGAGGGCAGCGCAGGACCGGTCGTTATGGCGATCCTTGGGGGAGGCCTATGTCCAGCAGTGGAGGTCCATCGGCTGAGATGATGATGATGATGAAGTATTAATTTCCTTCAATGTTGGAAAGTCCTTTCTATCAGTGAAAGAATTTTAAGAATCGGTTTGGTACTTCCAGAGATTACCTACATAGAAAAAACCCTCTTGAGCCCAGCTTTCGGCACCCACAGGCATAGGGCAGTTAGTAATTAGCCCTAACTGCACTTATTTTGAAGTGTCGTATCTCGGTAACTATACAGTATAAAAAGATGATTTACCAAACCAGACTGTAGCGCATTTAGTGCTGTTAATTCCTCTAAAACATAATTTTACTCTAAAATCTAAACTTTAGATTTTAAATAATGAAAACTGAAAAAACTTCGAAATTTTCGGTGTTTTATGGACATGGCAGAGTCCGCGGCAATACCTCAAGGTCGAAAACTTGGATTTTTAATAAGGACCTATACCAGTATCACACATTAAAAAATCGTGGATACCGGACCTTTTGCTAGGTAAAATGTATACATTTACTTGGCTAATATTGCAGCCGATGACGTTTTGGTTCGCATGGTACCTACTTGACCGTAGTAAGTATAAGAACATGAATTTGTTTTATCCAAATCGCTGACAAGGCTTGCATTCGTTTTTAGTGTTCCGTACCAAAATTGGCAGAAAGGAACACTTATGGAATCAGCTCGGTGTCTGTCCGTCCGTCTGTCACAGGCATTTTTCTCAGAGACCATAAGACAT
Organism: Agonopterix subpropinquella; assembly: GCA_922987775.1. NCBI lineage: Eukaryota > Metazoa > Arthropoda > Insecta > Lepidoptera > Depressariidae > Agonopterix > Agonopterix subpropinquella. Next base: position 1,838,366 of record OV277694.1, on the reverse strand, counting down.
AGGAAGTTGAAACTCGGTACAGATATAGAAATTGCTGGTCCAATATCATAAATGAAGTAAAAAAAGCTAAATTTTTATATTGGGGGGCAATTTGGGGAGTAAGAAAGGGTATAGAAAAAATTTTTTTTACCCTATGGTGTGGGGTATCAATTGAAAGCATATGAAAATCCGAGTCTAAAAATATACTTAATTTTTTTTTATAAAAAATAATTAAACAAAATTTTAAATTAAATCCGAGAATTTGCTGTCCCCACCTCTATTTCAAAAAATATAGACGTATAAGATCTGAAAAAAATCATGAACATAAGAAATAACGCGTAGATGGCGGGAAAATTATCAGGATGGCTCTAACTTGGATAGTTTTTTTTCGATACCCAAAAAACTAACAACAGTTTGTCCAGTGTAAAATGATCTTCAGTTACTATGTGACCACATACTAAGTAAGGCGCTGTGTGTTGGCCCCCCCCCCCCCCTACCCCTACGATCCTGGTCACTCGGAAGCACGTGTGGTGACCCTTTGCTCCCCGCCTTTATATGTTATAATATATGGATGTATATGTACACGTATTATGTACATGCCACTGCGTATGTAGTGGTTTGCCTTTGGCTATGTGGCTTTATCGTGATCGTCTAATCTCAATGATAATTGAGAATAATAAAATTGTCTTGATTAATTGACTGTAAATGAAATGAATTGAGCCTTAATATAACTTATTTATTTGTGAATGTAATTTCTGAGAAATAAGTGTCTTGTCAATGAATGGAAACTGACTTGTCTATCGAGAGTAAAATCTAGGTCTCAATCTAGATTAAGCAAACTTCATCTGTCTGTATAACAGGTAACTGAATGTATTAATTAAATATCTATGTCCAATTACTGTAAAGGTTGACCTTCAAATGCATTCCGCACCCTTCTTGTGCACAAGACCCAAGCCGCCACGTTCGTTCAGCAAGAGAAGTCCTCGAAGTGTCTGACGTTGTTGTGAGGCTCAATCAACGAAGCATTCGAAACCCTTCCGAAAACACAATTAAGGTTATGGCCGCCACGTTTCGTCAACTTGTTGTCGAGCCTTATTTTCTTGTTATTATATGTAAGTGATTGTAATCAAGCTGTCTCTGTTTATATTATGTCGTTGTGTGTGTGTGGATGGCCATCCAAGAGATCAAGCTTTATTAGTGCTATGACGCTGTAGTGATTGAAATGACAACTCCCATGAGGTGCCCACACTCGACAGAAACTGGACAGACAATTGTGACCCTTGTCACTTAAATCTTTGAAATCATAATCAAAAGTTAATAGTTTGCTGTATCTAGGTTCAGACTGAGTTATCTAGGAATTAATAGGTAAAATTATATATGCAAATAAGTTAATCTACTCTTGAGTTCTTGTAATATGGTTGTGTGTTAATAGGTAAAAGGCGAAATCTTTGAATTATCTAATGAATCTAATTGCTATTGACTCTAATATATAGCTTCTGTGAATATCAGTTATATATAATGATATGAATAATTGAGATATATAGGGTTCTGGGGTGTAGATACAGGAAAATACCACAATAGAAGTTAATAATGGTCATTTATTTTATATTTTTGAATTTACTCGAAACTGTTTGATTATTTAATCTTATAAATTCGATGAACGAATTTATATGACCTTTGAACGGTTCCTAAGGCCCAAAACAAGATTAAAGGTAAAAAACCATTCAAAGAAAGAAAAAAAAACCTTTTGGCCATATTATGATAATAACACATTAAATATTATAATTAATTTGTTAATCCTGAAATGTTATCATACTTCTAGACGAATTTAATTGATTACTTTCATTAATCCACGATACTTTGGATTCAATTTAGGCTTGTGAGATATTAAACAATAATGTATTTTATTTCAGGATTAACCACATAGGTACACAAGTTATGCAATACAATGTCAGGAAACGGGTTTATTATGAGATAAGAACGGAATTAGTAACTTCGTGTGAATTGACACAACTGACTTTAAATACCAATGTATAATGTATGCTTTTATATTTAATCTCAACATTTCAACACAATTCCTCTTAATAAACCACGCCCTCAAGCGATACACTTAGCTGTATGTTCTAGATTTTCCTTTACACTGAATCTATGTTTAAAAGTCGACTTTTAGTACTATATTATTTCTTATCGCAAAACGTTAAACTTTCTATGAAGGTTTACAAAAGCCACCTTCACCAAAACAAACTCGACCATCCTCCCTCAGGGTCAAAACAAGTCTGTCTTGCATTTTTCAAAATGCCCCTCTCTTCTCCTTCTTACACCAAACCCTTAAACATCTTTATACAAAACTATATCTTATTTCCTAGTATAATAACGCTCCAATTCCCATATTCGCCATATCGGCGCATGAGTTTAGCCTTTGCTAGGGTGGTCATCTATTATTGGTCGGTTTGAAGTGACGCTACGCCTCATTGGTCGTCCCGTTGGTCCATAGCAACGCCTCCCGCGTGCGCAGAATTTCCAGATACTAGATTTGAAGATGCAGTGTAGATTGCCTGCAACTGTAGAACTATTTGATCTGGAATGTATGAGAAAACTCTGTAAGATTATCTAGGTCTAATTAGTTATTAGACCCCTCGATCTTCAAGTATAAGTTTGCATAAAACTTATAGCGAAATAATAACGTCTTGGTTTTTTTCCTGAACCATCTGTGTTCCCACGTTTTAGCCCATTGGCAGGGTATTTTATGACCTACGGTCCGAGGTTCCCTTTTGTTTTGAGTTATTTATTACATTTCCTGTTAAATTATTTTAAGTTAAGGGATTTCTTTTATTTTTAAAAACTATTGTATTAGCTTGCATTCTTTGTTTCCAAATTTTAGTTTTTATTTTCCTAGAACAATATAATCATTGTTTCTTTAGGTTTACATTTTATTTCAACTCGCCCGTCGAGTTTATTACTGCCAGATGTGTGTAACTTTCTAAACTGTACAAGTATATAATTTATTTACCTATGTAATTTATTTAGGTACATACATTACCTACCATCACAGCTGTCCATAAAACCCATATTGGCAACTAGCTACATCGAAGCAAACCTAAAAAGTGGGGAAGATTTATGTCATAAGGAAGATTCGGTTTCAGTTTCGGATTCGGCCGAAACTGAAACAGAAACCGAAAGTCGGCTTCAGTTTCGGTTTCGGTTGTAAAAACTAGGTTCGGTCAGACACTATTTATAAGGTTCACTCAGACGGAGTCGCGGGCAACAGCTAGTATGGTTCACCCTGTTGACGCGTAACTTTTTTTCGCATAATTTTGTAATGCATGATCACTATAGGCATACATGACAAATGGCATAAACTCACTTTACATTGTTAAGCATCCATTCATAATCATATAGTCTTCTATGGCAGATCAACCGTATTCCATAGAATTTATATTCAAAACTGATTCAGAAGTATCGTATGGCATTATTGCCTTTTCGCAGAATATTGTTACGGTTTTCCCTATTGTTGCATAACTTTTGTCGCATAATTTTGTAATTCATGTTCAATAAAGGTATAAATTACTTTTGGCTAGGGATCGGATATTTTCCTGCAAAAAAAACAAATGGAAAAACATAGTAGTGTTACCACCCAAAGTTATCACTATATTTCTAACCAGTGTCAAGTCAGCAGTCAAAATAAGCGCTCAAATTGTAACTTGACCAAATTAAGAAGTCGTAGATACGAAAAAGACTAGGTACTTCGGTAGCACGTAATCTTTTTCGTATATTCAAATCCACGACTTCTTAACTTGGTCGAGTTGATGAATAATCATGACACATACCTTACCTAAACATGTAGAACTATATACTATTACCTATTCTGTGCCTAAACCTAACCTGAACCTAATCTAAACCTAACCAAAACCTAATCTAAACCTAACCTAAACCTAACCTTAACCTAAACCTAAATCTAATCTAAACCTAACCTGAACCTAACTTAAACCTAACCTTAACCCAACCTAAACCTAACCTAAACCTAACCTGAACCTAACTTAAACCTAACCTAGAATTTTAAAAACACTAGTTTGTATTTCTCAGACAGGGGGCAGCACTGCTGCACCCCCCAACATGCAAACAAGAAAGCAAGCAAACATGCAAGCAAGCATGCAGCAAGCAAGCAAGCATGCAGCAAGCAAACAAGCATGCAGCATGCAAGCAAGCATGCAGCATGCAAGCAAGCATGTTGATGCTTCGCTCGCTCCGCTAGGAGTGACACATGTTCTAACCTAACCTAGAATTTTGAAAGCACCAACTTGTTTTGCTCAGGCAGGGCTTCCACCCCCCGCACCCCTCTCGCGGGTGGCCCAGCCCCACTGCACCCCCCAAAATGCAAAAAAACAAGCAAGCAATCATGCACACAAGCAAACATACATGCACGCAAACATGCAGCGTGTATCCACAACCCTAATGCCACACGATCATTATGCGAAGCAAAATTATTCGAAACCGCCCTAATGCCACATGCTCATTATGCTAAGTAAAATTATTCAAAATAAAATTCGATTATCGTAGTATTATGTTATATTTAATTCACATAAATTAATATTCTGCCACCTAGTTGTTATGCCGAACATAGCTTAGAAAAATTATGCCAAGTATGTTTTGCTATACACGTTTCGGACAATGAAAAGTATGCCAGATACGGGCACCTAGCTAGTATACTAATAATTAAATAAGTACTTACAGGAAGGTAACAGTACCTATAGGCATAAGCATATGCTCACGACTATATTCCCCGAGGGGGGTAGTCAGAGATATTCTGAAACTTCAGAACATCCACGTTAGTACCGATAGGTAGGAAAGAAAACTAAACTCTTACTAAATACTGTACGGGGCGTATGCTTGAAGGTAAACCGATTTTATCTTTCTGCAATTTTGATTAGATTGATTGCAAATAATAATCGCAAACAAGGTAAATTAATATTTAATACAATATTTATTAAGGCTCTGTAGGTTCCTTTTTTGGATCTTTCGTAGGTTTTGCAGATGGATCGTCTCTTCTGTTCTGTTCATCAGCATTATCATCCTTGTTATCGACATTATCACCCTTGTCATCAACAATTTCATTCTTGTCGGTAACATTATCATTATCACCTTTATCAGTAACATTATCATCCTTGTCATCATCATCATCAGTGTTATCGACATAATCACCTGCTATTTTATTTAAATAATGTATTTGTGTATTTATCATACCATGGACAAGATCATTGATTTCGACTTTAGCATGAAGCATCATCTCATATATCTTCAAATGTTCCAAAGCTTTCCAGTCGTTTCTATGTATAATAGCTATGTCAAACAATTCGTTCATTATAACTTTACTTCTATGCATATGGCTCAATAGTCGCCCTATAAGTAATAGATCGAATTTTTCTAAATCATAATGCCTTATCTCTTCTAGAAACGATTCCATTTTTCGTTCTACATCCTGTTGGGTTCGATTCATGAGAAGTTCAATTTTACCTTTTATAGTTATGTCGTCATGACTTCCGAATTGTCTAACAAACGGCCGGTAGGGTGCAACAGTTGGTTTAAGCCAAAACTTTTGATTATCATTTGACAATGTTTCCATATATCGAACTGAAGGGTATTTCTTTGCTACGTGTAAAGGTAGACTGACGTACGTAATTCCGCTGCATAGTTGTGAAAGGAATTGGATTGTACCTGGGAGATTGAAATGAATAAGAAATAATTGAAAACACAAAAAGCCTTTTAGCGGCAACATCATCATACTATCAGCCGGTACACGTCCACTGCTGGACATAGGCCTCCCCCAAGGATCGCCACAACGACCGGTCCTGCGCTGCCCTTATCAGTAGCGTAGCGAGGGGGAGGCAGGGGGGGGGGGGGCAAATGCCCGGGCGGCAATTTACTACGGGCGGCAAATTCGGGAAAAATACCTATATATTGATTTAACTCTGTCTATAATCTGTAACCACTTCGTAGAGCAGAGAAAAGTCGAGCTCGCTTCGCTCACTCTAATAAGTTTCTGTTTTAATTACTGTGTCTACACGTAAAGAGAAGACGTGTTAAAAATGTCAAGCTTACTTCACTCGAATAGCTTTTATTTAGGTTACTCTGCACATGTTTTGTACGTAAAAAGCTCTAGCTCTAACAGATTCGTATTGAGGAGAAAAGTCGAGCACGCTTTACACGCTCTGTTTCAATTTTTGCATGGATAAACTAAAAGATGTCTGACCACAACCCGAATAGATATGCAAAAAAATTTCGAGCTCGCTCCGCTCGCTCCATTATTTTTTGTAGGTCTTTTTATAAAGATAAGGGGGGCGGCAAAATCGATATTTGCCCCGGGCGGCACAAACACACACTACGCCACTGGCCCTTATCCAACGGGTTCCCGCCGCCTTCACCAGGTCGTCGGTCCACCGTGTGAGGGGCCTACCCACGCTGCGCTTTCCGGTACGCGGTCGCCACTCGACAACTAGCAGGCCCCATCGGCCATCAGTTCTGCGAGCAATGTGCCCCGCCCACTGCCAACTTTAGTTTAGCGATTCTTTGGGCTATGTCAGCTACTCTGGTTCTTCTGCGGATCTCTTCATTTCTGAATCGATCTCGCAGGGAAACTCCGAGCATAACCCTCTCCATTGCCCATTGGGTGACTTTCAATCTTTTTATGAGGCCTTGAGTGAGCGACCACGTCTCTGTTCCATATGTTATCACTTTATTTTAGCCACATGCTTTACTTAAAATATTATCTCATATAAGTACCTAATATGCTTACGACTTTATATACCCTACCCTTTATATACCCTAAGTTGAACAATACCCCGAGGGAAAAGTTAGACTTTTCCAAAGGTGTCAAAATTTGTTGGAAAGGCTAACTAACCAGGTCATTACAGGATTGATTACGAAAAGTGAACGTGACCAAAACCTTGAACACTTAAAGCTGTAGCAAAATTTTAGTTTCTGATAACCCCTAAGCTAATGTATGAAAAAACTGATTTGTTTGTACTTACATAATGCTACAACTACAAAAATAAACATAGGGCTTATTCAATCGTGTTTTAACGCAGAATGAGAGCCTAAGTTTTCAATTAATTTGAACGCAAGCGCACCTAGGTGCAATTAAGAAACATTTTAATACTTTTCTTAATAAGAAAATTTTAACAATCATACTATTAATTAATATACACGTTTACACCATAGAGGAAGGAAGTATAGAGTGAACATCGCGCTTCATGACGTTATCCCTTTCAACTGCGGCGATATAGTACTTGGCATTTAGTCGCTCTCTCACTGCGGTCACGTCACGTGTAGCAGCGTGATTGAAAAAAAAAATCTTCGGTAAAAAGACCGTGGTGTGTACTGAGATACTGCACAAATAATTCTAGAAATGTAAGCAAATGTAAAGGAATAACTTTTTATACGTAAGCAAGATGAATTAATTATTACGAAAAACCACGAAAAACAAAAAACCCGACTGCATAAAAAAACTGTTAACTGAAAAGACAATTATTTTATGGTTTTTTAGTGACTAAGTGATATAATTATGCCAGATCCAACATTGAACTACGTTGTCTACGTCAATCATGATCATTGGACTCTAAATCTAAATCTCTAAAGGTTTTTTAGGTTTTGATTGGCAGAATCAAAACCTTTTAATTATTAGAAAGCCTAGTTTTATTTTGTTGTGTCGTAAAGAACAGACGTCAATGTTTGATTCTATAGTTATATTATGTAATATTTCTTTCTTTTTTCACCTCACTTCATCCATCCAAAAACACGATATCATTGTTATGGAAACTCTCATACAATAATAAAGGAAAAGGTCGTATAATGTTTCACTTACATAGGGGATTGCTAAGCGAAAAAGACGTAAGTCCATTTTATGTATATAATTTTGCTCTAAAAACACAAAAAACGTGTAGCTTATGTACTAATATATTTAAATGTAGAAAAAAAATAAAAAAGTCCTGTTTTGATCGATGAAAATAAAAAAACAAACAAAAAACATAAAAACACGTTTTTCTCGAAACCGCTAAAACAGACATACGCCCTTTTGGCTTAGCACGGCAGTATTGGAAATTAGACCGGCATCTTATAAGGCATGGGGGAGGTCATTTGCAACAATATTGACCCCAAAAGTAATAATTATAACATCTCCGTCCATAGCAAAAAAACTTGTAGATCGTAGTTCTTTCTTTTGTCTTTGTCGTGTGTGGATGTGGATTAATGGCGTTAAGTTCAACAATGTAGTTAACATTTTTAATTTTCAGTGGTTATTGTAGGCAAACGTAACTAGCATTCATAAATACTAGAAAAATTACAATTCCTGCAGGAGTATGTTTTGTTTGTAGGCTGGTGCTGGAGGAAGGTACCAGCACTAGTCAAGAAACGCGCGAAATGCTTCCAAGATTCTGTCGATGTTTTTGAGGTGGATGATTAGGGTCCTGGAGTCTTATCACGTCCACGATGAGCACATGAGTCAACATTATGACTCGCTGTGTACCGCTTTCGGCAAATATCGTGGACCACAACTTCGTAACTCCTTTTTTAAAGTTTTTATTTTCTCTATCACCACGTTTGACACCAGTTGCTGTAATCAGCGACTTCATTCCACGTTTCTTGACTGTTGACTGTAGTGCTGGTACCTTCTTCCAGCACCAGCCTACAAACATAACATACTCCTGCAGGAATTGTAATTTTTCTAATATTTATGAATGCTAGTTGGCTGCTCCCCTGAGTTATTGGGTTGGCTACTTCTAATTTCGCTGATGTGCGTAATTTACATTCAATAAACATAAGCCCGAAGGCATGATTGGACAGAAAATAGGAGTTTTAGCCAGCTTATACACTGTTACCGCCTTCACCGAGTGGAGGTAGGTACTCCCAGCTTATGTTATTGATATTCGGAATGGAATAATCGAGACAAATGTAGTGTTTGCCTACTATAACCACGTAAAATTAAAAATGTTAACCATTAAAGTTAACTACATTGTTGAACTTAACGCCATTATTCCACACCCACACACTACAACCATAGAGTAAATAAATTAGACACACTACAACAAAGACAAAAGAAAGAACTACGATCTACAAGTTTTTTGCTATGGACGGAGAGGTTATATATAACTTTTGGGGTCAATATTGTTGCAAATGACCTCCCCCATCACCCCTCATAAGGTTCCGGTCTAGTTTCCAATAACCCTGTATACATTGAGTCTTTTGCCTCTATAACCTAAGTCTATAACCCATTTTACCTTCTCTTTGTTTTTTTAAGATTGTGTGTGAACTGATAGTCTCACAGACTTTGTTTTGGGCTGTAATAAAAGCTAAATAAATGTACTACAAAATACTTTCATTAACCTTTCTTCATAGACCAAATGGTTCTGCCAATATTCCGCGAAATAAGTGAGTAAAACCTGAAAATTCATATTTTCAAGAAAAGTTCATCATCTTCGAAGTGCCATATCTTGGCTCCTATAGGGTCAATGGAACTGCGATTAGGCTTAAATTGTAGGTAATTTAATACAATTTAGAAGTGTAGAAAACATCGTTCGCAAAAAATGCATAGTTTTGGCCCTGGAGAGAAAATAGTGAAAAAAGTCCAAAAATTTTGAAGTTCTTGATTTTCTCAGTTTCCACAGGTTTTTCGAAGTTGCAAATTCGAATTCACACTACCCTAACAGACCCATACAATATACCAAAAATGCAGAACTACATCACGCTTTGCTAATTTAGCCTCTTTTTTTGTCTTTATCCGACGGGCTACTGGATAAAGGTAACATTTAAATAAAGGTAACCGGAACTTTTCGGTCCCTGGATCTTACCTCTAACAATATGGAGATACTGGTACGCTTGTCTAGACCGACGTACGTCTGTTTCCTTTGTTTTGCTATCTCTGTCGGCACGCGGATTACGCATGCCACCTGTAACAATATCACAATGAATGTTTATACCATTAAGTGTCTGAACGGGGGGGGAACTTGCACCAAAATTGAATGAGAAATTACCTTAATAATTCAATAATAATAGTCGTGAATCTTAGACAATTTAATAGGGACGAGTTACGAGTGTCATTCTACTAAGAAACATTTCTGCCACTTTTTGCGGGGGGCGAGGTAACATGAAATCCGCAACTTTGGATTTTATTCCCCATAAGTTTAGATTCTAATTTTGAATGTTAAAAATCATGAAAGTAGTCTCGTGTGAACCCCAAACGTTCTAAGTTCAAAATTATTGTTTCGCTATTATAGGCTGTCTCGTTCAGTGATAAGGTATAAAATTGGGTGTAAATGCGCAAGATTAATTGATCTAACACCGTGGCAGAGGGGAAATGCTACCGCAAGGCGAGTCCCTGTTAAATTGTGAATAGAACATTACTGAAAGATTTATTGTAAAGATTTTATTTTTTACGAAATATTTCAATTAGAAGTTACGTGGATCGGCTGCGACGTTTGTGATGAGCTGCACGCGTCATGATTAAGGAGTGACGTCACGTCATAGTGGACGTTTTGGCGCAGAGTTTGAATAGTCAACTTTTGATTTGCAATAAATAATTGATTTGTGCATATTTTAACATTTTGTTTTTGGTATATTTATGTAAGCCTTAAATCTTTATGATACACTAAAAATATAAATCTGTGCAAGTTCCCCATTAATTATTTCTCTAACCCCATCGAGTGAGGTGTCGTTGGATAGATCTTATTTAAAAAAATTATAAATGGTATTAGTTAGTAATTTCAATGAATATTATAACGAATTCTGTAGCACAATCAGTGTCAGGAAAAAACAAAACTAAATGGACCCCATCTTTGTCCTGAGGCTTAGATTGAAGTCAAGAGCAAACCCATCTTCAGGGTGAAATTGATATCATTAGCATCCTTTTAAACCAAGAGTCTACCCATCAAACCGAACAACTTTCACTATGGGAGCAAACCGATCGGAGCAACAAAAAATCTGCTGTTCCATACTAAACTGCAATGCCTACGCGACACAAATGTATGCAACAGCAGATTATTTTTTTCCGTTTGGTTTGCTCCCATAGTAAAAGTTGTTCAGTTTGATGGGTAGTAGACGCTTAGTTTATAGGGATGCTAATGATATCAATTTCACCCTGTCTACTAATATTGTGGGAAACAAGGGGCATTGTCGTTGGCAACAAGAGATTGACAAATCTCCGTTTCGCCGATGACATTGTCCTTTTCTCTCGAACTGCGCCAGAACTAGAGAAAATGCTCCAAGACCTAAGCACGGTGAGCCTTGACGTTGGACTAACCATGAACAGATCTAAGACGCAACTAATGACCAACGCCACCAAACGTAGGGTCGAGGTAGATGGGCAGGTAATACATTATGTCGACGAGTATGTTTATTTGGGCCAAGTAGTCTCCTTCGACAACAGGCAGGACAGAGAAGTCGCCCGACGGGTAGACAACGCCTGGAAGAGCTACTGGTCAATGAAGGAGCTGATGAAGGGTGACCTTCCTTTATCACTCAAACGCAGACTTGTCGACATGTGTATCCTGCCTATCCTAACCTACGGTGCTCAAACATGGTCTTTAACAGAATCACAGAAGTCCAAACTCAAGGTTTGCCAGAGGGCGATGGAGCGTAGGATATTGGGGATCAAACGGACAGATCGCGTCAGGAACACCACAATGCGCCAAAAAACGAAAATAGCCGATGTCGGTGAGAAAACTGCTAAGTTGAAGTGGGATTGGGCCGGCCATGTCTGTCGATTGCACCCGGAAAGATGGGCCAAAGTCTTAACACCTTGGATCCCGGAGAATGGACGTCGCCGTCAGGGTCGACCCCGAAAGAGGTGGAGAGACGACCTGGACACATTCGACAAAGAGTGGATGGAACTGGCTCAGGACAGGGATGCATGGAGGATAAAGGGGGAGGCCTTTGCCCAGCAGTGGGATGAAATAGGCTAAAAAAAAAAAAAAAAATACTAATGTTATAAAGAGGAAAAAATTGATTTTTTGTTTGTTTGATTGTTTGTATGTAATGAATAGGCTCCGAAACTACTGGTCTGATCTGAATAATTCTTTCACCATTAGAATGCTACATTATCCGTGATGAACATAGGCTAAAAAAACGGCCAAGTGTGTGTCGGGAAGATTCTAAGGCGGTACGAAGTTCGCCGCGGTCATCTAGGCTTTTATAAAAAAAAGACCCAAATGGAATGGATGCAGGTAGTTAGGAGTTGAACTTAAGGTACTAAAAGGTTAACAGTATCATAATCATCATCTCAGCCGATGGACATAGGCCTCCCCCAAGGATCGCCATAACGACCGGTCCTGCGCTGCCCTCATCCAACGGGTTCCCGCCGCCTTCACCAGGTCGTCGGTTCACCTTATGGGGGACCTACCTACACGATAACAATATCATTTTGCTTGGCATCAGCTGGCGAGGTATTCTTTGCGGGTTTGTACAAAGATGTAAACAGGATGTATTACACATCCCTAAACATGATATGCAACTTGGAACGTGACTGACTTAAGATTCCACAATGTTAATTTTGAACCAAACTACCTGTAATAACTAGAGATCGGATATTCGGATGCATATTTACCTAAACTTCATTTTTAGCTATAAAATTATGGAAGCGGCTTCTTAAAATTATTATTTTTAAATTATTTTCGGGATGCCATGAAAATGCGGGAATCCATAACTAATCGTTCATTCTTCTCCACACAGTTTTCAATAACAAAATGGTCTTAAAATTATAGTTACAGTTATTTATGTGGAGACTGGTGTTAGTGCTAAGACCTAGAAAACTAGGAATTGTGCTACAGCCACCAGGCCTACATCCGGACGTGATTAAAACTCAGAAGGAGATTTTAAACAATAGAGAAACAAAAGAAAATGTAACCAAAAAAATAAAACGAATAAAACAAAATAAAAAGAACAAGGAACTCAAAAATGATATGTATAAATATGCAATCGGATGCATAGTGTGGAAGCAACGTTTTAAAATTATTTAATTTAAAAGAGAACATTTTATTTTTTTGTAAAATAAATCCCGGGATGCCAGGAGTGCAATTTTTGAATCTCATACGTTGAACTCAGCAGTTGAAAATGTATGGAGATACGCATCTTTCTACTGCTGATTTGACTTTCAAAAATCGCACTCCTGGAGTATGATTTTTTAATGTCAAATCAGCAGTAGAATGATGCACGTCTCCATAGTAATATTGACATTTTTAACTGCTGAGTTCGACGAATGAGTTTCAAAAATCGCACTCCAGGAAGTCCGGGAATGCATAACTACTCGGATAGCCCAGTCATTTTACGGTTTGAGCCGGGACTAATTACTAATTGGTATTTCTTTTCGGTACAATATTTAAAAGCCAATTTGAGCTTAGAAATGTACCAAAATTAAAAAAAGAATCTCGTCAGCAACAGTTCCAAATTTTAAATTTTCGTATTATCTCGTTATGAAAAAACCTGATGGTAATTTTTTTTTGCACATATTTAAGGCATTATCATTACACATACTTCAAACATGGTGTAAATATTTTTGTCTACTTAGAAGGTTTTGAAAAATACATTCGTATTTTCTAATAAAAACCTCTTTTTTTTATTTCAATGCCTATTTTATTGCTAAAAATAATTTACATTGTAAAATCTTATTCAAATGAGTGCATAGTATTAATATTATTAATTTAAAAGCCTTCTGGGACTCACAATTTTGATTTCTATGTCGCGTAACGATTTTTTTTTAATTTTTTTTTCAGATAGTCTTTTTGTCACTAAATAGTACCGGTTGCAGATTAAAAGTCCAATTAGTAATTACTTCCCACCTCTCCTAACAAAAGTCCGTAAAATGACTGGGCTACGGATGCATAGTATGAAAGGGACTTCTTAAAATTATACAAGAAAAAAAATTTGTCATTAAAGTGCACTCCATAATAGCCAACACCTCAACTTTAGGTAAATATGCATCCGAATATCCGATCTCTAGTGATAACATGAACTCACCACTTCCCCTATGCTAGCCGCGAACATGTGTACAAAGGGTGCGTATTGAGTCGCCACATGCGGCAGGACCAGCGTCTTTGTTGTCTCGTACGACATGAAGAATAGACCTGATGTTGGCATCGATGTTGATGCTACTGTCGCTAACCCTGCACAAAACAAGAGTAAATTTACTTATAAAAAATTAACAAAATAAAATAATGCCTTTATTCTCGGAAAAGACGAGAGTAGATTAATTTATAAAAATAAAGATAGCCTTTACTCACAGACTTCTTACTAGCTCATTACTTTACATCAGCAAAATTTACTATTTGCATTTACAACATATTTTTTATTTATTTCTTATGTTGTCCTTGGCATAGGCTGCCTCCAGAATTCGCCAATTCGCACCCCCGAACGAATAAAGGTGTAACTTTGAAAAGTCAACTTTACAGGAGAGCACAAAAAACTATTAATCGGCGTAGCGTTAAGGGGCGTCCGCCCGGTTTTTGAGTAACTTTGTAACCATTTTATACATTAACTATGGCACTTTTTAAGCAGAAAACAAAACTGAACAATCTACAGGATATGAGAAGTGATGTGGTTTTTCTCGAAATCTATTTTAATTAATAAAACTGAAGAAAAACGACTCCAAAGTCACCTCTTTTTTTCCAGTTGTAACCGTTTTACTCTTACATTGTTGATCAGAAGAATATGAAAATTTACAATATTCTTCACAATACAATATAAAATGATGTGGTTTTCTTATTTTTTGAAAATTCATAAAAAATCATACAGGTTTTCAAAGAAAACGGAAAATTTTGACCGGAGCCGCGCAATTGAAGCGGGATGGCTAATTGCAAAAGTTTGCTTGTAAGAAAGAGAGCCTTGCAGATGGGAGGAGTAGCGTTAAAACTACTGTAGATATTTTAATACTTTCAATGTTTGCGCCAACCACTGGGTAGATCAACTTTACTTGCCTACTTAGTTTTCTCTTTCCTTCCCTAGGGTAGGAAAACGGAAACTAAGTGACTAAGGTCACTCTATGACTTCTTTTGTCCATTTTATTTCTATTTGATCGCATCATCTGACCGCACAATCTCTATTTCAGCTGCCTTATGTTGTGATGATGTTTGTCACAACATAAGACGTAAATAGGTACTCAATTATTTTATTGCTTTCCATAATCATAGACGTATAAACTAAAGACCGGCAATATCAGTTACACAAATGGAACCACTTTTTAAGCAAATTCAAGCAAAAGTCGTTCTTAACGTAAGGAAATAGCGGAGTCTTCCAGCTGGAGGTCTAGTGACAAAATGGTTCAAGACGGTATCTGTTTACTATTGACATTTCACTTATTCTAATGGGCGGTTGTCATAAGTGTGAATAGATGGCAAGTAGTGTTGTTATGTCTTGCTTCATAATATTTATCCACCCTATAATATATCTATGTCCATAATCTATTCATTCGATCAATCATCAGCATTCATTACATGAGATGGTAAACTTAAAAGCTAAGAGATCATTATGGACCCTGCAGTGTAGGGCACTGAAAACATTCTGTTGTACACACGGCGACAGGTCAGGTTACCCTGTTTGGACTTTGAACTATTAGAAGTTGAACGCTGCGAATTGTGCGAAAGGGTGCGGTACGTTGTTGTTGTTTCGTCTCACAGCACGCTGCGCCCGCGCCGGCAGCCGCGTCTATGCAGGCTCTCTACCGCACTATTTTGTGTTTTGTACGTAGTGTAGTTATGGGTATATAGGGTGCGTAACCTGATGTGTCGCCGTGTGTACATGGTCAGAAACATTGCTACACCTACCAACTTTCTGTTAAGAATGTAGTTGTAGCAATACTCACATTTAGCTATTTAAGTTTCAGGATGGAATGACAACATAAGACAGTTAATTAAATTAAAAGAACGATAAAGATTGTGTTGTCGATAAACTATAATCCCAACTAATATTATAAATGTGAATGTAAGTTTGTTTGTTACGCTTTCACGCGAAAACTACTAAACCGATCATCATGAAACTTTGTACACATATTCTTGGAGGTATAAGTAACATAGGATACATGGGGTTTTCGAAACTCTACGCGGACGAAGTCGTGGGCAAAAGCTAGTTGATAATAATTGAATTGAAAACATATTAACTTTTAATTAAAGAGATAAGGTTTCTTTTACAGTGTTTCAGTGGCCGAATGGCTTGTATTTTTAAATTACTTAATTTAATTAGTACAACCTTGAAAATTTGGTGATGTGTGAACGAGAATATAATCATGTATGTAGAAATTTATTTTTGTAAAGTTTACAGTAAGTGAACTCCAGTGATAAATTATGGCGGAATTGAAGACATGTTTGTAAATATTCTTATAGTGTTCTGGGATGGAATTAAGACAAGTCAGTACTTACCAACCTTTATAGACCCCTCGGAAGCCGCCAGCCGCCTTGAAGCCCTGTGCACTCTGCAGTCGGGTCTTCAACGTGTCCAGGGGGTACAGTGCTACGTCTATTGATATGCCTGCTACGGCTCCCGCCTGAAACGTGATCATTGTCTGGGTAACCTAACATTGATATTTTGTTGATGTTTTTCTTTTTAGGGTTCCATACCCAAAGGGTGAAAACGGGACCCTATTACTAAGCCTACGTTGTCCGTCCGTCTGTCCGTCTGTCCGTCTGTCCGTCCGTCTGTCCTACCTATTTAGGGCTGTAACTTTTGAACTGTAATAGCTAGATAGTTGAAATTTTCTCAGATTATACGTTATTACGGCGGATTTGTTAACAAATAATAAAAATGTCAAAAAGTTAAAAATTAAGGGGGATTCACAACAAGAAACTAGTTTTAATCGACGTTTTTTCTTCACGCTCTATCGTAAAAACGGTAATACATACAAGCGTCAAACTTAGTGTGATTATAGAGCAAACTCTACAGAATAACAACAAATACTAAAAACCGGCCAAGTGTGAGTCGGTCTTGCGCTAAAGGTTCCGGACAAAAAAAGTTTTTTTAACTATGTTAATAATGTTGTGTTCTGTGGTGGTGAGGTACGGAACCCTCGGTGCGCGAGTAGCCCGACTCGCACTTGACCGGTTTTATTATTTTACGATTACTAGCTGTGCTTGGGCTGCAATGCTCCCTTTTTTTCGACAAACGAAAGTTTGTCAGTTGAGTTTGTTGTTTCTTTGTTGTTTGTTTGGCTAAAAAGCCAGTTTAGGACAAACCGACAGACATTGATCTATACTATTTTAAAACTGTTAATGTTTGTTTGTTTGTAACAACGTCACGCAAAAACTACTCAACCGATTTTAATGAAACTTTTTTGTTTGATTTGATAGCTTATGATTTGACTTAAAATCTGGTATATATAATTTGAGCAGACGAAGTCACGGTTAAACTGTAGTTTTATACATAGTATAGTTCGATAGGTTATTATTTACTTTATTGCAAAAGAGTTTCACACACATCTTGATGACCTTGTCTTCATTGATCACTAGAGATCGGATATTCGGATGCATATTTCCCTAAACTTCATTTTTCACAAGAATAATGTTGATACGTCTTAATTCATTTATTTTATGAAACAAACCCAGGATCGTTCTGAAGTCCCAGGATTGCTAAAAGATTTATCGACATACAAAATATCATAGAACTCGGACATTTGAACAACGTTGTCAGAGTTGTTCATGTTGTCTAAGTTGTTCATGTTGTCGGAAGTAGGTTTTATCATAGTGGTTTGACTACCTACTGATTTTTTTAAATAACTTTATTCAGAAAGTCATATCCATAGCCTGTTTTCGTGGCGAAAAAAGTGAAGTTTAGGTAAATATGCATCCGATTATCCGATCTCTATTGATGACCTCTTACAACCTCTTAGCGTGTCTTTCAGATGTGGAAAGACAAGCTAATATGTCATGAATGAGGGAAATGTGTCTGATATTGGAGTCTTTTGGAGACATCTATCCCTGGCCTTCCGCTTTAAGCATGAGCAACCAAGTTAGTATCATTATCATATCAGCCAATACATGTCCACTGCTGGACATAGGCCTCCCCCAAGGATCGCCACAACGACCTGTGCCATTGTGTAAATAACTGATAGTGGTGAAGCTCCACGGTCACGGCAGGCCAATCGTGCGGGGCGTGCGGGGGCCGGGAGGAGTGCGTCCCGGCCCACGCTGCCTGCGCGCGTACCTTAACAGCGAATTGAGTTATGGTATGCCCGTACCCCGCACGCCGCGCGGGCATAGACCCGCCGCTTAGACTAATTATATCCGGACCGGCCTTGCGGTAGCATTTCCTCTCTGCCACGGTATTAGATAAATTAATCTTGCGCATTTACACCCAATTTTATACCTTATCACTAAACGAGACAGCCTATAATAGCGAAACAATAATTTTGAACTTAGAACGTTTGGGGTTTACACGAGACTACTTTTCATGATTTTGAACATTCAAAATTAGAATCTAAAGTCATAAGGAATAAAATCCAAAGTTGCGGATAACATGTTACCTCGCCCCCCGCAAAAAGTGGCAGAAAGTTTGTTAGTAGAATGACACGTGGTTACGCGTCCCGATATAATTAGTCTAAGACCCGCCGCGACCACTGAGCTCTATCACTTATTTTATTTACACTATGCCTGTGCTGCCCTCATCCAATGGGTTCCCGCCGCCTTCACCAGGTCGGTCCACCTTGTGGGGGGCTTACCACGCTTCTGCAATTGCTGCAAAGTTTGCATGAAATGAACAAATTCGGACAAAAAATTTTTTTAAATAGGACAACTATATGAGAGACGAATAGAAGAGCTTGGGCTTACAACACTTGAACAACGGCGTCAACGTGGTGACGTCATAGAGACGTATAAGATACTTGCTGGATGTTAGGATGTCCAAGGAATTGAACATATATACCGGATGAACCAGAACCAAAATGTCAGAGGTCACTCTCTCAAAATTGATGGCAAATTTTGTACAAGCAACCCCCGGAAACATTTTTTGCCCAACCGAATAGTTCGTGAGTGGAACAAATTGCCTGAGACTGTAATAAGTGCGCCTTCAGTGAACTCTTTTAAAAATAGACTAGACAATTATTTTAAACCTAAACAAGTGCAGTGATATACACGCATCAGCTTTGAGCTGCTAGTGTATCATATATATAATAATATAATAAAACTACTATTTCCTAATCAAGAAAAGTGATTCATTAGGGTGCGTCCACATCTGGCGAACGCGCCACGAATACACAGCTCGCGAGCGGCGCGCGAACAGCGCGCGAGCATTTTTACCTTGTGTGTTGCTACTGCGCTCGCTCGATATGAGCTCGCGAGCGGCGCGCGAGCCGCACATTCGCGGCGCGTTCGTCAGATGTGGACGCACCCTTAGGACGGCCGCACATTATCAGAAATTTTTGTCAGAAATATCCCTCCCGCTCAAATAAAAAATATCAGAAAAAAATATATATTAAAATCTGAGTCGACGGACATTCCAACGTAATTCTGTATGTCGATTCTCATTGGTGTCGTCCTTAATGTAATGGGTAAATGTATGGGTCCCAATCTTTGATTAAATTAAAATAGTGGAAGATAGGTGACGTTCTTGCATGACATACTCGAAAAATGGATAACTAAACAAAACAAAACAAAACTAAAAATATGAACCCTGAACTCGAATGCACGCATTGTACAGTCCTTCCCGAGTTTTAAGCACGCGAAGGCATTGTGGTACCTTTATACCGCGTTTAATAAAAAAGTTTTTCAATCACGCAATGCCGCTCGTATTGTGACTAAGTAAATTAGGCGACAGGGGCTCAATTTATGCGGTCCATGCGCTATAGGCTAGTAACCTATCTTGCTATTTTTATTTAATCAAAGGTCCCAATATAAAAGGCAAAAACATGCAGAAGACCTAACTTCGTTAGAATCTTAGAATGAAAAGTTTTGAATAAAAAATTATTTAAACTTACCAATAAAGGCTTGAAATACGTAGAGCTTGAAGTCATTGAGTTTTCCGTGCCTCCCATGTTGAATAATCAATAAGAATAATAAAAGAAAACTTAACAACAGTACGAGAAAATTCACCGGAAAGTAAATATAACATAACCTCTCACTTATGTAATGGTTGTCTCAGGTAGGTACGGAAACGATTTTATTAAATTTAGCCGTTTATGATTATTGGTTTCAATGGCTCAGAGGAAACTTTAGAGAACTTTTTTCATAAATTAAACGGAAAATTAACATGTATACACGACCACTTTGTAAAGTTTTTTTTTTGTCACCACTGACAGCTGTGCCACTGACTGACACAAGCAAGGAATATAATACTCCCTAGGCGGGACACAAGAAAGTTTTTTTTTTTTTTTGATAATTTTTAACGGCTCTGGATTTTATTTCCTTTTGAGCCAGTCTTTTTTTCAGAGTTCGTTGTCTATTCTTTGTCTTTGAGCTTCATCTGTCAGAATCAGAGATTTGTCAGAATCTTCAAATGAGGGATTTTCCAAAAGCAAAAAAAAGTAAAAAGTTAGTTCCAAATTCCTCGATAGATGGCGTTGACAAGAGAGGGGTCGATTAGGTATGACCAGCACTGGTAGCATGCCAACCCGCGATAGCCGTGATACGGCTTTATCACGTCTTTTATATCGTTCTTTTGCACGCGAACGAACGAGATAAAAGACGTGATAAAGCCGTAACACGGCTATCGCGGGTTGGCATACTACCAGTGCTGGTCTACCCAATTTCAAAGTGTTCAAAAACATGTATAGTCATTCGTTACAGTCGCACACAGATTGCCATCAGAGTGACAGAGCTAGATTAGACGTAAATCTGTTACGTCTGTTAAACAAATGTCACCATTTTCTAAGCAAATTCAAGCAAAATTCGTTCTTAACGTAAGGAAATAGCGGAGTCTTCCAGCTGGAGGTCTGGTGACAAAATGGTTCAAGACCATATCTGTTTACTATTGACATTTCACTTATTCTAATGGGCGGTTGTCATAAGTGTGAATGGATGTCAAGTAGCGTTTCTATGTCTTGCTTTATATTATTTATCTACCCCTATATTTTATCTTTGAGAATGACCAATATAAGCTGACCGCGCGCAGGGTGAATAACGTATAACGTCGCGCGACCACCTTATTTTGGTTTTGCTTAGCTTGATGTGTCGCCGTGTGTACAAACAAACCCTTTCTTATTGTTGTTGGTTTAATATAAACTATCTGCGGGGCTAGTATGCCAACCCACTATAGCGTGATATATCGCTATCACGCTTCTGCTCTCTTTTTATTTTCGCGCGAACGAACAAGATAAAAGATTTGACAGATGGATGTGTTAAATATCGCAATCGCGTGTTGTCATGCGTACTAGCCCCGCTGAAATAGCGATTACAAGTTTCCCGGTTTATTTTTGTTGAAAGTCTCAGTTTCTGTTAAGCCGGGTCCGCTGCGCCATGTTTTCGTGTTACGATGTTAGCAAACACGAAAACATGGCGCAACGGACCCGGCTTTAGGTTTTTGTAGTTTGTTATTATTCGTTATATTCAAAATGGATACAAAGCCCATACAGCCACGTCCGATACTTGATTCATTGTTGACAGACAATAACACCGAGATTGTTAATAATAAACCGACAATAATATAAAAGGGTTTGTACTGCGTCTTTTTATTAATAATATTCATAAATATATTTGCTCATACCTAATCGACCCCTCTCTGTACAACGCCATCTATCGAGAAATTATGAACTAGCTTTTTTTTTTCTCTGGAAAATCCCTCATTAAACATTTTACAAATGAGGGATTTTCCAGAGAAAAAAAAGCTAGTTCATAATTTCTCGATAGATGGCGTTGAATAGAGAGGGGTCGATTAGGTATGAGCAAATATAAGGCAAATATATTTATGAATATTATTAATAAAAAGACGTAGTACAAACCCTTTGATATTATTGTCGGTTTATTATTAACAATCTCGGTGTTATTGTCTGTCAACAACGAATCAAGTATCGGACGTGGCTGCATGGGCTTTGTATCAATTTTGAATATACGAACAATAACAAACTACAAAAACCTAAAGCCGGGTCCGCTGCGCCATGTTTCCGTGTTTGCTAACATCGTTTTGTAACTTTCCCCTCCCCCGCAGGCGAACGCGGGTAATGTTATCCGATGCAAATGGATAACATCACCCGTGTTCGCCTGCGGGGGAGGGAAAAGTTAGAAAACGATGTTAGCAAACACGAAAAAATGGCGCAGCGGACCGACATTTAACACATCCATCTGTCAAATCTTTTATCTTGTTCGTTCGCGCGAAAATAGAAAGAGAGCGGAAGCGTGATAGCGATTAATCACGCTATCGTGGGTTGGCATACTAGCCCCGCAGATAGTTAATAGTAAACCAACAACAATAAGAAAGGGTTTGTTTGTACACACGGCGACACATCAAGCTAAGCAAAACCAAAATAAGGAGGTCGCGCGACGTTATTCACCCTGCGCGGTCAGCTTATATTGGTCATACCTAATCGACCCCTCTCTTGTCAACGCCACCTATCGAGAAATTTGGAACTAACTTTTTATTTTTTTTTGCTTTTGGAAAATCCCTCATTACTTACTATGCTGGCTCAGGGACCCGAAGTGGGTCTTGGCCTCCGACAACAAAGCACGCCATTCATCTCTTTTCTGTGCCATCAAATAAATTAATTACAAATTAATTAATTATAATTTTGAAAAAAATTACCTATTTTGGAAACATGATAATGAGGGATTTTCCAAAAGCAAAAAAAAGTAAAAAGTTAGTTCCAAATTTCTCGATAGATGGCGTTGACAAGAGAGGGGTCGATTAGGTATGACCAACACTGGTACCTAGCATGCCAACCCGCGATAGCCGTATCGCGGGTTGGCATGCTACCAGTGCTGGTCTACCCAATATCAACTGTACAAAAACATGTATAGTCATTCCTTACAGTCGCACACAGATTGCCATTAGAGTGACAGAGCTAGATTAGACGTAAATCTGTTACGCTGTTAAACAAATGTCACCACTTTTTAAGCAAATTCAAGCAAAATTCGTTCTTAACGTAAGGAAATAGCGGAGTCTTCCAGCTGGAGGTCTGGTGACAAAATGGTTCAAGACGGTATCTGTTTACTATTGACATTTCACTTATTCTAATGGGCGGTTGTCATAAGTGTGAATGGATGTCAAGTAGCGTTTCTATGTCTTGCTTTATATTATTTATCTACCCCTATATTTTATCTTTGAATATGACCAATATAAGCTGACCGCGCACAGGGTGAATAACGTATAACGTCGCGCGACCACCTTATTTTGGTTTTGCTTAGCTTGATGTGTCGCCGTGGGTACAAACAAACCCTTTCTTATTGTTGTTGGTTTATTATAAACTATCTGCGGGGCTAGTATGCCAACCCACTATAGCGTGATATATCGCTATCACGCTTCCGCTCTCTTTCTATTTTCGCACGAACGAACAAGATAAAAGATTTGACAGATGGATGTGGTAAATATCGCAATCGCGGGTTGGCGTGCGTACTAGCCCCGCTGTTGATGAAGTAGCGATTACAAGTTTCCCGGTTTATTTGTGTTTTTCTGTTAAGCCGGGTCCGCTGCGCCATGTTTTCGTGTTACGATGTTAGCAAACACGAAAACATGGCGCAGCGGACCCGGCTTTAGGTTTTTGTAGTTTGTTATTGTCGTTATATTCAAAATGGATACAAAGCCCATACAGCCACGTCCGATACTTGATTCATTGTTGACAGACAGTAACACCGAGATTGTTAATAATAAACCGACAATAATATCAAAGGGCGTCTTTTTATTAATAATTAATGAAGTGATTAACATCAGAGAAATTGGAAATATATTTATTGCAAAAGATTACAATGCATTTTACAAAGTAACAGTCAAAACACACGGTTTTTCTCACAAGGTATTTTTTCCGACATCTCATGTCATTCTCTATTCGAAATCATTTTTTTTTTTGTCATGTAACTACGCAGATGACATGCATAGAGATTACAAAGTAGAACAAACTCTCTTTGCTTCAACACTCCTCCTTAATCTCATGCATAGTTACACAGATACAAACTGCATACTTCATATCTCATCTCACTCATCATACACACAATCCCATAGCATTCACACACCACTCAAATTTGCCTCTCGGCAAAGATTTGGTTAGAGCATCAGCAACCATCCTTTCAGTTTCCCTGTACTCCAACCTTATAAGGCCTGACTCAACCGCATTGCGTACAAAATGGTATCTGACATCCACATGTTTTGTACGCTGGTGATGCACTGGATTGTTAGCAATAGCTATTGCTGACTGGCTGTCCGAAAAAACTGTTAAAGCCTTTTGCTTCTCTTGGCCAGTCATCTCCTCTATAAAACGCCTAAGGAATACAGCTTCCTTAGTTGCCTCTGATAACGAGACGTATTCTGCCTCAGCTGTGCTAAGAGCCACTGTGCGTTGCTTTGTGCTCTGCCACGACACAGCTCCTCCTTGAATAAGGAACACCGATCCCGAATACGACCGTCTATCGCTGTCTCCTGCGTAATCAGCATCAGCGTATGCTTCGATTTCTTGGCATTTCTCCTTTGAGTATCTCAAGCCAAAACTCTTTGTGCCTTTAAGGTATCGAAGGACCCTTTTAGCTGCTACCCAATGTTGCTCTTCGTAGCACTCATTGAATTGGCTCAGGTAATTTACCACATGAGCTATGTCCGGCCGGGTACACACCGCCAGGTACATAAGTGAACCTATCAGCGCTCGATAGGGTATCTTCTCATTTGGCTTCCTGACATCCGTAGGCTTCTCTAGCCTTTGGCCTATTACAGCCGGAGTAGCAACTGGTTTGCACTCTTCCATGTTGTATGCTTTTAAGAGCTTTTTCACATAATTCTCTTGATGTAGCTTTATCCCTTTAGCATCTTGTACGATATGGATTCCCAGCATAAGTTCAGCTTTGCCAAGATCCTTCATCTCAAAACTGGATTTCAGGTCTCTCTTGACCTTGAGCATCTCCTGCTTGTCATTCCAAAAAATCAGAATATCGTCTACATACACCGCAATGATGATTAACTTGTCATTCTGTGATCGCGTGTAGACACATGGCTCATTTTCCGATCTTCTGAACTTTAATCTTATTAGCTCAGAATGAAGCTTCGCGTTCCACGCTCGTGGAGCCTGCTTCAGACCATACAGCGACTTTTGTAACAGACAGACGTGATCCTCTTTGCCTTTTACCTCGAAGCCCTCTGGTTGCTTCATATAAACGACTTCACTAAGATCACCGTTTAAAAATGCCGTTTTGACATCCATTTGGTCGATGTTTAATCCCATGTTGGCTGCTAGAGCCATCAAAATTCTCAGTGAGCTATGTCTCACAACTGGTGAAAACGTGTCAAAGTAGTCAACGCCTCTTCGTTGACTGAAACCTCTCGCAACTAGTCGTGCCTTATAGCGAGTCTTTCCCCCCGCCTCTTCTTTGATTCTGAATAACCATTTAGAATCAACGATGTTGCATGATCTTGGTGGTTTCACAAGCGTCCATGTTTTGTTATTCTTGAGGGCGTCTAGCTCCTCCTCAATTGCGACCTTCCACTTCTCTCCATCCTCTCTGGATAATGCATCTTGAATGGTTAAGGGATCTTGAGATGCATTGGCAGCTTGGTAAGTCACAAAGTCT
This sequence comes from Agonopterix subpropinquella, assembly GCA_922987775.1. Lineage (NCBI taxonomy): Eukaryota > Metazoa > Arthropoda > Insecta > Lepidoptera > Depressariidae > Agonopterix > Agonopterix subpropinquella. The sequence continues at coordinate 1,812,729 of OV277694.1, read as the reverse complement.
GGAAGCTGTTTTGCTTTCCTTTCTCGTATTGGGTATCTCCTGGACGGTAACTCACTGTCATGAGCTGGCAGGCTGTCTTCTCTATCTGACTCCTCTCTCTCATCAGATGTTGCCCACACGTCATCGTCATTAACCTCGTTTGGAGAACCATATCTTCTTAATTTAGCTTCAGCATCCTCCTGATGTTGTTCATGCACGGCATTCCTCACCGGAACTCCATATTGATGCATTTCTGGAACTCTTTCCAGTTCTATGACTATCTCTGACGGAGGAACAGCTGTAATAACGGGTGCTTCATTTTTACTCCCATATGTTGCATTTTCAAAAAATACAACGTCTCTGCCCTTATGTATTTCCGTTGTGATTGGATCAAATAGGCGGTAGCCCTTTGTTTCGGTACAGTATCCAACAAGAACCAGTTCTTTGCTCTTTGGATCCCACTTCTTGCGCTTTTGGTCTGGAATGTGTAGAAACGCCTTGCACCCGAAGACTCTGAGGGGGCTGAGGTCCACCTTTTTTCCAGTCCATGCCTCTTCTGGCGTCATATTCTTCACAGCTATTGTGGGTGATCTATTCTTCAGATAAACTGCAGTATTAACTGCTTCAGCCCACAGTTGCCTGCTCAACTTTGCTTCTCCTAGCATAGTTCTCGCTTTATCCATAATGGTTCTATTTGCTCGCTCAGCAACTCCATTCTGCTCGGGTGTGTATTCTACTGTCAGTTGATGACGGATTCCCCTATCTTTGCAGAACTCATTCATTTGCGTATTGACAAACTCTTTGCCGTTGTCAGATCTGATGATTTTTAACTTTTTCCCAGTTTGGCGCTCCGTCAATTTTACAAATTCAGCAAACTTCTCGAACACCTCTCCTTTTGTTCGTAAAAAGTAAACAAAAGTTTTTCTGGTGAGGTCATCAATGAAAGTAAGAAAATATCGTAACCCTCCGTACGACTTCTCACTCATAGGTCCACACACATCTGTATGAACTAGCTCCAAGACCTCCTTAGCCCTGCTGACACTACTCTTTGTAAATGGCTGTTTTGCCTGTTTCCCCATTACACATGCTTCGCACTCTAGCTTAGAACTTGTGCCGGAAAAACTTACCCCTTTCGCCATTTTATCCTTTAGCAAAGTAAGGTTACGTACGCCTAGATGTCCCAAACGCCTGTGCCACAATATTATTTGATCGGACGAGGTTGAAGTTAAAGCCACTTCCTGTGAACAATATTGTATTTTATACACACCATTTTCTACAGTGCCTGTATGTGAAACATCACCAGTAACCTTACATCCATCAGCTTTCATAATCTTAAAGCCTGATTTGTCGAACACAACAACTAGTTCTTTACTTACAATCGTGCTCACACTCAATAGGTTTGCTTCTAACCCAGGTACATACAGTACATTGTTAATTTTAATACCCATCTCATCATTAACCACATTACCTACTGCCTCACCATAGACCCTTTCTCCATTTTCACAAGCTACTTCTACTTTTTTATCTAGTTTCTTAAAGTCCGTTAACCACTCTCTTCTATTCGTCATATGGTTGGATGCTCCAGAGTCAAGAATCCACTCTCCGGGTCCTTGTTTCCCTGATGTAGCCATCGCCAATGCCGTCAAGGCTTCCTTCTTCTGCTTAGGGTTCTTCGGACAGTCCTTTGCTTTATGAGGTCCATCGCAGATAAAGCATTTCATCGGACGAGGTATGTTCGTGCTTCTCTGCGGACGCTTGTCTCTCTGACATTTGCTTTTTGCATGAAGTGCATTCGTTGCGGCACTAGAACCTGCTTTATATGCATCCTCCATTTGAAACAGTTTCGTCTTGACGTAATCCGTGGTTAATTCTATGTTTGTGTTCTCTATTGCAAGCCTCATGGGTTGAAAAACCTCTGTCAATCCTTGTAGCATTAAGGCTGCGAGCAACTCATCGTCTACCTCTTTGCCAAGATCACGAAGCTGCTGAGCTACTGACATCATGGCTGTTACGTAGTCTCTCACTGTAGTATATTGTTCCAGTTTCTGGCTCCACAGTTTTGACAGGAGTCTGCACCTATTATTTAGGCCCTTATCCTCGAAAGCAGCCTTTAGGGCATCCCATGCCTCCTTTGCAGACTTTGCCTGCCGAACATGTACTAAACAGTGTGGCATCACCATTAAGCAGATTTTTGCTCTGGCCTTTTGATCTCTCCTCCGACCTGATGCATCACTTACTGGTGGTGTTGTCATGGTATACTCCCACAGATCTTCGTGGATTAGGTACAACTCCATAATAAACTTCCATGTGTTGTAGTCGGCGCTACCATCCAGCTTGGTTATTGCTGGTAGGCCCGCGCTCATACCTCCTTGAGAAGTTTGTGGTCTCTCAATCCCACTGACTGTACTTACAACAGTATTTCCATCTCCAGTATCCGCCATGGTTATTTAGCGTTGCTGGCTGCCCATAACCTAATGAAGTGATTAACATCAGAGAAATTGGAAATATATTTGTTGCAAAAGATTACAATGCATTTTACAAAGTAACAGTCAAAACACACGGTTTTTCTCACAAGATATTTTTTCCGACATCTCATGTCATTCTCTATTCGAAATCATTTTTTTTTTTTGTCATGTAACTACGCAGATGACATGCATAGAGATTACAAAGTAGAACAAACTCTCTTTGCTTCAACAATAATATTCATAAATATACCATAGGTACCTAATCGACCCCTCTCAGTTCAACGCCATCTTTCGAGAAATTATGAACTAGCTTTTTTTTTTCTCTGGAAAATCCCCCATTGTTTCTACTGGTTTCTACCGTGCTCACAGACTATTATATGACCGTGCTTTTAATAAATTTGAATACAGCCTTATAATTGGATTTATCAGTTAAAAGTTCTTGTAAAGTGGATGGAAGCGACGAATTCAATTGTCGTAGCTGATCAACTAGAAGGAGTCTTTGTAAACCGTATTTTCTACATGTAAAAACGATGTGTTCCAAACTGTCTGGCTCTTTGCATAATTCACATTTGTCATCTTCCACGAGCTTCAGCTTCAGGCGCTTCAGTTGAGTGCCGACCCTGGCGTGACCAAATCTCAATCTATTGATTGTCGTAATAAAAGTCCTGCTATCAACTTCTCTGTTTTTGGAGTACCACGGTTGGGCGGGCGGGGTACTTTGTATTTTCGCATACCATTTCCCTTTAGTTTTGGTTTCTTCAGTGTAGTAATTAAACCATGTTTCTTTTAGATCATTCTTCAACGTGTGGTGATAATCTGTGAACGGCACTGGCAGGGAGGAGGAGTGGTCTTCATCGACTTCATTTCTTGTGGCTTGATCTACTATTTCGTTGCCCGTAATTCCGCAATGAGAAGGCACCCACATGAAACTCACGTGTTTACCTTTACAATGTAAGTCATTTACTAGATGTCTAATCTTATATATCAAGTAAAATTTCGATCAGTTCGAATTAAATTACTGCTTATTGCTATTAAGACACTTTTAAAATCTTTAAGAATCTACTTAAAAACAGCGCAATGCAAAAGTATATTTTATTTATCTGACAATCTGACATGACAAAACACACGGTTGCTAAGTTACAATAAGAACCATAAAGGAAGAGTCATGCGACCTTCTTAACATCCCCTCTATTTAAATAAAGGCTCCTGCCATATTGCATAGCTTCTGAAGCCGAGGTTTGAAGAGAGGCTTTGTAAGGAAGTCAGCCAGTTGATCGCTGGAGTCTACCTTCTCAACCGTCAGATCCATTTCTAGGACACACTGCCTCACAAAGAAATGTCTGAGCTTGATGTGCTTTGTCCTCTGATGGGTCTCGTATGGCGGATCATGAGCCAACCTTAATGCAGATTCACTGTCTATGTACAGTGTTGGTATTTTCCTTTTACCTTCATTCTGCATAAACTTTATAATGCGAGTGAGCCCTATAATTTCCCTTGCAGCCTCGCTAGCAGCTACAATTTCTGCTTCTGTAGAGGAAATGGCAACGGTAGATTGTCTTTTACTCTGCCACGCTATAGCGCCATTGGCGTAGAGACATATCATGCCGCTTGTTGAGCGACCAGTAGAGCTGTCACCTCCGTGATCAGCATCACTGTAGCACTTTAAACTCTGGAGTGCAGTGGAAGGCTTGTACATAATTCCATAGTTCATTGTGCCTTTAATATAGCGTAGGATTCTTTTCACTTTTCCTACATCTTCAGCTGTTGGCTTATCGAGTTTTCGGGACACTACTCCGACAGCAAACGCTATGTCTGGTCTTGTACCAACCATTAGGTAAGAGAGTGCACCAACTGCTTGACGATATGGAAAGTTATCGACTTCATTGTTATCCTTTGGGAATATCACATCATCTTTCACTATTGGCGTTACAGCTGCTTTGCAGTCCTGCATACCGAATCGTTCTAGTAGTCGTTTTGCGTATCCTTTCTGATCAATTTTTATAGATCCATCAGCTTTTTGATCTATTTCAATTCCTAGAAAGTACGAGCCGTTTTTTGTTGTTATTTTAAAACGTTGCCTCATCTCATTCATAAATTTGTCTGTTTCGTCTGGGCTTGCAGAAGCAATAAGACCGTCATCGACGTATAGGGATAGTATCAGCTTGTGTTTCCCCTCTCCTCTTTTGAATAGACAGGGATCGCTCTCACTTTGTTTGAATCCAATTTTGAGGATGTGCTCGGTAATGGTGCTGTTCCAACAGCGTGGAGCTTGCTTTAAGCCATATAAACTTTTTGTAAGCTTGCAAACTTTTCCGTCATTCTTTGAGTATCCTTCAGGAGGTTTCATGTAAATTTCTTCTTTCAATGTTCCATACAAAAATGCTGTTGAGACATCGAATTGAGAAAGTGTAAGTTTTTCTTGAGCAGCGATGCTGAGTACCGCTCTTATTGTGCTTGTCTTAGCGACAGGACTAAACGTCTCCTCGTAATCTAATCCTTTCTTCTGTGAATAACCCTTAATAACAAGACGGGCTTTATATTTTTCTATTGTGCCATCAGGGCCTGTCTTAATCCGGAAAATCCATTTACAGGGTATGGCTTTTCTTCCTTTCGGCAAGTCTACCATTTCCCAGGTTTTATTTTCCTTTAAGGAACTGATCTCGCTATCCATTGCCTTACGCCATTGGTCAGAATCATTGGATGCCATTGCTTCTTTGAAGGTGCTAGGATCTGTAAGAGGTTGGTCGCATATCGAATTCACGTTAAAACAAACGTTGCAGACAAAATCTCTTTATCTGGCTGGTGGCTTTAGGTTTGAGCGATTTCGAAGCGTCATCCTGCCTTCTGCCTCGATCTCAGATGTAGACAGTGGTGAACAGTTCTATCTATCTCGCTTTCTGCATCATACATTTGATCTTCTTCGATTATGTCATTTGCCTCTAAATCCTGTAATGGCTCATCCATAGTTTGTTCTGGCTCTGGTGTATCTACCACAGGCATTCGCGCCTCAACCGCAGGTTCATCTTGAGTTGACGTCCATCTTGATGGTTCAGTCTGATCTTGTTGATAGTTTAACTTACTATCTCTATCAGCTGGATATTCATCTTGACTTGTTGATGGTTGCTGGTTATCGTGGCTGTCATAAACTGGCAATCCGAAGTTGAAGTTGCTTCGCGGGGCATTGGGTTCTTTGGTCTCTGCAATATGGTCCAGTATGGGATTTTCATCGAAGACGACATCTCTCGACCGTATTAGTTTGCAGGTATCGCTGTTCCATATACGATATCCCTCATCAGAGTCGTAGCCAATCAGGACACCCTTTTGTGCCTTCTTATCCAACTTCTTCCTTCGTTGTTTTGGAACATGCGGATAACAGTTTGATCCAATTATTCTTAAATGACTTAGTCTCGGCTTCTTATGGTGCCATAGTTCATACGGCGACTTTCCATCGATACTGGTGGGTCCAGATCTATTCAGGATGTACACCGCTGTTGAAACCATTTCAGCCCATAGTGCCGTACAGATATTGGCATGTGCATGCATAAGACTTCGTGCCATTTCCACAACAGTTCTGTTTTCCCTCTCTGTAGGATTCTGCTGTGGGGTATAGGGCATTGTGAGTCGTTGCTTGATGCCTTCTTTGTCGAGTATAGCGTGTACTTTGCCGTTGTTGAACTCGCCGCCATTGTCGCTTAGCAGTTCCTTAATTACAACGCCAGCTGCTTTCACTTCAGACAGCATAACTGACAGCTTCGCATGTACTTCAGCTTTTTCTCGCATAAAATATACAAATCTGTACCGAGTGTAGTCATCTTTGAAGAGAACAAAATATCTGTACTTTGAAATTGAGTATGGAAAGGGTCCACATACATCAGCGTATACCAATTCTCCAGGTCGTGTTGCTTTCTCTCTGGTTCCAAACTTTAATACGTGAGATTTACCATAGATGCAACCTTCACAGAGCTCCTTGGTTACTTCCACTTTAATGTCGAACTCTCTTTCTATCAACTTCTTGACATGATTTTTGTTTTGATGTCCAAATCTTTCATGATAGATTTGCAACAGGTTGGACGTTGTCAGTTGGTTTACATCCAAATTGGGTTTCAGGCATCTTATTTTCAGTTTAAAAAGCCCTCCAAATTTTTCACGAGTGCCAACGACTTTTGTCTGTCCATCCACGTCCAATGAGCATTCCAATCTGGTGGATTTAAAAATGCTTTTGTCTAATTTATCATGGGCAGCGAGGACTGAGAATAAATTCTTGGTAATGCTGGGTACGTACCAAACATCTTGTAAAAGAATCGGCTCTACTTTGCCTTTCACATCAGCCTCTATAAGAATATTACCACTGCCTAGGGCTTTAATACATACGCCATTCGCGCCGGTCACTGTGTGCTGGCTTTTGAAATAGGTAAAGCTTTGGAACATATCTCCTCGATTGGTGACGTGACTGGTGCAACCATTGTCTACGTACCAGTTTTGGATATCTTTTGTTTCTCCCATTAATGCTTCTGTCGTATGTACCGTCATTGCTGTCAGATTATTCATCTTTACATTATTGGGTTCCTTGGGCGGTCTGCCATCTAGAATCCACTTTTTACAGCTTCTGACTCTATGTCCCTTTTCTTTGCAATAATTGCACTTTAGGTCCTTCTTGGTAAAATTCTTTTTGTTACCCTTATCGTTCTTTGCATACAAAGCTTCTCCATTTGTCTCGTCTTCTGTGACAGCTAAGTCATTCTGACGTAGAACTCTTTCATGTGCGCATAACTGACTTGTCAGATTTTCAACTGAGCGTTCCTTTTTCGAAATCAACAGCCAACTAGATTTGAATCCAAGATATTCTGAGGGTAGGGTGTCTAGGATTTTACATATGAGGAGAATTTCGGGCAATTTGGCCTCATTTTGTATTTCCACACTCATTTCACTCCAGATATTCTTTAAAGCTGACACATGTGATATTATGTCATGATCCTTATCTTTCTTGTAGCTGAAGAATTTCAGGCATAGGTCGTAGGTTTTATCCACACAAGTACCTCCAAATAGGCGCTCTAGTTCATCCCACATGTCTTTGGCTTTGTCAAAGCGTAGAACTTTTTGCAAAATTTCGTCGGACATGTTTGTCGTAAATAAAATTAAAATTGCGCTATTCAAGCTTTCAAATTTCTGTAGATCTCCTTCAAATTTAGCCTTTTCATCGGCTGTTGCTGTCGGCGCCAAGGCTGGCTGTGAAATTTTTCCTTCTAAAATTTCCATAAGCACTATTGCATTGGCATTGCCTTAAGCACTATTTGAATTTTGTATCTCCAGGTTTTGTAATTCTTGTCAGTCAGGTTTGCAACCTGAACCTTGGAAGCGTTTAATATCACTTTTTCCATGACTCTGCTACCATTTTAAGAATCTACTTAAAAACAGCGCAATGCAAAAGTATATTTTATTTATCTGACAATCTGACATGACAAAACACACGGTTGCTAAGTTACACTAAGAACCATAAAGGAAGAGTCATGCGACCTTCTTAACAAGAATCAGATAGAATCAAAAAATTATTCTCATTAATGTTTGATATGTAATTCAAAGCTCTGAGCACTGCGTAACTTTCAGCTGTAAAATTACTACATGTTGAATCTATTTTGAAACATTTCGTTATCTTATTCTTAGGATCATAAAAAGCAGAGGTTACACCCTGCTCAGATTTGGAACCATCTGTATAAATTGTGTACATATTCTTATCCTCAATGAGGCAACAAAGTTCCATTTGATTATTAACTTTTTCTTCAAGAACAGTTACATTGGTATTCATTATCATATCATAAGTGTAATTATATACAGGCATTTTACTTTTAAAAACATTGTTGGTCTTATTATTTACATGTATTGCTATTCTTAAAATTTCAGGCAAATGTCCAGACAAAAGCTGTCCCAATTCAGGATAAGGACCTATGGGGAGATCCAGAGCTTGATGAGGCAATATTCGTTCCAATACACAGTTATTTTGGTAAGCTAACATCTTTAAACAAAATTTCTCTGCAATTTGTAGACGTCTTAAGTGAAGAGGCAAAATACAAGTTTCAGTCTGCATCGCTATAATTGGTGTGGAGCACATGCCACCTGAAATTATCCTGAGAGCTTTATTTTGTAGAACATCTAATTTACGTAAAATTGATATGTTTGCACTCATATATGCTAAAGTGCTGTAGTCAAAATGGCTACGTACAATACTTTTATAAAGCATGGAGAGTGTCTGTGGGTCTGAACCCCAGTGAACACCTGCTAATGATCTTAAGATGTCAAGGGCTCTGGAAGCACTTCGCATGATCTTGTCAATATGTGATTGGTAGACATATACCTAAAAACTTTTGTTTGTCTGTCCAGGGCAGAGGAACATTATTATATAAAATAGGGAAATTATAATCAAAATCTTTTTTGCAAAAGATCATAGCTTTGCTCTTATTGGGACTTATATTAAGCTTTAATTTAGTATTATACAATCTATACAGTTTTGTCATTGCTAAATTTAAATCTCCTATACCTGTATTTATATCTCCATTTATAGTATATACAAGCAAGTCGTCTTCAAACTGTAGATATCTAATATTGGATATGTTCAAATATTTGTCAATTTGTGAGGTGTACAGGTTGTATAGAAGGGGTGAGATAGTGGCCACTTGCATGGTGCCCTTGTACACCTGCCTAGGACCATGTATGATATTGTTATATTTAACATACATCGTTCTATCATATAAAAAATTAAAGATCCACCTACATAGTTTACCCGGGATGCCGATCTCAGACAACACATTTACAAGTATTGTAGGGTCCACATTGTCAAATGCTCCCTCAACATCAAGGAAACCACAAACTACTGCTGAGTTACTGTGAAATGCTTTCTTTATATCCTCAATCAATGATACAAAACTTTCAACAGCACTACGACCTCTACGAAAACCATATTGTTCTTTTGGTAATAGATTGTTGTATTCTACATAATGTTCTAGCCTGCTTTTTAAGATGTGTTCAAACATTTTACCAATACAAGAAGACAAAGAAATTGGTCTGTAAGATTTGTAGTCATGGGCTGATTTCTCTGGTTTAAGTATAGGTATGATACATTGTGTCTTCCATGATGCTGGTATAACTTGACTATCCCACAATAAATTAAAAATAATAAGCAAATATTTCTGTGCTGTGAAATGAAGATTTTTTATTAATTTATACGGAATGTCATCAAGTCCGGGGGTGGTATCCCTCCTATACTTTAAAGTATGTTCAAATTCTTTCCAGGAGAATGGTTGAGTTAAAAAGTTACCATTTTCATTTCCATTTTTATTAAATAACTGTTCTAAACTATTTATATTTATTTCTTTTTCAGGTGGAGAAATAGGAGCATACTCATCAAGAAACATTGGTATCCACTCATCATTTTTTGAAGAATTTTGTATCCTAATACGCTTAAATTTCCTTATGTAATTCCATATTAAGCTCACCGGTGTATACCTATTAAAAGACCCACATAATTTCTTCCAACTGCACTTTTTTTTTCACTGATTAATTTCTTTTTCAAAGCATCTAATTTCTTGTATTGTATATAGTCTTCATATGATGACGTAGTCCTATATATGTTAAGAGCTCTTTTACTGTTTTCTACTGCTTTTTTACATTCATCATCCCACCAAGGGACTGGATTTCTGATAACACATTGACTTGCTCTCTTAAATTTTGGTATACACGTATCTTTAAGTAAAGTAATTTGATCACAAAAATTGTTATAGGACAATAAAGGATCGGAGGGAATGATTCGAAACATATTGAATAATTTTTCAGAACCAGTATAATATTTAGCCCAATCTGCTTTATTGTATAAATATTTTTCCGTGGGTTCTCCTATAGTGTATTTGTGTACAGATGTATATAAATTTATGATAGTTGGGTAGTGATAACTACCCATAGGGTCACTGTGTACCTTCCAATCACATAAAGGAGCTAAAGTGGGATTGACGCATGTTATATCTATTGCAGAAGGATTGTAATTTGGCCTACCCACCGTGGTAGCCAGTGTTAAGAGTACATAGGTCATATTGATTAATTATATCATAAATTTCATTACCCCTAGTCTTATTAGTCATACAACCAAATGTAACATGATGTGCATTTAAGTCGCCAGATAAAATAATAGGTTTCGGAATGTTTTTGAGTATTTGCTTTAATCGAATTCCTCTAAAATGCCTAGTTTCTGTATCAGGTGGGGCATAAGTACATAAAATGGATATATTACCAATGTCCGTGTGTAATACGCAAGCAACAGATTGTAAAAAATCATAATAAGGTGTAGGAACAACAGTGTATTTGATATCGTTTCTGATAAGGATACCAACGCCTCCTCGACCATTATATCCATGTTGTGTTATAAAATTGTAATATGGAATATGAAATCTGCTACCTTCCCTCAACCAAGTCTCATTTAATAAACAAATGTCAATATCGTTACTAATTATAAAATCTACAAGCAAAGGTTTTTTATTTAACAATCCTTCTACATTAAATTGTGAAATTGTAGTATGTCTCTTATCCATGTTTAAATGATTATATTAAAACATCTTTAATGTGAGTCATTGTACAAGCCTTATTACTATTTCCCAACGTCACCAATGCTCCTACCAAAACTTTCAATATAGATTCATTTTTCAACACTTCTTCAATTAATAATTCTTTGGTTAATGGTTTATTTGTTGTCTTGGCCGGTGTTTGTTTTGGTGGAATATTTGGTTTGGTGGTATTAACATTAATTGGTTTTTTAGTTTTAATTTCATTATTATTTTGTGGAGTTTGAATGACCCGAGGTGGGAGCTCTGGAAAGTTCTCATCATACTTGCGCATTGGATTAAAAGTTTTGGTTACAGCACTGGCGTACGTAACACGATTGTGTTTCTCCTGAATTTTCATCTTTTTTACTGGACAATCTCGTGAGATTGCCATATGTGGTCCCGTGCAATTAATACATTTGATTTCGTCCGGTTGTGTACACTGAGTGTAATGATGTTCATCTGCACATAACGAGCATTTTTGTACAGATTTACAAATTTTTGCTCCGTGATTGAAGCGGAAGCATTTGTAACATTGCAGTAATGGTGCTACGTATTCGTCAACATGATATCTAAAAATGTCTAAATAGACACAATCAGGCAGAGTGTTTGGTAGGAATGTTAAACTGACTGAGCTAAACGGTTTTACTTCCCCGTTTACTCTCCTAGTGAACCTGCGTACACCAACCACTTCGTAAGACGATGTTATTTTCCGGAATAATTCTTCATTGCTGATGCTGGTTGGGACGAATCGGACCACTCCAATTGTCTCCACTGCTTTTGCCGGAATGTGGGCTTTAAAGCCGTTCTTATTTAAAAAGTCCTCATTTTTGAGAAAGTTGTTTGCATGTATTGCTTGTTGGAATACGACGCCCACTTTCATAGCATTAATTCTTCGGATGTTAGTCACGCCCTTTATGTCATTCTTGAACAAGTTTGCTAGCAACAACGGGTTCCTGTTGCCTAGCTTTTCTTCCGTTGTGCTCTCTACAAATACAGTAAAATCGGCACTCACCGCATCCGTAGGAAAGACTCGCTTATACCCGGGTTTGGTATAAGGTTTATAAAAGCTCTCATCTACTCCCTGGCTGGTGCCGCCTCCTCCGGTGTTCGGCTTCCGCCTTTTCTCCTCATCAGGGGGGTCTTCATCGCCCCCCCGACCCATCTTTTTAATTACCACTAACTTTATACACTAAAGGATATTTGAATACTATTTACAAAGAAAATTTACAAGTTTATACCAGTTTTAAAAGAATTTTAAAATTTGCTCTTTGGAATTCGCGCCTGTTACGTTCAGAAGCCCGCCAAAAAGTCCGACACAAGAAAGACAAGGACAGGGCTGCCACCTCAAAAAATTGATTGGGAGCTAAAACTGTGAAAAAAGCGCAAGATTCGGCGCTAAATCCATATCACATAAAAAGTCCTTTAAAACGCAAATTTTAGTGACTGGGCACATAACCTAATAAAACAAGTTGGTTCGAGTTGGTTACTATCAGTTTAAAATAACAATGTGCATGACCTCGCCTGCAAATGTGACGTCACTCAATCGCACGAACTTCACTCGAGTCATTCAAATGATTATTTCCTTTACATAGAGTCTATATTCCTTTACAACCGAGTGAAGTTATCGAACGGCCCTTCAAGGTCATGCACATTGTTATTTTAAACTGATGGTATACTACGGCATTTATTATTTTTAATCCACAGACTATACATAGATTATGACCTATAAACTATATTGTTTTGATACATTTCAACATTGGTCACATCTAATCGTAGACAGATCTAATCGACCCCTCTCTTGTCAACGCCATCTATCGAGAAATTTGGAACTAACTTTTTACTTTTTTTGCTTTTGGAAAATCCCTCGCATCGTTCAGAATTTGATGGAAATTGAGCATTTTTGGAAAAATAAGACCCTTAAAACCAGAAATTTACAAACATTCCTTAAGACAATCTACCGATTTTTTGTCGCCAATACTACCGATTTTATCAAAGTGACTTTTGCAAAACTGATCCATTCTATTCGTGCCTTTTTTATGGCCGCGGTCCGAATTACGCCAAAATCGATTTTAGCGCGCTCAAACGCGTCCCGATTTGGTGTAAGCGCGATCTCGTTAGACGGCGTGACGTCATTGATGACGTCATTATCAGCGCCATCTTGGAATTTCTGTGCCCATGCTCCACAGCGATATCACCGTGAGCCTTATGTCAAACCAATCAATCTTATGTCACTGTCAATGTCGAACTGATGTTTTATGGCGGTTTTTCATACAATACAACTGGGAGTCACGTTGCAGGGATTGACCCGAGCACACGTCTCGCGTGGTTTCGCGCGTCGCGTTTTTGCCTGCCACGAGGCTCCGCAATCCTCAGTCTCTTCTTGTTCTTGTCCAAAAACAATCCCTGAGATTGGGATAGATTCTCCTATAAAATACTTGACACTGGCGGAAATGCAGTGCTGACGCACAAGCAAGAGTCCATTTATTACCCGTTCACGACCAGTTGGCCGTCGATGACCGTTACAAACTTTCCTCACAGACACATTAATTGGTCCCGTCGACAAAAAATTATATAAAAGGCAAATAAAAATTTAAAATTAAAAGCGATATTAGTGACCGGGACGGATGTGCCGTACGTGGTTGCGTTGCTATAGGTTATAAAATTGCGTATAAACGCAATTTAAAATAAATAATAATAGGGTCTCTTAGGGGTGCGGTGCGGGGAAGCGGAAAGGGAGGTAGCGGCCAACTCGAAGTGAACGACTAGTAATTATAAATTAAAAAAAAAACAATACAACTGTCAGTGGGTGGTTTGAGACCGGTCCGGTCCCAGAGATTTTGTATCAAGAATAGATTCCTTTTTTTTAAGACGAAACAATTGCATCGGTTTTCTCTTTTTTACGTTATAAAATGCCATATAAATAAATGGTTGGATATACTTTTATCTATGCCACCTTTTGTGCCAATGAGACCGATTATCTATAGATACTTGTTTTAATTGTATATACGATACTAGTGTTGTTTCTGTGATATATATCGACAGGCTATCGATAGCAGTATACCAAAATGAAAGTGAAGAAAAGGGAAATTAATAATATAAAAACTCTACGGGGCTACTCGTGCATCGAGGGTTCCGTACCACACCACCACACAAATTGTTAACTTACAAAAAAGCGTTGTTTTCGCCGGGACTTTTAGCGTGATACAGACTCACACCTGGCCGGTTTTTATTATTTTTTATTATACTGTAGAGTGTGCTCTATAATCACACCAAGTTTGTCGTTTGTATGTATTACCGTTTTTACGATAGAGCGAGAAGAAAAAACGTTAAAAAATAGTTTCCTGTATGAGCACCCTAATTTTTTACTTTTTGTTAGCAAATCCCATAGAAAAAAATAAGACTATACAGGATGTCCCAAAAGTGGTGGTCTAAAATGGACAAGGTCGAGGTCATAGATTTATATATTACTAGCGTAAGGATAGGCCCGTCAGAATATTTTACAAAAACCTTCTTCAGAGAAACAAAAATTTGCGCCATCTGTCATAACTCGTATACGAACTATATCGTGTCATATATTTATAGTGCTCTAAATTGACATTATTCCTTGCATTTTAGAGCCAACGAACTGGGGACAATAGTCAAGCTCATAGGCCATGTCCTTACGCTAGTAATATATATGTCTTTGGTCGAGGTAGTGGAGATCATTTCCAACAATTTTGGTCCCATACACATAAAAAAAAAAAAAATTAATAAAAAGTTGGAAATGTTTCAGTTTTTTGAAATTTGCATTTTTGTTGTGTTGAAAAAAAAAGTTGAAAATTCAGTGTAACTTCTGAACCGTTCATTTTCGGACATATGTGTATGGGACCAAAATTGTTGGAAATGATCTCCACTACCCCCTCGTTCATTTTTAGACCACCACTTCTGGGACACCCTGTATAATGTTCTGTGGCAAATCCGCTGTAATATAATAACGCACA
Source organism: Agonopterix subpropinquella (assembly GCA_922987775.1). Taxonomy (NCBI): domain Eukaryota; kingdom Metazoa; phylum Arthropoda; class Insecta; order Lepidoptera; family Depressariidae; genus Agonopterix; species Agonopterix subpropinquella. The sequence continues at coordinate 1,797,720 of OV277694.1, read as the reverse complement.
TTCTGTGTAAATTTCAACTGTCTAGATATTACCGTTTCAAAGTTACAGCCCGTAATAGGTAGGATGGACGGACGGACAACGTGGGCTTATAGGAATAGGGTCCCGTTTTCACCCTATGGGTACGGAACCCTAATTACGAAAAATTTTCATAAAAAAATTGTCACCATTCTCAAGTAATTTACGCCAAAAATGTGACAGTTACGAAGAAACTAGCACTCTCGTTTAAGGCTGGGCCACACAGAGTGCAGCTGCGGAACGGCTGCAGAACAGCTGCGGAACGGTAGCCGCAGTGCGACACCTCGCATATAATTCCATAGTTTACAACTACTGCCGGCCTGCAGTAGGCCCGCAGCCTTTCTGCAGCTGCACTCTGTGTGGCCCAGCCTTTTATCTCTATTCTTTATGGGCAGACTTTATGTAGGTATAAGTAAATAAAAAAAGAAACATTTATCTTTTATTTTATTAACTGATGAAACCAACAGCTTACGTTGAAATTTTTACATCAAATTAGTTTGATGATGAAACCTGGATGACGTTCTTTTTACACCTCCAAGGGACCGTAGGTAGACCTTAGTATTGATTTGTTTCTGAAAACTTCTTGATGGATGTTGACGGCTCAACTAATTCCAGTCTGGAAGGTCTGGGATGCCTAGGCACCGTCTGCAAAATAATAGAAATAAATTAACATAATTTTACGTAAAAATAAATTTGTATAAGTCTACCAGAATCTCATGGCATAAAAAATTGAGATTTTCGCATGGTAATGTCAAACTTTCATCTGTCTAGTCAAAGTAGGTACCCTTTACAAACTGCGAGTTTTTGAAGCGGTAAGTATAAACGCGCGTTTATCAATCGCGTTACTGCATCGCTACTAAACTAGCAAATTAACAGGCGTTTGTATGCATACGCAACCATCGATACAGACGCGTGTGTGCATTGCGACAAAGACTGTTGATGTGACTGATCAAACGACGACAAACGTATTCCGTTGAGGCTGTATCACGTTTGCATCGGTGCTGCACCGCGACTGAAGTGCAGACGCGTTACAAAAAGTCGCAGTGCGTAAAGGGCCCTAATCCAATTACCTAACCCAGTATGGCAATTCGTTCGTATTTCTATCAGATTAGTCATTACAATGCGTATATAAAAGCTTACATGCATAACACAATTTTGCCAAACTCCCGTACATCTTGCATGATGTCATTTGATTTCCTTATTTGCCATCAAATTCTGGTACTTACACCGTGTGCAATTGTCGATAAGTCGGGTCAACACTAATGGCATAAATTAGAGTACATATACTGTCAGTACAAATAACGTACGATTTTAGTTAATAATTTCCGAAAACAGAACAAGCTAAAATGAAATTCCACATTATGTACCACATTCATATTCAAAAAAGCTTTACTCGGAATGAATTATTTTATTCATTACCCAGGTCAAAACCTTAAAAACAGTAGTCGATTACTTACCGATGGAAAGATATCCTAGGATTATTTTCTGTTAAAACCCCCATTCTACTCCAGCAACCAGTAGCCACACAAGCCGTGGTGTATGAGATACGCACTAGATAATTTGTTTCGTAATAAAAACCAAACTCGCGTAATAACACACAATGTAACTCCAAAGACTTTGGTGCCCATGTGGGAACCACGGTAGCTCGAAAGCTGACTCCAAAGAGTAATATAAGTATATTAGAAAAGAGAACCCACTCGTGGCAACATTATGCATCCACCTTATGTCAAATTGAAGGCTAGCTAGCGCCATCTGTGTTTCTCTGAAAATAATTCTACCTATACTATACATACCTACTTATATATATACTTATATACTCATACCGTTGTTTGAATGCTAGTTTTCGTTCAATCCCGCACCGATCGAGTGAAATTCCAGTATCCTTACTATTCCTGTAATCTGTACATTGGTAAGAGAACAACTGAAACTCCAGAACATCACTAAATCGGCACAAAATTGAACAAAAACTACAAACAACACGCACATTACTCTAGGTAGGTCGCCATTTTGTAAATTTGTCAATTTGACATTGACATAGACAATATAATCTTTTTTTTTCATAGTAAAAGATATATTTAACAGATGGCAGCACATTCTATGCAAACTGAATCGGAAAAACCACCAAAAGGCAAATGTCCTCCGCCTGGCTGACTCTTTGACGTTCAAGACGGTGACATTTGTCTGTGTTTGTCTTTTTTTTCAAATGAAGCGATACCATAACTAAGAATGAGAGACCTGGAGTGCGATTTTTGAAAATCATACGAGCGACTTGACATTCGCATACGAATTGAGATTTTCATTCCGAGTGGTTACGTTTTTCTCTATTTTTGAAATCGTTCGGATGTGCCAAAACCGTTTCGATTCACACAGAAAACGTTTCAATTGAACGAACGAACGAATGAATGGTTTCATAGTAACATTTCAAATCGGACTTTACCGCCAAAATTATGGGTTAACGGAACGTAGAAAAAAAGTTAAATCTGTTGACGTCTGACAACATTACAAACGTCAAACATTCGAGTGGTAGAATTGGATACGAGTGGTTCGGAGCACTCGTTGCAAGTGATAGAAAGTTGAATTCAAAAATGGCAAATCATCGATTTTACGTCATTTTCTACTACTCGTTTTGAACGTCTGATTTTCAAAAATCGCACTCCTGGCCATTTCTTAACTCGTTTTGAAAAAAAAGGTGTCTATCTTGATACAAAGTCTCTGTCCGGTCCGATTGATTACAACGCTAATAGCGCCGTAAGTTGTGAAATCACGCTTTTTGTTTCGGACCAGCGATTATGGACACTGTGAGTGTGAGCTATGATATGAAATTGTAAATCGGACCGCGGCCTATGTTGTAAAACGTCATTGTTTTTATGCAACAGTAAATACGTAAAAGACTAAAAGTAAACTCCAAAATGTCAAATACCTTTGAAAAACTATTAATTAAGTTTCCAAGTCTCTGGGACAGAGAAGACACCTTTTTCAGGTCACACAAGAAGAAATTGGCCGACAAAAGGAAGCTGCTCGAGGAATGCCTCAACGCTTCTGTAATAATTACGATGGCAGACCTTGATATACTTGTGAAGAACTATCTGACTAAAACTCGTCGTAGAACGATACAGAAGAACGTAAGTATTTCCTTTTCCTTTAAATAAATAAATATCTTGGACAATGTCACACAAATTATCTAGTCACATTTAAAGTACCAGAATCTAGCCTGGACTTGTATTATGATGACTAGACAACGATATAGAATACATATATAGATACAAACATCCATGACTCGGGTACAAATATTCATATTCATCATACAAATATTTGCCCTTACGGGATTCGAACCCGCGACCCTCGGCACAGCAGGCAGGTTCACTACCAACTGCTACCGGGCCGTTTTTAGGGTTTTTTTGTTTTTTGTCTATCGTTAAAACGGTAATACATGTATGCCAAAAAACTTAGTGTGATTATAGTGCGTACTCTAACATAAAAGAAAAAAACTGGCCAAGTGTGTGTCGGGCTTGCGCTAAGGATCCTGGAGAAAACATTTTTTTTTTTAATATTGTGTCGTGGTACGGGAACCTCCATGCACGAGTCTGATGGTTCTGATGTTGTTCGCAGACGAGTATGAGGCTGCAGGAGACGAAAATAGACACTGAGGAGGTGACTCCTAAGGAGGTGACTCCTAAGGAGGTGACTCCTAAGGAGGTGACTCCTAAGGAGGTGACTCCTAAGGAGGTGACTCCTAAGGAGGTGACTCCTGAGGGAAAGATGGTTTCCTCACAGACCATCAGCTCCAAGACGCGCATCATCGAGACCATCACCGTGAGTTAATCTTTACTACTTTAATTACGTTAAGGCGGTTGCAGAGGGGTCAATTTTATACAAAACTTTGACGCACAAGACACATAGACGGTATTAATAAAAGTGATTTTGTATATATGGAAAAATAGAAAATCTAGATTTTGCATATCAAATAACATTTCCAATTTATAGTATAATTACGAAGTCATAAAGCTTTGAAATTTTTCATACAAACTTTTCAAAGCTTTATATTATTATTATATCTCTTGTTGGTATTTCTCGGGCCGAAGCCCGGACCTTTGGAAGGCTTGCGTGGGGACACAGGTCCAACACGTAGAGGCCCCTTTGAGGCACTTTTATCTAAATGCAATGGGATGCACCAACCGTGGTCTATCTCTGAATGCATTATGCAAATGCACCAGAAGACAAACCACATTCGATGCAGAGACTATTGTAGGAAGGACAAAATAAAACTACTCGGGTTAAATGGGGGTGAACTTTGTGGGCCGGGAAATCTGGGTTATTGCGGAGAGACTCGGGACGCCTGCCCTAACAAATGTCTCTAAGTTTGTCAAAAATGGCAGACGGTGACCTGCCAACTCATTTGATGGGCCCCCAAAATAGCCGCTCGCAAGGGGCGACAAGGAGGCAACATCTAGTGAGCGGCTAAGGTTTTAGAGAGGTGAGTCTGCGGGCGCCAGTTCCCGGTGCTAAGCGCACCAGTCAGCAGGCCCCCAATGCTATGAGATTTTACACTTCCAACCTGGAGCATAGGTTCCGCACTTGCGACTCCACTCCTGGCCGGCCGGTTAAGGCAAGACAGGAGGTGAGGGCCAAATCAATCCGGGCCCTCTGGAGAATCGGGTCCGTGGTGTCGCCAATCACCAATAGCTCGCCAGAAGCTGCCCTGCGGGCTTATTATTGTATGTCTTACGTTCCGTAATCACAGGCAATTAAGTCCCGGACCTTTGGAAGGCGTGCATGGGGCCGAAGCCAACATGTAGAGGCCCGTTCAAAAGACAAGTTAATCTTAATGTAAGGGATGATGATGATGATGATGCTTCATGGCCGTGTTCGACCACAGCGACTGATTATGGCTGTTGACTTTGTGAGCTTCGTTGATGTGCTCTTAGGTGGCTGATGTAGCCTATCTTGGCTTTAAAAGTGCGTCCGCACAGGCTACAGGTCAATTTTCCATTAAGATAGTTTTCCATTAATGTAAGGGATACACAAATGGCGGATACCATCTCCGAGCGTACAACATGATACACACGGGGATGGTCCCCGCCATTTGTGTAAAGCCTATTGGAGTACGGCGCTATGGCCGCGATGGAAAAATAAGGTCTTGGGCTATGCAGGTGAAAGTTGGATGGATGAATACTGGGCTATGGGAGGAGACTAACGGACGCCTGCCATGACAACTAGTCTCAAAATTGTAAATAGGGCAGGCGGTGACTCGCCGACTCGTCGAGTGGGCCCCATAAAACGGCCGCACGCACAAAGTGCGGCAATGGGGCAACATCTCATTGAGCGGCTGAAGGTTGTCGAGAGGTGCGGCTCCGGTTTCACCATCGCGGGGTTTACCCCCGTGAGCGGGTTTCCCCGTTATTACGCCATTACGTGCAATACACTTCCAACCTGGAGCATAGGTTCTGCTCTTGCGATTCCACTCTGGACGGCCAATGAAGGCAAGCCAGAGGTAGGGGGGTGTGTTACTGTATGTGTGGGTGTGTGTGGTCCGCGGTGTCGCCACTCACCGTCAGCTCGCCACAAGCTGCTCCCGCGAGGTTATTATTATTATTATATATGATACACTAGCATATCTTTGTATTATAAATACGCGACATCTAGATTTTTTAAATTCCGTCTACACGTATTGTGCGTCAAACGTTTGTATGGACTGAAACCACCTTAAAGGAGCAAATTGGTAGCCGACCGCATGAAGCGTGCGGTAGCGATGTGTCCCCGCGACACGTCGCTGCGGTCATGAATTCGAACCCGACCGCACGCCGCAACTGCACACCGCAGCTACAGACAGTATTGCCAACTTAGGGTATTTTTTGGGGTAATAATTGTCAGTAGGGTTTTAAGATTTAGGATGGTGGTGGTAGTGGTTTATTTTCTTTGGCGAAGCGACGAAATAAAGGCCGAGCACTTTCGAATAAGTAAGGTTTAATCACGCTATCACGTTCGAGGCATCCCAATAAAGGGTGAATAGAAAAGATTTTCGTAAAAACGAATAGAAAAGATTTTCGTAAAAACATGTTTTCTTTATTTGTTTCCCAAAATTATCATACTCGTATTTATATATCTAGTAATATTTGAACATGAACACTGTTTTACCAAATACCAAACGCCAGTATGATGTATTGTTGGAATTTAACGGAAAATGTAGTTGGAAATAGTGATTTCATTAAATTAAAGAAATATCGTGGAATTTGTATGAATTATCGTGTTATACCCGACTTTTATTTTCTACCGCATGCCACTCCAAAATATCGTGAATCTAGGATAATTATCGCATGCTGGCAGCACTCGGCGACACTATTGGTCTACGTCTACGGTCGAGCGACAGAGCTGCGTTCCGAACCTACACCCTATGTGCACCCAGAGTGCACCACGAGCGCAACTTTTCGCACTAAACGCCGTTCAGAGCCTCGGTGTAAGACGTTTCAGTATAGAGCGAGTTGAAAAAACAACCGCATAAAAAGGTTGTGAACGCAGCTCAGTGAAGCTCGACTGCACCGCAGTGTAGTCGAGCAGCGTGTCGCCGGCTGCGCAGGGTATTTCATTGAAATACATACAAACCAGTAGTGTCGTCGCGACATGCTGCTGCGGCGTGCGGCGTGCGGCGTGCGGTCCGCTGTCAACCGCCGCCTTAACGCTTGATAGTCGACTTTATACTTTTATCCTGTGTTTTTATTGATTTCCCACTTAAGACATAAGAATGGACATAATCTAACGTGTAAACCCTAGGTATAGGCTCTAACGCCACACATCTTTTAATCACCAGGTTCCTGAGTACCTACTACTAATTGTAGTATGTACAATATCGGGTGACAGGAACTCGCACCAAGCGCCTTTCTGAATCTTTTATAATGAGCACAGGCAAGGAGTGGAATGCCTGCGCCAGTATTTCCGAGCTCTTACAACCCGAATGCCTTTATTTAAAGTATAAGCATGCATCTTCGACCCCATCTTGGTCCTGAGGACTAGATTAAGATCAAGAGCAAAGCCATCATCACTACATAGTATAAAACAAAGTCGCTTCCCGCTGTCTGTCTGTTCCTACGTATGCTTAGATCTTTAAAACCACGCAACGGATTTTTATTCGTTTTTTTAATAGATAGAGTAATTCAAGAGGAAGGTTTATATGTATATAATACATGCATAGTATCAGCATTGCACCCGTGCGAAGCCGTGGCGAGTCATTCGTCTTACTTAAAAAAAAACTCTACAATGGTTTTAGCGTATTAGCTATGTGTTGTTATTTCTGTGATTTATTCAGCTATTTTGGAATACCTCAGATGTAATGTAACGTTTCTCTCAACAGTACAAGACGGAACGCAACGGCGTGGTTGAGACCCGCGTGGAACAGAAGATCACCATACAGTCTGACGGCGACCCTATAGACCACGACCGAGCGCTCGCCGAGGCCATACAGGTCAGTACTACCATCTATTAGTATTGGCTATGTGTGAAGTGGGTGTTGAGAACTGTCAAGGAAATTTGAACTATTTTCGGCGAAGCTGTGTCAGATTTTCTTGAATCTAAGCAAATCCGCACACTAACTCAACGTCAACACTCAATTATCGAAAACTACAAAGACGGCTACTAACATATGGCAGGGATGTTCTTATTGCCATCAAGTTGTTCACAAAAAACCGGCCAAGAGCGTGTCTGACTAGCCCATGATAGTCACATGCCAAATTTCGATTCAATAGGTGTAAAGGGCGCAGCGTGGGTAGGCCCCTCACACGGTGGACCGACAACCTGGTGAAGGCGGCGGGAACCCGTTGGATGAGCGCAGCGCAGGACCGGTCGTTGTGGCGATCCTTGGGGGAGGCCTATGTCCAGCAGTGGACGTCCATCGGCTGACATGATGATGATGATGATGAGGTGCAAAGGGTTGGCGAGGGTAACTATTTTCCTGGTCGTACTGTACAGCGCGCGACGTGCCGTCTGGCGCGAGTGGCAGAAATCACGCAAGCGCTTCGCTTCGTTGAGGCAGAGTGACGGAGGCCTGACTTGGTATAAGAGTGTTACCAGACCAATCGATCGATCGCCGATCGACGGCATCGATCAACGTCGATCTAAGACGATCGACTGGTCTAGTAGCTTTAATTGATAGACGAATACCGTTTGACTAACCAATCGATCAATTGCCGGTCGACGGCATCGGTCAACGTTGATCGATTAACACCGGCTATATTCCATCGATTTCTTTCGAAATGTATTCACAAGAGGACTTGTTGTTATGTTGATCGACAATCGGCCTATTGGTCTGGTAGGAACTATCGATCGACGTCGACAAATCCATTCTACCATCGATCGATGGCATTGATCGACGATCGATCGATTGATCTGGTAACACCCTTACTGTATCTAATCGAAATCGGTTATGAGAGTTTAAACAAGCAACATTCGGGTGATATTACAATCTGTGAATTTCATAATTAACTTTTTCCTCATCTTGTCCAACAGGTAGCAAAGGCGATGAACCCCGACATGATGGTCGAGCAGATAGAGGTCCAACAACAGAGCACGCAGCCGTAACGCGTGACGACGCAACAACGCGGCCGCCATCTTGCGTCGCACCACGTACGTCACATTTGTATTTAATACGATGATATTGTTTATCAACAATGCGACAACTCGTGTCTCAAAGTTCATACTGAACAACAGCAGGAGCAAGGCTCGTGCCATCGTCGGAGCCCTCACTGGGCACTACGCCACAGGCACGATGATGCACAAGATGAAACTCACCCTGGATCCCAGCTGCCGAGCGTGCGGAGAGGATGAGGAGACCATGGAGCACATTCTCTGTGACTGTGATGTCTTGGCGGCAAAACGCATGTGCCTCCTCGGTAGGGTTGCCAACCCTACTATATAATATAGTATCCTACTATATTACCCTGCTACTATAATTCTGAGAAAAATATATAGTAGGCAAAACTACTATATTTTGATGAGGAAATAATTTATACAGAATTGGGTATTTGACTACATTCAATATATTTTATTTTTATCTGCTCAATAAAAAAAGGGTTAGAAAATAACGCTAAACTCCCATTTTCATTGAGTTTTTAGCTTGAATACTATTTTTAATAACAAGATAAACTATAAAAAGTAATGAAAATGTTGATGACGTCACAACTCAATATTTAGTACAAATCTTCATACAAAGCGCATGTTTTGTCGTCCGATAAAGAGTAGCTGATTTGACTAGTTGTCAAGTAGCCAATTTAAAACAATAAAAATGGCAAATAACTTAACATTATTTCCAAAAATTTATCTTTCTTCATCACATTTGTTCCATTTGATCTAGACTGGACCATGTAGATACTTCCTAAATAATTTTCTACTAAGTCTACTGCTGAAAATTGACAACAAGTTTTCCTAAAGTCAGAGGTTTATATAATTTTAAAAAGTTATATCATTTCTGCGACTCTAGCGACTTCTGCCTTTACAGGATGCATTTTTTTCTAAAAAGAATACGAAATGGAGACATGATTGTTCCTTAAGAATATTAGAATATCTTTAAAAAAAAAAATTAATAAATTCGAAAAATACTATATATTTTCTTATTTTTCCCCTATCTACTATATTTTTTCGGGCATTAAGGCTCAAAATACTATATTTGGTCTGAAAAAAGTTGGCAACCCTACTCCTCGGTGATGGATATCCAAAACCGGGAGATCTTAGGTTTCTCCCCTCAATGGTATTGCCTCCTTCTTTGACCATCTATTTGAAGGGTGAAGTAAGCAAAAAGTATTGGGGCTAACACAAAAGATCCCACTGGGTCGGAAGTGTTGCTGGCTTGCCAGCCCCCACAACAAGATAAGATAAGATAATACGATGATTTTAGTCCATGGCACCCATTACACGGGACATCATGATCTTGATCCGGTGATCACACTAGATCTACGTTGATTGGCGGAAAAAATGTTAACATTAGACGGTCAATCATGATCACAATCAGAAACCGTAGCATGATGCGCGTGATACGGCTATATCACTTTTCATCTCATTTTATCTCGTTCGTTCACGCGCAAATAGAAAGAGAAGGCGCGATGACGCTATATCATGCTGGCATACTACGGCTACGGCCGCAGTTCACTGTTCGCCGCCGTAAGATGAACACGTAATAAACAGAAAAAAATCATTTTGAGAAACCCCTAACGCTAAAAAACTAATAGGTACTAGGCTATTTTGAAACTGAAATAAGTAAGTAATAGGTAATTTTTCACTTTTAAATGCTATGTGTATTTTTTTTGTGTGTACAATAAAGTACTTAATGTTTGATTTCTCGCGTTGGAACTTTTGAAACTCTGCAATTAAATGTTATGTAATTCTAACCTAATATTAAATAATAAATTAACTTGACAAGAACTAAGAAAATTGAAAAAAAAAAACATTCTCTACAAAAAACCGTATTGAAATCGGTCCAATGCCACAGAAATAGACGTCATAGTTATAACACCTTGTTAGATGACGTTGTTCATAACACCGAAGACGAGTAGAACTATGCAAATTATACAGGGTGTTTGGTAGAATGATGTAGATATTTTCTAAGCTGATTGAGGGCACCTTTATGAACATTTTAAACCACATAATATGTGGTGTGTCTCATATTATATTGTCATATTGTCATAATACTATATTATAGTATTATGACAATATAATATGAGAAAAAATAATAGTGAGTCTTTAAGGATTAATTTAAAAAAATGTTGCTTTCTTGTAACATTTTCAGGCTTGCTGAATGGGGAAGACTAAAAGAACTTATCTACGTCGAAGAAATAGTGAGTCGTGAACGGTAAATAAGAAAAATTTAGCAGTCTCTCGACATTCTCTGAGGAGAGATGCGACTGGGTATAACTACCACAGAAGCACAAAATTCAGTTCGAAGACGAGTTCGAAATCGTGAATCACACTTTAAACACGACCGGTGAATTAGATAATAATAATAATTCAATGATAAAATGTCATATGGGAGATGAAACTAAGATTATTCATTTTTATTAGATTTTCAGTTTTCTCTAACATCTTATGAAAAAATGCAATTGTTGCTTTAGTTGTGGCTTATTGCTAATATTTTTTTTATTAATTGAAAGTGTACTAACCAAAGTAGTTTTTAAATCATTTGAAAAAAAAATCACGTCGTTTTTTTTTAAATGACCGGTAGAGTACATTTTTACAACAAAATTCATTTGTGACAAGTATAAATCAATATTTGTTCATGATTGCCTTTCCAATTAATGTTTAAACCTAATGTGATAAAAGACTGTGAAATTAGGATTAATTTAAAACCAAAATAAAACTGATTGAGGCACTGACTTGTATGTTACGGACCTCTAACCGCACCGATTCCCGCAATAAACAAAAAAACGAAATTTTGATCATAACTTAAAAACTATGAGACTTGTCATAATACTTTATGTGGTTTAAAATGTCATTAAAAGTGCCCTCAATCAGCTCAGAAAATATCTACATCGTTCTACCAAACACCCTGTATATTATTATACGCGCTGCTGTCGTCCGCTTCCATTGCGGTGCGAACGTTGACCAAGGAATATAATACTCCCTACGCGTATCAAGCCCTACGCTGACTGACGAAAATTGATTGATGTAACGTTACACGCATCAATCTGGATCGCGATCGTTGATTTCAAAATATCTAGATATTTGCGATCAGGAGTGCGTTTTTTGAATCTCATTCGCTGAGTTCAGCAGTTGAAAATGTCAAAATTACTGTGGAGATATGCATCTTTCTACTGCTGATTTGACTTTCAAAAATCGCACTCGTGGACTATGACTTTTGAGAGTCAAATCGGCAGTAGAAAGATACATATCTCCATAGTAATTTTGACATTTTCAACTGCAGAACTTAGCGAATGAGGTTCAAAAATCGCACTCCAGATCTCACGATCCGTCAATCATCAACGTTACACTATCAGTATTTACTATTTACCAAGATCACTGTTCACGTTCACCGGATCTTGGTAAACACCAGGGGAGCGTGTGAATTCTCTATGGTAAATACTGACGGTGTAATGGGGCACATTGGATGACGTCACTGATGTTCCCCATCTCATTCTTTAGGGTGACAATACGCTATCGATAGTTTACGGACACTGCCTGATAATGGTCAAATCATAACTATTGTAAAACTGTAACGGAAGTGTAATCTGTTATCATTTTTGTACTCGATAATAAACAGATATTTAGTATCGAAATTTTTTTTCATCGCGTCCTTCATAATTCATGCAGTAGAGGGTGAACAAGATCAAAACATACATACATATACAAACATAAACTCACGACCGTAATCCCTTTCGGGCTGGTCAAAGATAAGATAACATAATAAGATTGTAACTGAAACTGACAATGATAAGAATAGTTAATAATGGAACTATTATTATTCTTAGTTTATAATATTATTAATTATTAGTTTTAAAATCTAAACTATTATAAAACTATAACAGAAGTGTGTCTGTACATTGAAGATATTTACAAAAAGAAAAGATTACTATATGGATTTAGAATAGAAAAGAATAGAATAGAATTTTCTTTATTTGTCTTACAAAACACATTTACAAAAAACAATATATTACAAAGTCAGGAGTGCGATTTTTGAATCTCATACGTTGAACTTAGCAGTTGAAAATGTATGGAGCTACGCATCTTTCCACCGCTGATTTTAGGGGTCCCTGATTTCAAATCAAACATTTTTGGACTTTTTGTCTGTCTGTTTGTTTGTTTGTTTGTGTGTTTGTTTGTTAACATTAAGTATTAATTTATTTTGTCACTACTATTTCTATCAGGGCTTTTTTCCAGGAAGGATTTGTTTAATATCTAATCATAAAATGTATTAATTAAAAATGAATGAAAGCCCTTAGAGTAAGTAACTAAGATTACTTGTTGTAAAGGATTCCATTAATTTATTTTATTTGGATTCAAAATGGTGCTCTTAAAAGTGTAAGATATTTTTAACTTTTGAGCACGATAAAATTTTAATTCGTATCGCAATTATGTATCACACATCGCATCGTTAGGTAGGTACCTACTCCGAAAATATCAAGTAAAGTCAGTCAGTACCACGTCAGTACCTAATGGACACCCTACTAATGTATGGTATTTATTTTCAAACTTGATGAATATTTGAATATGGTACTGGCAGAGTACGGTAGTCTTAGATTAAAAACTTTTCGCTTACGCTGAAAGATTGAACCAAGAAATGAGAGAGCGGTATAGCCAGTTATAAAAACTTATGTAAACAAAAAAGACAGAAATATTATTTTTTGTTTCGGTCACCGTGAAGCTTCTTGCCGTGGCCGGATTTTTTGTTTGGCAAGATGTCAAACCTATGGAATGTTGATGACATCTTGCCAAACAAACCGACTTTTAGTATTCAAAAGTCACATTATTGCCGTTTCATGTGCGGCCACGGTATGGTTTCATCTAGTTACTATATCTATGACGGTAGTACATATGATAGTCTGTGGTTCTGTGACGCTTTCCGGAGCCGGAGCGTGCCGGAGCTGTGACAAACTCATTTACGTTTCCATAGCAACCAAAAAAACTAAAATTGTTTGGTTTCCTGGTGACGGATTACTTCAAAAATATTCGTTTACCTTTGATTAGTTCCCAATAAAGTTTAATTTTTATATTATTTACAATGCCTAAAGTGCCCCCAGTCAAGGATCCTCACGAGAACATAAAGTACCACAAAGTGAGAGATGGAAGCGACCCTGGCTGCTATCAGTTACATAGGTAACTTATACAGGGTGTTAGGGTAGACATTGCATTACTTTCATAGATTTATATATTACTAGCGTAATATGTCTTTGATTACTTTACCGCGGGTGGAACGTGTACTGCGATAATAATTGTTTATAAATAAATAAATACTTAAAGTCATCAAAGCGCCTGAAGTACGTTGATATAGGAGAGGGGTACATGTTTTTACCTTTGGGAGTTGAGACCCTAGGACCATGGGGACCTGATGCAAAACAGCTTGTGAGAGACATATCTGCGCGCCTTCTAGAGTCCACTGGTGATAAGAGGGCTGGCAGTTACCTTCGTCAGCGTATAAGCTTGGCGATTCAAAGGGGGAATGCTGCCAGCGTTCTAGGGACCGTCCCGCAGGGAGAGGCTTTGGAGGAGGTTTATAGATTGTAGGTATAGAAATTGACGAAGCTTGTTGCAGATATATGGAATGTATTTGTTGACGAAGCCTGTTGTGGATGTTAGTGGTGTACCCACCTTTGACGAAGCCTGTCGTGGATACGCACTTAGTATTTTTCGTTTTAATAAAGCTTAATAACGATTGTCTGAAGCATGTATTTGACAATTAATACTTAAATAAAATATTATATTTATTCAAATAACAAGGATTGACGACCCGGTTGGTGTAATGGTTACCACGCCGGACTGCCAAACCAGGGTCCTGGGTTCGAATCCCGGTTCGGTCATGGATGTTTATATGTTTGTGCCGTTGTTGTATGGTTTCCATAATAAACAGCCTATAAATAGTGCTTTCTTGGGATCATTACAATGTATGTGCCTGTGAGCGTTATTTATTATTCATAGTTAATATGTTCTTATTCTGCATGCTCACGACTATTTTCATTCAGTCAGTCAGTTCAGTAGTCAGAGATATTCTGAAACTTCAGAACATCCACGTTTCACTATTAGTACCGAAACTCTGTCCAGTGTGACGGGGAGTGAGCCCGTCGCCACTTATAATGGACAGTGGGTACAATACATGCCTCTAAATTGAATGATGCAGACACCTGCGAGGACACCCTCACGATGTTTTCCTTCACCGAAATGCCAGTAGTGTTACAAATCGATTGGTACGAGCCGGCCTGGACGAGGATCGAACCATCGCACAGTGGTGCATAGTAAATAAATAAAATAAATAAATAAATATCTTGGACAATGTCACACAAATTATCTAGTCACATTTAAAGTACCAGAATCTAGCCTGGACTTGTATTATGATGACTAGACAACGATATACAATACATATATAGATACAAACATCCATGACTCGAGTACAAATATTCATATTCATCATACAAATAGTATGTATATTAAGGACATAGGGGTATCTGAAACTGATGTTTAAATCTAGGTAATCTGATTTATGAAATCTGTAAATCTATCTATACTGTAGCAATACAAGATAAATATATAAGAAATGTATGTTATTGGGAACTTGACAAAAAAAATTGAATACGATTTTTTAGTATGGAGAAAATTAAATTTTTAGGATTTTTTCATCTCCAAACTTCACCGAGTCCATAATAGGGTAGCTAAGTAGTCATATATTATACCCGATATTGAACGATTTTTATGTCTAAACGTGCACTTGTTATGATGCACGTTTAGACGCCAAATTCTTTCAATAATTGATAGAATCAATGTCCATCTAACTACCATAGGAAGGATTCCGTGAAGTTTGAAGAAGTTTTTGAAAAAAATACCAAAAATGAAATCTTCTCCATACAAAAAAATCTTATTTTTTTTTTGTCATGTTCCCAATAAGATAGATTTTTTATATATTTATCTTGTATTGCTACAGTATAGATCTACAGATTTCATAAATCAGATTACCTAGATTAAAACATCAGTTTCAGAGACCCCTATGTCCCTGATTTAATTATTATGTTATGAACAACTGTGCATCGCCTCGGCAGGCACGGTTACTCGCCACAGGACCTTGTTCTATTCAATGTTTATGTATTGTATTGTGTTGTGTATGGTATACCTACATACAGGGTGTAAGGGGGAGTCCTCCGGATACTGAAACGGTGACTCAGACCAACAGACCAGAACAACTTTCACTATGGAGCATACCACAGGAAACTCTAAAGAAAATCAGCTGATTCATACATTTCGCAATCTACGTTCCTATAGGTTTCTTAGGGAAAGTTGTTCAGTATCATGGGTACAATATCCCTTATAGAACCTAACATCCTGTAGAATTCGTTTCGCTTTAGTAAAATGTTTCCTATGACCATAGAACTAATATGTAGGTACTAGGCACGTACTAGGAAGCTGTCCTATCCTGTGTGGCGACATCACCACACTATCACACAATAAATTGTTGAGTGTAGGCGATTTGGCAACTGGACCACAGCCACGTCGCAACTGCAACCCCGCGATGTCCGCAACTGAATCACCGCTATTTTTACTGCACGTTATCGCAGCGACATTTGAACCCATACATTGCCATACAGAGTGTAATTATAGTAAAGCCTCAGACCATCAAATTGTTTTTCGCGATGTCAATGTTGGTCCCATAGTTGTTCAGTTTGATGGTCTGAAGCACTCCCCTAATGTAACTCATACGTTTTTTGGTCATGTGGAGAGGATGAGTGACAGCAGATGTACGAAAGAGATATAGGTATTATGTTGCTAATGCAAATGTAAGTGTCGGCAGAGGGCGCCCTCGTAAGACGTATGCTGATCAAATCAGTTGCGTCCTACAAAAAGGGGAGGAGCGGAGTACTCGAAACCGACGGGCACGTATGAAGAGATGTATGGATGTGCATGAGGCAAAAGAAGTAAATTTAAAAGGACCGTTAGTAAATGGCGCGCCCTGGTCTCTGCCTACCCCACTGGGATAGAGGTGTGACGTTATAGATAGATACGTTTACACCCTGTATAAGCTGGTCACTGTCTAGCGAATCTGGCGATACCCTTGAAAAGAGTCATCATCTCAGCCGATGGACGTCCACTGCTGGACATAGGCCTCCCCCAAGGATCGCCACAACGACCGGCCCTGCGCTGCCCTCATCCAACGGATTCCCGCCGCCTTCACCAGCTCGTGGGTCCACCGGCCCCACCGGCCATCGGTTCTGCGAGCAATGTGCCCCGCCCACTGCCACTTAAGTTTAGCAATTCTTTGGGCTATGTCAGTTACTCTGGTTCTTCTGCGGATCTCTTCATTTCTGATTCGATCTCGCAGGGAAACTCGGAGCATAGCCCTCTCCATTGCCCTTTGGGTGACTTTCAGCCTTTTTATGAGGCCTTGAGTGAACGACCACGTCTCTGTTCCATATGTCATCACTGGCAACATAGAAAGATTGAAAAGAGTATTGTGTCCTTATTGTATATGTTTGTATGCTTTTCAGACCAAAAGAATGCCGTCTAAAGTTCCCGATATCCGATCGTCCGATCCACAAATGCGAGATACCGGAGAAGGAAATTATAATGGTGCCGCAGATCGGCATGGGGTGGCGGAGCATTCTGGTGCCGAAGAAAACCAAGAACTACTACCCAGCTGTGATGCCGAAGGAGGAGTATGAACGGCTCAAAAAACAGGCTCGGGTAAAAAATTGTCTTCCTTTGAATACCTAAGGCGCGGTTTATATAGAAGAGACGTGGCGCGGGCGTGGCGCGGCCTATATGAGCCTTATAGTGCCGCTTGACGAATTGGAACTATCATCAGACTTGACCAATTGTACCCTAAATCGTGCGTAGCATAGCGTCGTTTGGAGAATTACGCCCGCGCCTTCTGGAGACGTGGCGCGGGCGCGATTTTCCTTTACGACAAAAGCGACGCTATGCTACGTACTATAAGGTTTATATTGGTGTTACTTTGACTATCCGCCACTGCCACACGGCACACATCTCTTCTGTATAAACAACATCTAACAATATAGGTACAGACAGAACAGACACTACAGAGATTACAGTGTAGCGGCCTTCTTAATATGCTGACTGTTTTTAAGCGGTGTACGCAATACAATATAAGTAGCACATCTTCTTTTGGAAATAAAGGTAGGAAGTTATCCGTAACCATCATGACCGTTATCGGCCACAGCGACTATTCACTCACAGCTGAGAGCGGTGTTCGTGTGCTCTCAGGTGGCTAACGTACCCCATTTTCGCAGTAAATACCTAATGCGAAACTTTCCGCACGTCTCAGCATCCCTCCGACTAGATTACTATTTACATACATACATTAGATTTATGACCGCAATCCCTTTTGGGGTGGTCACAAGTATTGCTGCTTTCTGCATGTAGATGACTATTTTACACAAATAAACCAAATGATATTTCTCATGCGTCCGTGTGGTGACGGCTAAGAATAGCACCACCCCATTTCCTCCCGAAAAGGCACTAAGGGATCTACCGGAGGGTGGGCAGCAGCATCCTCCGAGTACACACATTCAATCCAACTGCGATCGCCAACAAGCCTGCCAAGCGTGGCGATTATGGCAAATCCCCCCATTTTGGGGGAGGCCGATGTCCAGCAGTGGACGTCTATCGGCTGATATGATGATGGGGATGATATTTCTCATATTTTTTTTAGATACTAACACATGAGGAGAAGATCGAAGCCATGAACATCCAGGAGCAGACTATCCAGAAAGCAGCCAAAGAGTCGGAAGCCAGGAAGGACATGCTCAAAAAGAAGCTGATGCCGCAGCCGGGCGCTGAAGTAGCTTCGGGCACCGCCGACCCTGAAATCGAGGGGCCTGATCAACACGCTTATACATTGTCCAGGGCCGAGAGTAAGATTTCTGTTATAATTGGTTTGATGGGGGGTCGTGACCCTTTCTGACACCCGAAAACATCGCTCGCTAGAGTGAAGATATGCTTATAAGCATACTACATCCGAGAAAACGAACGAGATGTGCCTCTTACTTTCATCCATCCATCCATCACAGCCAATGATCAGTCCGTCTTCGGACGTAGACCTCCTCCATATTTCTCCATGACGTTCTGTCCCTCGCCCTCTACATCCAGTTCGGACCCGCGTGTCTCCTAATGTCATTGACCCATCTTTCTGGTGGGCAGCCTCTACCTCGCGTGGTTTCTCTGGGCCTCCACTCCAGTGTTCTTCTGGTCCAACGCTCAGTATCCATACGTGCAACGTGGCCAGTGCATCTCCATTTCCGGCGTTCTATAGTGGCTATCACATCCATGACCTTTGTATTTCGCCGAATCCACTCATTGCACTTACGGTCTAGCAGCGTGATGCCTCTTACATTACGGAAGCGAAAATGAGCGCGTATGAAGGCCTGTGTCTTTTTATCATGTCGCTTCGACGTGAACCTTTTGGTAGCCCAGTTGCTATAGATCTGAAAATGTTTAGATGGTAGATCAGACCATCAAACTAAAAAACAGACCAACAAACAAAAATCTAAATCACAAAACAGAATAAAGCTGTGTCAGTCCCATTGTTCCGGTTGGTGGTTGAATCCACGCTTCAAATATATTAAAGCCAGTCTTCACTGCAGTTTAGTAATTAGGTAGTATCATCCACCTCAATTCTCATCTCCCGCATTTCCATCTGCTTCTGATCCTTTGGGCAAGGAATGGAATTGGGAACTGCTGACGAACTTAAGAAACGTCTGGTGTACTCGGCAGTGTTGAAGGCGGACAACATGCAAGGCCCTCGACTTTGCAACCGTATCATCCTGGCTTCCAAGTGTCACGCGATCAGAGACGCCCAGATCGCCGAGAAAGAACTTATCAAGAAAGAACTGGATGATGAAAGCAGACGGTAGCGACTTTATTTTGTCTTTCCTTTATAGTTATATCAAAAGCGACCGGCGGCCGGCCCATACAAAAATGTCAAATATGGGCTCGCCGTCGTTTACCGCCGGCAAATGTGAATAGAATAGAATAGTTTATTTTTAGGAATTTGTGTCTCAACCCTTATACGATTTACAGTACTTAAATCTGACTTTATACAGAGTCCTTCTTAATATGCTGACACTTTTTTAAGGGGATGATCAGACCATCAAACTGAGCAACTTTCTCTATTACGCCAGTAATTTTAAACATCTTAGGTCGCAATAAATTGTACGGAGCTGCTTTTTTGGGAGGTTGTTAGGATAGATACCAGTAATATAAAACCAAATTTGCAGCTTCGAAAGACCTGTGCTAACCAAGTGGTGCTCGAAAAACCTCGAATTTTTCGGACTTTTTTCAGGTTTTGACTTATAACTTCTAAATGGTGCATTTGACATAAAAATTGTTCAAGAGGTGTTTAAAGCAGACAAAATTTTCTATAAATTTAATTCAATTGCAGCTCTGTAAGTTAAGTAAGTCTTGAGATACAGCACGTTAAACATTGGCAATTTTTCCCAAAAAGTTCAAAATTGTAGTTTTAGCCGTCTTCCGAACAGGATATCGGCTAAAATACTCATTCTACGATGTAAATTATAAGAAATTAATTTGGAAAGCAATTATATACCTTTAATTTAAGCATAAATTTAACCCTGTACAGTGATTAGTTCCTTTGTTATCAGGAAAAAAAACTAAATATAAGGGGATTAGGTTTTTAAAAAAATTGAGCCTAAGGCTGGGAATAGACGTCAGATTTTGTTTCCGATTGTCTGTTCAGACTATCTGATCGGTTTTACTCGATACACATCCGATTCTTGCGCCAGACTTTGTCTGAACTCAGTCGTTCTCGAGCTGTGCTTGCTTGCATACGTAGCTTGAGGTGTGAGTTTGAGGTAAAATTGTGAAAAAAAAGTTACTTAGATATTTTCTTTCTCTTTTCAACGTCCAATAAAACCCATACTTCTTCCAATGTTTCGTTACATACGTCTTCCCAAGCCAAATCTTTCATCCGTCTATCGTGATACCCTTCATTGCCTGTATCCCATAAGCAACTACGTTTTTCAACGGCTATAATAAGCCGTTCGGTGTGTCGAAATTTTCCGCCATCGTCCGAACCACAACCATGCGATGCGTTCGTTCAGTGGCACGCTAGAGAGTCAACTGGCAAATCGAAAGGAAGAATCGGACGTCTATTTGGTCTCTGTACAAAAGTATGCAGACCGCGCCTTCAGACAATCGGATCGGAAATAAAATCGTAAACGTCTTGGCGCTGTTTCCGACTCGGACGTCCGATCCGACTATCGGGTCGGATGTGTATTAAGTATTCAAACAAATGTATGGCACGAGTGCCTTCAGACAGTCTGATCAGACCATCGGATCCGACTGTCGGATGAAAAAATCTGACGTGTATTCCCAGCCTTAGGCATTGCAAGAATTTTTTATTTTTATTTTTTATTTATTTTATATTTATTAAGAAAACCAACAGCCTTAAAATAAAACAGAGTTGAACCATTCATACTATATAAAACATAGGCCAATAACAGGTTTCCCTAGATTAACATAACAGTTTAACAAAATTAATGGAGTACAGCGGTTTAATAAGAGCAAAGAATGAAAGAAATACTTAAAGGTTAGATATAGTAAGGTAAACTAAACAGGTAATGTGTGTGTAAACTGTGTAGTGTGAGTTTGTTTGTGTATGAATGTGCAGGGGTGTAATAATATTGTTTAAATAGTGGGAACTAATTATGTATATTTTATATACTTACTATAGAATGTAATAATTATGTGTAAGTAGGTACCATAATTCATAAAGATATATTATATATTTATATATACATATATAGGTATATATTATTAGGCATTAACGTAAGTACAAACAAATGATTTACATATAAGTATTTATTTTAGGTACGTTTACTTATTTATTGCGGGGTGTCTTTTTTTTTTTTTTTTTTTTTTCCATTGGGTATTTTTTAACTAATTCACGCTTTTAAAGGACAAAAATACATAACTTAGTAGGAAATGGTTTATATCATCCAAAATGAAATTAAGTATAATTAATAATCTATCTATACTATAATAAAACTGTAAATGTTTGTTTGTTTGTTTGTTCGCGCATCACGTGAAAACTACTAGACCGATTTTAATTAAACTTTTTGTATTTGAAACCTTATGACTAGACGTATAAACTGATATATATTTGATCTCGCTACCATGACGAGTGCCGGTGCGGATGAAGTCGTGGGCAAATCTAGTGCTATTATTAAACTGAAAATGTTTGTTTGTTTGTTCGCTCATCACGCGGAAACTAAAAAACCGATTTTGATGAAACATTTGTTGTCTGCAAGCTTATGGTTAGACTTAAACTTTGGTATACCATTTATTTTGCTACGATGATCAGAACTTGGGAATCCGTGCGGATGAAGTCGCGGGGAAACTTAAGTGGGTACTTAATTACAAAAGTATATAAAAACGAGTTTTCCCACGACTTCGTCCGCACGGGTACCCGTCATTGTAGCAAAATAAATTATATACTAGAGAGTGGTCTAATCATAACCTTTCAAATGCAATAAGTTTCATCAAAATCGGTTTAGTAGTTTCCGCGTAATGCGCGAACAAACAACCATTTACAGTTTTATAAATCTTCTTATCGTGTGGGCAGAGCCCTGGTGTTAGAGTTTTTTCAGACCACCTTACGGCCTCTGACGTGGTTTTTATGTAACGACTATTATACCAGTGATAGTAGCCGGGACCAACGGCTTAACGTGCCATCCGAAGCACGGAATCATCTTTCTTTTCAGACAATCAATTGATTCAGCCTGCAATGTCTTAATCAACTGAGGAAAAACGCACAAAGTGACATTTCACTAGGTGTCCCGTGGGAATCGAACCCACGACCTCCGTGTTGAGAGCCCAATGCTCTTAACCATTAGACCACGGAGGCAGTTTCATAATAGTATAGATTATTTTGGTAGTTTGGGGGACCTGAACGTGATGTGATGGTGGAAGAAATACACAATACCTACAATGAAAATTATAATTTATTTGTTTCTTGTAATAAATTACAAACTAAGGGGCTGTTTTTAGGGCTCCGGAGACTCTTCTGTGGTCAGATCTAGTAGTAAAGATTCGTCGAATTCATCTCCTTCATGCGTCTCATCCATGGCTAAGGGAGTAGTATTCAGGCAGGTCTTCCCCTGACAAACATTGCAGAGAGCCGAGCATTTCAGCACTGCTCTCTAGCAGGAGCATTATCTTCCTCCGCAGTCCGCACCCTTTCTGGCACTTGCATGATAGGAATTTCAGAAGGGTTAGCGGTCAGCCCCTGCCTGATCACTCCAAGTTAGTGCATGGGCTCTTTCTCTACCCCCAACCACTTCTGCACTTGGGGATTCTTTAGGAATGTAAGGCCTCTTCGGTGGGGGGCAGAAGAGCGGGGCGGGCTTAATAAATGACTCCGGAACGGTGTTGGTACATAATTATGAGTACCTACGTACTTAATAAATGATAAAATTCTGTTCGCTCACGGGCCGCATCAGGAAGCCTTTCTTAAAATTTTATAGAGCCGCAAGAAAATATAGTGAGAAGTCTCATGCATGTTTGACATTCCTGCTTTAAAATATCTAATTTATAAATGTAATGTCATTTTTATAACATTAAATAGATAACTTCGCAGTATTAATATGAATTGACAATAGGAGGACCATTTCCAAAAAAAATGAATTTCCTTAATTTTTCGTTAATGGTGGCTGTACAAGATTCAAAATATACTTAAATTAAAGCTGCTGCTTTACAATTTCATTTCTTATAATTTTCCTCGTAGAATAAGTATTTTAGCCGGTATCCTGTTCGAAAGACGCAAAAAACTTCAATTTTGAACTTTTTGGGAAAAATGGCGAATGTTTGAAGTATTGTATCTCAAGACTTACTAAACTTACAGAGCTGAAATTAAATTCAAATTACAGATAATTTTATCTTCTTTAAAAACGTAGTAAATAATGTTTATGTAAGATGCACCGTTTAGAAGTTATAAAAAAAAAGTCCCCTGGAAAAAGTCAGAAAATTTCGAGGTTTTTTAAGCACCATTCGGTTAGCACAAGTCTTTCGAAGCTGCAAAATTGGTGTTATGCTACTGGTATCTACCCTAACAACATCCCAAAAAATCAGCTCCGTGCAATTTATTGCGACCTAACGCGATTTTTATGTCTAAGGTTACTGGCGTATATGGGACTAATATTGAAATCGCAAAAAAAAATATCTGCTGTCCCATACATTTGGCACGAGTAGGTTTGCAGTTTTGTATGGAAGAGTTGTTTTTTTTTTTCGCGATTTCGATGTTGGTGCCATAGAGAAAATTGTTCAGTTTGTCGGTCTGATCATCCCCTTAAAAAAGTGTCAGCATATGAAGAAGGATAGGGTATAATACCTATACGTATCTATCATCATCATCATTCAATGCTGAGACATAGGCCTCTGCCACGGCGCGCCATAAAAATCTATCCTCGGACTTCCTCATCCAGTAGCTCCCCGCTACCTTCCTATGGATGTGCTAAAAATTAGGAGTATGATCATAATAAAGGGGTTGGCTGCAATGCAACCTCACTCAAACCTCACCTCGACTCGAAGAATCAACATTTATTATTTTCAGGCTAGACGCAATAATGGAAGCGAATCGCGTTTCTGCAGTCAATCGAGCGGAAACCGAAGAAGACAGGAGACACAACCTGCGCCTTCAGAACTTGGCTGCTTTGAAGGAGCAGATCAACGCTCATGAGACTGCCAAGGTACGACAGAGCTAGCTTTCACAGGTGAGCGAAGATAAAGCTATCCTGTAACCTTACATACATACATATGCTCACGCCTATGTCCCACTGCTGGGGTAGGCAGAGACAACAGATCGCCACATGCTACGATTCTGACACACCTCTCGCCTCCTCAACATCCATAAGTCTCTTCATACAAGCTCGTCGGTTCCGGGTACATTTTATTTGGCTCTTCTTCAGTACGCATCCTATTTGGTCAGCGTACGTGCGACTAGACCCCTTTCAACCATTCCATTCACACTTGCCTTGTAAATTTCATACGTCAACCTACTTTCACTCATTCTTTCCACATGGTCAAACCACCTCAACATGCCTTTTTCAATCCTGGTCACTACATCTTCTTTCAGACCACATCTTTCTCTAATCACACTATTCCGTATCCGGTCCTTCAAAGTCACACCACACATACTACGCAGGGACCGCATTTCAACAGCATTTATTCTAGATTCATGCTTCTTCCTGCCATACCCAACTCTCACTGCCATACATTAAAGTTGAATCCTTTAACCTGTTTGTGGCTTTTATATGCCATCTCTTCGTTTCATGCTTTTCATGCTCACTTCGTGCTAAGGTAATAGTGTGAATTGATAGAACTTGAACGAGATTTGTCCACAGATAATGGAAGCAGAACGTATAGAAGAAGAAAGTATCAGAGTGAACCAGGCCAACATCGCGATGCAGATCGACGAGGCGCAGAAAGTTAAGGAGAAACACGGCCGGCAGACCAAGCTGAAAGAGGTTTTGGACCAAGGTTTGTGTGTGGCACTGGCGAGAATAGGGGAAACATTTTGTAAAAAGAGTGTCTCGTCAACAGTGGACGTCACAAAGCAGGTTGATAGAACGAGAAGAGATAATTAGGAAAGGTAGGACTTCGCATCTCGTATGGTCGCGGTGGTCTACGGCGGCGATGTCTTGTGTCTTGTACTGAATTGGCTTGGTACAGACCACGCAACAAAACGCTAACGATGACGTTGGAACCACGGACCTTGAAGATTTGGACCAGGAATCAAATTCGGGTCTATTTGGCGGCGGTACGGAACCTATACAGGGTGTAACATAAAATAGGACAGCTACTTAAAGGGGTGCTTTAGACCGTCAAACTGAACAACTTTCTCTATAGGACCAATATCGAAATCGCGAAAAAAAAATCTGCTGTCCCATACATTTCAGTCGACTTATGCTTGGACTTTTGTATGGGACAGCAGATTTTTTTTTCGCCATTTCAGTGTTGGTCCCATAGTAAAAGTTGTTCAGTTTGATGGTCTAAAGCACCCCTTTAAGTAACTGTCCTATTTTATTATACACCGTGTATACGTGGGAGGCGGCCGACGCGACGCGCGAACGCTATTGGCCGATCTGTCGCCTTTTACGTCATCAATATGCGCGAAAAATCCATTGCGCAACCTACACCTTCCCCCAACCTGTAAACAAGTGACAAAAGATGCTTCATCGCTTTCTTTATTTGCATCTTAAGAAAACAACAATACTATCGGGTCTTTCGTCGTTGAAAAGCAAATAGTCCTAAAATATTCCCAATTTTTTGCAGGCAATGCGGAGCTCCTGTACTACAAGCAGGTCCAAAACGAGGAAGAGCGGATCATGAACATGAGGATCAACAACTTCCTCCAGAAGAAGCAGGAGAGAGATGCCAAGAACAAGGCCGATGCTGACGCTGTGAAGGCAGCTAAGCAGAAAGGGATTGCTCATATTGCTAAGGCCCAGAAGGTGACGTTTTTCTTCGTATTTCGAAAAAGTCAACATAATTTATTCAATATAGGAGCTTGAAACACACTTATTAAACGTCAAATCTTTTTTTGAAGCTACCACCGTGTCGGAACGTGTTGTCGCTGTAGAGAAGATGCGGCCAGAAACTCTACAACATAACACGACTTAATAACTAAACAATATAAATTCTTATGCTAAGGTTATGTTATTATGTATACAATAATACATATGCTACGGTTCGAATTATCCCAATAGTGCAAACGCTAGTACACGCTTTACCAGTCGGTCCAAATTAGTAAGTACGAATACACTGCTAAACAATTTGTACAATTTGAACCAGCTGTCAATTTGACATGCATATGCTGCACTACCAATTTTTTGTGTGCGGCGTAAGCGCAAGTTAATGACGTCACTGATGACGTCAGACAGCAAACGTATCCTCACATTCGCGCATTATGAACCGATTGTGTGCATGCTATCTCTACCGATAGCGCATATTTGCGCATTTTGAACCGTAGCAATAGTGTATATACAGTACTATAATATAAGTTAGTGTCACTCAGACCCAAGCATTTCGATCATTGAAATATCTTATTGACTATCGTCATCAGGATGAGATCTTGCGAAATGGTTGGATCCGAAACGAGGAAGAATTAAGGATGGAGACTGGAGATGGAGAATATCAGCTCAAGTCCTTGCTGTCATCAACCAAGCTGACTGCCAGATGCCATCTTTTTTCAAATCTCGGTCACTCTGTTCTTTTTTTGAATTCTAGATACACAGGGTGAAATTGATATCATTAGCATCCTTTTAAACTAAGTGTCTACCCATCAAACTGAACCACTTTTACTATGGGAGCAAACAGATCGAAGCAAAAAAAAATCTGCCGTGCCATACTAAACTGCACCGCCTACTCGACTCAATTGTATGCAACCGCTGATTTTTTTTTTGCTCCGATCTGTTTGCTCCCATAGTAAAAGTTGTTCAGTTTGATGGGTAGACACTTAGTTTAAAAGGATGCTAATGATATCAATTTCACCCTGTAGGTCCTCATCATCCTGAAGCATAAACTCAAGATCCTATTCCTTTTCGAGGTCTTGAAAGTTAACAATTCCCTTTTCAAGCATGCAATTGCCATTAGGAAAGGGCGACTAGTTGAGGGTAAAACTGTCTCCGATCGGGGAACAAGCGCGAAGCACACGAACATTCTCGTTCACACCTATTCACGACGATTCGCGGAGATTGAGCCATGCATCCCTCGAGACCATCTCTTCATGCTAAATTGCTTTGTTTCCAGGCGGAACAAGAGTTAAAAGAGGAGCTAGAGCGTATCCGCAACCTGAAGATCCAGGAGGACGTAGAGAGGGAGTACAGACGCAAGGAGCGCGACTTGGCCATCAAGCGGAACAGAGACATGAAACAACTGCACGAGGCCAGGGTGCAACAGGTGAGATGAATCGAGCTAAGCTTACCCCGTCAGCAGGGAAAGCCGGTCTTATAGGGAGCGCTGGAGCCCTGAACCGAAACTGACAAAGTACTGGCTGACTGGCTACTTACAAATACAATTCTGCGTGCGGGCTATTAGTGATTTCAGCATCCCGAGCCGCTCGGGATGCTGAAATCACTAATAGCCCGCACGCCTCGGAGCAGGTTTATCTCCATACCAACGCGTTGGTATGGAGATAGACACCTAAACTTTCGCGCATCGTAAGCGATGCGTAAGCCAGTCAATCACACCAGACAGGAAGTGGCACGCTTGCGCGTATTGAAATTGAAAAAGTTTTATTGTGCAAACAGAATGTAAAGCAATTTTTAAAATAATTACAATAATTATACTTTTAGAGTCTGCTTGCGACAAAAGGGATCAGCTCAGTTTTGTGCCGGCCGAGTGATCTGATCAGAGATCACAGCGAGCGCAGCCCTGATTTTCAACTGTACTTTGTTCTCACTTGCAATATTTCTATCATTGTTCACTAAAAAAACTGCTAGAGCTTCTATGCCAGAATCAATTTTGGTAACAACATTGAAGTTAGAAGGGCCTAATGAAAATATGTAATAAAAAATGAAATAAAAACTTAAAAACAAAATGCTAAAAAAATATAACAACAGTGACAGTAATAACAGAGTCCGAGTACTTGTTAAACTGCTCTATACGGTTATTTAGTAGGTACAACATAAAATTTCAGATAGTATTAGATATTTAATTTGTATCGTCTTGCAGCGTGGGAATTTCTAGGAAGGACATTACAGGAACTTTCAAGGAAGGTCTTGTTATGTACCTTTTCTTTTACGTACCTACCCTTTAGTAATCTCTTGTTCAGGAAGAATTTACGACATATTTTTACAAAGTTGTAGGTAGTAAAGTCTGTAGAAAAACTGTTCGGTACAACTTATTTTTAATTTGAAAAAATCTGATAGGGGTTTTATACTACGGCCGGAGTGTCATTCAACCAAGGACAGATACAGAGAAATCTGGATGCGTCCTTATAGCAGGTACTAGCTGTTGCCCGCGACTTCGTCTGCGTTACCCGGAAAAAAAGTACCCTATGTGTTAATCCAGGCCATGGTCTATCTGTATGCCAAATTTCATCAATATCCATTCAGCAATTTTTGCGTGAAAGCGGAACAAACATCCATCCATCCATCCATACTTACAACGCGTTTATAATATTAGTAGGATTTAACCGAGCCCCAGCAACTCTCACATAACTTGGGAGAACGCCAGGATAGTGCTCGCACGCACTAATTACAGATTTTCGTAATTTCCAGATCAATGACATACATCGTCTCATTGCCCGTGAGATAGCAAAGGACGAGCAGAGTTTCAACAACGCCGCTCGACAGAACGAGGAGTTTATCCAGAGGGAGAAAATGGTATGTTGACAAGATCAATATTGAATTACGGACTGAGTAGGGGTCGCTTAACTTAACTGCGTAGGTGACTTACCTCACCGTAAAAAAGGTCGAAAGTCGCCCATAGGCTCGGAGTCTCCCTGCGAAATCGAATCAGAAATGAAGAGATTCGCAGAACCAGAGTAGCCGACATAGCCCAAAGAATTGCTAAACTGAAGTGGCAATGGGCATGGAACATTGCTCGCAGAACCGATGGCCGAAGAGTTCTCAAGTGACGATCGCGTACCACCAGAAAAAGCAGCGTGTGTAGGCAGTTAGGGTCAGCGCACACCTAGCGTAAAACTGTTCGAGCATGCGCGAGCAGATTTCATTGATTCAATTGATAATGAACTCTATTCCCATTGAAATAAAGTCGAAAATAGCTTGCAAGTGATTAAATCCCTTCAGCGTCTGTTCGAGTATGCTCGCGTATGCTCCTCGCGGCGACGCGAGCAGTCGCGAGCATGCTCGCGCATGCTCGCGCATGCTCGAGCATGTTCGAGCATACGCCCGTGTCGATGCTTGCGATCCGTCGTAAGTGTTGCCACCTCTGCCGGTTTCGGACTAAATCTAGCATATTTTTTAACTACTTTAGCCCGAAAAGGGCAATTTAGTACAGAAAATATATAATAATCTAACTCTTTTTGAAAATACGATGAAAATCTCAAAGGTCGAAGCAGATTTAGAAGGTTTTCAAATTGTTCATATTCCATTTTATAGTACATAAAATAACTGTCCCTAGAACTTTAAACCATAACACAGCACAGGGCGTAGTATTTCCCAAATATAAGTACATCTTTCTTGCCTCTTTTCATCTTATTGATGTGCTCTTCTTGCTCCTCTTCCTTTGCTAGTAACCCAATAATTACCAAATCCCAGTCTACCATACTTTAAAATTGTTGTTATCGCACGTCTTTACTATAAAATATTGTAAACACAACGCAAAATTCACTACGTCAACTGTAGCAACACGGGAGCATCCGCGAGACTGTTCGAACACGCGCGAGCATGCTCCGCCGCTGCCGCCGGCGGATTTTGCCGCTAGGTGTGCGCGACTGCAAAGAACATGCTCGAGCATGCGCGAGCAGTTCTACGCTGGGTGTGCGCTGACCCTTAGCCTCCGCAAGGCGGACCGACGACCTGGTGAAAGCGGCGGGAACCCGTTGGATGAGGGCAGCACAGGACCGGTCGTTGTGGCGATCCTTGGGGCAGGTCTGTGTCCAGCAGTGGACGTCTATCGGCTGAGATGATGATACCCATCTTACCAAAAGTACCTATTTGGGTTTTGTTTGATATTCATCAACATACCTACCTAATCTACCCGCGCTGCGCTTTCCGGTACGCGATCGCCACTCGAGAACTTGTTGGCCCCACCGGCCATCGGTTCTGCGAGCAATGTGCCCCACCCACTGCCACTTAAGTTTAGCAATTCTTTGGGCTATTAAAGAACTTATAGTTTATTTGTAAAGTCAAAACCTTCTTTATTGCAAAGTAATATATTATAAGGCCCTATAAGGTGTCACAGTTGTATAGAGACAGTACAACGCGTAAATATGTCTAAAGGTAAAAGCTAAGCATTTCACTATTTGCGTATCTTGGCGGCGATGTCCGCGTTGTCTTTCAGGATCTTGGACTTCAGGTGGTCCTTGTACTTGAGGATGCCTCCCTCCCACTTTGTGACGGTGCCATTCTCGCATATCCAAATCTCTTCCGCGACCTGGTTGATGAGCCTGAAGTCGTGGCTGACGAGGACCATGCCGCCGTCGAACTCGTTGACGGCGTCGCCGAGCGCGTCGATGGTCTCCATGTCGAGGTGGTTGGTCGGCTCGTCCAGCAGCAGAAGGTGCGGCGTCTGCCACGCGAGCCACGCGAATACCACGCGGCAGCGCTGCCCGTCCGACAGCTGCCGCATTGGACACACCTGCTGCCTGCCGGTGAGGCCGTATCTGCCGATGATCTTGCGCATCTCCTCGCGCTCGCGCACGTCGGGGAACTCCTATGTCAGCTACTCTGGTTCTCCTTCAGATCTCTTCATTTCTGATTCTCCTTCGGATCTCTTCATTTCCGATTCTCCTTCGGATCTCTTCATTTCTTATTCTCCTTCGGATCTCTTCATTTCCGATTCTCCTTCGGATCTCTTCATTTCCGATTCTCCTTCGGATCTCTTCATTTCCGATTCTCCTTCGGATCTCTTCATTTCTGATTCGATCTCGCAGGGAAACTCCGAGCATAGAGGACTATGTAGATTTCGGAGAGGACTCCATTGCCCTTTTGGGTGACTTTCTGCCTTTATATGAGGCCTTGAGTGAGCGACAATGTTCAATATAATTTTGTATAAATTGTTCAGTTGGATGACCAGCGCAAGGCGCGCATTGAGAACCATCGCCAGGAGATCATGAAACAGATCAATAACAAGGAACGAGCCAGGTATGATCTATTTGATTTTTTCATTGACCAAGACCTCCTCGACCGATGATGGGCAGCAGCATCACCGGTGCAACTGGTAAGTATAGCCCTGCGATCACCCACCCGCTGCCAAGCGTGGTAATTATGGCATTCCAAATATGGCGCGACGAGCTGGTGAAGGCGGCGGGAACCTGTTGGATGAGGGCAGCGCAGGACCCGGTCGTTGTGGCGATCCTTGGGGGAAGCCTATATCCAGCAGTGGACGTCCATCGGCTGAGAAGATGATGATGATGGCGCGCTTTGGGAGAGGCCTATGTTTAGCAGTGGACGATGATAGGCTGATCATGATTGACCAAGACCGGCAAAATTTCACCACTTATTCTGATTTAAAATCGGGCATTTAAACATCTAAATACTTAAATCGACTAGTGCAAACACTCCCGGACACCAGAAATATGGGGGTTTTGAGTATTAGAAGGGTTTCCATAACGCGCCTTCGTTCGCATAGTAAATGACCTCTTCCCTCGGTTTTTAGAACGCGAACTTGCGCTAATTAGAATGGAGAAGACGTGCATGATTTTTAAACTATCTCTATTCGATGTCCAAATCATCGATTTAACCATATCCGGACAGTTCCATACATTTTAGATTTAGCTACTGGCCTGAACGAGAGACGTAATTAAGAAACATTACTTTAGTACCGTTACTCACCACCGGCGCTGTACTTGCGCGAGTTTTTATATAAGAAGGTGGCAAGTTTCTTAGTATGGGCATTGACCCTCTGTTATGTATAAATTATTTACTCTATGATTTAACACTACAATATACCTACAGACCTACCTGTTATCTTCCCTGCCTATATGCATGTAAATAAAACATTTATCTGTGTAAAGGGCCGAGCTCCGTGAGAAGGTCCACAACGAGGGAGTGGCCTTAAGGATGGAGATGGAACAGCAGGACAAGTACGAGAGGAGGGTCATCAAGCAGAAGGTATGGTCGTCTAATTCTGAACTACAATCAATTTGAGAGTTTTGTCATATTCACTCAATAAGAGATGCACATAGGAAATTCGCTCTAGTTAAAAAAGGAGATCACTACCTATTGCTGTCCTTATCGACGTAACCACTTTTTTGTACATACTACGACGGCTGTCTGACTCCGGAGTCAATAGGATTTTATGACTATCGCTATCTCATACGCGGTTACACTGATATTACGTATACAAGCGTAAGCGAAAAAATATTCGTCTATGGCACAGAATAGGTAATAGTATACAGTTCTACATTCTATAGTATGGTACTTTATAATAATTATTTTTGTACAGGTGGAAGCGATGCGTCAGCAGAAAGTTGACGAGAAATACGTGAAGGAAGTCGAACAGACCTTAGGGAAGCATGGATATTAATAACCGACTTATTTTACTCCAATTACGACGATATTTTATTTATAATTCTAATACCTCATATTATTTAACTCTGTTTATTGTATTAAGAGGATATAATTCCTTCGGCGCTCCATACAAAACGAAGTTCAGTCCTAGTTTAAAACAACATTTCCAAAAAATTGCCCCCCAATATAAAAATTAAGCTTTTTTTACTTCATGTATGATATTGGACCAGCAATTGCTATATCTGTGCCGAGTTTCAGCTTCCTATGTCTTACGGTCTCTAGAGATAAATGCCTGTGACAGACGGACGGACGGACACCGAGCTAATGTCACTTTAGGCAAAGAGGAAAGAGGCGTGACATTATAGATAATTATTATAATAGATACAAGAATGTCACATTGTAGTCCTGATTAGCTTTCAATTTATCGAAATATGACGGATTATTATATTTTATATAAATATAAGTATACAATGTGACATTCTTATTTTTAGGAAATGTTGTGTTTAAGGCGGCTACTCCCAGTTTTATGGCAAAATCGGGTAACTTTGTAACCATTTTATTCATTAACTATGGCACTTTTTAAGCTGAAAAAAGAACTGAACAGTCTAGACAATATGAGAAGTGATGTGGTTTTTCTAGAAATCGATTTTAATGAATAAAACCGAAGAAAAGTGAATCTAAAGTCACCCCTTTTTTGTCCAGTTGTAACCATTTTACTCTTACATTTTTGATCGGAAGTAAATGAAAATTTACAATATTCTTCAAAATACAATATAGAATGATGTGGTTTTCTTACTTTTTCGAAATTGATAAAAATTTATATCAAATTTCAAAAATTACTGCTAAATTCCTGTCGTATTCATACCGGCACCCCCGCTCTCGTCCATATAGTCAGAGCGGGGCGAGGCCTCTTGCTAAACAGACCTGTACTTCGTCGAGACAAAATTATATTTCGAAATTTTAATTATTTTGTTTGAAATATAGAAAAAGAATACACAGAGCGGTCCGAGGGACTTTCGTTTGCAAAATATGAGGGTTTCACTTCTGTTATCTTTTGCTTCGTAAATATAAGAATCTTTGTAGGTACCCATTTTTAATCAATTTTTTTACAACACTTTTTATTAAAAAACATAATAGAATAATCTGTGGGTATACGCATATGCTCACGACTATATTCCCCGAGCGGGTAGTCAGTCACAGATATTCTGAAACTTCAGAACATCCACGTTTCACTAGTAGTACCGAAACTCTGTCCAGTGTGACGAGGAGTGAGCCCGTCGCCACTTGTAATGGACGGTAGGATACATGCCTCGAAATTGAAGCATGCAGGTTTCCTCACGATGTTTTCCTTCACCGAAAAGCCAGTGGTGTTACAAATCGTATTATCGTACGTATTACAAATAATCAAATAATACAAATCGTACATAAATTCCGAAAAACTCATTGGTACGAGTTGGCCTAGACGGGGATCGAACCATCGCCTCCTGCACGACAGGCAAGGTTACTCGCCACTGGACCACCAATCTATAGGACCTATTTTTTTTATTTATTTTAACGCTTTATTGTACACACGGAAATATACATGAAAACAACATAATAGACAATTACAAACGGCGAGCTTATCTCTAAAGAGATTTCTTCCAGCAAACCCGAGACAGAGAGAAAGCATAGAAGTGAGGCAGGCATAGTGTGCACATTTAACTAATAAAACAGAATTTAAGACTAATAAATACATAACATTATATAAAGATACAGGTAAATGTATACTTACATACAAATATATACGGTATGATAAATAAATAAATATACTAGTTTATTGAAGAGAGAGATAGTGATCTTTGACTTGTTTTTTAAATGTAGCAATTGTTTGAGAGTCTCTTATATTAAATGGGAGAGAGTTCCAGAGCCGGACTGCATGGACAGTGAAGGAATAGGAATAGAAGTCAGTAGTGTGGGACGGGATATTAAGGAGGGTACGGATGTGGGATCTACAGGGTCTACCTATGATATATTATACCCGGATATATTATAGTACCTATAGTATAGGTACTATAATATATCCGGGTCACAACATTTATAGTCTAGTAAAAATACGGTTTTAAGATTGCATTAAAGACACTGTAGTAGGTACTTTTATTTCATTATAGACTTTTGTCGAGATTTCGTGGTAAATAAAGGGACACTGAGAAATACCTTAAAATTGATATAAATGTCGAAAGGACATTCACATTTCTGAAGATGTTACTTCCTGCAGACCCGAAACGACCGTTAATTTAAGGTAGATTTTGTACAAATAAACAGTAAATAATTTAGTTTTGAGGTAATATTTTTTTTTTACAAAATATTAAATACCTAAGTATCTACTCAAAATAACGTAATGAATTGGGAATCATTATGAATATGTGTTTTTCAGGTTCTATTATATTAATATTCTAAATTGTAACCCAAAGTGCAATGAATGCAACCTATTCCATACAACAAAGATCAACAATCCATAGATTTATCAGAATCAGAATCAGAATCAGAAAAACTTTATTGTTAGAACTGGTACATAAAGGTCTTACATTTAAGTTACATGAACAAGCAGCTCTTACCCATTTCAGGCATACAATACAAATGTTTAGAACATATTATCTTACATGCAAATATGGACGCAAAATTAAAACTTGAATGACATTTAATTTAAGTCATCTTTGGATATGTACATTTTAAAAAGCACAAAAAACACCTTAATTATAATAGTTCACACTTCAGTAAATAAATAATATAATTATAATGTCATAAATTCGTCAAAATGTCAGATAATTGCCATACACACAACACACTCAATAACAATAAAATCAAAATTATAATGTTCAAAAATGTCAAAAATTCCAATAACAAAAACAACAATAAAATCTAAGAATAAAATATTACAATTTAACAGCATTTACATATGTGGTCGTTTTAGCATAAAATTCATCTATGTTATAAAATACATTTTCGATTAGCCAGATTTTCAGTATTTTTTTAAAATTAATATCATTTAAACATTTAATATTTTTTGGAATCCCGTTATAAATTCTCACTGCCATTACATACGTACTTTTATCATAAATCATGCAATTTATGCGTGGTAGAACAAGACGGTCTTTGTCTCTGACATTTCTAGTGTGAACATCTGAGACTTTCTTAAAGTAAGCCTTGTGCTGACGTACAAAAAGGCAAACTTCCAATATATAAATACCTGTCAGTGTTAAGAAGCCTTTTTCTTTAAATATTGTTCTAAGAGACTCTTCATTTGGCAAACTAAAAATTATTCTCAAACACCGTTTTTGCATTGTAAATGTTTTTTTTACGTCTACTGAATTTCCCCAGAAAAGGATTCCGTACAATAATAAGGGGTAGACATTTCCGTAATATGAATTTGTTGCAACTTCAATTGATGAGACATCGACTAACACAGAAAGAGCATAGCAACAGGAGCAAAGTTTACTATTAAGTTTTTCAATATGGTTTTTCCAGTTTAGGTGCTTGTCAATAGTAACACCTAGGAACCCAATATCATTAACTTCATCAATATTAGTGTTATTGTAATGTAATTTTAAGTCTAGATCAAGTTGCATGTAGTTTCTAAATTGCATCAATTTTGTTTTATTTAAATTAACTTTTAAATTGATAGTTTCGAGCCAAGTAGTCAACTTTCCAAGAGTATTAGCTATTTCCATTTCATATTTTTTTGTATCACCTCCATCATTCACAAATAAAATGGTTGCATCGTCTGCGAACATTACGCATAAATTATTAGTCAAATTTGGCAATTCATTTACATATATTAGGAAGAGAAGTGGGCCGAGTACACTTCCCTGTGGCACACCTATCTGGTTGGTTTTGAACGATGACTTTACTTCTTCAATGGATTTGGTTACTTTATTATAGTTTGAGAGTATTAGTGCTTGTCTCCTATCCTTCAAGTATGACCGGATAAGCTCATTTGCCACTCCTCTAACACCAAGGTTATCAAGTTGACGTATCAGGATCGAGTGAACAACACAGTCAAATGCTTTCTTTCTTTATTCTTTATCCGCTTTTTAATTCAAAAATTACTAAAGGATGAATGTGATAATTGATGCTTCATTTGCCATGACAATTATAATAGGAATTTATGAAATAAAATTTGTAGGTAGGTCTTATATATTTTTTTTTACAGCAACATAATTTTTCAACGTGGGAACATTGAATTATTTAATTATGTACTACGTTACGTACTAGAAGTAACACGACAAAGAAACGTCGCGTCGTACGCCGCATACGGGTAGTAGGCCAGATAATTTACTATATTTCGAATGGAGGAGTGGGAAGTAATTATG
Organism: Agonopterix subpropinquella; assembly: GCA_922987775.1. Lineage (NCBI taxonomy): Eukaryota > Metazoa > Arthropoda > Insecta > Lepidoptera > Depressariidae > Agonopterix > Agonopterix subpropinquella. The sequence continues at coordinate 1,760,510 of OV277694.1, read as the reverse complement.
GATTTGACTTTTAAACCGTAATCGAACCGAAAAGCCAGTGGTGTTACAATTGTGTTAGTGACCACAAGATGAATTAAAAAAAAAATTTAAGATACTTAAATCTCGCTGTGCGATTATACAGGGTGTAAGAAAACACCCTAGTAATACTTAAGGAGGAGCTTTTAGACCATCGAACTGTACAACTTTCACTATGGAGCCAACGTCGAGAAAAAAAAATCTGCCGTCCCTTACATTTGAGTCTAGTAAGTACTATAGTTTTGTATGAGACATGATATTTTAACTGAAGCCGTGTTGGTCCAGTAGCGAGTAACCTTGCCTGCCATACAGGAGGCGATGGTTCGATCCCCGTCCAGGTCGACTCGTACCAATGAGTTTTTCGGAATCTATGTACGATTTCTAATACTACTGGCTTTTCGGTGAAGGAAACCATCGTGAGGAAACCTGTATGCTTCCATTTCGAGGCATGTATTGTACCTACTGTCCATTAAAAGTGGCGACGGGCTCACTTCCCGCCACACTGGACAGAGTTTCGGTACTACTAGTGAAACGTGGATGTCCTGTAGTTTCAGAATATCTCTGACTACCCCCTCGGGGAATAAAGTCGTGAGCATATGCATGCATGATATTTTATCTCGAGACAGAAGCATTATAAGTATCGATTTATTTTTTATGCGAGTTTTTTTCCACCTATCCTACGACGCCTCACTCGACGTAAAAAAAACTTTTTTTCCATCCCCTCTTTCGTTGTATGGGAGGGGCCAACAAAAATTTTCTGTTTTTGGGTTACTTACTGTTATCTATCTTCATTCCAAATTTCGATTAAATACGTGCAAGTGAGTCATTGAGGCGGGGCATACAGACAGACAGATAGAATGCACGAAAGTATAAGGGTTCCTTGTTTGACTACGGATCGGAGGATGGGTCTGAGCAGTGGTGTCGCGTCAGAAGACCGTTCACAGACTGCTGAACTCTGCTACACCGGCTGGCTGGTTTTGGAGGCTAGCGGGATCCGAAGCACGGTGCTCCGCTGGCCGACCGCAGGAAGTAGGGGGCCCAATTAGCGGGAAAGCCACCCGTGAAAGGCTGCCCCTCCACCTAGCGAAAAATCCCGGGTTGCTCCACCATGCCGGTTGGCGACCGGATGGGAGAAGTTGGTGGGGAATCCCGGGGGGGTTCGGGCGTCCCCGCGGTCTCCAACCCAGCTATCTTAATGTGTGGCAGACTTCAGTATACTATCTGGCTCGATTGATGCGACTTCTCGCTCAACTACCGTCCTCCTGCCTATTCGCTCTTCGAAAAAAACAATGAAAGGTTCTAAATGGAAGAAAGTTAAACAGCGGTTGCACGTTCTCCCTTTAAAAGTGCACCTCTGCAATATCCGCGGATTGCACTCAAATCTCGTAGCAGTCCACCACCACCTAGAGACTGAAAAACCACAACTGCTGTTTCTCACCGAGACGCAGATCAGATGTCCGGCAGACGCGGCGTACCTCAGCTACCCTGGGTACTCTCTGGAGCATAGGTTCGTTCCGCATGCCGGACTCTGTGTGTACGCTCGCGATGAAATCTGCATCAAGCGTCTCAAAAACCTTGAAGACCCTTCTTTCTCAGTATTGTGGATACTGGTGGAAACAGGTGTCGAACAAATTGTTTACGCCTGTGTCTACCGTTTGCACAGTGGAGATCAGGAGACAACTAGGTTGTTCGACTATCTTGGAGAGGCGGCTGAGGAGGCTCAGCTAAGGTATCCTGTGGCGCAACTGACCCTTCTGGTTGACTTTAATGCTCACCATCAAGAATGGCTGTTCCCCTACCAGAAGACCGATCACGCTGGACGAGAGGCGCGCAAACTTGCACTATCGCTAGATCTCAGCCAGCTTGTCAATTGTGCCACACGGATACCTGACGTTGACTTTCACACGGCCAACTGTTTGGACCTTCTGCTGACAACTGATCCAGACAGATATTCTGTGTCGGTATGTGCCCCTTTAGGTACCTCCGACCACTGTCTGGTGAAAACTGTATCCGTATACTCCCCACCTGATCAGGGCCATTGTGGTAAGAGACGGGTGTGGCGATACAGGTCAGCAGATTGGGACGAGATGCGACACTTCTTTGCTTCCTATCCTTGGCGGCAAACCTGCTTTTCTTCAGGGGAATCGTCGAGCGCTGCGACTGCGGTTGCCGAAGTGATACGTCAGGGCATGGAATATTTTATTCCGTACTCTGACGTGTCAACCGGCGCCAAAGCTCGCCCATGGTTCAACGCTGACTGTTCTCGTGCTGAGGTGCAGAAACAGTCAGTGTATATGTCCTGGGCTGATGCTCGAAAGCAGAAAGCTCCGAACACAGAAAAACTGAAGAAAGCTTACAACAAAGCCGCCAAATCTTGCAAAAAGGTGTTGCGAAAAGCCCGGTTCGACCATATAGGTCGTATAGGGGCCAAGCTTGCCTCCTATCCAGCTGGCAGCAAAGCGTTTTGGTCGGCTGCCAAAGCGGTGGAAGCTAACTTCGGCCGTCCCTCCCTGCCACCGCTAATAAAACCTGACGGATCGCTAGCTCACTCGGCGGAGGAGAAAGCAAATTTATTTGCTAATCTTTTTGCCGGGAATTCGCATCTGGAGAACTCAGATAAAACACCACCTACCATTCCTCGTACTGAATGCTCAATGGCATCAGTTCACATTCGCCAAAAAGAGGTTCTTAAAATCCTGCGTTCTCTAGACGTGAACAAGGCTAGCGGACCCGACGGAATCCCAGCGATTGTCCTACGCACCTGTGCTCCAGAGTTGTCTCCTGTTTTAACACGCCTCTATCGCCTCTCACTTAAGACTGCGGTAGTCCCAAGGTCATGGAAGCTTGCCAACGTGCACCCCGTGTCCAAAAAAGGCAGTCGTGCCGACCCTGTCAACTATAGACCAATATCAGTCACTTCCATACTCTGCAAGACTATGGAACGTGTACTTAACAACCGGCTCCTGGCATACCCGGAACATAACGACCTCCTCAGTGACCGTCAGTATGGGTTCCGCCCAGGACGGTCCACGGGGGATCTTCTTGTGTATGCCACTCATCTGTGGAGCGAGGCTGTCGAGAGATACGGGGAGGCACTTGCCGTGTCTCTTGACATATCCAAAGCCTTTGACAGGGTCTGGCATGCAAGCCTTATAAGCAAGCTTCCATCATATGGAATTCCGATTGAGCTATGCAACTGGATAGCTGACTTCTTGAGAGAACGAGCCATTCGAGTAGTCATTGATGGATACTCATCGGATCAAATGGCTATTAATGCCGGTGTTCCTCAGGGGTCAGTTCTGTCAGCCACTTTATTTCTGCTGCATATAAACGTCATGCTTGTGCCCGGAACCTTTGGGTATGCAGACGACAGCACTGTTGCTGACAGATATCTGTCCGGTGCAGGGGTCAAATTGGACGTTACTCAGTCTTGTCGAGAGGCCATGGTGCAGCGAATAATCTTGGCCCTTGAATCTGTGTCCGACTGGGGTGATACTAATCGGGTCAGTTTCAACGCAAGCAAAACACAGGCGTGCCTTTTCTCCACAAAACGGAGTCCCTTTGCTTTGACTCCGACTTTCCGAAATGTGTCCATACCGATAGCTGATCACCTGGAGCTCCTTGGCATTAACATATCGTCCGATCTGAATTTCGGACGGTACATTGAGTCCATGGCGAAAACCGCAGCGAAAAAACTGGGCGTCCTCTCGAAGGTCAGACGGTACTTTACTCCGGGACAGCTTCTACAACTTTATCAAGCACAAGTCCGATCGTGTATGGAGTACTGCTGCCATCTCTGGGACGGGTCTGCCCAATCGGGTCTACTCAATCGACAGGCGTGCCAGGAAGCTCATAGGTGATCCAACCTCGGTGGCGAAGCTACAAAGTCTTGAGCATCGTCGCAAGGTAGCCTGTCTGTCTGTTTTTTATAGGATACATTTAGGAGAGTGTGCGACTGAATTACACAATCTGATACCACCGTCTCCCTTTTATCTGCGGGGGACGAGACGCAGACTGGGTTTCCACCCTTATGTCGTTGACCTACCAGCAATTCGCACGAAGAAGTTTGCTTCTTTTATAATGCGCACGGCTAAGGAGTGGAATGCCCTGCCTGCGGACCTGTTCCCTGAGCAATACAACCTGGGCCTCTTCAAGGCGAGAGTGAATAGGCATCTTTCTAGGTAAGCATGCTACATCTTCGGCCTCATCATCACTCAACATCAGGTGAGATTGGGGTCAAATGTTTACCTATCAAACATAAAAAAAAGGACCCTAAAAACATGTCGTAGTGGGTTTTACGTTGAAAAATAATATTTACATTTCTCAATGTTTTCGATGTAACTGGTCAAAAATATTTACTCCCTGTTTGAAGCCTATAATAATATGTAACTTTGCAAAACAGTGTTTTCCAAAAGCATTTTTAGATCACAAAAAAATCTAATTTGGCGCTGTTGCCGACGTAATTTTATTTTTTATTATACCGCGATACTCTGCTGCAAATTTGAAGGTGCTCTTAGTTCTTTCTGATCCAAAAATTACCAGCAGGTAATTGACAGTTACTACAGGAGGACTAGGTTAGTTGGTATGAAAATTTGGAATTTGTGAAATAAAATCAATATTTTTTTAGCAATTTTTTTTAAAGATGTTGCATACTAGTACGTAGTACTTCCTATCTCTTTGACACTAGTACCTACTGTAGCCCGGGGACTTTTAAATTACCAAAAGATTATACCGATTGCTGTTTTGTTATTGTTGTAAGGAACGACATTACTAATCACAAGCACAACCGAACGAAAAAAAAAAGTTCTAGTTAACTTCGTATAGTACTTGTAGCCCCGGGACTTTTTAACAAAAAGGTTACCGATTTGAAATTATTGTTAAGTGGCAATGGCACATATATTTGGCCCAAATTATTGTGAAGAACAGTTACCCAATTGTAATCAGTCTCAAAGTTACAAGATAATTTCCAAACCCTGTTAAAAGTGCCCATACCTCCCAATGGTCGGGTCGCTTGGGCACCTTTTAAACTCTAGGTACTGGTTAATACAATCTTTGATAAACATATAATCAGACGTATACAAAGAAACATACACTTTCTCGCAGATTGCTTTGCTATTTTATTCAAAATCACGAGAAAATACTTAATTTGGCACTCAAAAAACCATCAATCACATATAACTTTGGCAAATGAACGAAATCACTGATGATATTTGGTTGAGCAGTGGGGCCATTAATAATTAACTAAACTAAATTGCCATAGAAAACAAAATTAAAAATCGACTATAAATCTCGAGTTATGAGGTGGTGCCCAAACCTCCCGACTGCCCAATGGTCCCCTACCTCCCAAACTAAATGTTCCTTAAATTAACGGTCTCTTTTCGGGTCTGCACGACGAAACATTTTCAGAAATGTGCATGTCCTTTGGACATTTATATAAATTTAAAGGTATTTCTCGGAGTCCCTTTATTTACCACGAAATTTTGACAAAAGTCTATAATAAAATAAAATAATAAAATAAAATAATAAAATAAAAGTATCTACTACAGTGTCTTTAATGCAATCTTAAAACTGTATTTTTACTAGACTATAAATGTTGTGACCCGGGTTTTTTTATGCTTTTATGAATAAGTTAATTTCAAAATTAATGTTTAGTGTGGTGCAATACTTAAAATGATTAAAGTATAATGCATGCATGCATATGCTCACGACTATATTCCCTGAGGGAGTAGTCAGAGGTATAAAACTAAAGGTAAGTGTTAAAGTAGGATGTAATAATAAACACAACTTTCAAGTTTAAAACTCAGAAAGAATAATTATTGATGTACACACGGCGACACATCAAGCTACCCAAAACCAAAATAAGCTGGCCGCGCGTAGGCATAGTAATGTATAACGTCGCGCAGCCAGCTTATTTTGGTTTTGGGTAGCTTGATGTGTCGCCGTGCGTACATATAAGTTTATGGTAAATTTCTAGCCGAGCACTGCTAATGTTGGCCACTCGACGCCCACGGAGTAATAGATAAATACTCTTTCTGTGAGCACGGCGCGTGGCGTGTCTAAGGTGCCGGCACATGTCCACGTCTATGGTGTATCTACGTATCGTGAGCGCGATACGGGTGGTGCGGGGAGAGAGAATAAGCTCCGCCCATTCGCGCAAGGTCACTGGCGCATGTTGGAGCCTTAAAAAAAAATACGATTGAGGGCTGCACAATAGGCTCGGTGCGCCCTTAATGTTAATATTATCAGTGAGATGAGCGAGCCACTCGCGTTTCTATATCTATGCGTACCGTCGGCAACGAAAGTTGAACACTATTAATAGGATAGTACTCATGATACTGAACAACTTTCCCAAAGAGAAATTCGGAAAAAATAATGTCAAGTTTTCATACAAAACAAACTGCATTTAGTATGGAAAGTCTAATTTTTTTTCCAAATTTTCTATTGGTTTCTTCAGTATCATAACCCTTTTAATGATGTAGGTACATGTGTTGTAACTTTTGTATAATATGACCGGGCGAGTTATTTCAATGTGTTGTAACCCTAATATTATATTATAAGAGATAAGTGTACTTTTTGCAAAAATCAGCAGCAAGGCTGATTCAGTGTTTATGGGGTGTAGAGCATCTCTGTGATGGGGATGGACCAGGTCTGCCTACATAACTCCAGTCGGTTTAGGAGTTACTGACGTTTAAGGCTGATCGTATGATATTATTTTAGTATGCACTGTAGCTATGTGAACAGTACAAAAACAGTCATGAACTGCCAGTCGATTTAGGAGATACAGCCAGTCAAATGTCGGACCTTTGAACGGCTGTATCTCCTAAACCGACTGATGAACCATGTCAGTTTTTGTACTGTTCACATAGCTACAGTGCATACTACAATAATATTATACGATCAGTCTTGCAATTGATCGTTAATTTTTTACTGACCTTTAAAAGTCAGTAACTCCTAAACCGACTGGAGTTATGCAGGCAGACCTGGTCCATCCCCATCACAGAAATGCTCTACACCCCATAAACACTATATCAGCCTTGCTGCTGATGGTTGCAAAAAGTACACTTATCTTTTATACTATACAGTTCATAAGATAAAAGCTGTGATGACCTGACGCATACTAATTTGATATTAAAATAAATTATTAGTAAATCAAACTGTGTATTGTATTCAATATTTTAATTAATCAATTATAAATAAATGCTAATTAAAAATAGTTAGGTACAAATTCACACATTATTTTACAAGAGTCAGCCATAACAAAGAATTATAATTATTAACTATCATTCACAGAATCATAAACGTTATGAACTAGGTTTTAAAACAGTCAGAGAATACATTAATAGTTACTACATACAGAATGGCCATCGGATATCGCACCCTACACCTTCTGTGGCACAATACAGGGTGTAACAAAACACCCTACTAATACTTAAGGGGGTGCTTCAGATTATCAAACTGGCCAACTTTCTCTATGGAGCCAACTTCGAAATCGTGAAAATAAAATCAGCTGTTTCATACAAAAATGCATATGGGACAGCTGATTTTTTTCGCGAATTCAATGTTGGCTCCATAGTGAAGTTCAGTTTGATGGTGTGAAGCAACCCCTTAAGTATTACAAGGATGTTTTGTTACACCCTGTATACACGTTCGCAAAAAACATTTTCAGAACTTCATTCATTTTAGAGAATTATCGCACAAGCTATTTTTTAACGTGGGGGACATCGCTAGCGCATCGCCGCCAGACGTTGACTGGAGTTCAACATCTACGCGCTAAAATAGCTTTGTGATACGGCAGTTCGTTATTTCCTTTTGAGGTACGGAACCCTAAAACTATAGTTAATAATACTAAGAGTCATATCACAGAAGCGATTTCGAAACTACACCGGAACGACGTCGCAACTGAATCGTCGCGATTTTTAAACTGCGATTCCGCCTCGATACTGATTGATCTCGGAAACATCGCGGCGATATATACCGACCTACGACCTACGGCGACCTACGACTCAAAAATCACTTGTGTGACATGGCTCTAAATCTAGTCTAACCTCTTAGGGCGATATCGCAGTGGTATCGCGGCGATATCAACGCCTACGCTCAGAAATAACTTCTGAGATACGTCTCTAAATCTAGTGCAACCTTAAGAGGTTAGAGACTAGATTTGGAACGATATCGCGGTGGTATCGCGGCGATATTAACGCCTACACTCATAAATCACTTGTAAATATGTCTCTAAACCTAGTCCGACCCCTTAGGGCGGTATTGCGGCGATATCTCCACCTATGCACAAAAACCATGTGTGTGACATGGCTCTAAACCTAGTCAAACCTCTTAGGGAGGTATCGCGGCTATATCAACGCCTACGCTCAAAAATAACTTCTGAGATACGTCTCTAAATCTAGTGCAACCTCTTAGAACGATATCGCGGTGGTATCGCGGCGATATCAACGCCTACACTCATAAATCACTTGTAAATATGTCTCTAAACCTAGTCCGACCCCTAAGGGCGGTATTGCGCCGATATCTCCACCTACGCTCAAAAACCATGGCTCTAAACCTAGTGCAACCTCTTAGGGCGACATCACGGTGGTATCGCGGCGATATCGCAGTCTCTAAGCCTACTTGAACGTAATTCACTGTATAGCCTTCTTGCCGAGCCTTAGCACGGTGTCGAGGTTGCCCTTCAGCGTCTCCAGCTGCTCGAGCACGTTCTGGTTCATCAGGGAGAAGGGGATGTACGCCTGTGACTGGCGCAGGTGCTTCGGCTGGAGGGAGAGCATCGTGCCGTCCTGGAGCATTATGTTGCAGTTCGCTTGCTCGTCTGCTTGCATGCTGGAAGAAAAATTTAATTAATTAATCTTTTTTATTGTACTAATGCCCTGTTTACACGAGGGCAGGGCAGTGAGGGCAGTACTGCCCTGCCCTCGTGTGAACAGCCGCACCGAGGCAGGGCAGTACTGCCATGGCAGTAAAGAGCGCAGGGCAGTGAATATACGGCCGGTCTATTTTTGAGGGCAGTTCGCTTCCCCCTCCACCTATTTCGCTCGACTGCCTCGTAGCTGCCCCCGTGTGAACGCGAGGGCAGTGCAGTGTAGAAGTGCAGTGCAACATGATGTTTTATAATTTTGGACTACCTGTTTGATTTTTAAATTACAAATGCATCCCTTCGAATAGGCTACTAGCTTCTCTTTATCGGACGTCAAAACGTGCGTTTTGTATGAACATTTGTATTAAATATAGAATTGTGACGTCATCAACATTTCATTACTTTTTAATGTTTATCTTGTTATTAAAAATAGTATTCAAGCTTAAAACTCACTGAAAATTGGAGTTTAGCGTTATTTTCAAACCTTTTTTTTTAATGAGAAGATAAAAATAAAATATATTGTATGTAGTCAAGTACCCAATTGAGAATGCGTTACAGCTTACCATAAAACTGATAGATAAAGCTTTAAAAGGAAAATAATATTTTATAAAAAAGTGAAATTATTGATTGTTGGCAAAGCAAGCAATATCAGAAGGCTGTGTTTTAAATATTCAACCAAATTTTTCAGAAGTACTACCTAAATTTAAAAATATGTGTCTCAAGATGTGGAAAGAATATTTTGATGAAATATCTAAAGAAAAAGGAATTTGGTACAAAACAATACAAAGTCAGCCTCCTCACATACCTTGGTTTACCCAAATTAAGGCCAGTAGAAAAATTGTTGTTATGGCACATAGGCTTCGTAGTGGACACATTCCACTAAATAAATTCGGCTTCCTGATGAAAAAGTGTAGTTCACCTAACTGGGAGGAGTGTGGAGTGGTCGAGGACGTTCATCACCTGTTAGTGGAGTGTGTTCGTTACGAGCAGGCTCGAATGACACTGATGAGGGAGCTTGGAGTGAATAGGCTTGATGTGGGCATGTTTCATGACATCCTAGCATCACCAAGTTCTGATGCTGCTAGGAAAGTGTTCGCCTTTGCAAACTCATCAGTGTCTCGTTAAGTAAATTAGAATTAAGTTAGAGTAGGTAAAGTCTAGATATAAGGTACGATGGGACTGACATGTACAAAATGTGTTTTGTATAAAAGTCCCCTAAAAAAAAAAATAGATAAAAAAAAAAAAAAAGAATAAACTCTTGTAGGACTCTTAGATTTAAAGGAAAACTAAATAATACCAAATATTACCGTGAAAGTTATCAAAACGAAACTTATATTAGCTCATGGACTGTGCCCCGTCTAGCTGCCCTCGTGTGAACGCCAACTGCTTTCCCAACTGCCCTGCCCCACTGTCCTGCCCTCACTGCCCTGCCCTCGTGTGAAAGGGGCATAAGGCACGTTAAGCAGTTGGTCCCGGATGTTTCAGTCAGATGGTGGCATCGGCAGCGAACCATAGTTCGCTGCGAGTTTCATAAAACTCGCATTCTGCTCAAAAAATGGCACCACGCAATCAAATCAATTGGGCGGGGCTTAAAAACTAGGAGAAGTCTTTTTAAATAAAACAAAGTTTTACTTACGAGGAGTATGTAGGCACCATGACAGGGGAGCCCGTCATGGAGACGACCATCTCACCCTGCCGCGGCTGTCGCAGCACCGTCAGCGCAGTGTGGGGCGCCACCTGCAGCGGTAAGAACGCCGATTAATTACAAATATCGTCATTAAAGGAAAAACGAAGTCGGTACACATGATACAATGGACCACGCATGCGACAACCCAGAATTTCGGGAATCTATTATTAATCAGGCAAAAATTACTTTAGGACAGAGTAAGCGAAGTTACATTACTGTAATATTGTAAAATTGTTTTAGTACATTGGCTATCAAAGGCGAGGCGAGTGGATTTGCAGTCTATTTACTTGTTTTAAAACTTTATAAATAAAAAGGAGAGCTTATCTCTGAGGAGATTTCTATCATGTAAATCAGGGTCCTTCTGGTTGGCCAACGAGGCTTTGCTATTTTAAACAGACTGCAAGCACGGATCCAGTGTTACAGGTGGGATTCAGCACTTCTGAAATCCAAATACATGTACAGAACAGTAATTTGTTTTACAGAAAGGTGCGCACTCTCGCACGCAGTATTGCAGGTGATTACCTCTTCTTGTCAGTGAGACGAGACCGTTTGTATATTTAATTCTTCATACAAACGGGTGTATGGATCCAAGGTGTGGTCGGGCTGTGGAGTGACACATAGTTGATGCTAATCAGTAAGGAGCAAACCTTGGGCGTGATGGCGGGGTAATTGACTGGCGCATTCTTGTTGTACGCGGGGGTGCGGTACACGGAGCGGGAGCGGCGGCGCGGCGCCGACCTGTTGGCGGAGGGCGGCGCCGACGGCTTGCGGGAGGACGCGTCCGCGGAGCGCGACCTGCGCGTGGTCGAACGACTGCTGGGTGGAGGCGCTGCGGGGTTACATCACTGAATGAATACTCGCACCTACTACCCTTACAGAAGAGTCACTTCGCAAACAGATGTAAATAAATAGCTACTCTCTCTGTGCGGCAATAAGGTGCAAAGATATACGCACCCACAGACAAACAGACAGGATGAAATAAAATCGGTCAAGTGCGAGTCGGGCTACTCGCGCACCGAAGCCGAGGGTTCCGTACCACACCACTACAAAATACAAAATTTTTTTACTCCAGGACCTTTATCGCGAGACCGACTCACACTTGGTCGGTTTTTATTATTTGTTGTTATACTGTAGAGTTTGCTCTACAATCACACAAAGGTTGACGCTTGTATGTATTACCGTTTTTATTTTACCATAGAGCGAGAAGGAAAAACGTTGATAAAAACTAGTTTCTTGTTGAGAACCGCCCCTTAATTTTTAACTTTTTGACATTTTTTAACAAATCCGCAGTAACAACGCACATTCTGTGAAAATTTCAATTATCTAGCTCTTTCGGTTCAAAAGTTACATCCCTAAATAGGTCAAACAGACGGACAGACGGACGGACAAAATGGGTGGGATATAAATTAAAAGACTGTTATTATAGGGTCTTGCTTTATAGTCTTTATGTTATGCTGGTGGTTTTTTTAAGGGGATGATCAGGATAATGTTCCATATAAAACTGAAATACTACTCGACCCAAAATGTATTTCAGCTGATTTTTTTCGCGATTTCACCGTTTTTGGTCCCAAAAAGAAAATTATTCAATTTGATGGCCCATTCGCCCACCCCACAAAACCCACAACGCATCCCACTGCTGGGCAAAACCCTCCCATTTACTATTCCACTAGTTCCTTTTTTGGGCAACCTCTAACCCCAACATTATTACACACACACAACACATGTTCATTGTCTAACTAAGATCTTTATTTTCTACTTCAACTTTATTCTACTATATAAAATACCAATTAATGATAATGTGTGATTAAAAGAGACAGAAAAGACCAAAGCCTTAAAGCAAACATTAAGCAGAATTTGTAATAACATCAAAATACAACTTACCCAGATGTTGTTTCTTAAGGCCTCGTTCCCCGGACCCCTGAGATGAGTTCTCGGTGATGTAGCCTGCCCCCAGAAAGCACCGGGTTAGTGGAAGTATATGAACATGGATGTTAGTTGGTGAATTATGATAGTACTTTTCTGTTTGCTTAACATTGATTAGGTGTCCTATAGCTCCTCCTGCACGTCTAGTATGATTTCTCTACACGCGCGCGACGCGCCTTCGCTGCATACAAAATAACCTGTTCCCGCGCTTCTCGAAGAGTGAAAGCCGCGCTTGCCGCGACATCTAGTATGAAAGTCGAGTCGCGCGCAAGTAGAGAATTCATGCTATGGGGGTCTGTACACAATAGTGATGACATAAATTAATTGGCCCATGTCATGTTTATAATATGAATGGGTAATATTCAGATCAGGTTGTCCATTTTTAAATAACCAACAGCTTGATTTCGTGATGTGTAATGTTCTTAGGCTCATGTCCCCAGTTATGAGGGGAACCTTTCCGCGAAGCCAAGGGATAAGATCGTGGTAATTTTGCTATTAATTTGTCTAGAAATACAGAAAGTAAATAGTACAGAATTCTTGACGCATTCGTCTTTGAGTTTTGTTACACAATGCCCGGCGAATGTCTGCCGGCGCATGCATACGACGAGGTTCATGCTGCTGTGATCGTGCCCGTTCGGTTAGCTGAGACAGACCCAGTTGGCAGGGATGGACTTAGGGTTCTTATGGCAAAAATACAAGTTTAAAGAAAGTCTAATATCGGAGTCTACGGAATCTAGGGTAACAAACTACATTGATATGATAAGCGGTACCGATATGAAAGTTACAAGTTACCGTCATCGTGGGAAGCTGATCGTAGTCCTTGCCGGCTCCTCCTCGTGTTTGTTACTTCCTTGAGATAGAGCTCATTTCTCTGTAACAGAAAGTAAGCCAACATATCAACAGCTGCCACAATCCAGACTATTCTCTGTTTTTTAGGGAGTACTTGAACTAAACAATGTCCACTCCGAAACCAAAGGGACAAAAGAAATGAGAAAAAAAAATTACTCTACCCAAATCAATAAATGTAATTTCTTTTCGCGATTTCAATGTTGGCTCCATAATGAAAGTTGTTCAGTTTTATGGTCTGAAAATCACAACCTAAAATATGTACCCCCATTTAACTTTTGATAACTGCTGGCTTATATAGATATAGATAGCCTTTATTTACGACCTCTTATTTTTAGGTACATTGAATAGCATGCGATTCTTGTAACACTTGCAAAATTACACTTACATAATTATTAAATTATTATTATTTATTACAATTTCAGTCCAAATTTTAATTGTTATCAATAGGTACATTACTGTTTTTATGCTTCACTCATCTTTGATTAATTAAACTTTGTAAATTACATTACATACTTGTTGCTGGCTTATATGTGAATATTAAAAACTAGCGGCCCGTCCCGGCTTCGCACGGGTGGACGTCTAATCTTTTCTAGCAATAAATATAGCCTATGTTACTCAGGGTGAATGCAGCTTTCTAATGGTGAAAGAATTTTTTAAATCGGCCCAGTACTTTTTGAGCCTATTCATTACAAACATACAAAAATAGGTACAAATCTTTCCTCTTTATAATATTAGTGTAGATAAATATTAAACAATTTATGATAGTCCCAAAGCTTATTTTCAGAGCTATGTCAACCGTTTTAGTTTAGTTCTCTGTTATAGATATAAAATTAATCAGACATACCAGCTCTCCAATATTCATCTGCAGGTAATTAGTACTAATGGACCCCAGCAGTATCTTGAATGCTATCTCAATGTTCCTGACCTCCATCTGGGCACGTTATAGATATAAAATAAATGAAACATACCAGCTCTCCAATAGTCATCTGCAGGTAATTAGTACTGATGGAGCCCAGCAGTATCTTGAACGCTATCTCAATGTTCCTGACCTCCATCTGGGCACGTTATAGATATAAAATAAATGAAACATACCAGCTCTCCAATAGTCATCTGCAGGTAATTAGTACTAATGGAGCCCAGCAGTATCTTGAACGCTATCTCAATGTTCCTGACCTCCATCTGGGCACGTTATAGATATAAAATAAATGAAACATACCAGCTCTCCAATAGTCATCTGCAGGTAATTAGTACTAATGGAGCCCAGCAGTATCTTGAACGCTATCTCAATGTTCCTGACCTCCATCTGGGCATGTTATAGATATAAAATAAATGAAACATACCAGCTCTCCAATAGTCATCTGCAGGTAATTAGTACTGATGGAGCCCAGCAGTATCTTGAACGCTATCTCAATGTTCCTGACCTCCATCTGGGCACGGACATCCACCTTCTTCTTCATTACCGCAACTGTGGAACAATTATTACAACCTTAAAGGTACAAATTCGTAGCAGACTGCATGCAGCAGCAGCAGACCGACGTGTCGCCGACGTCGTTGCGTCATGTCACTGCAGTCAAGATTTCGAACCATTCTTGCTCATACATGATTAGAGATCAGATAATCGGATGCATGTTTACCTAAACTTCACTTTTTTCACCACGAAAACAGGCTATAGATATGCCTTTCTGGATAAAGTTATTTAAAAAAATCGGGTTCCCCGCACCGTTTTGTCATACTGATCCTCGTAGGTAGTCACACCTTACTTAAACCTTTTAGCAATCCCGGGACTTCAGAAGGATCCTGGGATTGTTTCATACAATAAACGATCTAAGACGTGTCCACATTATTCTTGTGAAAAATGAAGTTTAGGTAAATATGCATCTGAATATCCGATCTCTATACATGATACACCTGGTGGTATTCCTATACAATTAATATGTAGTGACTCCGGAGTCTGATAGCCTTTGTAGTGCAATAAAGTGGTAACGTCTATAAGGACAGCAATAAGGTAGCAATCTTCTTTTTAAACTGGAGCGAATTAGCTATGTGCATCTCTAATTGAGTGAATATGACAAGAAACATGCTTCCTTCTATTACTTTCTCTTTCTACGGACAAAGTTGATGTCGGAACAATGATAGAAATTTAAGAAAGAAGGATGAAAATTACAGATCGCCAAGGAATATTTTCATGTTTCACCGCTTGCACTCTGACCAGACAGTCTGCTCTCCAGGTATAGGCAATACATATTTCCAGCTTCCTGACCGTACCCTAGGCAGCCAGTCTCAATACGACCATTGCTGACTGACCTTTCTACTACACTACAGCATGGGAGAAATGTCATGTGATATCTAGAAGACACACCATTATTGATGTTGTTTATTAGAACTAAGAAGTGATGGTATTCTACTCAAAGGATAGCATAAAGTAGGTACAGTTTATGACAAATTTAATGCTAAACGAACCCAGTTTTTCATATTTTTTTAGAGTTTCACCGCCTTCGGTCGACTTCTCTGCTTTCTTCACTGGACGTTTTGTTCTAGGCATTTTGACTATACTATTTATTCGCAATTATTCTGACAGTTAATATTAGCACAAAACAATGTTTTATTTCTTGTAATTACTGAAAAAACCAGGAAAAATTCACAATATTTCAAACAAAACACAGACGAAGCCACCAACCGTTTTTCAAATTTGACAACATGTTTTTTTTGCCCGTCACTCTCATAAAGTTTTACGAAAAAAGATGACACAGCGCTACGAAATTGAATAGCTGGGTTTGTTTTGCTCAATCTGTTTATGGCTAGGATTCTGCAACGAAAGCACGACGAACGCGCGATACTCGGATACACGCACGCGCACGACACGCAAAAAACGTAACAAAGTGATAAAAAGCATGTAAAGATAAAATAATAAACTGAGTTTCTGAGATCCCATCCCAAACTCAACCTCGCTCATTGACATTCATTGATTTATAAATTTGTAAATAAAATAGCTTAATATTAATAGCTTATTAGAATAATTCTACGCTAGTTTAAATAAAATTCGTTTTGGATATTTTAGACTTCATTCCTCCATGCGTGATTTTGACGTTCTTGCAAAGAAAGTGGCGCCCTCATATTTTCTAAACTATTTTTCGCCAAGCTGCAGTCTGCATGCAAAGAAAAAACAGATTTCACTTCCAGTACATATCAACATGTTTTTCTTGATCATTGTGACGTACTATCATGTTAAAATAACAATGTGCGTGACCCTGGCATGACCTCGCTCGCAAGTTTAACTTGACGTCACTCAATCAGACTAACTTCACTCGAGTCGTTTTGAGTACGGCATGCAAAAAAAGACGAATGCGAATGTGAAACCAAGGCTGATTTAAAAAAACAACGGGTTGCACTCCGGGAGTGCCGGCAGAAGTGAAAACTAAGAGATCTTACGTCTTACGTCACGTGACGTCATGGTCTGACTATTATCTATGCTTAAAAATTTTCAATCAGATTAGGTACACACGGCGACACATCAGGTTACGCACCCTATATACCCATAACTACACTACGTACAAAACACAAAATAGTGCGGTAGAGAGCCTGCATAGACGCGGCTGCCGGCGCGGGCGCAGCGCAGGGTTGGATTTTGTACTATAATTATAGTATTTATACTATAATTTCGCTCTTTGTACTATATACTATCCACAACTAAGGATAGTACGCTAAAATACTATAATTTTAAGTTTGCTCGCGAATGCTTAGTTTTCGTCATATGAATATTCGACCGTGCATGTGCGAACGAATATTCAGTAAAGTGAACCTTACCAAGACTAAGATACGAGACAAACTGGCAAAACAATCCATAGACGGCATTTTATTGTCTTGTGACGCTATCAAAAGCGGTAGCAAAAGTGGTAATTTTACAGATTTTATTCCTACTAAGGATATGTTGATGAGATTAAATGCCAAAAATGATGATAGAACTAATAGTAATATTCAAGAACTGATAAACTTAGTAGAAGAGGAGTAAATTTTGCCTTGAATGGTGTTGATTCTAATGACTATTATGTTAAATTACAAAAAAAATAAAGTGTACTATAATTTTTTATAAATACTATCCTTTTCAATTTTTTGTACTATCTCTTTCAACGTCCCTAAATCCAACCCTGGCGCAGCGTGCTGTGAGACGAAACAACAACAACATACCGCACCCTCTCGCACGATTCGCAGCTTTCAACTTCTAATAGTTCAAAGTCCAAACAGGGTAACCTGACCTGTCGCCGTGTGTACGTGACGTCACGGTCCTGACGGGAGTTTAACATTTTTTACCCATACCAAAAAGTGCACAACGCCGCTATAGAAGTTTTCACTTCAAAAAAATCTTAATAATGGTGTTGTAATATTTGTGTATTTCATTTTGTTTTGACGTTGCATGTTGCAGATTTATGTCTGTTTGTGTATTATTTTTACTGACGACCCTGGTGCTGACTCCATTTGCGTATTTTATTTTTATATTTATTAAGAAAACCAACAGCCTTAAAATAAAACAGAGTTGAACCATTCATACTAAACAAAACATAGGCCAATAACAGGTTTCCCTAGATTAACATAACAGTTTAACAAAATTAATGGAGTACAGCGGTTTAATAAGAGCAAAGAATGAAAGAAATACTTAAAGGTTAGATATAGTAAGGTAAACTAAACAGGTAATGTGTGTGTAAACTGTGTAGTGTGAGTTTGTTTGTGTATGAGTGTGCAGGGGTGTAATAATATTGTTTAAATAGTAGGAACTAATTATGTATATTTTATATACTTACTATAGAATGTAATAATTATGTGTAAGTAGGTACCATAATTCATAAAGATATATTATATATTTATATATACATATATAGGTATATATTATTAGGCATTATCGTAAGTACAAACAAATGATTTACATATAAGTATTTATTTTAGGTACGTTTACTTATTTATTGCGGGGTGTCTTTTTTTTTTTTTTTTTTTTTTTTCCATTGGGTATTTTTTAACTAATTCACGGAAAACTGCGGATTTATATGAATTTTTTGAGTGATGAATTATATCGACGTTATAAAAGAATTGATTATAGCTATTACAAATACGAGACAAAGTGCAGTTTCGCGCATAGTTAGTGCGATACAGTGGTGGAGCAAATAATTTAGTGTGTCTCGTCCTACGATCAGGTGCCGAGAATCTTAAGTCAGACAATAGATTGTGGTTATCAATGCGACTGTGAAGCACATCGTGAAGCAACATTTGATCCAGTAACAATCTGCGGTCAGCGAGGGACAAAAGCCCATGCTGAACACACCTTTCCTCATAAGTATTAAGTTGAATATGTGTTTTATAGCCCAAGTATCGAACAAATCTTTTTTGAATATTTTCAATGCTATTTATATAAATTTGATACTGTGAATTCCATATACAACAACCATATTCTAGTACACTACGTACAAATGAGTAATAGAGCAGTTTAATGCAATGAATGTTTGTAAATGGTTTGCTAGAACGAATTACGAAGCCTAGGTTTTTATAAGCTTTATTTACGATGGTTTGAAAGTGTTCGCCAAAAGTCATCTTACTGTCCAATAGAATGCCAAGGTCCCTGACCACATCCACTTTGTCAATAAATGTACCATTCATCATGTACGCAAATTTTAATGGTTTCGTTTTACGGGTAAAACTTATAAACTGACATTTTTTTACATTTATAGTTATATTGTTGTTATTATAATAAACAGATAATCTATCTAAATCATTTTGTAATTTAAAACAGTCGTTAATATTACTAATTTTATAATAAATTTTCTTATCATCGGCGTACATAATGAACGAAGCATTCTCAAAACAGGTATCGATGTCGTATAAGTAGGCGTTGTAGAGGAGAGGGCCTAAATGAGATCCCTGAGGGACTCCAGATGTTATTTGAACGAAGCTAGAGCGATAACCGCCAATTACAACAGCTTGACTACGATTACGTAGGTAAGATTCAATCCAACGCAGAAGATCACCATGAATTCCGAGACATTTCAGTTTTTGGAGCAGGATGGTGTGATCCACACGATCGAAAGCTTTCTCGAAATCCGTGTAGATCACGTCAACCTGCCCGCCAGAATCCATATTACGAAGAGTATTTGTTACAAATTCCGCTAAGTTACTGATGGTTGAACGACCCTTTAAAAATCCATGTTGATTGTGTGGTAAGCCGTAAAATATGGTGTTGTAAATGGCGTCATAAACAAATTTTTCCAATATTTTAGCAAACACATTCAGAATCGAGATAGGCCTGTAGTTTTCTACTTTCGTGTGCAAACCTTTTTTGAATATAGGTACAATATGCGCTTGTTTCCATAGTGTTGGAAAATATCCTTCGCGCAGAGATCTATTAAATAGAATATGCAGTGGAGTCGCTAAGGAATGAGCAGAGTTAAAGATAAAAATCGGTGGAATATTGTCACTACCAGGCTTAGACTAATTCTACCAGGTCCCTTTTTAATGTTAACTTTTTGTAATGCTGTAAGTACCTGTTCTTTAGAGATTTCTAGTTTGTGGACATAATGTGTTTCACTGGAAGCGGTAACAGGTAAATCAAAATCCGAATACGATGCTACTGGCTGCGAGAACACGCTATGAAAGAACGAGCCAAAAGCGTCCGCTATGCTTGGTCCATCGATAAAAGTTTGGTCAAGGTAGGATACTTTAGACGGGTAATTTGAGGTTTTTCCACGCTTAGACTTAATATAACTCCAGAAACATTTAGGATTAGTTATTATGTTTTCTTGTGTGATTTTAACATAATCCTTATAACACTTAGCTTGCAAATTGGAAGCACGTTTTCGTAACAATGAGAATGTATCATAATCCACTCTGTTGCCGTATTTTTTCCAACGCCTATGTGCGGCGTGCTTTTCTTTCAACACACTTTTTAGTGAACTATTAAACCACGGAGGGAATAGTTGATTTTTATTAATAGCAGTAGTTGGAATAAAGTTCGTAAAGCAAAATTCGATTGTGTCATAAAAAAACTCTACTGCACTATCAATGGGACCTGACGTGAGATGAGCCGTCCACTGAACCTCATCAAGATACAAATTGATGGCACAGTTTACCACAGTAAGTATAGACACATACAAAGACAATACACGTACCACAATACACAATAATCAAAAAACATTGTACCTACATCTATTTAAGGTAATTTATATTAAAAACTGAATTTCTTTACAATTAAATAAAAGCCAATATATTTATTTGGTGTTTTTAATATATACATGTTGTAAGGGTCAGCCCTCCGCAGACTGAAACGGTGAACTCAGACCATCAAACTGAACAACTTTCACTATGGATGAATATCAATAATACGACTTTACTAACAGCTTTTATAGTGTTTATTGTTGACCATTTCTTACGAAAAATTCATCATTCAAATTATTGTTTTGCAGACCATACTCAACCGAGTGAAGTTAGCCAACGGCCCTTCAAGGTCATGTACCTACATTCTTATTTTAAACTGATAGTACAAATTGAAACGTATAATTTATGATATATTTTTTAAAACTTTAATTAACTGTAATTGATGATGAAAATATTAACGCTTTGATTTTGATCTCTCAGTGCATTTTTATGAACGAAGAATGGCGGACGTTGTCATTGTTGGATATTTGTTCACATTTTTGCTAATAAATGCTTGCTCAGGTAAGTTTTCAAAATTTTTATCGAATTTCCAAACGGCTTATAGCTATATAACCTATCTGTTTTAGAAAGTATAAGCCCCTTATTCTTTGCAGCTGGTCTCACCAGTCTCTATAACCTGGAACACGATGGGTCTCCGACCACGCAGGCATCTGATAACCGGCTCCCGGATGACGCCATCACAGCAGACAAGATGATGGTTCACATTCCGTATGCACTTCATTCATCTTCAGGTTCCTCTCCATTATTGGAGGTTGGCATATCCCTGCCCATTTCGTGGCTCGCAAACCTGAAAGAGTGGACAGGCATCGCCTGCGTCACATAGGCAGAAGTGCGATTTTTGAAAATCATACGAGCGACTTGGCAGTAGAAAATGTCAAAATTACTATGGAGATTATGCATCTTTCTACTGCCAAGTCGCTCGTATGATTTTCAAAAATAGCACTACAGATATACGTTTCTTTATCTTTTTTTCTAATCTGTTCCATCCCACGGCTGGGCAACATGTTGTTAAAAAAAATAAAAATGCAAAAAGAGCATTCATGCTTTAAGAGATAGATGTTACTATCGCGGACTTTTCCACCTGACCATCACTAGGCTCATTTTTGCTTGCATACTAAAAAATAAAAGCGATGCTAGCCCCGCCATATTGATGAATAAACCAATGAATGAATAGTTCCCCAACAATAAATTATTAATTAATAAATTTTTTAGGGTTCCGTACCCACAGGGTGAAAAACTTCTCATCTCTCATCCGGGCTTGGAACCGAAACGGGACCCTATTACTAAGCCTACGTTGTCCGTCCATAGGTCCGTCCGTCCATCTGTCTGTCCTACCTATTTAGATATGTAACTTTTGAACCGTAATAGCTAGATAGTTGAAATTTTCTCAAATTTGGCGTTATTACGGCGGATTTGTTAACAAATGATAAAAATATCCAAAAGTTAAAAATTAAGGGGGGTTTCTCAACGAGAAAATAGTTTTGATCAACGTTTTTTCTTCACGCTCTATCGTAAAAACGGTAATACATACAAGCGTCAAACTTAGTGTGATTATAGAGCATACTCTACAGAATAACAAAAAATACTAAAAACCGGCCAAGTGTGAGTCGGTCTCGCGCTTAAGGTCCCGGACAAAAAAAGTTTTTTTTTTCTACGTTGATAATGTTGTGTTCTGTGGTGGTGTGATACGGAACCCTCGGTGCGCGAGTAGCTCGACTCGCACTTGACCGGTTTTATTCTAACACAACCTAGCTTCACTCTGCTTCTTCTATGTATCAATATTATATCTTCTATTCTTTCTATCTGTTTCTAAGAAGCCGAGCGAAGCTCGATCGTCCCGGTACTATTGAATTAAGATATGCTAAAAGAATTATATTTGTTTTGTGCATAGGTACCGCAGGAGAAGGCAACATGAGAACAGGTAAAAGTGTTTGATAAATAAAATAATAGGTAAAGTATTATATTTACCTAGGTTTAAACTGGAGACCATTAAATTAGCCCAGTCATTTTACGGTTTGAGCCGGGACTAATTATTATTAATAATAGAATTTTTTTTTTCGCTATAATATTGAAGAGCCAATTTGAGCTTCGAAATGTACCAAAATTAGAAAAAAATCACGTCGGCAACAGTTCCAATTTCAAAATTTCTATATTATCTCGTTCTAAACAACCTGATGACAAATTTTTTTTTGCACATATTTAAGACTTTACCATTATACATACTTCAAACATGGTGTAAATATTTTTGTCTTCTTAGAAGGTTTTGAAAAATACATTCGTATTTTCTAATAAACATCTCATTTTTTAAAGGACATCTGGCACATAATACCCAAAAATGTATAACCGTCCTTCTATTTTTATTATGGACTATGGAACACTAGAAACTAACTGCAGGCATTAGTTTATTTTATAATGAATTATTAGTTTTTATCATTTTTATATAAAAAAAACATTTTGCTTGCAACACCTGCCTCCTCCTACTAAACAACACCAGAACAACACATAGAAATATTAATTTACTACGTAAAACCTGGAATGCGGTCTTCTCGGAATATTGTGAAAAGCGGGATAAAGCAGCCTGGACGCGGTGTCCCTTTCCTTAGTAGGGTGACAATGCGATTATGCTTTTAGGACTTTTATTATATTTTCACTATTTGTGTAGTCGTTTTGCTTTGCTACAGACAATGTGTACCTATACCTAACCTATTTACGCTACTTTGACATCAAACTAGCGTACTATGGTAAAAAAATAAATATTTCGTAAACTTCATTTCGTTAAAGGCACTATTTTTATCTGACCTAGGCACTAATTACTAGGCACTTTTAAGAAACTATTTATTGACATTAAGAGCCTATGTCGAAAAATAATTTAAGCGAAACGGGTGTGTGATAGCTTATATTACTGCCAGATGCGAGAGAAAGAGATGGGGCGGCGCGCGCGCCTAGAACGAATCAAGCGAAAAAACAAACTTTATTTAATTGTGATTGTACTATTTATGTAAGTTCAATTCTGCTCTAATCAAAACTTGGATAATAGCAATCTCTTTTTTTAAAATCAAGTCTCATATTTCTATTATTCACAGTTTAGCAGTTACAAGCGTTTATAGACAAAAACGGAGGCTACTTTGGCTTGTTTTTCTATCGAGAAAATTTGTCTTAATCGTGTTTTGGCTCTAATCAAAACTTCAATTATATGTTCAATTTACACATATCCGCAAATCATACTCCTACTGTTAGTACTTCATGATATATGGAGCTTTGAAGAATCCTATTTTTTTTACATAGCCCCTTAAAATAATCCTGAAACCGGAGCATGTTGCGCGTCTAAATAGATAGAAGAGAGCAAAGACTCGATAGTACTAGGTGCCATACCTTTTGGATCACCTGTATGTGACTAAAAAGGTTCACAATACCAGAATTTTCTATGGACTAGGTACCTTAAGGTCCGCCACACACATACGGAATTGCAATCCGGAATCCTGAATCAGGATTACGATTTCGTATGGATTTCCCCCTCCACAATTGAATTCGGAATTGCGCAGCTGTCAAATCCTGTACAAAATCACAATCCTGATTTGGAATTCCTGATTGCAATTCCGTATGTGTGTGGCGGACCTAACGCGAACACCCTGAAGTGCGATTTTTGAACATCATACGAGCGAATCGGCAGTAGAAAGATGCATAATCTCCATAGTAATTTTGAAATTTTCTACTGCCGAGTCGCTCGTATGATGTTCAAAAATCGCACTTCTGTTTTTTTTTACCGTTCCGAAACTTTTAGGCGGTTCAGACCATCAATTTGAATAACTTTTACTTTGCTTTCCTTTTTACGATTTCAGGTTTGCTCGCATAGTAAAAGTTGTTCAGTTTGATGGTCTGAACCACCTCTGAAAGTTTCGAAACGGTAAAAAAATCATCCAGTATAAGGTCAAACCGTTTCGGTGTAAATGCGCAAAAAGTCATTTTGACGAAAGAAAAATATAGTTAATATTTTTCTTGGCAAATGAACACCGTAACACCTATCTAAGAACCACCCTTAATCAAATCACAAACCCTTTGCAGAAAACCGTATCTAAATCGGTCAAGCCGTTTTGGAGATAAATGGGAACATTCGTTGGCACACACAAACATAGAAACAACCTCTCACCCTAAACGCATAGGTAGGTACGCACGGCGACACATCAAGCTATGCAAAACCAAAATAAGCTGGCCGCGGGTAGGTCGCGTAACTTATAATGACGCCGTGTGTACGCACGGTGACACATCAAGCTATACAAAACCAACATAAGCTGGCCGCGCGACGTTATACGTTACTCGATCTACACGCGGCCAGCTTATGTTGGTTTTGTATAGCTTGATGTGTCGCCGTGTGAACACCTTCTATGTTCTGTCGGTCGTGGGTAATAAAATAATATCTACCAACCTACTATGTTTTATCTTCGTAATTTTTATCATAATGTAGGTATATGAAGGATTGGATTTTAATTCAACTAAAATTTTGTTTGCTTCCGATGCTTACCTTCTATGTTTGTTGTTACCCTAACTAATTTAATATTTTTAAAACTAAAACATATTAAAAATACAAACCTTTGATACGATAAGCCACAATCTGGAAAATATTCGCTTTTACAGCCGTCGATTAAGCAAATACGAACCATTTTAACGTAAAATGTGGATAAAAAATAATAAAAATTAATTTGACGGCTAGCGGCAATTTCAAATAATATGGCAGATTGGGTTGCAAATTTTTTTCTTTTTTACTACCACGGCTTTGCAACACATAAATAATTTAAAAAGATTTGATACATTTTTGCTTCATTTGATCTTACCAATTCGGCTGAAATCATTACATATACATATGGCAACACCAGTACACTGTAGAATGGGACACCGGGTGCAACTCATGCCTTCTTCTTCTAGCATGGTCAACTTTATGCGTGCCAAATAGTTTTTATTTGTTTGGGCTATGAATTATTTTTGATTAAACCGAGAGAAAGATAATTTGGCACAGCGCGATCCTGTATTGGATATTATATCTATGAAACAACATTGACAGCCATGTTGGGGTTGCTGATTTTTTATAATTTATTAATAATTAATGATTAAATAACTCGTTAAATAAAAATAAATGATACTATCTGAGTCGTTTTTATAAAACCTCATAATTTATTACACATTTGACTTCAGTCAAAACTTCTATACATTTTAAGGTATTTTTTCAAGGGAGAGCGGCGGTTGTCCTTTAATGCCTATTTTATTGCTCCAAAATAATGTATATTGTTAAATCTAATTCAAATGAGTGCACTGATATTAATATTATTCATTTAAAAGCCTTCTGGGACACACAATTTTGATTTCTATGTTGCGTAGCAATTTTTTTTTAAATATAGTATAGGATAGTATTTTTGTCACTAAATGGTGCCGGTTACAGTTTAAATGATCAAATAATAATTACTCCCTACCCCGGTTAACAAAACTCCGTAAAATGACTGGCCTAAATATGGACGAGTCTCGTTTAGTGATAAGGTATACATACAATTGTATGCATATAATACATGATCATTTGATCTTGTACTTACCTTAGCAGAAGAGGGGAATGCTTACGTAAGGCAGGCAGGTCCCTATTTAAATGGTCTAAGGTTTAAAAAGATTCATTGAGAAATATATTTTGTCATATTTATAAAAGCATTGTTTAATAAAAGTAATTATTTATTGTACCATTAATGAATGGAAACATGTCAATAATTTATTGATAAATATTTTCTATGTGTCAATCATTGTGATTATTAGAGGGTGTGGATCTTTGGCTTATTAATGATATTGTATGATTTGATTACTCAACCTTATCGACGTTATTCTTGCTCCTAAATTTTTCATCATCATCAGCCTATATACGTCCCACTGCAGGGCACATGCCTTCCCTCAGGGAGGGTGTATGGGCGTTAGTCCACCATGCGTGCCAATGCAGGTTGGCAGATCGCATCAGATTCATTTTTTTAGCGTATGGGCGCAGCGGGGCGAAAGTTGACGCTTTCCGCCCGGAGCGGATGGGTGAAATTTTATATTTCTACAATGTCGCGCAGATTCCAATGCTACCAATGCAATTCGCCGGATTGTCAAGAAGGTGATGACCCGCCTACGCTATGCCGCGACGCGCTCTCTTGCTACAAAGCGACGGTTCGCACCTCCGACGGAGCCCTGCGACACTCGCGCGGGTGCTCCGCCGACAACGTTCGCTACCACCACCACTTCACCTGCCACGTCATCCAGCCAACCAGGTGAGCTATCTCTCTACAGGGACAGATGAACTTGTTAGGAATCAACACACAGAAATCGTGAAAATATAGAGGGCAGGTTGTATTGTAAGGAAAAGAATCACCTTTAAACCACATACTCTACCCATCAAACTGAACAACTTTTACTATGGGAGCAAACCGAACGGAGCAAAAAAATTATCAGCTGTTCCATACTAAACTCCAATACCTACTCGACTCACATCTATGCAACAGCAGATTTTTTTTGCTCCGATCGGTTTGCTCCCATATTAAAAGTTGTTCTATTTGATGGGTAGAGTACCTATATTATGTGGTTTAAAGGTTAATGATACTTTTCCTTACACCCTGTATAGGGCCCTTAACGGTATTCTAACTTCTTAACAATATTCATGACAACGGTATTTTATAGGAATGACCATCAATGTGCGGAGCTAATCGATTCGAGCAATGTTGAGCACAAGCAGGATTGGAACTTTGCAAAGGGTAATTTTGAGCTCATGTACAGCCTTATTGAGGAAGCATCCTGGGCTGCTGTATATAGTGCTAATGATGCGAACTCGGCAGTCACGGCCTTCTATGACACTCTTTATAAAATCTTTGACCTTTGTGTGCCCAAAAAAGCGCGACCCAAAGAAAAATCTAGGCCTTATCCTGTATGGTTCACCTCCGATCTTATTAGGGACATCCGACGCAAGGCTGTTCTTCACCGTAAATGGAAAGCTACCCAGTCTCTCTGCGTTTACAACCTATTTAGGCAGCTTCGTGCTGATATTAAACTTCGCCTGAAACAGGCGTACGATGAGTACTTGGTCCGTGTCACATCAAACATTAGAAACAATCCGCGTGTTTTCTGGCGGCATGTTGATAGCCTGCGAGATACTGGAGGTTTTGTGTCTCGTGTTAAGTGTGGGGAGGATGAAGTGGTGGGAAGTGAGGCGGCCAACGCTTTTGCAGACTACTTCTCCAGTGTATTTCTATCGGATGTCCCTGACCTTAATCCTAGTAGCATAAATTTGAATGATGAGATGAGTTCAGCTAACTATGTTGATATAATTGAGATCACAACTCAGGACATTGAGTATGGTTTAAAAAAACTCAAACCTCGTAGCTCGGTTGGTCCTGACTGTGTTCCAGCATATATACTAAAAGGGTGTAAAGACCTGTTCATTCTCCCTCTTCGCCATATTTTTAATCTTATTCTCGTTTCGGGGAAATACCCAAGCCAGTGGAAACTCTCCCGTGTTACTCCTGTTCCAAAAAACAGCGACACCTCTAGGGTTGAAAATTACAGGCCCATAGCTATACTATCCTCGCTAGCAAAGCTGTTCGAAATGATAGTCCACAGGGAAATCTCGAGGCAAGTGAGTCCATTTTTGTCTGAATCTCAGCACGGTTTTCGAGCTGGTCGATCGGTAGACTCGAACCTACTAATCTTAGTTGATACAGTCTCTCAATATATGGATCAGGGTACTCAAGTTGATGTTGTGTATTTCGACTTTCGCAAGGCATTTGATCGTGTTGACAACGACGCTCTTCTTCGAAAACTTTGTGCCCTCGGCTTCACACCGCGGCTGCTTAACCTCTTTGCGGATTACCTACATGACCGGCAGCAGTTCGTACGCCATGGCTGCTTCGTTTCGCGCTCGTATCACACGCGATCTGGGGTGAGCCAAGGATCAATACTTGGCCCACTCTTATTCGTTCTAATGATCAACGATCTAGATACAGTGCTAAAGCACTCCATGTGCCTGCTGTATGCGGATGACCTTAAGTTAGTCTTAGGTGTGAAGAATGCAACTGATTGTGTCCGACTTCAAGAGGACATTGATGCTGTCTATGAGTGGAGTCTCACGAATAAACTTAATTTTAACATCGAAAAGTGCTGCACTATGTCTTTTACCCGGTCACTGTCCCCGTTACGGACCGATTATACCCTGGGTAGAGATGCTCTACGCCGCGTTGACTCTGTTAAGGATCTTGGTGTTATTTTTGACCCTAAGCTAACATTCCATGAACATATTCAAGCACTCGCTGCCAACTGTTATCGGAGACTTGGTTTCGTCATCCGCAATTCTAGAGAGTTTCATGACACGAAAGCTATACAGCTTCTCTATACGGCCCTGGTGAGAAGCAAGATTGAGGCAGGGTCTATAGTCTGGAATCCATCAGAAGACAAATATACTCTGCTCCTGGAAAAGGTTCAGAAAGCCTTCCTCCGCTATTTGTACAAGAAAAAGTACTGCTATTACCCTTTCATGTACCCTACGAACTTTCTCCTTGGAGTACTTGGTTTTAACGCCCTGGAAACAAGGAGAAATTTTGAACTGCTGAAGACAGCCTGCCGCAATCTGCGAGGTGACATGAAATGTCCCCAGCTTAAAGGCATTGTGCGATTGTTTGTACCGAACAGGTACTTAAGTGCGCGCAGCCACCGCTTGCTGGCCATACCACAGTTCCGTACTGAGGCGCATCGCAATTCGCCTCTAGTGCGAGCTCTGCGTGTTCTTACCGAGCTGCTCGAGTCGTCGCCGCACTGCGATCTGTTCGCTGACAGGTTGTCTGACCTACTCCGAGAGTGTATGATGTTTTGTGAGAGTGTAACTAGAGCCAGCTCTATAACGGGCCAATGAACAGTCTGTCTGTGTGTTGTTTTTGCCTGTCTTTGTTAATTTATGTTTTCTTTTAAGTACCTACCTATAAGTTACATTGTGAAAAGGTTTTAACTGTAATGCAATGTAATACATTTGTTAAATAAATAAAAAATAAAAAATAAAAATAAAATCAAACTGAAAAATTCTTTGGGACTAACATCGACATTACAAAAAAAAAATCATCTGTTCTATAGAAAACTACAATCCTACTAGACTAGATTCAAATGTATAGACAAGACAAGCTGTTTTTTTTTTGTGCAATTTCGATATTGGTCCCAAAGAGTTGATCTGTTTGATGGTCCTTTTAAAAAACCATCAGCATTATTGAGTTGAACCCTGTATAATCTTCTATTCCACAGAAAACTTCAATGGAACTCTCAAATGCTTACATAAATGCAATAAAAATTATGCTTTATTGTTGATGATCAATTTGCCAACAGCTTCCGCAAGCGGGACGGGGGCGGCCGCCAGCTAAACATAACATGCTGCCAAGGCGACAAGTGCAACTCAGGGGAATTCCCCTCTCTCCCCGCCCCGGACACAACCGTACAAATAAAACTTGAAGACAAGAAGCAAGAGTCAACTACTCAAATTACAAATACAAAACATGAAACTACTAATAACTTCAGAAATGATACGCACAGTAACATTCTAACACAAGAAATACAAACGGTCAGCGCTAATTTGACGAATGAATTTTCGAAACACATTGATACTCCACCAACAGAACAAACAAACATCAATCAAACTATAGCTGAATTAAATGGAAGAATAGAAACCTTAGAGACAGAAAATAGTAAAATAAGATCAGAACAACAATATGTGACCGAAAATGTAACCAAAACAAAACAACAAGAAGATGTGAAAAAGAAACTTGTTATATAGGGTGAAATTGATATCAATTTCATAAAAGGATGCTAACGATATCGTTAGCATCGTTTTAAACTAATTATAGTCTCCCCATCAAACTGAACAACTTTTACTATGGGAGCAAACCGATCGGGGCAACAAAAAATCTGCTGTTCCATACTAAACTGCAATATCTACTCGACTGAAATAATATATGCAACAGCTGATTTTTTTTTGCTCCAATCGGTTTGCTCCCATACCCATAGTTTAAAATTATTCAGTTTAATGGTCTACCCATTAGTTTAAAACGATATAATATGGTAATGATTAATTGCACCCTGTACTTAGTACTTAGTTCCACGGAACTAAGTAGGTTTACATTTAAATACCTACGTATCTTACCTATTACCTACGCAAATGCACAATTTTATAATAAATATTCAATCAATCAATCAATCAAATATACTTTATTTAAATATTATTAATTACCTTTATTTATTATTTTTTTTAATTTTTATTAGTACCTAAATAGTTATTAATACGTCGCGTCGCCGCGCTACGTCCATCGCAACAAAGCCATTAACACAACGCAGCGCAACGTGAGCGAGCTAACTGGTAGTCTCCAGCTTCACATCACAAGTTTATTTCAGTCCGACAGAATCGCATTAATTAGGGCTTAATTTATATTTTATCGTCAAAGTGAGGTAATTTTATTTTTTTATTTTGTCTATCTTTCTAGCTATATTTTTGCTTTACATAATATTCTGTAAGAGAAAGACTGTATTCGATATCGATAAATAACCCACATCACTTCGATCGAATATCTATATGTGACATGACGAAGGTGTCCCCCGTAGAGGGAGTAAAACTATGGAGTAAATGATACGCACACATCTTTAATGTTCGATAGAGGTGAACCTATACACTAGTCTGTAGAAAGAGTGAGAAAGACTATAATGAACGCCGTGTAACCACTTTTTTGGTGACCGCAACTTGTCATTTTGACGTATTGCGGTCCAAATTGACTAGTATTGTTGTTAGGCTTATCAAAAGTTATTAATTACGGAATTGTAACAGCCTGAATTACCTGCTGTGTGAGGTGTTCTGATAATATAATAATTTATAATCATTATCGAAGTGAAAATGGTGGTATGCAGAGGCCTAGGATGCAAAAACAGATCGAAAAGTGCTGCTGGGAATGTTTCGTTTCACAGGTACGTTTCACTGCAATTAAATGCTACAAATACTTTGTTTGTGATTAGATTAATGTCTATTGTACACGTAAAAATGATATTACAATACAAATTAAATCATAAAACCAAGTTATAGGTCAACATTGATTCCATAACCTCTAAATCACCAGTCATTCAGTGTTACCAGTTTATGGCCTTTGAAACACCCGTAAATACGGGAAAACTGACTTGGAAAATACATAGGTACCTAGTAATGGTTTGGTTTCATCACTGTTTTGTTCATTTTCAGGATTCAGCTACCAGACAACCTGTCATAATAGAAAAAATTACAGAAACACTGAGGAAGAAACATCTTAGAATTCAATTGAAGAGTGAGTTAGCTGAAAAGCGCCTAAAGAAGTTGCGTGCTACTCGTTAAGCGCAAAGACGATTAATGAAGAAGAATGCTGAGTTACTCAATATAATCATGGAATTAAAAGTTAAAGCTATGATTTCAGCACTGGTAGCATGCCAACCCGCGATAGCAGTGATACGGCTTTATCACGTCTTTTATCTCGTTCTTTCGCGCGCAAAAGAACGAGATAAAAGACGTGATAAAGCCGTATCACGGCTATCGCGGGTGTGCATGCTACCAGTGCAGATGTTTTAAATTCAATTTTTTTTTCACGTTTTTTTTTTAACGGTAGAAAAAAAAAACTGTTTTTTTACAACACTATTCCTGATCAAAGCCATTTGGTTAGATTAAAAAACATTAAAATTTATTTTCCAAATTGTTATTTATTTACCATTACCCTTCATCATGCTTCAGTCAAATAAAGAAATTGATCAAATTCGATAAAAATAACCTCTTTGACCTCATTGCTTGACAAATAACTACACAGTTTTTCAAGGCTCCAATTCTGGTTAATTTTATTACATATTAAGGTGGTTGCAGAGGGGTCAATTTTATACAAAAACAATTTTATTGACGCACAATACGCATAGACGGTATAAGTATAAGTAACTTAGAATAAATAAATTTTTATTTTTATGTATGTAAAAATAGTTTAAAAAATCTTGATGCCGCGTCACAAATAACATTTGCAATTTATAATATAATTACGAAGATATAATGCTTTGTAATTTTTCATATAACATTTTAAAAGCTTTATAAATCTTCGTTATTATATTATAAATTGCAAATGTTATTTGTAACGCGGCATCTAGATTTTATAAACTATTTTTCCATATATAAAATATTACTTTTATTAATTCCGTCTACGCGTATTCTGTGTCAAACTTTTGTATGGACTAAAACCACCGTAACATTAAATTTTAATGTTATTTGTGAATATTTCTGCGATTTGTGTTAGGAAAGTAGTATTAACAAAATGTATTACTTAGACTAGTCGACTGTGAAAAGTTGGTGATATTGATAAATTTGTGGGAAAATTGAGTTCAATCGGGTAACATTTACACACACATGTACAAATCAGACACCGATAGAAAACCGGTTACACTGTCACTTGCTCTATAGTTTTACTCCCTCTACGGTGTCCCCGCACTAGTTACATTAACTTGACGTTGTCGACGTTATCTTTGTCATAGACCTGTCATAGACGAAGACGAACGCTGGCACAGCGTTAATAATACTTGTTCCTAGCTAGTACGCCAGCCCGCGATAGCGTGATATATTGCGCTATCACACTGCCGCTCTCTTTCTATTTGCACGCGAGCGAACGAGATAAAAGACTAATTTTGACAGATTACTTACTCCTTGGATGGATGTTTCAAAATGTCGCTATCGCGGGTTGGCGTACTCATAGGTATCCAATAGAGGATTGCGCTGTGCCAAATTATCTTTCTCTCGGTTTAATCAAAAATAATCCATAGCCCAAACACATAAAAACTATTTGACACGCATAAAGTTGACCATGCTAGAAGAAGAAGGCATGAGTTGTACCCGGTGTCTTATTCTAAGTGTACTGGTGTTGCCATATGTATATGTTATGATTTCAGCCGAATTGGTAAGATCAAATGAAGCAAAAATGTATCAAATCTTTTTAAATGGGGGATTTTCCAGAGAAAAAAAAAAGCTAGTTCATAATTTCTCGATAGATGGCGTTGAACAGAGAGGGGTCGATTAGGTACCTATGGTATATTTATGAATATTATTAATAAAAAGACGCAGTATAAACCCTTTGATATTATTGTCGGTTTATTATTAACAATCTCGGTGTTATTGTCTGTCAACAATGAATCAAGTATCGGACGTGGCTGTATGGGCTTTGTATCCATTTTGAATATAACGACAATAACAAACTACAAAAACCTAAAGCCGGGTCCGCTGCGCCATGTTTTCGTGTTTGCTAACATCGTAACACGAAAACATGGCGCAGCGGACCCGGCTTAACAGAAAAACACAAATAAACCGGGAAACTTGTAATCGCTACTTCATCAACAGCGGGGCTAGTACGCACGCCAACCCGCGATTGCGATATTTAACACATCCATGTGTCAAATCTTTTATCTTGTTCGTTCGTGTCGTGCGAAAATAGAAAGAGAGCGGAAGCGTGATAGCGATATATCACGCTATAGTGGGTTGGCATACTAGCCCCGCAGATAGTTTATAATAAACCAACAACAATAAGAAAGGGTTTGTTTGTACACACGGCGACACATCAAGCTAAGCAAAACCAAAATAAGGTGGTCGCGCGACGTTATACGTTATTCACCCTGCGCGCGGTCAGCTTATATTGGTCATACTCAAAGATAAAATATAGGGGTAGATAAATAATATAAAGCAAGACATAGAAACGCTACTTGACATCCATTCACACTTATGATAACCGCCCATTAGAATAAGTGAAATGTCAATAGTAAACAGCACTGGTAGCATGCACACCCGCGATAGCCGTGATACGGCTTTATCACGTCTTTTATCTCGTTCCTTTGCGCGCGAAAGAACGAGATAAAAGACGTGATAAAGCCGTATCACGGCTATCGCGGGTGTGCATGCTACCAGTGCAGATACCATCTTAAACCATTTTGTCACCAGACCTTCAGCTGGAAGACTCCGCTATTTCCTTACGTTAAGAACGAATTTTGCTTGAATTTGCTTAAAAAGTGGTGACATTTGTTTAACAGATTTACGTCTAATCTAGCTCTGTCACTCTTGTGGCAATCTGTGTGCGACTGTAAGGAATGACTATACATGTTTTTGTACAGTTTGATATTGGGTAGACCAGCACTGGTAGCATGCCAACCCGAGATAGCCGTGTTACGGCTTTATCGCGTCTTTTATCTCGTTCGTTCGCGCGCAAAAGAACGATATAAAAGAAGTGATAAAGCCGTATTACGGCTATCGCGGGTTGGCATGCTGCCAGTGCTGGTCATACCTAATCGACCCCTCTCTTGTCAACGCCATCTATCGAGAAATTTGGAACTAACTTTTTACTTTTTTTTGCTTTTGGAAAATCCCTCATTATTTATGTGTTGCAAAGCCGTGGTAGTAAAAAAGAAAAAAATTTGCAACCCAATCTGCCATATTATTTGAAATTGCCGCTAGCCGTCAAATTAATTTTTATTATTTTTTATCCACATTTTATGTTAAAATGGTTCGTATTTGCTTAATCGACGGCTGCAAAAGCGAATATTTTCCAGATTGTGGCTTATCGGATCAAAGGTTTGTATTTTTAATATTTTTTAGTCTTGAAAATATTAAATTAGTTAGGGTAACAACAAACATAGAAGGTAAGCATCGGAAGCAAACAAAATTTTAGTTGAATTAAAATCCAATCCTTCATATACCTACATTATGATAAAAATTACGAAGATAAAACTGTTCTAATATCTGTGATAAAACATAGTAGGTACGTAGGTAGGTAGGTATGATTTTACTACCCACGACTGACGGAACAGAGAAGGTGTACACACGGCGACACATCAAGCTATACAAAACCAAATAAGCTGGCCGCGCGTGGATCGAGTAACGTATAACGTCGCGCGGCCAGCTTATGTTGGTTTTGTATAGCTTGATGTGTCGCCGTGCGTACACACGGCGCGGCGGGCGTCATTATACGCTACGCGACTTACGCGCGGCCAGCTTATTTTAGTTTTGTATAGCTTGATGTGTCGCTGTGCGTACCTACCTATGCGTTTAGAGTGAGAGGTTGTTTGTTTGTTTGTGAGTGCCAACGAATGTTCCCATTTATCTCCAAAACGGCTTGACCGATTTAGATACGGTTTTCTGTAAGGGGTTTGTGATTTGATTAACGGTGGTTCTTAGATAGGTGTTCCGGTGTTCATTTGCCAGGGGGCGCTGCAGTAAATATTTTTCTTTCGTCAAAATGAGTTTTTGCGCTTTTTTTTTTTTTATGATTTTTTTATCGTTTCGAAACAGGGAGGGTCCACCAAACTAAACAACTTTTTCTATGGGAGCAAACCTGAAATCGTAAAAAGAAAATCATAGTAAAAGTTATTCAAATTGATGGTCTGAACCCCCCCTATAAGTTTCAGAACGGTAAAAAAAAACAGAAGTGCGATTTTTGAACATCATACGAGCGACTCAGCAGTAGAAAATGTCAAAATTACTATGGAGATTATCCATCTTTCCACTGCCGATTCGCTCGTATGATGTTCAAAAATCGCACTTCAGGGTTTTCGCGTTAGATCCACCATACACATACGGAATTGCAATCCGGAATTCCAAATCAGGATTGTGATATTTGACAGCTGCGCAATTCCGAATGCAATTGTGGAGGGGGGAAATCCATACGAAATCGTAATCCTGATTCAGGATTCCGGATTGCAATTCCGTATGTGTGTGGCGGACCTTAAGGTACCTAGTCCATAGAAAATTCTGGTATTGTGAACCTTTTTAGTCATATACAGGTGATCCAAAAGGTATGGCAGCCTAGCACCTAGTACTATCACGTCTTTGCTCTCTTCTATCTATTTACACGCGCAACATGCTCCGGTTTCAGGATTATTTTAATGTCAATAAATAGTTCCTTAATAGTGCCTAGTAATTAGTGCCTAGCAGGCGGAGGACATTTGCCTTTTGGTGGTTTTTCCGATTCAGTTTGCATAGAATGTGCTGCCATCTGTTAAATATATCTTTTACTATGAAAAAAAAAAGATTATATTGTCTATGCCAATGTCAAATTGACAAATTTACAAAATGGCGACCTACTGAGTAATGTGCGTGTTGTTTGTAGTTTTTGTTCAATTTTGTGCCGATTTAGTGATGTTCTGGAGTTTCAGTTGTTCTCTTACCAATGTACAGAATACAGGAATAGTAAGGATACTGGAATTTCACTCGATCGGTGCGGGATCGAACGAAAACTAGCATTCAAACAACGGTATGAGTATATAAGTATATATATAAGTAGGTATGTATAGTATAGGTAGAATTATTTTCAGAGAAACACAGATGGCGCTAGCTAGCCTTCAATTTGACATAAGGTGGATGCATAATGTTGCCACGAGTGGGTTCTCTTTTCTAATATACTTATATTACTCTTTGGTGCCTAGGTCAGATAAAAATAGTGCCTTTAACGAAATGAAGTTTACGAAATATTAATTTTTTTACCATAGTACGCTAGTTTGATGTCAAAGTAGCGTAAATAGGTTAGGTATAGGTACACATTTTCTGTAGCAAAGCAAAACTACTACACAAATAGTGAAAATATAATAAAAGTCCTAAAAGCATTGTAGCGGAAGAAATACTGCACTGTGGTGCAACACTCATGTGCATCTTCGTTCCGCCACCCTTCGGAAAGCTTCGGATGTGACGCTCGGCTTTCGCAAGCAAGTTTTGACAACTGCAGTGCACTACTGAGCTCAAGGCGAGACGCACGTCGCTGCAGTTTAAAATTCGTAAAAGCGTAGTCATTTGTTTTCTTATTTTGTCAAATCAGTTTTCCAAATTTCCTTTTCATTCTTGTATTCTTTAACTCTGTCCTGTATTCTATCTATCCCAATTAAACCTATACGCTTATATTAACTGCTGTTCATCTTCTCTTCCTCTCCGCTTCCTGCCTGCTGCCTACCTTCCTTCCTGCCCGAGCCGGGCGCGCTACACGTCTCTACATCTGGGCGCACACTCGCGCCTACACTGGTGACCTACGACGATGGATGAAGAGTTTATGGACGCCGCGCCCGCTGCTCCCGCAGCCTCTGCTACAGCGGCCAACGAAGTTTTGATGAGACAGCTCGACGAACTGACAGCGCTGGTCTCCAAACTGACCGCCCAGGTAAACGAACAGTCGCGAGTCAAATGGCACTCCCGCTCACGATCCAGAGGCTACCGCGACAGATCGAGATCACGACCACGCCAGCAGCCTTCCAATCATCCACACTGTTGGTACCATTTTACCTACGGCGCTAATGCCAGGAAGTGCGTCAACCCCTGCACCTGGAAGGCGGAAAACGAGGCGGGCAGCCAGAAGTAGAGGCCTATGACTGCCCCGCCTTTACAGGCCGTTTATTTATAACTGATCGGGCTAGCAAATAGCTATTTCTAGTGGACACAGGTTCCGACTTGTGTGTTTACCCCCGGTCAGCAGTCAAAACGCCCTGTACCCAAACAAAATATAACTTAATAGCCGCCAATGGAACAGTCATCAATACCTACGGTCCTATACAGCTACACCTAGATCTAGGACTCAGACGAGACTTTACCTGGAAATTTACAATTGCAGACGTTTCGAAACCGATCATTGGTGTGGATTTTTTAAGTTTTTTCAACCTGTTAGTAGATTGCCGTAACCACCGTCTCTTGGATGGCATTACCTCCCTGTCTGTGTCTGCACCTCGTCAGAAGATTCCAGAGGACGTAGCTTCAATCAAGACTGTCTCCGGCGAAACAGAATTCCATCAGCTGCTACGTGAGTTCCCAGAGGTCACTCGCCCTGCAGGTACCGTAACTCAGCCTAAACACAACACAATGCACTTCATAAGAACGAGCCCAGGCCCTCCGTTATCCTGCAGGCCTCGGCGCTTGGACGTAGACCGTCTGAAGATTGCCAAGAAGGAATTCGAGGACATGATGATGAGCGGTACTGCTAGGCGATCGGAGAGCCCATGGTCGTCAGCCCTGCACTTAGTCAAGAAAAAAGACGATGGGTGGAGACCATGCGGCGACTATAGAGCGCTCAACGCCCGGACTATACCCGATAGGTACCCAATACGCCATATACAGGACTTTTCACAGCAGCTTAGTGGTAGCACTATTTACACTAAGATAGACCTAGTGAAAGCTTACAATCAAATACCTGTGAATCCAGATGACATTCCCAAGACAGCAATCACCACTCCTTTCGGACTCTACGAGTTCCCGTACATGACATTCGGCCTCAGAAACGCCGCACAAACGTTCCAAAGATTCATCGATGAGGTACTTACTGGCTTGGATGACTTTTGTTTTGGATATCTCGATGATATATTGGTGTTTTCTCCATCTCCAGATATTCACAAAGAGCATCTGCGCCAACTCTTAACCCGGCTGAAGGAATATGGAGTTTTAATCAACACTACAAAATGCGTCTGGGGTCAACCTGAGGTAACATTCCTCGGCTACCGCGTCTCCGCTGCTGGTACCCAACCTATGGACACCAAGGTACAAGCCATACGCGAGTTTCCAGTACCAAGAACGGTGAAAGAACTCCGAAGATACTTAGGTATGATAAACTTCTACCGTCGATTCATCCCTACGGCAGCGAAAACCCAAGCACCGCTCAACAGTATCCTGGCAGGACAGAAGGTGAAAGGTTCACATCCTGTTAACATGACTAAGGAACAACTGGACGCCTTCGAGGAATCTAAACGAGCCCTGTCAGACGCCACGCTTCTGGTACATCCTCACCCTGATGCCGAACTTTCCATCCTGACAGATGCATCGGACGTATCCATAGGAGCTGTCCTCCAGCAACGCAAAGGTACGACCTGGCAGCCATTGGGTTTCTTCTCTAAAAAATTGAACCAGGCTCAAAAGAAGTACAGCCCCTACGACCGCGAACTCTTGGCAATATATGAAGCGATCAAGTATTTCCAACATATGGTGGAAGCCAGGACCTTCACTGTATTTACGGATCACCGACCGCTTACCTATGCTTTTACTACACCTAGAGAGAAATGTTCTTCACCAAGACAATACAGGTATTTTGACTTCATCGCACAATATACCACTGACATTCGTTACATACCTGGTCCGGAAAACGTCGTAGCCGACACACTCTCACGGGTCGAAGAGGTAATCTCAGCACTAGACTACCAGGCACTTGCACAGTCTCAGGAGAAGGATCCAGAGCTGCAAGACCTGCTTCGTAGCGGATCGTCACTCAACCTACAGAAAATCAATACTGATGGCTCAGGTTCAAAAATATACTGCGACGTCTCAGTCAAACCACCACGACCGTTTGTAACACCGAGTTTCAGAAGACTAGTGTTCGATAACCTGCATAATCTCAGCCATCCTGGAAGTTCAGCTACAGTGCGACTGGTCACAGATAGATTCGTGTGGCCAGGGATCCGCAAGGATTGTAGAGAGTGGTCTAGGCTTTGCCAACATTGCCAGCGTAGCAAAGTAACCCGACACACATCTGCTCCTCTCACTTCTTTCTCTTGTCCAACGTCGAGGTTCTCCTATATCCACCTCGACATCGTAGGACCCCTTAACCCATCTTCTGATTACAGATATTGTCTCACCGTCATCGACCGGTTCACGCGATGGCCTGAGGCAATACCACTACATGACATAACTGCCGAAACCTGCGCCGCCGCCCTCGTATCTGGATGGATATCCAGGTTCGGCTGCCCAGCGCGCGTCACTACAGACCGTGGTCGTCAGTTCGAGTCCAACTTGTTCAAGGCCATCACTGCTCTTCTCGGTGCACATCATATACGTACTACTGCTTACCACCCTGCTTCCAACGGGATCATCGAGCGACTGCACCGCCAGATGAAGGCAGCTATCATGTGCCACAACACTGCACAGTGGACGGAGGTACTCCCACTCGTTCTACTCGGCATCCGGAGCTCCTGGAAAGATGACATCAAAGCCTCTGCAGCCGAGTTAGTCTATGGTGAACCATTACGGCTACCTGGTCAGTTCCTGTCACCTTCAGACGATCATGCCTCCGAAGACCTTACCAGCTTTTCATCACGACTACGATCGCACATGGCCAAGCTGACTCCTAAAGCCACCACATGGCATCGAAAAGGTCCGTTCTACTTTCCCAAAGACCTCACAGATTGCACCCATGTTTTCTTGCGCCAGGATCACGTCCGAAGACCGCTGGAGCCGCCCTACGCTGGACCCTATCAAGTTTTAAAGCGGCACGATAAATTCTACAAGATTTCAGTTCAAGGGAAGCCTGTGAATGTCACGGTCGATCGATTGAAGCCAGCACATGTTACCCAAGATATGGGCGTGCCACCTGTACCTACGGCTACTGCAACTCCGCCACCGGCTTCACCTGGTCCGGTAACTACTGATGCAGAGAGACGGACACGGAGTGGAAGAAGGGTACGATTCCCAGATCACCTGACGGACTATCAACCGTAGTCACGGTCTCAGCGGGGGAGTGCTGTAGCGGAAGAAATACTGCACTGTGGTGCAACACTCATGTGCATCTTCGTTCCGCCACCCTTCGGAAAGCTTCGGATGTGACGCTCGGCTTTCGCAAGCAAGTTTTGACAACTGCAGTGCACTACTGAGCTCAAGGCGAGACGCACGTCGCTGCAGTTTAAAATTCGTAAAAGCGTAGTCATTTGTTTTCTTATTTTGTCAAATCAGTTTTCCAAATTTCCTTTTCATTCTTGTATTCTTTAACTCTGTCCTGTATTCTATCTATCCCTATTAAACCTATACGCTTATATTAACTGCTGTTCATCTTCTCTTCCTCTCCGCTTCCTGCCTGCTGCCTACCTTCCTTCCTGCCCGAGCCGGGCGCGCTACACGTCTCTACATCTGGGCGCACACTCGCGCCTACAGCATAATCGCATTGTCACCCTACTAAGGATAGGGACACCGCGTCCAGCAATCACTATCCCGCTCTTCACAAAATTCCGAGAAGACCGCATTCCGGTTTTACGTACTATCAGTTTAAAATAACAATGTGCATGACCTCGCTCGCAAATGTGACGTCACTCAATCACACGAACTTCACTCGAGTCATTCAAATGATTGTTTCCTTTGCATAGAGTCTACATTCCTTTGTCAACCGAGTGAAGTTATCCAACGGCCCTTCAAGGTCATGCACATTGTTATTTTAAACTGATAGTAGTAAATTAATATTTCTATGGGCGTACTAGCTCCGCTGGTAGTAAACCATAGATATCACTTCTAGTATCAACATGTTTTTGTTGATCTTTGTGAAACTTCTG
The DNA here is from genome assembly GCA_922987775.1 of Agonopterix subpropinquella. Lineage (NCBI taxonomy): Eukaryota > Metazoa > Arthropoda > Insecta > Lepidoptera > Depressariidae > Agonopterix > Agonopterix subpropinquella. Next base: position 1,718,643 of record OV277694.1, on the reverse strand, counting down.
AAAGGTTACGGATGTTTCAGAGAATGGTTAGAATTTATAATTTAGAGGTACCAATGCAGGAGTATTGTTACAATTTAAATCTTGATAAAATATTCTGAAATTTTTAATATTCTTTTTAATTAATGTTATTAAAAGACATTGGATACCGATAATATTAAGAGTTCAATTTGATCTCTGTAGTGCATTGTTATGATGAACGAAGAATGGCGGACGTTGTCATTGTGGGATATTTGTTCACATTTTTACTAATAAATGCTTGCTCAGGTAAGTTTTCTAAAGTTTTATCGAATTTCCAAACAGTTTAAAGTATTCCCCATCTGTTTTAAAAAGTATCAGTGGCCAATTCTTTGTGATAATCCGTAAATCAGACGAGCTTCTGGACTTGACTTATTCCTTGTTGTTTTATTATTGTTTTTATAACAAGCGAAGCCTTAGGACTTGTTTCAATACATTAGTCTTGCTGCTGTTTTGCAAAATGAGGCTTCCAATAACAGATCATGGCGTAATTTACTGAGTAAAATTATAAATAAAGTTGAGAAGGAAAAAAACATGTTGGTTCCACTGTTTTTATTTTTTCTGTATTTGCGATACTGAAGAACAAAGTTTCAATGATCCCCTTAGAAAGTGCAACAGTGCCTTGTGTAGTTATTTGATTTATTAGAAAGGCTGTTGCAATAAAACTAATTTTATGATTCGGATTTACCTGACCTATTTTTTTGGGATCCTTACCCAAAGGGTGAAAACGGGACCTTATTACTAAGCCTACGTTGTCCGTCCGTCTGTCTGTCTGTCCCAACTATTTAGGGCTGTAACTTTTGAACCGTAATAGCTAGATAGATAACATTTTCACAGAATATGCGTTATTATGGCGCATTTGCTAACAAATAATTTAAGTGTCAAAAAGTTATAAATTAAGGCCTTATTTGCAGCTGGCCTCCCTGGTCTCAATAACCTGGAACAGGATGGGTCCCCGAGCACACAGGCATCTGATAACAGGATCCCGGATGACGCCATCACAGCAGACAAGATGATGGTTCACATTCCTAAGTATGCATTTCTTTATCTTATTTTATTCTTTACTAGCAACCAGCCCTGGCTTCGCACGTGTGCAATGCTGATATAAACCTTCCTCTTGAATCACTCTATCTATTAAAAAAAAACAAATCAAAATCCGTTGCATAGTTTTAAAGATCTAAGCATACAGCCAGCGGGAAGCGACTTTGTTTTATTCTATGTAGTGTTAAGGGAAGACGGCCGCTGGACCAAGGCAATATCAATAAGATAAGATAAGATGGGTTGTGACTTGCGGGTCGGACATGGATCGGATTGGCACAGGACAGTAAGGCAAAGGCCTCCTATCATAAATAATGTTGAGAAGGTGTGGGCCATACCTTATGAAATCCATTATGTGTAAAAAAAAATCCAATGAAAAAGACAATGAATGTAGAAAAAGTGTATACAGGGTCTTAATATGCAGACACTTTTCTTTTCACACAAAAAAAAAATCTGCTGTCTCACAAATTTGGCTCGAGTAGGTTTGCAATTTTTATGGAAGAGCTGATTCTTTTTAGCAATATCTATTTTGGTGCCATCCATAGAGAAAGTTTTTCAATTTGACTGCCTGATCATCCCCTTAAAAAAGTGTATATTAAGGAAGGACCCTATTATAATAGAAGGGAGAAGCTTGGCCACCAACATCTCGGCTGATGGACGTCCACTGCTGGACATAGGCCTCCCGCAAGGTACCTAAATTAAATTAATGCTAAAAGTATTTTTTTGTTTTGTGCAAACCATAGGAGAAGGAAACATGAGAGAAGGTAACAAGTGTTTTATAAATAAGATTATAGGTACTATACTACATTCCATATTAGGACGAAACGATGTTCCGATACCTATTTAGCTTTCTGGCCAATTTTGATTAGCAAATAATATAGCTAATTTATTCATCAGAAAGGTACACTATCCGACATATCTTGGATGTTACTCAAGCTTTTCTTATCAGTGAGAGTTAGTGTTTAATCTCTGTTTCTGTAATTCAAAATAGCATTAAAATTTCGTTGCTATTTGGAATAGAGTAGTATATACACAAATACATTCAGAAATATTTGTTATCTTTATAAAGACTGTTTAAAAATAATTATTTATTGCAGTATTAATGAATGGAAAATGTTAATAGTTTATTGATAAATATTATCAATGTGTGAATCATTGTTATTGTTAGAGTGTTATCTTTTGTTTATGAATGATAGGTAATAGTCATAGGAATTTTATTCTGAAGTTTATTGATATTTCTGCACTCCACGTTTTCATTAAATACTGGTTAGCTGCCTCTGTGATCTAATGGTTAAGAGCATAAGAGCATTGGGCTCTTGACATGGAGTTTGTGGGTTCGATTCCCACCTAGTGAAATGTTACTTTGTGCGATTTTCCCCAGTTGGTTAGGACATTGCAAGCTGAATCACCTGATTGTCGAAAAGCAAGAAATATATTAATATTATATATTATAATATTTAATCTCAAAAACTCTGAAGATATATGGGGTATGTCAGTTAAGTTGTTTGGGTCTGTCATTGGTGTCCTGTCACCTTACTTGGCATCATTATTTAACATCTGCATCGATCAAGGTACTTTTCCCGATCTTATGAAACATAGTAAAGTCGTACCTCTCTTTAAATCAGGCAGTAGACATGATCCCAACAATTATAGACCTGTCTCAATTTTACCAGTTCTCAGCAAGGTTTTTGAAAAGATTATTCTCAATCAAATGCTGTCTCATTTCAATCTAAATAAACTGCTGCATGATCAGCAATTCGGGTTTACCAAAAGACGCTCGACTACAGACGCAGGAGTTACCCTGATTCAGCACATCTTCAGCGCTTGGGAGGAGCACCAAAATGCGATAGGCATCTTTTGTGATCTTTCCAAAGCGTTTGATTGCGTTGATCATAAAACTTTGCTGTTAAAACTAAAACATAACGGAGTTAATGGCAGAGCTCTGGATTTGATGGACTCCTACTTAAAAAACAGAGTTCAAAAAGTGTTAGTAAATGGATCTAAATCATCTGGATCTCATGTGCAAACAGGCGTGCCCCAGGGTTCCATTTTGGGCCCGTTCCTTTTTTTGGTCTACATAAATGATTTGCCACATATGGTACAAAACTTGTCGAATATAGTATTATTTGCTGACGATACTTCTCTGATTTTTAAAGTAAATAGGAAGGACCAAGAACTTGACGATGTAAATGATACCCTTCAACAAGTTTTGAACTGGTTTAACGCAAATAATCTGGCACTTAATGCAAAAAAAAACGAAATTTATAAAATTTGTTTTGCCGAATGTACCAATTGTAGATAATCAAGTAACTTTAAACCGAGATAGTCTTGATTTTGTTGATAATATAGTGTTTTTGGGAATAACGATTGACTCTAGACTGCAATGGGGTTCCCACATTGAAACTCTGGCTAGTAGGCTAAGCTCTGCAGCATTTGCAGTCAGAAAAATTAAACAACTGACTGATATTGAAACTGCGAGACTCGTATATTTCAGTTACTTCCATAGTATCATGTCCTATGGTATTTTATTGTGGGGTCGTGCTGCAGACCGTGGGACGGTCTTTATCCTACAGAAACGGGCAATTCGAGCTATATATGGTCTGCGGTGTCGTGATTCGCTTCGCGACCTTTTTAAGGAAATTAATATTTGAACTGTTTATGGGCAGTTTATTTATGAAAACATTTTATATGTAAGAAAAAATCTGTTGTTGTTTCCAAAAAATTGTGATGTCCATAATTACAACACTCGAAATAAAAATAAACTGATATCTCCACACTTTCGGCTTAGTAGGGTCAACACGTCTTTCATGGGTCACTGTATACGTTGTTATAATAAAATCCCCGAGACCATTTTGAATCTTTCTGAAAACATGTTTAAAACTCAGATCAAAAAGTCCTCTGTAAAAAAGCATATTATAAAATGGATGATTATTTCAATGATCGAAATGCTTGGGTCTGAGTGACACTAACTTATAGTACTAGGTATAGTATCAATTATTTTATTAAATAGACTATGTATTATTGTATACATAACCTTAGCATAAGAATTTATATTGTTTAGTTATTAAGTCGTGTTATGTTGTAGAGTTTCTGGCCGCATCTTCTCTACAGCGACAACACGTTCCGACGCGGTGGTAGCTTCAAAAAAAGATTTGACGTTTAATAAGTGTGCTTCAAGCTCCTGTATTGAATAAATTATTTTTGACTTTGACTTGATATCAAATATTCCGAAATGATATCAGAATAGACTAGCCAATCATGTTAGTTTGCTAGCAGTTGCGCTAACAGAACACAGTAATAATGTAAAAAGGCTAAAGCGACTCAACATACACGATCTAGACATTCCTAGAAGGCAACAAGAATACCCTCCACTGGGAGCTGGTTCATTCCACAAATAAACATCTTCACCCTCATAATCTGCTTATTGTGTCCGCACTGAATGCAGATAGTTAATAAATAACAAAAAAAAGAAAAAAACTACGGGTTGCACTCCGGGAGTGCCGGCAGAAGTGAAAACTAAGAGATCTTACGTCTTACGTCACGTGACGTCACGATCTGACTATATCTATGCTTACGAATTTTCGATCTGGTTACGTGACGTCACGGTCCTGACGCGAGTTTAAAATTTTTTACCCATCCCAAAAAGTGGACAACGCCGCTAAAGAAGTTTTCACTTCAAAAAAAGAAACAGTTCAGTAGTTTTTGGGTGATGCTCGAACAAACGAACAGACAGGAGTCAGGGACACCTAAAAATCGAATAGGGGATCGGACAGTCCGGGACAATTAGTCAAATTAGCAACTTTTAATTGAACGTCAAAACGCGCGCAACGTATGAAAAATTGTACTAAATACCCACAAATGACCTCATCAACATTTAATTACTTTTATAGTTCATCATGTTATTAAAATAGTATTCTAGATTAAAAAAAGCTAAAAATGTGAGTAAAGCGTTATTTTCAAATGTTTTTTTTACTAAGAAGATAAAACTAAAATATATTTTATGCAGTCCGCTCCCCTATTGTAACTTTATTTTGTTTTGTAAATATCTTGAATGTATGGACACACTTCTGTTACAGTTTTATAATAGTAAAGATTTATTTTTACATCGTCCCACAGATTCCAATGCTACCAATGCGAGTCGCCGGACTGCGAAGAAGGCGACCCGCCCACACTATGCCGCGACGCGCTCTCCTGCTACAAGGCGACAGTACGAGCCTCCGACGGAGCCCTGCGGCATTCGCGGGGGTGCTCCGCCGACCACGACCACTACCACTTCACCTGCCGCACCAACCAGCCCACCGGGTGAGCTATCTCTCTACAGCACCGACCACGACGCTACCACTTCACCTGCCGCTGTGCTGTTCCATTAAAAACTTCAATGCCTACACAACCCAAATCATCATCAGCCTATCATCGTCCACTGCTGAACATAGGCCTCTTCCAAGGCGCGCCATAAAACTCTGTCCTCGGCATTCCTCATCCAGTCGCTCCCCACTACTTTTTTTTAGGTCGTCAGTCCAGCGGGCAGCAGAGCGTCCCACACTACGCCTACCAGTTCGCGGTCTCCACTCTAGAACTCTGACACCCCACCGTTTGTCAGTTCTTCGACAGATATGCAAATTTTCTGAGCTATGTCAACCACTTTAGTTCTCTGACGTATAACTTCATTTCTGATGTGATCTCTCAGAGAAACACCGAGCATAGCTTTCTCCATAGCTCACTGAACGACCTTGAATTGATGAACTAGTCCTATCGTCAGGGTCCATATTTCCGCACCATAGGTCATTACTGGCAGGACACACTGATTGAATATCCTCGTCTTGAGGCATTGAAGTAGAGCCGAGGAGAATATATGACGGAGTTTCCCGAAAGCAGCCCATCCTAGTTGGATGCGCCTAGCGGCCTCCTTGTCGAAGTTGTTTCTACCTAGTCTTATAGTCTGTAGTATGTCCAAGGTAGACATAGTCTTGCACAACTTCTATCGCCGCCTCACCGACGTATACCGCCTCTGGCTCGACATGAGAATTAAGCATGACTTTCGTCGGTTGCTAAGCATGCCATTGAGGTCCTGCAGCGATTCCGCCACAACCCAAATGGAACTCTTAAATGCTTACAAAAATTACGCTTTACTGAACCCGATCTATTTTCCAACAGCCACCGCAAGCGGCACGCGGGCGCCGGCCAGCTCAACATAACATGCTGCCACGCCGACAAGTGCAACTCGGGGGAGTTCCCCGCCCTCCCCGCCCCGGACACCGCCATAGAACCGATCTCCACCAGCGCGTGGAAGCTGTGCGCGTCCATAGTCGCCTCAGCTCTCATAGTCAGCGCTATCGGGGCTATGGCTATCTTCGTGCTGAGGAGGAGTCATCGGTAAGTCTGTCTGTACATCTGGCAAGTATAATCCGCCCAGATGGGTTTCCCTGAAGAACCAGACGAGCTGACACAGCCCAAAGAATTGTAAAATTAACCTTTAACGCGGATCCGCGCGAAACAATTTATTTTTGTGTCCGCAATTCGAGAGGTTAAGTGGCAGTGGACGGGAAAATTGCTCGCAGAACCGATGGAGCCGAAGATCTCTCGAGTGGTGACCGCGTACCGGAAAGCGCAGCGTGGGTGGCCCCCACACGGTGGAATGACGACCTGGTGAAGGCGGCGGGAAAACGTTGGATGAGGGCAGCGCAGGACCAGTCGTTATGGCGATCCTTGGGGGAGGCCTCTGTCCAGCAGTGGACGTCTATCGGCTGAGATGATAATGTTGATGATGTATGTTGAGTTTGAAGCTAGTTTATCTCAGTTTAGTACGATTATATTCTCCGAGGGGCCCAGTCAGAGTCAGAGATATTCTGACACGTCAGCACATCCACGCTTCACTAATTATTATAAATGAACATAATATTGTACGTTGCAGGTTGCGAGTGTCCCGCGCGGCGCTGCACAAGCTGGCAGCAGACTCCAGCTACTTCTCCACCAACATATACAGTCCGCACGTCACCAGTGCCTTCTATGAAGGTTTGTTAACTTATCCAACGCCTCCTTGCTTTGGAAGGCACATTAAGTTGATACCGGATACAGCTAGATGACGAAATTCGTTAACATATTCCTGACCCCTGACACAGGCTCGTTTTGTGGACTTTTAGAGGTGCCCAGACAATATTTATTTGTTATGCAAGGCTGCAAAGTTGCTTTTTGGCGCGAGTACTTGTATTGAAACCTGAGCAAGCGAAGGATTCAAAAGTACGAGACGCAGAATAACTTTGCTGCAGAGCGAAACACACAACTTTTCACCTCACTACAGCGAGGAAAATTTAAATGCGCCAACCTCATTTTTAGAATAATCACACTGGCCAGCACGAAAATAGCATGAAAAAAAAAACTTGTTTAGGCTGTTTTTCTCAGGTTTTTCTTTATTGAATAGAATGATTCGAATTTTAAAAACTCTTTCCACGCTAGCGGATAAAATGCACTTTTGCACTCAGATTTCAAATGAAAAACAGAATCTTTCCGAGCTTGTGAGGTGAAAAAAAATTTTTGCGTCCAGCTAGGAATAAAAGCATCGCGATCGCGAATGAAATGAGAGTGGGCACTGAGAAAATAATGAAAATAAATAATCTTGGAAATTGTCACACAGTTTTGGCCAAAACTAATGACAACGTTTTGTTGCAAGGTTATTCAGGATTGCGTAACAATAATTTTAATAAATGTGCAAAAGCCAATGACTAAAAATGGCGCCTTTTTTCTTTCCGACAATTTTTTTAGCGCTGCCATCAATCATTAGAATAAAGTAACAAACAAAACTTGTTATGACAAGTATATCTCTTAACTCAGCCCCCGAAAAGAACTGATAATAGCATGAAGTAAACGTAATTAATAAAGTAACTTCAAGGTTTTATATCTCTGTTCGGACTGAGTTTAAAGATATGAGTAATAACAAGTTTTGTTTGTTACTTTATTCTGAACTAAAATATTCAAGTTTGGTTACTAGCCGCGATAAAAATTAGGCGAAAAATACGACACCACCTAATCCCGCAGGGTGACGATTTGCGCTAAAAATGCCAAAATGTCGAAAACGATCAAAACATAGATTTTTTCCCACCTGAATAGTCATAATCTGGGCTATCTCCTGTTTTCGCCTTGAGGTTGAGTTTTAGTACACCTGTATTATAGGTACTCTTGTGGTAACCCAATGAAACATTCGCAGGTGTAGACGGGTCACAAAACGGTGGAGGTCTCAAAGCGGTGGCAGCAGGGGATTCTACTCTCCGCGAGTACCTCGAGTGGTCCGTGACCTCAGGGTCAGGGTCTGGTCTGCCGCTGATGGTGCAGAGGACCCTCGCCAAGCAGTGCACCCTTATAGAGTGCGTCGGCAAGGTAAGATACATACATACAGGATCTTTCTTTCTTTCTTTGACGATCCGGTTGGTGTAATGGTTACCACGCCGGACTGCCAAACCAGAGTCCTGGGTTTGAATTCCGGTTCAGTCATAGATGTTATATTTATATGTCCGTGCCGTTGTTGTATGGTTTCCATATAAAAAAAGCCTATAGTGCTTACTTGGGATCATTACAATGTATGTGCCTGTGAGCGTTATTTATTTATTCTTAATATGATGATGGAGGTAAAACTCGACCAGAAAAATAAATAAAACCGGTCAAGTGCGAGTCGGGCTACTCGCGCACCGCGGATTCCGTACCACACCACCACAGAACACAACATTATTAACTTGGAAAAAAAAGTTTTTTGTCCGGGGCCTTTAGCGCAAGACCGACTCACACTTGGCCGGTTTTTAGTATTTGTTTGTGTACACTAAGTTCGACGCTTGTATGTATTACCGATTTTACGATAGAGCGTGAAGAAAAAAAGTTGATAAAAACTAGTTCCTTGTAACCACCCTTAATTTTTTGTCATTTTTATTATTTGTTAACAAATCCGCCGTAATAACGCATAATCTGAGAAAATTTCAACTATCTAGCTATTACGGTTCAAAAGCCCTAAATAGGTAGGACAGACGGACGGACGGAGGGACGGACGGACAACGTAGGCTTAGTAATAGGGTCCCGTTTTCACCCTTTGGGTACGGAACCCTAAAAACCTCGCCATGTTGCGGAAAATCAAATCATAAATATATTTCTATTTCTAACTAATTTTTGTACTTGGAACACTGACAGGTTATAGTTGATTTCAGCGCCCCGAAATCAGGTTTTTTATATTTCTGGTCAGGCTTTCGACGGCATTTTGCGCCCTATTAAGGCTCCAAGTTAGTTATAAGAGCAGAAAGAAAAGACTAGGGGCCTTTTGCTAGTCAGCGGTCGCGCATGCGGGTGGCACGTATTTTACGTACATGGCTGGTTACGTTTGTCGTGTCAAAATATAACATTATGCATAGCATGCAATGTAGGAAAAATATCGCCCGCACGCAGAAACGTAAGACTTAAAAAAACCTCTTGAAGTTTGGCGCAAAAATCGATATGCTGCTCCATAACAAACTGCAAATTTAATCGACCTAAACGTATGGAAAGGTAAGCAAGAGCATAGAGTAAATATATTATACACAACAGAGGGTCAATGCCCATACTAAGAAAGTTGCCACCTTCTTAGTTGAAAACTCGCGCAAGTACAGCGCCGGTGGTGAGTAACGGTACTACAGCAATGTTTAATTACGTTAAAATACGTTTTAAACACATTTGTTATTAAAATTTTTAAGAAAATTAATATATATAATTTATTTCCGTGGAACAAAACTCAAATAATAGTGATCTAATAACGTTTAATTAAGATTTATCCCTCGTTCAGGCCAGTAGTGACATCTGTTTGCGCCAAGACTATGATAAATCTAAAATGTATGGAACTGACCAGACATGGTAAGAGGAACAAATTGGGTGAAAACATTTTTTAATCCACGCGGATGAAGTCGCGGTCAAAAGCTAGAAGAATTTATATTTATTAATGTTATTTGACTTGAAATACAATTTTTATCTCAGGGTCGATACGGAGAAGTATGGCGGGGATCATGGTGCGCAGACAGCGTGGCGGTGAAGATATTCTTCTCCAGAGACGAGGCCTCCTGGCGCCGCGAGACCGAGATCTACAGCACGGTGCTGCTGCGCCACCAGAACATCGTCGGCTACATCGGCAGCGACATGACCAGCCGCGGCAGCTGCACCCAGGTCTGTACCCTGCCTGCGTACATAGTACACTATAGTCATAAACGCGTACATAATAGTCTGCAGAGAATATAGCTCGCAGAACGGCACGTGTAGTATGGTATCTCTACAAGCATGAGACGCGCCTTCGCTGCATAGACATAGACACAGTATAAGACAGTATCCATCCATCCATCCATCTTCATACAATACAATGGTACCAAATGCGGCTTGTATGTGTGCTCGCCTGGCTCGCCAGTACGTACAACGATATCTCAGGCAGCCAAGGCAGGGCCAGAGACGGGGCTACGCGGACATATTGTCGGTGTGTGCGTGCTACGAGGCGTACGCCGCGTTCGGTACCATTGTATGAAGATGGATTACTGTCTTATACTGTGACATAGAACTCTTCCCACGCTTTTCGGAGAGTGAAACCCGCGCTTGCCGCGACATGTATAGTATGAAAAAAATCCGACTTGCGCGCGATTAGAAAAATCTTGCTAGACTTGCAGATGGCCGATGGGAACTGTTAGTTTTTGAGAAATGACCTTATACCGGCGCATCGCAGCGTGGGTAGACAGTGAGCTTCCACATGGTGGATCTACGACCTGGTCTAGGCGGCAGGAACACGTTGGTCATCTCAGGCGATGGACGTTCACTGCTGGACATAGTCCTCCTCCAAGGATCGCCACAACGTCGCTCCACCTTGAAAGGAGCTCACTGTCTACCCACGCTGCGTATTTCAGTACGCGGTCGTCACTCGAGAACTCTTCAGCCCCATCGGCCATCAATTTTACGAGCAATGTGCCCCGTATCTTTGGCCTATGTCAGCTACTCCGGTTCTTCTGCGAATCTCTTCTTTTCTAATTCGATTTCACAGGGAAACTTCGCTTATTTTATACACTGGGTATGTTTAGTGGACAAACGCCCATACCCTCTGTTTAGGGTAGGCTTGTTCCCTGCAATGGGACGTATATTGGCTGATGATGTTGAATTAACTTACTAACTATAAATTATTTCTCAATCCATAGCTATGGCTGATAACGCACTTCCACCCGCTGGGATCTCTCTACGAGCACCTCAACAGGACCACCCTGACCCGGCATCAGATGATGGCTATCTGTCTCTCCACTGTCAACGGGTTGCTGCATCTCCACACAGAGATACACGGCACACAGGTCAGCTATTTACATTGCATAGCCACACCTCCTCCTGCACTCCATACATGTAACTTACGATGCACAAAGATATAAAACAAGATGGCGTCGGCACACACGCAATTCTGCTCGCAATATTACTTTTTTTTTGGTTATTCCTGATTCTAATTGTTTATGACTGTTTGTGTACAGGGTGTTAGGGTAAACAGTTGCATTACTTTAAGGGGTGATTTAATCAATGACACTACACAACTTTCCCAAAGAAACATGTACGAAAATCGTTTTTTTTTTTACTTTTCATACAAAACTTCGATCAGCTGATTGCATTTAGTATGGGAAGTCCAAAAATATGAACCCATACGAATTTCCTATAGGTTTCTTAGGGAAAGTTGTTCAGTATCATGGGTACAATCACCCGTTAAATTAAAGTAATGCAACTGTTTACCCTAACACTATACGGGGTGCTCTTTTTATTTTTGCAATACGTTGGTTTGAAACAGCTAGACCTTTCTGTAAATAAAATGCAAGTTTTTCTCCTTCCAGGGTAAACCAGCCATAGCGCATCGAGACATAAAATCAAAGAACATCCTAGTGAAAGTGAACGGTGAATGTTGCATAGCTGACTTTGGGCTGGCTGTGACCAGGCAGCACGTCGCCGAGAAGCATCACAACCCCCGCCAGGGCACCAAGAGATACATGAGCCCCGAGATGCTAGATCAGAGGTGAGACTACAAAGTGCCCTGTGAATGTTTGGGAAACTACGTACTTACTTACTTATTTGCTTATGACATATGAAACTGAGACATGGTCTCTCACTCAAGGCTGAAAGTCACCCGAAGGGCAATGGAAGGGAGGGAGTGGAATGTAAATGGAAATGCTCGGAGTTTCCCTGTGAGATTGAATCAAGAAATGAAGAGATTTGCAGAAGAACCAGAGTTGCCAACATAGCTTGAGGGGCCATAGGTTTAGACGAATATTTTCTATTAGAAACTCGATTGCCCAGCCCTCCGAAAAGTGCGTACGCGTGCCGTATTTTCGATTAAAAAGAGTTAACAAAAGTACTTTTTATCGATTTTACTATTGCTTATTTTTCTTTTCCAAATTACAAATTTTTTCTGTTTGTTTGTTCGAGCATCACGCAAAAACTACTCAACTGATATTCATGAAAGCTTATGATTTGATTTAAAATCTGGTATAATAAGTTGTTATTTTTGTTACTCTAGTTTCATATAAAATTTGCAGTTAGAAGTTCATGTCACTTCATCGTCTATGTACTGTTTATTCATTCAATAAAATTGTTATCCATCTCATATTCCAGCATAAACCTGGAATGCTTCGAGGCGTTCCGCAAGTGCGACATATACGCTCTGGGCCTCGTGCTATGGGAGGTGTGCCGGAGAGTATCCCCGGCGCTCGAGTACCGCCCCCCCTTCGCGGAGCTCGTGCCCTCCGACCCGAGCTTCGACGAGATGCGCAAGATCGTCTGCGTGGACGCGGCCCGGCCCGACCCGCCCAGCGGGACCCACCCCGTGAGTAGATACACTTAGTTTAGGAGCTATGCTTAGAATGGTCCATCCTAAAATGGACAATACGATGCCATGCGTCATGGGCGCCACTACGATTCTGACACACATCTCTCGCCTCTTCATCATACTTCAACAGACCCGCCCGCAGTCACGCATCCTGTGAGATATTTACACTTAAATTGGTAGCTATGCTTAGAATGGCCCATCCTAAAATGGACAATTGTTCGCCACATGCTACGATTCTGACACATCTCTCACCTCTTCAACATACTTCAACAGGCCCGCCCACAGACACGCATCCTGTGAGATATTTACACTTAGTTTAGTAGCTATACTTAGAATGGACAATTCTAAAATGGACAATAGATCGCCACATGATACGGTTCTGACACACATCTCTCGACTCATCAACAGACCCGCCCACAGACACGCAACTCGTGATATATTTACACTTAGTTTAGGAGCTATACATAGAATGGACCATCCTAAAATGGATAATAGATCGCCACACGCTACGATTCTGTCACACATATCTCGTCTCTTCAACGTCCTTCAACAGACACACATCCTGTGAGATATATAAATAATAAATAAATAAATATCTTGGACAATGTCACACAAATTACCTAGTCAATTTTAAAGTTATATAGTTTCCAATTAATTTTGATTTTTGTACATTCATGATACGTATTCTCACGCCTGTCTCCCTTTGAGGTAGGCAGAGAAAGGATATATTCTTTGCCTTCTTTGATCTTCGTGAATGCTTAAGAATAAAGAGTTCCTCCTCTGAGTTCGTGAACAAAGAAAAAACTACAAACTTTATAGCTTCAAACTTTTTGTTAAAATTAAACCAACTCGTTTCTCTGCCTGACAGTCCATCACTCAAAAAATGACAGTAAAATGTAAACAAGAAACCTAAAACGCAAAACATTACAAAAAACTCATCAAACCACTCATTTTTGTCCCAAACATATTACTACCTACAGTGTTCCTTACCATAAGATTGGCGGAACCATTTCTCATACGATGGAGCCTTAACAACGAAATATTCAATTGATAGTAACTACAAAAACCAAAGATGCATGTTTTCAAAGAACAGCCTGTATTACCAACGATTTGAACAATATTTGTTAGTTTTTCGAGTGCTACGTATATTCATTTAGTTTAGGGAATCAAATTGGCACAAATTTATAAGCTAAACCTATGCCCCGAATCACTGATCTTCTGACAAAAGATGCAATCGTATTGTGTACACGCCGCTAGTAATATATATGTCTTTGGTACACGCCGTTTACTAAGATCTTTATCCACTCCGCCTCTATACACTTGCCTATTTAACGTAATAAGAAACAAAACAAACAAACTTCAAACTTCGAACATAAGATGCAATCGTAGTGTTACCTGCTTAACGTGCCTTCAGAAACAGATGCGCTCGACTACTAAAACTGGATCGTATAAAATGCTTCGAAACTTAACCTAACCATACCCAAGAATTCAACCAGGCGGCCCACTATTTTAACTCAACCATACAGAGTGCTGAGTTCATTCCTGCCATTCCATCTGCGTGTTGAGGAGAACGATTATGTTGCTTGAAATATAATACACGTTTTGTGGACTTTATAAAGACCACATATATGCGTCGAAACATGTATTTAAAGTGAAGCACTGTGTGAAGTCTAGAATAAAAGGGGGTAGCAAATGTCAAATATATTTGGATAAGCTAGGTCTTCAATTTGACAACCCTTTCCGTCCAAGAATCATCCTTCATTTGAATCGATCCTAAAATACATGACGGAATATAAATGTTGTTTATAACAAACAAAAAAAATCATAAAAACTGATATTTCATTTTCATATGATACAAATCAGGGTAATAACGAAGTAAAATGGATTCGTAAGGAAAAAACATTACCCTATATTTCTAATGATCGGGTAAAGACAAGATTCCCGATCGAATGGACAAGAATACGTTCTTACCGCTTTTTATAATCTTGGTTGTTATAGCAAGCATATTCTTAAAAACATTCTGGTTGTTGCGTCTTGGATGTTTAATTAACTGGAGTTACTTAGTTGGCAATTATGTGTACCCAACGGATACGAGAAATAGTTTCATAGTGACCGCAAGTCTATCCACTTTTGTCTTACTAGGTTCTTTTATACCAAAATTTTTGTTTCCTCGATTAAAATGGATTGCCACAGCGTTGACAATCCCACCGCAGTTGCATATGTTGTTGATATTGAATAAGGTGCATGAGAAATTAAGTGATAGAGCCGAAAATGCACCTTTGTGTAAGACTGTACAGGCTTATGCTGGAGCCACGCTGTTTTGCACAATTTGGACTATTTTCAGTTTGATTGGGTGACGTTTTTGTTGATTTTGATAGAAGTTATTGGGAATAAATTATTAATGACCTATTGGTAGTGTTTTATTCATTGAAGAGTGTAACAGAATACACACACACACGTGTACACATTTTCTGAAACAGTGAATATATATTTTCACTTCTTTGAGCTTTGTGAAAAAAAAACTTCTTAGCTTTAAACTTTTTGTTAAAATCAACCAACTCGTTTCTCCACCTGACAGTCCCTAACTCAAAAAATGACAATAAAATGTAAACAATAAACCTAAAAACGCAAAACACCCGCAAAATTAACATTATTTATTTATCAAATCACTACGTTTTACCCCAGTTTCTTACCATAACATTGGCAGAACAATTTCTAATACGATGGAACCTTAAAAACGAAATATTCAATTGATAGTAACTACTAAAACTACACTCAAACCAAATATGCAAGTTTTCAAAGAAAAGCCTATATTACTTACGATTGCAATTGGAACAATATCTGTGACTTTTTCTATGGCTACATGTGTAAATTTAGTTCAGGGAATAAAATTTCCTTAAATTTATAAGCTAGATCCATGCCGCGATGTGCATTACTGATCTTCTAACATAAGATGCAATCGTAGTGTTATCTGCTTAACGTGCCTTCCAGAAACAGATGCGTTCGTCTACTAAAGGATCGTATAAAATGCTTCGAAGCTTAACCAGACGACCCACTTACTACGCTAGAATCTAACCAGGCGTCCCACTATTTTAAATGAACCATACAGAGTGCTGATTTCTTCCAAGCATACGCTATTTTGACTGAAAAATCCTGCCATTCCATCTACGTGAGAGCGAACTTATGTTGCTTGAAATTATAAATATTATAATACACGTTTTGTGGACTTTATAGCAGTGCCAAGACTGCATATTATGCGTATAAAAGGAGGTAGACAATGTCAAATATATTTGGATATGCTAGGTCTTCAATTTGACAACACTTTCTATCCAAGAGTTACCCTTAATTTGAATCAATCCTAAAATAAATGAAGGATCATAAACAAAAAATTTCATAAAAACTGATATTGATGCAAATCTGTGTAATAACGAAGTAAAATGGATTCGTAAGGAAAAAACATAACCCTCCTTCTGGCGCAGTCGGGTAAAAACATTACGCTATACTTCTAATGATCGGGTGAAGACAAGATTCCCTATCGAATGGACAAGAATACGTGCTTACCGCTTTTAATCTTGGTTGTTATAGCAAGCATATTCTTTCAAACATTCTGGTTGTTGCGTCTTGGATGTTTAGTTAACTGGAGTTACTTAGTTGGCAATTATGTGTACCCAACGGATACGAGAAATAGTTCCATAGTGACCGCAAGTCTATCCACTTTAGTCTTACTAGGTGCTATTATACCAAACTTATTGTTTCCTCAATTAAAATGGATTGCCACAGCGTTGAGTATCCCACCGCTGTTGCATTTGTTGGTGATATTGAAAAAGATGCACGGGAACTTAAGTGAGAGAGCCGAAGATGCAACTTTGAGTAAGAGTATAAAGGCTTTTGCTGGAGTCACTCTGTTTTGCACAGTTTGGACTATTTTCAGTTTGATTGGGTGACGTTTTTGTTGATTTTGATAGAAGTTATTGGGAATAAATTATTAATGTACCTATTGCTAGTGTTTTATTCATTGAATGGTTTACCAGAATATTTTGTACACATTTTATGAAGCAGTGAATAATTATTTTCACAATTTAGACTTTTTATTCATTTTAGGAAAACTTACGGACTAATTACAGGATAGTAGGGTATCAACATTTTTTTAAAACAACATTGCCAACTAAAAGTTTCCACAGATAAATATCATTCGTTCTACATACTTTTGTGTGTGAAAATACAAATTTAGTATCAATAAAACTAATAAGAAGTTACATTACTAAAACTTGCTGGTACTTCAAACCATCCACAAAAGAAAAGGAATTATATTTTCTCAAACATGCTTGGAAATGTGAGCATTATTTTGACAACCTTCTTCGAGATAAATCGAAATTGCTGTACTGGCCAAATACATGCGCGCAGCGGCCGGCAATGTTTGTATGAAAATCCATATCTGTCGTGTTTAGCGGCCAAATAAATTACATAGTAAACTCATATCTGTCGTGTAATTTAAAAATGGAACGATCTTTTTCTCCGAAACTTGGCGACCAAGGAGGTAACTCATCAAAGGTTTTATTTAAATTTAGAACGGGCTTGCAAATAGAAAGCTGTTTATTGAAAAAACTAAAAAGTTAAAAAATAATATTGCAGCCGATGACTTTTTCGTTCGCATCATAAGAACATTAATTTGTTTTATCGAAGTCGCTGTCAAGCCGATTCGCGACGGGGCTTGCATTAGTTTTTTGGCTTGGCTTGACACCGACTTCTATAAAACAAATTAATGTTCTTATGATGCGAACGAAAAATGCAATATTATTTTTTAACTTTTTAGTTTTTTTGAAGGCGGTTTTAATTTTTTGTTAAAATTTTGTTTATTTCACAATTTTCAGTGGTGAATTCATTAGTTTGATTTAACAGTAGTGCTTCAAATTAACAAACGCACTAGTCGGCACTACGATTTTCGAAGGGTCCCCTCGATTTCTCTGGGATCCATCATCAGATCCTGGTTTCCTTATCATGGGACCACCCTTGGGATATCTCCTTTCCAACAAAAAAAGAATCATCAAAATCGGTTCATAAACGACGTAGTTATCCGCGAACACACATGAAAAAAAAAAAATATACGGTCGAACTGAGAACCTACTCCTTTTTTTGAAGTCGGTTAAAAAAAAAAACAAATTGTTGTTCGTTGTTCGTCATTGATTTTGAAAAGAGTTTTAATTTCCGCGAATTATTTGAGAAAATTTACTGTTTTAATTTCCGCGCATTGTTTGAGAAAAGTACTATACAAGCCTTGGCCACAACTAGGCATTGATGGACTTACGTATGTGTGCCTCGGCTTCGCCTCGGCCCACATTTACACGTTCGTCCATCAATGCCTCTGTTGCTGGCCGCTGCAGTAATGTACTATAACTAAAAACTAAAAGTAAAAGTAAAGAGGTGCCGAGTGAGCCGCTAACTCATTAACCGAGGTTGGTATTTTTCAGTAAGTACTCGTTTAACCGAGGTCGTGCTTGTGCAAAACAAATCAAAGTCAAGATCTACCGAGACACTATTAAAGCTATTAGCGCTGCGCAGTAAGAATGCATTTTGTCTATAGTTAGTTTTAGCAAGGGGAACATGTAACAAGGGACGTTGCCTAAGGCCTAATTGATTGGTACGAAGACATATTTTAGAGATTAGATCTGGGCTGTCAATGGTTCCATTAGATATATTTATCAAATAGCAAATGTCGCTAATATTACGTCGATGTTCAAGGGGAAGAAAGTGGTAGCGCTTGCAGCGGTGTTGATAGTCATCTGACCATTGCCGTGCTTTATAATCAAGAAAGCGCAAGAATCTTTTCTGAATACCTTCGATACGTGCCTTATAGACATCTATTCTCGAGGTTTCAGAATATCTCTGACTACCCCCTCGGGGAATATAGTCGTGAGCATATGCTATGCTATGCTATGCTATGCTATGCTATGATATGCTATATCGTGGGTTCCATACCTGAGATGCATATTCCAAGTGTCTGCGTACGAAGGCGCAATACAGTATTTTGAGTGATTTCAAATTAGTAAAACTCACCGTAGACCTGATAATAAACCCTAAAGCCTTAGAAGCTTTATGGTCTGATCATCCCCTTAAAAATCCATCAGCATATTAAGAAGGACCCTATGTAATAGAATTAATTTGAAATCTAGTGTTTGTGTGCTTACAATAACTTGACCAATATTATTGTTCCCACAGACAATGGTAGGCATGTCGAACCTGATGCGGGAGTGCTGGCATCAGAACGCGTCGGTTCGACTCCCCGCGCTCAGAATCAAGAAGACCCTCGTCAAGCTGGCGCTGGCCGACATCTCCATACACCTCAACGAGGACAACGAGGTGTCCGTCTGAAGGTAAGTCATCGGGCCAACCTAATCCATCCTAACTTGATGCACCAGCTCCCTCAGGATCAAGAAGACCCTCGTCAAGCTGGCGCTGGCCGACATCTCCATACACCTCAACGAGGACAACGAGGTGTCCGTCTGAAGGTAAGTCATCGGGCCAACCTAATCCATCCTAACTTGATGCACCAGCTCCCTCAGGATCAAGAAGACCCTCGTCAAGCTGGCGCTGGCTGACATTTCCATACACCTCAACGAGAACAACGAGGTGTCCGTCTGACCATAAGGTCAGTCATCATCGGGCCTATCTAATCTATCCTATCCTGATGCTATGGTCAGTTATCGGGCTAACCTAATCTATCCTAACCTGATGCTATGGCACCAGTTCCCTCAGGATCAAGATGACCCTCGTCAAGCTGGCGCTGCCACAGGCACGATGATGCACAAGATGAAACTCACCCTGGATCCCAGCTGCCGAGCGTGCGGAGAGGATGAGGAGACCATGGAGCATATCCTGTGTGACTGTGATGTCTTGGCGGCAAAGCGCATGTGCCTCCTCGGTGATGGATATCCAAAACCGGGAGATCTTAGGCTTCTTCCCCTCAATGGTATTGCCTCCTTCATTGACCATGTATTTGAAGGGTGAAGAAAGTAAAAAGTACTGGGGCTAACACAAAAGATCCCACTGGATCGAAGAGTTGCTGGCTTGCCAGCCCCCACAACAAGATAAGATAAGATAAGAAGCTGGCGCTGGCAGTCATCTCCATACACCTCAACTAGGACAACGAGGTGTCGCACCAGAACGCGTGTTAGTTTTGGACTACACTGCATTCTCATAACTGCTTTACTAGAAAAGCAGTCAGATACGAAAGATATTTTAAGTGCATAAGTGTGAGTTTACACAGGTGTACTTTCCTAGTCTCTAGTATTCTGTATTATTAATCGCCTCATAAAAAATATTCTAATTGTCAACATTTCATTTTTTAACCACCTGTTATTAATGAAAAATATAAAAATAGGTGAAAAAATAAGAGATACGTATTTTTCCGATTTAATTTTTGACAGATATTTCTATTTTTAATTTACTTTTGAATTTTCTGAAAAACGTTGGATGAATGGCTATAATACCTTGGCCTCAATAAAATTAAAAATAAAAACTGTCAAATACAATAGAAAAGCTAAGCAGGCAAAGGAATAAGATCTTATTCAACCAATATTTAATTTTTCAGTATTTTTCAAATAACTCGACAAATAATAGATAGAAAAATCTGATAATTTTGATATAAGCTTTGAATCACATTATCGCCAAATGGTTTTCTAATTTTGGTACCTTTATTAAAATGAAATGTTGTCAATTATTCGCAACACAAACACAAAACCTCCGCCAACAACAACAATAATTCGATGCCACATCGTTGGATCATCGACAGGAATGGTGTTCTCGTTTCGTCGCTTTCTGGCGCGTGGCATGCTAGCCCTACTGTTGCACTTTTTTTTTTTTACAAAATAATATAGATTTAGGTCTAGAACGTCTAGAAATAAAAAGATTTCAATTCTATTTTCAGGATGCAGTCAAAGAAGGTTGAAGCATAAATGAGTTGAGTATTTGATAAAGAATGGAAAATTTTGCAGGGAATGAAATGGCCTTAGTATGAAGTGAATTCGTTTTTAAGTTAAAGTTTAAATAAATATTAACTTTATGTTTTTTAAAGTGGTCATAATTTTTGGAGGTGACTATTATACAGGGTGAAATTGATATCATTAGCATCCTTTTAAACTAAGAGTCTACCCATCGAACTGAACAACTTTTACTATGGGAGAAAATCAATCAGAGCAAAAAAAAAAGCTGTTGCATACATTTGAGTCGAATAGGCATTGCAGTTTAGTATGGGACAGCAGATTTTTTAGTTGCTCCGATCGGTTTGCTCCCATAGTAATCAGAAATCAGAAATCAGAATTTTATTGGCCTTGTAACAGAGAATGCTACACTAGGTACGTCAAGTTTACATAATCATAATTAATACTTAAATTCATTTACATTCACAATAATACAAAAAGAAAAAAAAATTAACAAATAAAATATTACAAATAAGCTATTGATTGTGAAATTTCGATTAACAATATACATAATTATATCAAATTCAATGTCAGTATGCTATAAGTTGATTTCTATCTATCATACAATAAATCATTTGTTTCACGTCACACAACATTAAATAGCCCCAAGGTTTGTCACTTATCATTAATCATTATTTAAGAATAGGTCTACGGTGAGATTCATGTCCATAGTAAAAGTTGTTAAGTTTGATGGGTCGACTCTTAGTTTAAAAGGATGCTAATGATATCAATTTCACCCTGTGACATTGACATTGACATTTTCTATGAAAGAACAGCAGATTTTTCATTGTTTCTTGAATCATATTTGTTGTGTTAAAACGCAAAATTTACTTTAAAGTCATATTAGTGATAAATTCAAATCCAAAATAATTAATTAACGCCTGTCTATTTAACACTTGTAACTGCTGACGACCTACGTGGTAGGTCAGCGACAAATGGGCCGCAGTGCGCACGACTCAAACGTTAAGTCAGAATTGTATAGCATTCCACAGTGTTAGCACTGCGCGAATATAATTGTTTTGAGCTTAGCAGCGAAAGTGTTAAATGTCAAGTCTCTTTTTGAAGCTAACACCGCGTCGGAACGTGTTGTCGCTGTAGAGAAGATGCGACCAGATACTACAACATAACACTTATAAAGAAGTTTGGCGGAAGGCCATATAATGTGAGACCCAGACATATAGGTCCCATACATGAATGAAACTAAGTAATACGTGTACGAGTGAAACAAAACTAACAAAAAAGGAAATTGGTTGTAATCTGTAGAAGTTGGGGGAAAGGTATTTCTCCTTATGATACCTTTTGTATCAAGTGTGTGAAACTCATAATCTTTCTTATTAGATAGCCCACTCAATCTTCTACTAATTCATTGTTTGTTTTAATGAAAATTCACGATAACCGTACAATATTATGATAATGGAATCAAACGAAATCACACACACTATCAGTTCAATAAAGCCAAATACGTTCCGTAACGTCCAATAAACTACCTCAGTGATAATATTAGATGAAAATAGCTGTCATGGTTGTTTTTTTACTGCTTTTTGGATGATTTGTCTATTTTACTAGTAATTTCTACTTTTGAACCCGGACTTCTAGAGATGAGGAAGTTTTTTTTAAAAATGACTTAATTTTTTCTGTTTATAATAATTATGACCGCCGTCCTGAAGGGCTTTTAGTTTTCGTAAAAATGCCTGGGTCCAAATTCGCCAAAGTTCTTTTATAATAAAAATTCTTAAGCTATGGTTATGTATTTCCACTTTTAATAATTATGATCACTTTATAAAGATGTGTTTCGTGTTTAACTCAGAATCTAATTGTAAATTTGCATGTATACATTCGCTTCTGTATAGTGTTTTGTATAATAATTAATACAATACGATGTCTACAATAATGACTTCGTAATTTGGTAGCTAAATTAATCATTAAAGCCCAAACATCACCACTTCTGGATAACTTCTTAATAGCTTATCTGACAGCTGGTTTGACATATCTTTCATACGAAATATATCAAAGGAGCTGTCAGATAAGGTATTAAGAATTTATACAGATGTGGTGAAACAGGACCTTAGGATTTTCTCAAATGTCCGTTTTTTTTAAACAGTTAATTAAATTAAATATAAACTTTTCTTTAGTTAATATTTTGGCTTCCTATTTATAGCAAATAATCATAAGCTTTAAGATTATTTTAACGTCTTTGTAACCGCCATTTTATTTTAAAAAAAACATCAATTTTGAAAGCATTTAATTGTACGATTTTCATAAAATATTTGTCACAATAATCTTTTTTTTTTTTCAATTGTATAGTATGAATAATTTTTTGTTATTCTAGGTATAAGTCCTTATTTCTGTCTAGATTTTAGACGTTTTCAATATATTATTACGATACTAGCAACTGCGTGACGTATCGTGCCTTTTATAAAGGGTGTTACGGCAAAAAGTTGCATTACTTTAATGAGTAATTGTATTACCCATGATACTGAACAACTTTCCCAAAGTAACCAATAGGAAATTCGCAAAAATATTGTTGTAATTTACATACTAAATGCATTCTGCGATTACGTGACACTCCGTTTAGATGAGCAGGTATAGCTAATATTACTACTATAATCTAGAGATCATGAGAAACAAATCGACATAAGTTCCATACGCCAACTTTACGCTAACATTTTTTGGGGGCCTTTTCCCCTATAGCTGGAGAAATTATCTCTTTTGAGTGAGATACTATGGAGATAACCGCCGTTTAGGTGTGACCTGTGTCGCTCTCACCTGTCATGTTGCTCTATAATCTATAGCCTTATCGCCTCTCCAAAGCTGGCCTTATTCAGAAAAACGCATTAGACTTTTAGAGATTCCAAAAATGGGGTTTAGTTACGCTGGGAGGTTCTCTACTTGTTTCTTTACACACATATTTGGAAATGTTTTAAATGTAAAATATGTATCGATATGGTTCCCGTAGTTGCTAGAATCGTATGAAAATTTAGCGTTACGCGTAGATACTTAACATCGAAGTGCCGAATAGTATTGTAACTTAGTTCTAAGGAAAAATTGTAGATAACATTGTAAATAACTATAGTTTAAGGTATATTTTGGCCTTTGTAGGACTGGGAAAATATAGATTGATATTATGACCCATTACTGTAACTCTTAGGCTGGCTTGCAGTTTTATTTCTTTAAACAAAATAAAGTAATGTTTTCTTTGAGTAAAATTTTCTACCTCCAGTATTTAAAGTACTTTCCCTCAAGGTGGCGTAAAAATTTCCACCCTGTGTGGAAGTATATGATTTCTATAACTATGACCCCATTAGGGGACTATATTTTCTGGGTCTCTGACTACATAAGGGGCTTGCTTCTAAAATTCAAATATCGACGTGTTTATGAATAAGAATTGGAATAGCATTTAGTTAACATTGTGTGTTGCCATATTTTTCTCTTTTTTTCTTATTATTTAGTTGTAAAATTTACAACTAAGCATTTTTTGTATGATAATAACTAAGTAATTAGTAACAATATTATTTTGTTTAACCTTTTTAATGTAAAATTGTGTTAACGACTTTTAAAATAAAAAATCTGCGTTGTACACGCGGCGACAGATCAACCTACCCATAGTTGAACTCTATGTTCATAAGGTCGAACTATGGGTAGGTTGATCTGTCGCCGTGTGTACCTACACTTTTGTATGGAAAGTCAAGCCGCATGTGAGAAAGATCGAGATAATTATGTCTTTGTAACTTTGCGTAAGCTAGACTGCGCGAGATAGTTTTCTCGATTTCTCACGAGCTTTATGCTAGAGATGAAAGCATTTTAAAAATTTTGTTTGAATTATTATGTGAAATTATCTTGTTAAATAAATTATAAAAATGTCTAAATATAGAATCTCTTTCGAAATACAAATCACTCGTTGAAAGTCCACGTTAGATGCTAATAACTTTTTTGTTTGCTTCCCTTCAGCTAATGGTAAATTGGCTTTTCAACTAAACGAAAATCTATACCTATAATAAAATCGTAAATAATAAAATTGTACTATAATATGACTATAATGTGAAATAATCATGAAATAATACTTAAAGGTGGCACCACCACCTTTAAGTATTTTCAGACCACCAAACTGAAGAACTTTTAGTATGGGACCGATATTATTGAAATCGCATAAACACGTTTGTAAAAAACTAATTGCGTAAAAAAATCTGCTGTTCCGTACATTTAGGTCGAGTCAACCAAAAATCAGCTTTTCTGTACATTTAGGGCGAGTCAACATTGACATTTTCTATGAAAGAACAGCAGATTTTTTTCCGCTATTTTAGTGTTGGTCGCATAGTGAAAGTTGTTCAGTTTGATGATCTAATACACCCAAATTTGGACAACAGCTGAGATACTAGTTCGATACCATCGTCTGAAGGGAAGTCGACATTTTTAGTATGTAAGTCTTCGTAAAAACAATTTAGTTAAGCTGAGAGTGGCCTACCTAGGAATTTCAAGTACAACTGACTAATGCCATGCATTTACGATTAGGTTCCTTATGTTTTTGTATAAAATTACTTGAAAGTTAAAAGACAATAAACTTTAAACCTTTTAAAAATTTCCCTTAAATAAATTGCTGCCGTCTTTAGCATATCCAACGCACGTAGGGTTGCCAGGCGTCCGACTTTTTTACGATCGTGTCCGGACAAATATTTTAAATTCCGGCCTGCCTGGCTGTTCTTAGTGTAGGAGCACACCTGACGAAATTATCTTATTGGGGGCTGGCAAGCCAGAAACACTTCGACCCAATATAATCTTTTGTGTTCTTCTTCTTCATGGGGTCATAACCTCATGGCTGAGGGACGTGACCATCGTGGGCCGCTTGTGCCACCCCAGCTCTCCAGGCCGCTCGATCTTGAGCCCGGTGTCTGCTGGCCTGTAGTGTTGTCTCGGTCATTTCTTTCACCGCATCGGCAAAGAAAATATACGCTAACGCTTCGATCAAAGTAAAATTAAATTAATTTTACTTTGATCTAAGCGCTAACGCGGCATCGGTTCATCTCGTAGGCATGCGTCCTCTCTTTCCCTCCATACGGTCGGTGATTATGAGTTTTTCCAAACTAAAGTAGTAGTAAACTAACTAACTAATTTAAGGACTCGTAGTATACAATGCTCTTTTGTGTTCAGCCTGAAATTTATATTTCTTCCTATATTGGGCGTGCAATCCTTTTTAAATACTGGCGACGCTGAATTAATGCAGCGTAAATTCGGCAGGTGTGGCCCTATACTTAGACTTTTAATCAACGAAATTGCTGGATGTATCTAAATAGTTTCGATCACAATCACGCAGCGCAAAGCGAGCATTTTATAGCACCCTGACGATACTCTTGTCAGGCAAAGTTCGCACTCACGTCCGGTAAAGATCCCCATCTGTGCGGACATAGAACCCAGGTCTCCCAGATGTCCGGCTTTTCAATGGTTATGTCCGGCCTTGTCGAAAAATCACTTGGCAACCCTAAACAAACTTTCAATTATTGAGGGTGATTTCGAAAAAAAAACTGCGCCAATAATTTTTTTTTGCTCAATGTCAAAACGTTCACTTACATGTCTATTGCAATGGTTAATTTTAGGACGGCAGATCAATTTATTATCGATTTCCTTTTGATTTTCTAGTTTTTTCTTTTTCGACAATTTCTTTGACAAATTATAATTATGACAAATTATAATTATGACAAATTATAATTATGACAAGTTATAATTATGATAAAATTGATAAATTACTCGTAATAAATTGTGTTCAGGGTGTAAATATTAGAGGGAAGTAAGTTAGTGTTCATTGTGTAAGTCTAGACTCTGAATTATTACGGAGAGAAATAAATATTTGTCTATTACATTTGCGTTTTTATTATATCAACCAAGGGTTTCAATTATAAGTTATTCAAAAGGATCTTACTAAAATTGTATCCTACAGTCAATCTCAAAACGTGTAAAGCCCGACCAGAAAAATAAAAAATCTTGCCATGTTGCTGAAAATAATTGGAACAAATTTTTCTACTTAGAATAAGTACATTTAAAGGTTAAAGTCGACTGTCGCGCCCCGATCCAAGTCTTTTATATTTCTGGCCAGGTTTTAAAAATCTCACTCTAGCCATCTCTAGCATACATATCTTCGTATGATTTTTCTCTTTCGTAGAGAGGGACACCTAGAGTTATTTTTACACACTTTGAACCGGACCTCTGACGATTTTAATGGGTGAAGAAGGGGTGAAGGTGGTTGATGGGGAAATTCAAAGCAGAATATCGAAACAAGACCCAGTATTTTAAGTAAAAGAAGCACACTTTGTTAAAAACATTTAATTATAAATTAATATATAAAAGCATACAAGACATTACAATAACTTACGCTAAGAAATGCACAAATTGGTACGTTCCTTAATTTTTAATATCAATAGCATCTGATGTTTCATAAATTTTGGGTCGCAAAAAACCCTTTTTAAAATACTTCTAATACTTATACCATTTCATTTGCACTTCGATAATGCGTCACACTTAAAATGACGAACCACAGCGCCAGGTCGAGTTTTAAAAAAACATTATTATGCAATTACATAATATTTTCACTTAGAATTAAACAATAGGACATTCAAAACACGGTTGTAAAACATCTTCGATTCGTAAAAAATTGACGCCTCTAAAAATCAGTCTTCCTAATCATGCTGCTCATCTTGCGCCAACTCCTCAAGGTCTTCTTGGTCAAACTCCGTGTCATCTTCAGCGGTAGCCTCCTGGTATTGCTGGTATTCCGAGACCAGGTCGTTGACGTTGCTTTCTGCCTCACTGAACTCCATCTCGTCCATTCCCTCGCCGGTGTACCAATGCAAGAAAGCCTTGCGCCTGAACATAGCGGTGAACTGCTCAGAGATGCGCTTGAACAGCTCCTGGATCGCCGTCGTGTTTCCGATGAAGGTCGAAGACATTTTCAGGCCTTTGGGAGGGATGTCGCACACGGCTGTCTTCACGTTATTCGGGATCCATTCCACGAAGAAGCTGCTGTTCTTGTTTTGGATCGACAGCATTTGCTCATCGACCTCTTTCATGGACATGCGTCCACGGAAGATGGCGGCTACGGTGAGGTAGCGTCCGTGGCGAGGGTCGCAGGCAGCCATCATGTTCTTGGCGTCAAACATCTGCTGCGTCAATTCTGGGACTGTCAAAGCTCTGTACTGCTGACTTCCTCGTGACGTAAGAGGAGCGAAGCCGGGCATGAAGAAGTGGAGACGCGGGAACGGAACCATATTGACAGCCAGCTTGCGAAGATCCGCATTCAGTTGTCCAGGGAATCTCAAGCAAGTCGTCACGCCGGACATGGTCAACGAAACCAAATGATTCAGGTCCCCATACGTTGGGTTAGGCACCTTCAAAGTTCTATAACAGATGTCATATAAAGCTTCGTTGTCTATGCAATATGTTTCATCTGTGTTTTCGACTAGCTGATGAATAGATAGCACAGCATTGTAAGGTTCTACGACTGTATCTGAGACTTTAGGAGATGGTACAACTGAGTATGTGTTCATAATTCTATCTGGGTACTCTTCTCTGATTTTTGAGATGAGTAAAGTTCCCATTCCGGAGCCAGTGCCGCCTCCGAGGGAGTGTGTGAGTTGGAAGCCTTGGAGACAGTCGCAGTTCTCGCATTCTTTTCGCACGACGTCTAGAACGGCGTCGACGAGTTCGGCGCCTTCCGTGTAGTGTCCCTTAGCCCAGTTGTTGCCGGCGCCTGATTGGCCGAATACGAAGTTGTCGGGGCGGAAGAGCTGCCCGAAGACCCCGGAGCGGACTGCGTCCATGGTGCCGGGCTCGAGGTCGAGTAGGATCGCGCGGGGGACGTATTTGCCCCCGTTCTCCGCCGTCGCAACTGTGGATAGGAAATTTATATCATGAGAACTTGTGTCAAAGTTTTGCCTTTTTGGATAGAGGATAATGGAAGCATCATTGAGGGACTCTGTCTATAAAGTTAGCGGTAAGATACGTTCAAGCTGAAGTAAAAGATGATTAACCTGGTGTCTTACCTGCCGAATTCCAAATCAGAATTCGGATTTTGTATACCATTTGATGCCTCCATAATTCCGCTTGTATGGGCATGTCCTTATTGTGTTGTGTATTTACCCGATTCAATCGGTATCAAATCAAAATGCCGTTTTTAAGCGATTGTGTTTCTTAATATTTAGTTAATTAATTTCAAACAATGGATAATATGATGATGACAGAAACAAAATATTGCTTAAAAAATTACCTAGTACCTACAGTCATAATAATTATGTTACCTACCGATGATCTTGTATTTGTAAACCATAATTATAATCCTAACTTACATAATTATGGGAAAGTACTTAGTATTTATAGTACTCAGTGGTATAGGTCTACCTAAAGAATGCAATAAGACAGTACAAAATATGTAGGTATGGTACCTTCATATCCTACCTAATAAAATAAATTAACCTCAAGAAAACCTGTCCAAGCTGTTTCTTTCCCACATTACTACATTATTGAATTTTATTACCGAAGAACTTTTTATGCAGGGAACGAAAAAATCCTACAATATAAGTACTTAAATTGTTTATCTACAAAAATTATGCTAACTATCTACTTGTTAGCATAATTATTGTAGTAGTTGCAAGTGAGAAGCAGGGTGAACTGCTCAAGAGTATATTAAGCGGATAAATTATGCCCTCTAATGCGCTCCATACAAACGAAGTGATTATATCTTGTATAGAATAGTCCGCAGTAATAATGCAGTCGGTGCTCCCTGAGTAGGTACCTAATACTGTATTGGTCGATTCGAAAAAAAAAACTTGTACAGATATATGCGTTCCTTGCGAAGTATGTGTGGTGTCACGCTGAGAGATAGAGTGAGAAATTGTGTAATAAGAGATCGATGTAAATTGAAAGAAGATGTTGTGACAAGAATAGAGAAAGGTATGCTTCGTTGGTTTGGCCATGTGGAGAGGATGAGTGACAGCAGATGTACGAAAGAGATATATGTTGCTAATGTGAGTGGAAGTGTCGGCAGAGGGCGCCCTCGTAGGACGTATGCTGATCAAATCAGGAGTGCGATTTTTGAAACTCATTCGGTGAGTTCAGCCGTTGTAAATGTCAAAATTACTGTGGAGATACGCATCTTTCTACTGCTGATTTGACTTTCAAAAATCGCACTCCTGAAGTATGATTTTTGAAAGTCAAATCTGAATTAGAAAAATGCATATCTCCAAAGTTATTTTGACATTTACAACTGCTGAACTCAGCGAATGAGATTCAAAAATCGCACTCCAGTTGCGTCCTACAAAAAGGGGAGGTGCGGAGTACTCGAAATCGACGGGCATGTATGAAGAGATGTATGGATGTGCATGAGGCAAACGAGGTACTTATGTAAGGATCGTAGTAAGTGGCGCGCCCTGGTCTCTGCCTACCCCACTGGGAAAAAGGCGTGACGTTATAGATAGATAGTCAATGACATTTTTTAATCACGATCTTGAATAATCTGTGTGCCTGTTGCTTGTAAGATTTTCGTTAAAGTATCCTAGTTTCAAAGTTACAATGGCCCAAAGATTTCCACAGAAATCTTAAATTATTAAAGTATTGAAACTGTCTAAATATGACAAAAACCACAGGCCAGGAGTGCGATTTTTGAATCTCAAACGTTGAACTCAGCAGTTGAAAATGTATGGAGATACGTATCTTTCTACTGCTGATTTGACTTTCAAAAATCGCACTCCTGAAGTATGATTTTTGAAAGTTAAATCAGTAGTAGAAAGATGCACGTCTCCATTGTAATTTTTACATTTTCAACTGCTGAACTCAGCGAATGAGATTCAAAAATCGCAGTCCTGGAAGCTGGAAAAAGGTACATATACCTACAGAGATTAGTTATAGACACTGTTTAAATGTCATTAACATTTTTGGTACGGCTTTTGTACGTATCTTTAGCACCCTGTATATAGGGTGTAAGTGACAGCCTAGCAAATACTGAAACGGTGAGCTCAGACCATCAAACTGAACAACTTTCACTATGGAGCCTACCTCAGGAAACGCGAAAGAAAAATCTGCTGTCCCATAAAAAACTGCTGTGCCAAACTGTAGTCTTTCGCTGTGCCAACTTGACTAAAATGTATGGGACAGCAGATTTTTTTCGCGTTTCCTGAGCTGGAGTGCGATTTTTGAATCTCATTGGCTGAGTTCAGCAGTTGAAAATGTCAAAATTACTATGGAGATATGCATCTTTCTACTTATGATTTGACTTTCAAAAATTATACTTCAGGAGTGCGATTTTTGAGAGTCAAATCAGCAGTGGAAAGATGTATATCTCTACAGTAATTTTGACATTTTCAACTGCTGAACTCAGCGAATGAGATTCATTCATTCGCTGAGTTCAGCAGTTGAAAATGTCAAAATTACTATGGAGATACGCATCTTTCTTCTGCTGATTTGACCTTCAAAAATCATACTCCAGGAGATCGATTTTTGAAAGTCAAATCAGCAGTAGAAAGATGCGTATCGCCATACATTTTCAACTACTGAGTTCATCGTATGAGATTCAAAAATCGCACTCCTGGTATGCTCCCCAGAGGAATGATCTCCTTTATTTGCTTTAGGTATAATCTCTTTGTATGCTCCATAATGAAAGTTGTTCAGTTTGATGGTCTGAGTTCACCGTTTCAATATTTGCTAGGCTGTCACTTACATCCTATATTATACCAACAGTGATAATCATTGATCCAAATTATGTTTGTTAAATATGACAAAACAAACAAAATATTTGCATCGACAATCCACCACATAAACACTACAGTCTACTAGCATACCTATAGTATGATATGGACTCGTATAGACAGTTGCCACCATTATGAATAATAATAGCTAGGTAGATATAACAGTACTTGCACAGTTAGTGCGGCGAAGCGTGCGGTCAGACCAACACTTTTATATAACACTCGTCTGCATTTTGCACCAGCTGGTCGATTTAGATTGACATATATAGGCTTTTTCCCTCAGAATAGAGTGTTTTTCCATGGAGGAACGAGCTGGAATATTCCTCCATAAGAAGAAAGGATCGTCTGGGCATTAAGACCTGCAGTGCGATTTTTGAAACTCATTCTAACTCAGCAGTTGAAAATGTCAATATTACTATGGAGACGTGCATCTTTCTACCGCTGATTTGACTTTAAAAAATCAAACTTCAGGAGTGCGATTTCTGAAAGTCAAATCAACAGTAGAACGATGTGTAAAGAATGAGTTTCAAAAATCGCACTCCAGGAGTCCGATTTTTTAATCTCATTCGCTGAGCTCAGCAGTTGAAAATGTCAATATTACTATGGAGACGTGCATCTTTCTACTGCTGATTTGATATTAAAAAATCATACTCCAGGAGGGCGATTTTTGAATCTCATCCGTTGAAAATGGATTAGGACCTGGTTTTGCCTAATAATTTTTAGTTTTTTCGTCGTGCTAAGTCAAAAAATCTTCATGTTCTAGGGTGTCCGGCCTTTTTATTACCCAAATGTCCGGCGGACTGGCTGGTCTATCGGCTATTCCGTTCTAATTCTTAGACCTGGAAACCCTAAAATGAGTGCCCCTAACTACCTCGACGACAAACTGTCAACTCCCTCATTCAAAACATAGCTGAATTAAAAGCTTAATCACAGATTAAGTCGGGGCATTGCACTCATAACTACAATCTGCCATGTCAGTCCTTAACAAGGTTATAATCAAGACTCATGCTCCTATAATGTAAAGAGCAAAATGCCTTGCTTCGTGGGACTTTGGGAACAAAACAATAAGTCTGTAGTCAATAATTGTCTCAAGACGGTAACTAATTGAACCATTATTTTAGGACGGCGCCGGCGGTACACTAATAAAAGCGTAGGTATACGTATTTTAAAGCACAGTATAAGACAGAGTATCTAGTACAGTCAAGAGCTCATCAAGCTTTACATTTGCAGTTCGACTGTAACGCTTATGGCGCACTAAATAAGAACGGTACAAAGTCTTAAGTGTCAAGCTTGACGTGCTCTTGACTGTACTAACTACATCAGCGCCGGCCCAAGCCAAGTCAGCGCACGCGCCCTCAAGGCGTAGCTAGAACTGAATTTAAAGGTAAAGCATAGGCAGTTTAAGGTATAACGGAAGCAAAAGGCTAGTTTTTGGGATGAAAGAAAGAAGCTACCAGGACAGAAAAGCTCAAAACCTGAAGCGAAGGGAGATCGAAATTTCGCGCACCAAGACTCAACACGGTGGTGATTCCGAGATCCAATAGCCTATGTATATGTTCAAAATACCATGGCTGACGCACATTTGTGTTGGCTTTGGAAGACTTCGATCGACGTTATACAATGTGGCGACACATCCGCGCCCGTTCCCTATATACGCTTGCCATGCCGCCCCCCAAATTCAAGCGCCCTAGCCATCGCCTACTTTCGCCTATATGGACGGGCCGGCCCTGTACTACATACAGTACGGAGACGGACACTCCCTGCCTCTCACCAATTTGTTACCTCACCCCCTCTGGCAGGATCGTGGCGTAAATGTAAAGCAGCGATTACATTACCCTATACAGGGTGTTAGGGTAAACAGTTGCATTACTTTAAGGGGTGATTGTACCCATGATACTGAACAACTTTCCCTAAGAAACCTATAGGAAATTCGTAAAAAAAATTTGGACTTCCCATACTAAATGCAATCGGCTGATCGAAGTTTTGTATGAAAAGTCAACATTTTATTTTGCAAACCTATAGGTGTCTTTGGGAAAGTTATTCAGTATCATGGGTACAATCACCCCTTAAAGTAATGCAACTGTTTACCTTAACACCCTGTATTTAGGGCCGATTTCGGCATACATTGCTTGCTTTGATCACTACACTTTAAAATAGAGAGAACAAATTAGGCTATGTATACTGAAATCGGCTCTAAATGTAGGGTAATGTAATTGCTGCTTAACTGTCGAAGGTGCGCATAGCTAAGAGAAAGGAAACTAAAGCCCCCTATACAGGGTGTTAGGGTACAGTTGCATTATTTTAAGAGGGGATTGTACCCATGATACTAAACAACTTTCCCAAAGAAACCTATAGGAAATTCGCAAAAAGAAATATTATCGTTCATACAAAAGTTCGATCAGCTGATTGCATTTAATTAGTATGGGAAGTCCGAGTTTATTTTTTCGAATTTTCTATAGGTTTCTTAGGGAAAGTTGTTCAGTATCAATGGGCACAATCACCCCTTCAAGTAATGCAACTGTTTACCCTAACACCCTGTAGTGTCACAGTATAAGACAGTAATCATCTTCATACAATGGTACCAAACGCGACGTACGCCTCGTAGCACGCACACACTGACAATATCTCCGCGTCGCCCCGTCTGTCGCTGCCTTGGCTGCCTGAGATATCGTCGTACGTACTGGCGAGCCAGGCGAGTATACATACAAGCCGCGTTTGGTATGAAGATGGATTACTGTCTCATACTGTGCCTGTAGTCATGTGATGATGTGTAGGAGATACGTACCAGAGGCCTCATTGTAGTAGACGGAGATCCTCTCGAGCTGAAGGTCGCTGGTGCCGCGGTACACACCCTTGGGGTCGATGCCGTGCTCCTCGGATATTATCTCCCAGAACTGTGGGCAGAAAGAGATAGCAACATTAACGTTATGGGCATAATTTTATAGGCAAGAGCTGCTTAGAATACAGGGTCCTTCTTAATATGCTGACACTTTTTAAGGGGATGATCAGACCGTCAAACTGAACAACTTTCTCTATAGCACCAACATCGAAATCGCGAAAAAAAAATCTACTGCTCGTTACAAAACTGCAATCGTACTTGAGCCAAATGTATGGGACAGCTGACTTTTTACCGATTTCGATGTTGGTCCCATAGGGAAAGTTGTTCAGTTTGACCGTCTGATCATCCCCTTAAAAAAGTGTCAGCATATTAAGAAGCACCCTATATAATAACAGGGGAAATGAAGGCTAAGCTTCCCTTTCACGTGAATAAAATATCCCTTAACGAAGTGCACCGACAGCGGTTATTTGTATTTAAAGCTTTCGTTCTACAGGGTGTTAGGGTAAACAGTTGCATTACTTTAAGCGGTGATTGTACCCATGATACCGAACAACTTTCCCAAAGAAACATTATAGGAAAATTGCAAAAAATAAATTAACTTTCCTTACTAAAGTAGGTAAATAATCAGCTTATTGAACGTTTACGTTTGTATGAAAATTCGAAAAAAAAATTGCTTATTTCCTATAGGTGTCTTAGGGAAAGTTGTTCAGTATCATGGGTACAATCACCCCTTAAAGTAATGCGACTATATTTTACCCTATAAGGATATTTATTCATGACTGTGTCCCTTTTTACCTAAATCTAAATCATTTTTTATGCTGATATCAAATGGAAACGGCAGTATTATTAAGGCTGCACCGAGCCTATTGTGCTGCTCCCACTCGTATTTTTTTATTTCTTAACAATTAAACAATATTTCCAAAAAACTAGTTATTGCTGATTTACAATATTATAATTGTGGATTTGTTTTTATAATTTTTGTAGTTATTATCTTTAAAACCGCCTAAAGTGGCCACTTTTTCGATAAATTGAAAGTCAATCTACAATGTAAATAAAGCAATGTAATAATATAAAGCAATTTTCTATTCTATTCTATTCTATTAAATGTGACATTCTTGTTTTTTGGAAATGTTCCTTAATTATTTAGAAATAAAAAAATACGATTGAGGGCAACACAATAGGCTCGGTACCCTCTTAAGGAAGCAAGGCGTCCCTATTTGGTTTATTATTCACAGACTTCAAAGAAACTGTTCTTAAATAGGAAGAGGAAACGGTGAACATGATGTCCTAATTCTCCCGTAACTTTATGGGATTCCATAAAAGTTTAATGCGATGGTGGTCTTAACTGTGTCAAACCGTAAAACGTTTTTAAACGTTTGTGTTTACAATTAGAAAAAATGTTTGGGAGGCATTAAAAAGGTTTACGCCGTCCAGTGGCGCCCTAAACTCAAAATTTAAGATTACCTACCTACTCAAAATAATAATGTTCCTACATAGCTAACTTTATCTGGCCTTAAGACATGAAAAGAGTTTCTATTTCAAAGGTGTGTGCTGCTGGCCCACAGTGCTGGCCGCTTTTACTGAAAAAAAATTTTAAAATGCCATTTGCTAATATTCTTTTTTTTTTTTTTCGGTATAGAATATGGCTTTATTGTAATTTTTTCGACGATTTGAAGCCAGTGACTTCTTGTGTAGGAATTAAAAACTTCTTGGTTGATTTTTACCAATCACCTTGTAAATTATTTTACCTTTAAGCTTTTTTTAAAAACCAGAAAAATAAGTAAGTTGGTGTAGGTATGCAATGGTCACCCGATATCTGAAGAATGGGCGAAAGCTTTTGGCTCTAAAAGCAGAGTCTTCTGAAAGATAAGATTCGACACAAAAAGTAACATAAAATAAACGGATATTATCTTATCTTTGCCTCGAAATTGAAAAGGCAACAAAACAAAGTGTCGTTGGCCTTAGATAATATCATTGCATGACTAAAACTAGGTACTTAAAAAAACCGTTGTTTATTTTAAAAACAAAAAATGCCCTAGCAAATCTAAGACGGCTTGGCTCAGCTTTCGAATCTAGTTCTGTAAGATAAAAATCTATATAATAAGGTCTAACAAAATTAGCTGAAATTATTTCAAGGGAATGATAAGATCATCAAACTGAACAACTTTCTCTGGGACCTACCGAAACCGCGAAAAAAAAATCATCTGGCTATACATTTGAGTCAAGTTATGTTTGCAGACCGATAGTCCCGTAGAGAAAGTTTTGGTCTTAAAAAAATGTTTACTTCAAAGCAATTTTAGATCACACAATGGTGTGTGTCGCAAGTAAAAGCGACTTCAACTTGTAAAGATGCACATTTGGACTTTTTGGATTATTTGATCTCAAAGATTACATCACAGAACATGGATTACAGAAATATAAGACTTTTTTAACTCTAACAAATTGTTGTTTTCATCAAATTCTACCAAAACCAAGAACTTTCCCTAAATAAGTAAGGGCAAGATGATCTTGCCCATACAGGGATGGGTTTTACAAAAAGTCAATAATAATAATGAAAGATCAATAAATTAAACATTTTGAGTATTACAACATGTAGGCAGATAATCTTGCTATCATTAAACGCTTTTATATCTGAATTATGTTGATTCATATCTCCCTCATCTCGTACAATGGAGAAATAATAGAAAAATCTGTAAATTTTTATACAGGCTGAAATTGATATCATTAGCATCCTTTTGAACTAAGAATAGGGACCCATCATACGGAACAACTTTTACTATGGGAGCAAAGCGAGCGATCGAAGCAAAAAAAAAATCTGCTTGTCCATACATTTGAGTCGAGTAGGCACGCTTGACGCTGGTCACTGGCATGGACGCTGGTTATTTTCAAAAACCAATCAATAATACAATGTCCTATTGACTTGACCTATTGCGTGCGGACAGGGCAGTGGCAGCAGTGGACAGACGGAACGGATAAACTTGCGTGTGTAATTTCGAATGTTTCGAAGGCATTGGCCCTGCCAATTCCAATAAATAATTAAGTTACTATGTTTTACAGGAACTGCACAGTGTCTGTATAGATTTTTAAACGGTTTCAAAAAAGGACGGTCTCTGTTTGACCAGTATGAGTATGTTAGGTACTGAGCAATTTTGATGAGTCTATCGAATATATCGCCATCAGATAAAACTTCTTTGAAAAATAATAATAAAGGTACGTAGGTACCAACCACGAAACCTATGAATTCGAATAAAAATAAAAGATTTTTGTCAATCAATCAATCAAATATACCTACCGAGGTACTTTTATTTTTTGCACCAAAACATAAGCATCAAAAATACAGTAAGGATAAAACAAGATGAAAAAAAGGAGGTGTCGGTGTATATTATGTTCATCATCATCAGCCTATATCTTCGCCCACACTGTTCATAATGGGCCTCCTCAAGGCGCGCCACAAAACTATCCTCTATCTCTACAAATTAGGGCATTCAAGTAGATGCAAAGTTAAGTCGTTTATTGATAAGAGATCTAAACATTTTTACGAAAAAAAATTGTGGTATGTCACTTTGTGCGTTTTTCCCCAGTTGGTTAGGACATTGCAGGTTGAATCGCCTGATTGCGTCTGAAAAGAAAGATGATTCCGTGCTTGGCACGTCCCGGCTACTATCTCTGGAGGTAGTAGTCGTTACATAAAAACCACGTCAGAGGCCGTAAGGCGGTCTGAAAAAACGGGCTCTACCCACACGATAAGAAGAAAATAGACTTTTAGACCGAAACGTAGTCAGAATCCCGTCTCGACTTTTATTAATGAATGTAGGATAAAGTTCAGATTATCACAAAAAACTTTGAGGGCAGTAGAGTCATTAAGGTTACAAGTCAAAAAAAACTTACCTTAGATTAATAATGGTAGATTATATATTCAGGACAACATCCAATTACTAAGGTACATTTTTTTCATCAAGATTGGGTATAATATGTAGTTTCATTTATTTATTATAAGAGTAAAAGAGGTTAGTGTTCCATGTACTTATTTTGGTTCAAATAATAACGAACTTTTAGAGCTACAATTGACTATGCTGTGACCTGGGACATCGTCCGTAGTTACTTAATGCTGTTGCTGTTTTAAGAAATAATAATGGATACATTATGGATACATAGGTATTATTAAAAAAAAGTGCACTTCTAATAACTGCATAGTGCATACCGCATAAAAACTAACTAGGCTAAACTAAAACCATCGAAAACTAAGCTAAACTTTGTCGCCTTTTCCTCTCTCTTCCCGCTGTCTGTCTGTCCCTATGTATGCTTAGATCTTTAAAACTACACAGGTAATAAAGATTACTCGAAATAAGAAAATTACGTTCACACAAGCTGAAAGCAAATTGCATTGAACCAAGAATATGGCGCTCTCATATACAACGTGTTAATGAATTAACGCAAAACTAGAAAGTAGTTTGTTTAGAATCGAGAGCAGAATCGAAATATCATGGTTTCAACATAGGTAATTTTTTTCAAAATATAAAATAATTTGCTTGCGAAATTTAAAAATTTCTGAACCCGATGTCAACTCACCGCACGGGCACACTCACCCTACTTACTACCAAAACAAGATTATAAAAATGTATCCATGAGTATACGTTAGCGTTTTTTTTCAGTGCTGAAATGATAACAAATCATTTTTGCCTCAAAACTTAAAATGTGAATAACTTTAAATTTTAACTATCAAAATAATGAAATTATTGCTTAAATCTAATTATTTTGTTATAAATCAGTTGGGGTGTATGAGGTTTTGCGCTAATTTATTAACACGTTGTATATCGAAGAAAACGATTTCAAGAAACCTTTTTACCCGTGTACGCCACGAATTTTGATGCGTTTTTTTTTGGTTTGTATCAGCATTGCTCCCGTGCGAAGCCGGGGCGGGTCGCTAGTTAACTATAAACAAAGAAGAGAAGACACTTATCCTTTGCATTTTGTCCCTTTGAACATAAACATAACAGTCTATAAAACTATTGGACCTTAACAGATTGAATGGTTGTTCAATAAGTGACAATAGCCACAGATTGGATGTGATTGGACTTCAATACGGGTCTCTCAACAGAAGAAATTGTCGAGAGAATGCTTGATTGAAGCTAGAATGCAATAGACTTAGGTTGTACAGGGTGAAATTGATAATTATCATTTAGCATCCTTTTAAACTAAGAGTCTACCCATCAAACTGAACAACTTTTACTATGGGAGCAAACCGATCGTAGCAAAAAAAAAACTGCAGTTCCATACCTAAACCTCTTATACAGGGTCCTCCTTTATTTGCTGACACTTTTTAAGGGGATGATCAGACCATCAAATTGAACAACTTTCTCTACTGGACCAAAATCGAAATCGCGGAAAAAAAATCTGCTGTCCCATACATTAGACTCGAGAAGGTTTGCAGTTTTGTATGAAAGAGCAGATTTTTTTTGCCATTACGATGTTAGTGCCATAGAGAAAGTTGTTCAGTTTGATGGTCTGATCAACCCCTTAAAAAAGTGTCAGCATATTAAGAAAGACCCGCGACCGACCCATAGTCACACCGAGTTACCACACCGGTGTGACTATGACCCTGTATTCTGTGCCTAAACTGCAATTTTTACTCGACCCAACTGTATACAACTGTAGACAGCAGATTTTTTTTGCTATGATCGGTTTGCTCCCATCCCACAGTAAAAGTTGTTCAGTTTGATGGGTAGACTCTTAGTTTAAAAGGATGCCAAGGATATCAATGTCACCCTGTATTGTATACGGTATTTAATTTTACACTCTTGTAGACTACCTGTCTGTAAATCTTTAATGACAAATAAAAGACATAACTTTAGTTTGGTCCCAGATAAGTTTAAAACTTAGTAAGGTATCGTAACCAAAGTACCTACCTATCGTATCGGGAAGTGTTAGGCGATTATCACACTGCACCGCGCCCCGTCGCGTAGCACGGGGCCGCAGATTTTAACATTGTATGCAAGTATTTCAATTTATACAACGTGTTAATGAATTAACGCAAAACTAGAAAGTAGTTTGTTTAGAATCGAGAGCAGAAATGAATTATCATGGTTTCAACATAGGATTTTTTTTTCAAAATATTAAATATTTTTTTTGCAAAATTTAAAATTTACTGAACCCGATGACAACCCACCGCACGGGCACACTCACCCTACTTACTACCAAAACAAGATTATAAAAATGTATCCATGAGTACGTTAGCGCTTTCATTCATTGCTGAAATGATAACAAATCATTTTTGCCTAAAAACTTAAAATGCGAATAACTGTAAATTTTAACTATCAAAATAATGAAATTATTGTTGCAATCTAATTATTTTGTTATAAATCAGTTGGGGTGTATGAGGTTTTGCGTTAATTCATTAACACGTTGTATAGAAAACACGCCTAGGACAACACACTGCCGACGCGTCAATGCGCGGGAAGGCGACTATGCCGCTCCGCGCACCGCGGCGGGACGCGTCGCTAGTGTGATAATCGCCTTACCCACGCGGTGGCGTGTGGTGTTATGGTAGATAAGTACTTAATGGTCGATCGATTGGTTTCCGTAGTACCTAGGTATTTAACTCGTCTAGTCTAGACTCTGTCTAGGGTTTAATTTTATGTGTTTTTACTGGTTCTGTTTGTACAAGGTCTATAAGACCTTCAAACTGAACATGTTTCTCTATGTGGGACTAACACTGGAATCGAAAAAAATATCGAAATAATGTTTGTGACCTCTGCCCTGGCTGGAGTGCGATTTTCGAATCACATTCGCTGATTCCAACAGTTGAAAATGTCAAAATTACTATGGAGATACGCATCTTACTACTGCTGATTTGACTTTCAAAAATCATAGTTCAGGAGTGCGATTTTTGAAAGTCAAATCAGCAGTAGAGAGATGCGTATCTCCATAGTAATTTTGACATTTTCAACTGCTGAACTCAGCGAATGAGATTCAAAAATCGCACTCCAGGACGATCGCACGTTGAACTCCGCAGTTAAAAATGTATGGAGATAGGTACGCATCTTTCTACTGCTGATTCGACTTTCAAAAATCATACTCCAGTAGTGCGATTTTTTAATGTCAAATCAGCAGTAGGAAGATGCACGTCTCCATAGTAATTTTGACATTTACAACTGCTGAGTTCAACAAAAAATTATTTTCAAAAATCGTAATCCTGAACTTTGAAATTAGTTAGTACAACTACGAACAAAAGTGAAATTAAATTCAAATTCACATTAAAACCTCACTTAAACCACAGCTTAAACCTTGAACAAAATAATTCTAATTCCTTTTAAATAAGTATGAGAAAGCATTAATAGATGTCAGCACCGGAGCAAAAAGACCGGTTACTAAAAAATACCTAACAAAAAACGCGCGAGCCGTGAAATTTTCTAACTGTACACGATGGATTAGCGCTATGTGAAAATAAAATGTTTCGGAATGTGACGGAATGTCTTTTAGCCTTCCTTTCCTACCACAAACCACAATTAATTCAATGTCGACTTTTGACAGTCGAAGTTGGCGTTTTGCGTTTGTCAAAACCACAGAATATACAGGGTGTAACAAAACACCCTAGTAATACTTAAGGGGGTACTTCAGGCCATCAAACTGAACAACTTTCACTATGAGGCCAACAACGAGAAAAAATTAAAAAAATCTGCTGTCCCATACATTTTAGTCGAGTCGGTACTCTCGGTACTGCAGTTTTGTATGGAACAGCAGATTTTTTTATTTTTTCTCGATATTATCCCCATAGTGAAAGTTGTTCAGTTTGATGGTCTGAAGCACCCCCTTAAGTATTACTAGGGTGTTCTGTTACACCCTGTACATACATGGTGTAAACTTAAATGCGTTGTTACATACATTGAATTATTATTGTCATTTACATAAAATAATTATTTGTCGTACGCCACATGAGGGTACGACGAGAGCAGACGGTTGATAGAGATAGCGATATAATAGACGTAGCGATTTACTAACAAATTGTGGTGATATCGCTACATCGAATGGGAGTAGTTTTCCACTATGACGTTATGCATTATAGTTCAAAAATAACGTTTACTACGGTACCAATTAGCCCAATAATTTTACGGAGTTTTGTTAGGAGGGGTGGGAAGTAATTATGAATGGGACTCCGGGATCGGTTATTAATTAGTTCCGGCTCGAACCGTAAAATGACTGGGCTAAATATTGATCTCGCGAAAAATTCAGCTGTTCCATACATGGGTCTATGGAACAAAAAATGCTCGCTATTTCAATATTGGTCCCGTAGTAAAAGTTGATCAGACTGATGGTCTGAAGAACCCCTAAAGTAAAACACTCTGTATAAGATTAAGAGTAGGTATATTATAGGTACATGCTAAATCGAAACTGACACTGACGTATACAGACAGAGTGAAAAAACGAAACAAACCTGGATATGACCTGACCTGGATCTTAATATACAGGGTGTAACCAGTGGCGTAGCTATGTACGGGCTAGGCGGTGCAATGCCCCGGGGCCCCCAAGCTCAGGGGGCCCCTGGCCCGCAAACTCCGAACCGGCTTCGCGACAATGTTTCTTACATTCAGACCAACCAACCCTTCCTTCTATACCTAAATGATTAAACAATGATCGAACTTTCACCAAAAAATGACTGTAGTCTTTTGACCATCTGTAGATAATATGCACTTTTTTAACCGACTTCAAAAAAAGGAGTAGGTTCTCAGTTCGACCGTATATTTTTTTTTTTTTTTTTTTAATGTGTGTTCGCGGATAACTTCTTCGTTTATGAACCGATTGTAATGATTCTTTTTTTGTTGGAAAGGAGATATCCCAAGGGTGGTCCCATGATAAGGAAACCAGGATCTGATGATGGCATCCCAGAGAAATCGAGGGGAACCTTCGAAAATCGTACTGCCGACTAGTGCGTTTCTTAATTTAAAACACTCCTATTAAATCGAACTAATGAATTCACCACTGAAAATTGTGAAATAAACAAAATTTTAACAAAAAATTAAAACCGCCTTCAAAAAAACTAAAAAGTTAAAAAATAATATTGCAGCCTATGACTTTTTCGTTCGCATCATAAGAACATTAATTTGTTTTATAGAAGTCGGTGTCAAGCCAAGCCAAAAAATGCAAGCCATGTCGCGAATCGTACCGGCTTGACAGCGACTTCAATAAAACAAATTAATGTTCTTATGATGCGAACGAAAAAGTCATAGGCTGCAATATTATTTTTTAACTTTTTAGTTTTTTTGAAGGCGGTTTTAATTTTTTGTTAAAATTTTGTTTTTGCTAGCTCGGCTCAACCCCGTACCGTTCGTTTCGGTCATCCAGTGTTTTTAACTGAGATTCCGTTCAGACCTTGTCAGTCTGTTTAGTTATCTATGTTTTTATTAAAGTAGTAATGGTGTTGTGTTGTGTTATGTATTAATAAGTTACTATGCTGTCTGTAGAATAGTTATACATACAAGGTGTACCAGAACAGGTGATCAAAAATGGACGTGGGGTAGTGGAGATGAATCCCATTTTTTTTTAATCCCATACAACGTTTTTGTTATAGATGGTCACTTTTCTGTAGTAATTATTTTTCCCTAGCTACGCCAATGGCTGTGTAGGTAGTTAGTCGAGCTAAAAAAATATTCCGGTTGGTAAATCTTTTGTGATAAATAGGTAGGTATCTTATTAAAACATTTTACAGTAACTGAAACAAAGTCCCAAAGAAATCTAAAATAACACGCATCTCTTCAGACATTTGAAAATAACCACTTCCCCTTTGTTTCGACATCATGACAGCTCTCCACTGCAATTTGAAAATAGAACTTTCAACTTTTTCTTGTTGCATTCGTATCTG
Source organism: Agonopterix subpropinquella (assembly GCA_922987775.1). Lineage (NCBI taxonomy): Eukaryota > Metazoa > Arthropoda > Insecta > Lepidoptera > Depressariidae > Agonopterix > Agonopterix subpropinquella. The sequence continues at coordinate 1,674,362 of OV277694.1, read as the reverse complement.
GCCGTTGACATCCAACTGCATCTTATTTTCGGCCAGTAGCCGGGAGAGTTGCCACATTTAAAATTAAATGCCATAGGATGTAGCGCTAGCGTTGGTCAAAGAGTGTTTTATAGTACCTATACAAAGATTTAATTTATTGTAAAGGATATGATGTGTGCTTGTCAGTTAGTGGTTGTGAGCGATTTATTAAAAAAGGAAGGAGCACGTGTTACGGTTTTTTAATTACTATGGTAAAGGTTTATGGGTACAGTTGGTGAGTAAAAGTATCAGAAAAGAAACAGATAAACTATTAAGTTTAATACTAATGTCTAATAAGTTTAATTTTGTCAAATAGACTTTAATTTACAGTTTTGGCCCTTTTTTCGAATAAACTTTCTAACTGCCCCGGAAGCATAGGTCTACACAATGGACAAAAATGATTTTCAATCGGCAGTCCATGAGTTAGGAACATGAATGTTATATTGTTTGCTCATACCAACAAATTTTAATTTCTTACAGACAAGCATCGGCCAGACGATCACATAATAAAGAATGGAAAAAAGCTTATGAAAAACAGGGGTAAATCACGACAAATATAGTAAAAAATAGATAGGGCTAGGGACCTATTCACCTGTACCTAGTAGGTACTAACAAGAAAAACAAGACACAGGAAACCATGCAATGCGCACCTAACATTTTTGTCGAAGACTGTACGATACACGAAAAACCAGATGCTATACTGGTGTAGTGTGATGCTGACGACAGATTGAGAACAAATCCGACGTTGTTAAAGTTTTAATTTCAAACTAATTTAAGAAGAATATAAGCAAGAACCTAATGTTTTGAATAAAGTTCATAGCTAGCTCGAGCGATATCTGATGTACTTTCATATTTTTTTCGACATCCTTATAAGTTGAAAAACCATTGAAAAACAAACATGAACATCTTTGGCGCCATTCTATTTATTTCCCCAAGATGGCTGCTTCCTTTTTTTTCTAAACTAAGAGACGGAGGAATGTTTACATTCAGCCACTCGGCTTATTTTAACAATACTCGTACATTTGTTTGATGTTTTTAAAAAATTACAGCGTTGAAAAATTTACCCAGTTTATCTTCTAGAGTCTGTTTTGATTTGAAATTGTAGGTGGGATTTATGCTTAGCACCCTCAATCGACGGAAACGCAAACGCATGAAAATCCTACTACCTAATCCTACTAATATTATAAACGCGAAAGTTTGTAAGTATGGATGGATGAATGTTTGTTCTTTCACGTAAAACTACTTAATGGATTTGAATGAAATTTGGCACACAGATAGAATATGTTCTGGATTAACACATAGGATACTTTTTTAAGTTCTACGCAGACAGAGTCGCGGGCAACAGCTAGTATTATAAACGCGAAAGTTCGTAAGTATGGAAGGATGGATGTTTGTTCCGCTTTCACGCAAAAACTGCTGAACGGATTTTGATGAAATTTGGCATACAGATAGACCATAGCCTGGATTAACACATAGGGTACTTTTTATCTGGGTAACGCACGCAGAGGAAGTCGCGGGCAACAGCTAGTATGTATATGAATGTGAATGAGGCTATATAGGTGTGTCAGAGTCGTAGCGTGTGGCGGTCCGTGGTCTCTGTCTACCCCCACGGGACAATGGCGTGAGCTTATGTAGGTATGTAGGTACATTTATGAAGGTGTGGTAATAGCTTTTAATCTTTTTATAGTGTTTGCCTTTAAAAGTGCTTGTCGGTTTGTTTTAACTTGTATTGTTTGCTTTCAAACGTTTGTTTAGATAGTGGAGACATGATATATTATATGGAAACGGCAGATATAGTACAACTTTCTTATTAACAGCTGTGGATAAAATCCCAATACAAAAAAAAATAGAATGAAAAAAAACGTTAAACCGTACAAACACACTTTTAGCATATTTTAGTCCCCTTATAATTGTCACAACTGAACACGTCCTTTTGCCCACAAAATGGGTACTGCTTATGCTTATGAAACCTTATCCCTTAGTCGCCTCTCATCGTATGACAACCACGGCGCACGGGAAGAAATGGGGTGGTCCACAAATATTTTTATTTTTTTCTGGAAAAATCAGAATTTGGCGATTGCCGTTTTATTCCACTAAGCCGTCGAAAGTATTTGATATAATTTACATCATTTAAAATTTACAACTAATCAAATAACTAAATTTTTTAAAATACAATTAATTTTTAATTAATTTAATTAATTAATTAATAATTAATTAATTAATTAAATTAATTTATTGTAATAATTAATTTAATTTTTAATTAATTAATTTCTTATTTTTTTTTTTTCTAAAATTAGTTATTTGATAAATTTGATTATTAAGGGGTCGTCCACAAATTACATAACGCTTAATTCTAGAATTTTTGACCTCTGACAATTTGTGTACGAAGGGGTAAATATCGAGGGTTGTCAGTTGTCACTTAATAAATGATTTCTAAATATTTTGCTCAATAAATGATTTCTATTTCGAGTGAATAAATCAATCGACACCAAAACTTTGCATCGCAAGAGCAAACAGGAAAACTGCAATAATGTACAGTCATGGAACAAAAACTAACAGAATATAAGTAGTAGACTTAGGGTTGCCAAGTAGTAATATTTGGAAAAATGTCAAAATTTCGGGATTTTGGGATTATTTACGGGACACATAAATATTACCTACCTCAATCAAAATTTTACTATTTATTATTAAAATTTAAATGATGATAAAGAAACATAACTTTTTTGGCAAATTAAGAGAATCATGCATGAACATGACATAGGTAACTTATTTGTATGCACATTATATTGTTTACGTTGCGACATGCACTAACTTGGCATTTAATTTCACTGAATCCACCAATTTCTATCCTTAAGAAGTACTCAAGAAAAGTTTTTAAATTCAAACAGGCTACATCAAAGTTCACTCTAATTATTAACTTTGCTTGAGTGAAGTGATTTTGAAACCGCGTGATGATTTTAAATGTCTGTTTTGTTAAGAACTTTAGGAGAAGCTGTTTGTCGAGACATTTTGTATTTTGTCGGGATTCTGGACATCATATGAAATTTCGGGACAATCCAGACGAATCCCAACCATCTGGCAGCCCTAAGTAGACTACCTACTGAGTGCCGACTGATCGGTAATTACATAGAGGTTGACGACCCCTGGTGTGCGGTGAATAAGTTTTACTAGATTCGTTTTGTATACCTAGGTACCTAGACTAGGTAACCTAGGGCGTTGCGAACACTCATTTGTTATTCTACGTTGATAGAATCTTCGTAAGTTTTTTGTTTGTTTTGAAGAATTCATCATCATCAGCCTGCACAAAGACAGAACGTCCCAACAACCTAGATAAATCACTGGCAAAGGCACTTTTAAAAATACAGGAATTTTGTCCCAGAAAGCTTATTTATTCTTATAATTATTATTAGCCATTGATGTCCCATTGCTGGGCTCCCACCGTTCTCTTCAAGAGTATCTGTTCGGCGCATGGATAGGTCATTTCATAAGAAAAAAGATTTCGATCAAAAGAAAAACAGTGATGAAGATGGAGAAAATCTATGTTCAGTTAGGTAAGTATATCCATTCTGAGATTTTTAGGTTTCGTTTTGCGTCTAATTTCTGTCACCAGGGCGCAGGGTAACGTGATCAAATAACTGGTCACCATCCGTAGAGGCAGGTACTATAAATATAAAACCACGTAGGTAAGGTCATTGGCCAAGTTCAAATTACCACAAACAGGCAGCTACCGTTTGAGACGTCGTCAAATTAGTCGAATTATCCAATTACTTAAATTACAGACTACATTTAGGTATTAAAACTCTGAGTTGGGTACTAATTTTGACTTTAAGACGTCTTGGTTTGGATAATAAAATGTAGGCTTCGAGGAAGATGCTGAAGAAGATGGAGAAAAGATGCCTAGCTGAGGTGATTACTTTGGGACTATGACACACTAGAGGAGATTAGAAAGTTGGGCATTTACCCAGCATTGGAGCAATAAACAGGGTGCAATAAAATGACGAAATGGATGGACTGTTTAAAGTATCACTATACAGGGTCGAAATCGCGAAAAAAGAGGAAGCCACAAGAAGGTTTGCAGTTTTGTATGAAAGATATGTTACTTTTTCGCGATTTCGATGATGGTGCCATAGAGAAAGTTGTTCAGTTTGACGGTCTGATATAAAGTGTCTCCCTTATAAAAGTGTCAACATATTAAGGACCCTAGTCACCAAGGCAAAATGTTGATTTTTGTCATGGAATGGAAGCAATCGAATTCCGTGTCCTACCTCCTCGAAAACACATTCCGCTCTGGGAGCGGAGCGCTGTAACTACGAAGCATATTTTGAAAAATAATTTAAACTAGTAGCGTGCTACAGAGGAATCGTGGATCTCACGCTATATTAATTTTGATTCAATGTTCAGTAGGTGCCACAAACGGAGATGATCCAAGATATATTTTTTGTAATTTTTTCCATTCAGAAAAGCGAGGGGAGCGAAGCCCATGCTGCCAAACTTTAAACCTTGATTTACGATTGTCCAACAAAAACATTTTCCTCGAACCCTTTGTCTATGACTAATAGATAAACGTTTGTTTCATAAAAATTCAGAGAAACGCAATTTGCTTGTCTATGATTCACTGAAAGTGGATTAAATCCAAGATTAAATCATGTCGTGACTGTTCAGATTAAAAATATCACCTTTTGAATATAAGATTTGTTGATAAAATATGAATGGAATCTGTGATCTCTTTATTGTTTATAACATAAAACGCATTGTTCTTTGTTCTTGGGTACAATAATTAATTAGGTATTACAAACGAAAGTACCTTGGAAATGTCACTTGACTCTTTCGATGGAAAATTACCGCACTAGGCTCAAGCGGTCAAGCGCGGATCCACCGTCGTTGTGGGCACGGTGGGCATGCCCACAACCCTAATCTGGCCTGGCTAGTAAGGTTCATCAGAATCGGTTCAGTAGTTTAGAATCTGATGTGATATTTTGATGTACAAACAACACATTGACTTTTGTACTTTTCTACTTTACTGTACTTACGCTATGACTGTACTCCCTAAATGACACTGGACAACCTCACCCCCCTGCTCTCAATAAGGGTCACGTGATTTATGGACGCCCGGTAATAGTGAGCCTTGTTAGAACTGTGACCTGAAGAAACCTAGTGACAGTTGAAGCTAAGACTCTGCCCACTCCGTTATGGTTGTGAGACCCGGATCAACTTTGACATAGGGAAGTTAACATTATGACCTTGGCATACAATTTGACCATCTTACAAAAGATCTTTTCAGATTGCAGTCACTCTTTACAAGTGCATTATTATTTTATGCAGCTGCAGGCAATGAATGAGCGGAAAATAACCTAAGCAAAAATTAGTTAACATGTTAGAAAAACATTTTGAACTTGACTTTGTAGTTTATACGGTAATTGCTATTTCGGTGATTTCAAGTATTGTTTTGGTCCAAAAACACACACTTGCGCCACCATAAAATGAGGGACCCACGTGGCCACCTAACCCGCGCGCAAGCGAAACACATCCACTAGCCAACACCCGCCCACATAAATAATGAACGCTTCAAAAATGGCAGATTCAAAAGTCATGACCTCAAATTAATATCTAAGGGCATTTTGGTCTTAGTATTCGGTATGAGTATGACATACCAACGGAATACTTACATTGTAACATACGCTCACTGAGAGTAAACACGACAATGTCAATTCGGACCAAAAATGTCTACGATTTTTGATGAGACTGCACCTATTATAGCTACCTAGTCATATTCATTGAGCGGAACCTTGCCCTGCAGTGGGATCTTTGTAGAACCTACCTCTCTAACAGCTAATCTAAATACAGAAATATTACTAAAACTCACATTGAGACTTGAGACAGGATCCAAAAGTATCAAAACACGTCCGACAAGTAAACAGTAGAAGTAATGACTAATGCAGAATGCTATTGATTGGCAGAGGCCAGTTATGACTGGAATAATCTTTAATTTATCCTTGTAATGTTGCTAATTGTGATCACATTGTAATGTTCGTCAGACCAGTGGACTTTGTTCAGTTTGTCCCCAGTAGTTCCGTGGTGGAAGTTCCATCGTGGAACTATTTTTTTAGGGTTTTCCTACTTAGGGTTCGTCTTTATGCCCTCCGTTACCTATTTTTGAGACACACATACGGAATTCCGGATCAGGATTGTGATTTTTTATAGGATCGCTGAATTATATCGCTGTTGGTTTTCCAATAAAATAAATAAATAATAAATAGTATTTCATTTGACGTAATTATTATTGTGGAGGGCGAAAATCCATACGAAATCCCAATACTGATTCGGAATTCCGACGGAATTCCGTATTGTATGTGGTACCCTTAACCTATTGAATCGTTTGGCAAGAGGACAGATAATAGTAACCCACAATAAAGAAAAAAAAAATAGTTTTTCTAATTTATACCTACAAACTTACACGTTATTGTGAAAGACATGGCGCTGCTTGCGCGATACCATGGTACAATAATATACCTACTGCGCCTGGTATTCTCTTCCGATCATGTGACTGACACAAGCCTACGTCATCATACCCTTTTACCATGTTTAGCGGCCATTTTTTTGTGACGTAGGCTTGTGTCAATCTGGGAATAGAAAACCTTGTTTTTTTAGACTATGCGCGATACTAAAAATATAAACCGCAACCGACCGCAACCCTACTGCACTTTATTAGGGCTGCCATTCATCCGCGGGTTTGCCCAGATTTGTTCTAATTCAGGACTTCTTCTGGGTCTGGGGGTTTTGTTCTGGACAGAGTTTCGGTACTACTAGTGAAACGTGGATGTTCTGAAGTTTCAAAATATCTCTGACTACCTACCCCCTCGGGGAATATAGTCGTGAGCATATGCTTATGCTTATGCTGTTCTAATTTGATTTGAATGGCATCCGGGAGCGTCTGGACGGGGTTTTTAAAAATATTCCGGGCTGAAAACTTGATCATAGGGCTGAAATGAAACCCTGATTCCTCCCGCCCGCCCCGCGCATTTCATGGTTGATTCCTCCCGCCCGCCCCGCGCATTTCATGGTTGATTCCTCCCGCCCGCCCCGCGCATTTCATGGTTGTCCGGGAAAAATTTCAGATTTTACTTTTGCTGTAATGTCCGGCGTTTTCGAAGATATTGTGCGGCGATGGCGATTTTGTGATGGAAGCCCTAACTACGACGTTATGTCGACCCTGACAAAGAATTAAGTATCTTAAAGTGTATTTTAAATTTTTAATAATAATTTTTTTTATTAATGTTCAAATCTTCGTATTCTTTAGAAAAAAAAATAAAAACCCGGCCATGAATCACTTGCGCGGGGAAGTGTTCGCGCGTGCGCAGAATCTCCATCCAAGTCCGTTGCCTAATAAAGTCTAACGAATCAAGCCATTTTAATCTTTATGACGTGGTCTACAAGAATACTGACAAGGGACTACTTATTTGGACATGAATTGTAACAATTAAAAAAATGGCCGCTTGACCATTATGGCGGGAACTATTGTTTCGAACAGCTGACGCGCATCCGGTATTTCAACGTTACCTTTTTGAGTTTTAAGTAGTTATTATGAGAAATTAAAAGGTATTTTCGGTGTTTTTTTGGATGAAGAGACCCTTTTTGGGTTGTTAATGAGACTATTGTTATAATTTTGTTGAAGTTTAACTAAGTTACCTAGGTATTATCTTTCATATTAATCAGTTGAACTATTATGTAAGTAACTGGTTAACTACCATACTAAAACTAACATGACAAACAAACGTCGGTCGTGTGCCACATGAGAGTATTATGATTGCGACCACAGGCGGGTGAAAGAGATAGCGAAAAAGATTTTCTGGAAAGTGTGGCTATATCGCCACAAAGAATAGGACAGGGCTGCTGTGACGTGCAGTGCTATTTCTGGTACCTATACGTACGTACGTATTACATAATAGTTCAATAGTAATTAAACCTAATTATGTACCTATTTAAAAGAAAATCACGAATTAAGTTTGAGTCAGATCTTCTTTTAAGATGCCATGACATGACTTGATTCTATGCTAATAGGTACTTGCATTTTTAATCCAATGCAAATCCAGCTTATACCTACCTACCTAGTGAAAATTGCCCAGTAAAGAGATAGGTAGATTAATAGGTTGTCCACATGATTGATAAGCGAAAAGTTTTTGATCTAAACCATAGTAGATAATAAAGAAGTAGAGAGGAACTTGCATCAAATTGTTTATCTACCATTTTTACTTATCGAAGATTGCAATCGCGTAGGAATTCCATTTTTGAAAGTTAGGGCTGTCAAAACGAATCAAAATTCGAGTCAGTTTAAAAAAATCCGTTATGCAACGAAACGGTAGGTACGTATCATTTACGGATATTTGATATGATTTAAAAAATGAAAGGCATAGCACTAGGTATTCCTTTCTACTACGAGTAGGAACTATTATTATACTATTATTAGGTTTAATCGAGATCGGATAACACCGAATTTTTTTAAAATAGTTTAAATTATTTTGGACAAGAATCATTTTAGGTCTGAAAACAACATACCTGCATAAACTCAAGACCATGTGTGGGTGGTCAAAAACTTAAGTAGCCTTCTCTGCGCCCGGGGTGGTGCGAGGTTCTATAACTGCGCCCTTGAAAAATGATCTGAAGGGTGCGAATTAACAACCATATAGGTACGAAGTTTGAGATAGAAATCAAAAGGTTACCGGAATTGAACATACTTAGACTCAAAACAGGGACTCAATCGTCCTAAGTTTGAACGATACTACCAAAACAAAACCACAACCAAAAACGTTACGTTATGCACAATTCGTATCGCGCAAATTATATTAACGGTAACGATTTAGCTTTTTTTCGGAAGATACGTTGGCGTAACGTTCGACCGCTGTCCAACGAACGTTTTTGATTTAGTTGGTGTCGGGAGAGGTGTATAGAGGTGTATGGAGGTGTATGGAGAGGTGTATGGAGAGGTGTATGAAGAGGTGTATGGAGAGGTGTATGGAGAGGTGTATGGAGGTGTATGGAGGTGTATGGAGAGGTGTATGGAGAGGTGTATGAAGAGGTGTATGGAGAGGTGTATGGAGATGTGTATGGAGAGGTGTATGGAGGTGTATGGAGAGGTGTATGGAGTTGTATGGAGAGGTGTATGGAGTTGTATGAAGAGGTGTATGGAGAGGTGTATGGAGAGGTGTATGGAGAGGTGTATGGAGGTGTATGGAGAGGTGTATGGAGTTGTATGGAGAGGTGTATGGAGTTGTATGAAGAGGTGTATGGAGAGGTGTATGGAGAGGTGTATGGAGAGGTGTATGGAGGTGTATGGAGAGGTGTATGGAGTTGTATGGAGAGGTGTATGGAGTTGTATGAAGAGGTGTATGGAGAGGTGTATGGAGAGGTGTATGGAGGTGTATGGAGAGGTGTATGGAGTTGTATGGAGAGGTGTATGGAGTTGTATGAAGAGGTGTATGGAGAGGTGTATGGAGAGGTGTATGGAGAGGTGTATGGAGGTGTATGGAGAGGTGTATGGAGTTGTATGGAGAGGTGTATGGAGTTGTATGGAGAGGTGTATGGAGGTGTATGAAGAGGTGTATGGAGAGGTGTATGGAGAGGTGTATGGAGGTGTATGGAGAGGTGTATGGAGAGGTGTATGGAGAGGTGTATGGAGAGGTGTATGGAGGTGTATGGAGAGGTGTATGGAGAGGTGTATGGAGAGGTGTATGGAGGTGTATGGAGTGGTGTATGGAGTTGTATGGACAGGTGTATGGAGTTGTATGGAGAGGTGTATGGAGGTGTATGAAGAGGTGTATGGAGGTGTATGGAGAGGTGTATGGAGAGGTGTATGGAGAGGTGTATGGAGAGGTGTATGGAGGTGTATGGAGAGGTGTATGGAGTTGTATGGAGAGGTGTATGGAGAGGTGTATGGAGAGGTATGGAGAGGTGTATGGAGAGGTGTATGGAGGTGTATGGAGAGGTGTATGGAGAAGTATGGAGAGGTGTATGGAGAGGTATGGAGAGGTGTATGGAGAGGTGTATGAAGGTGTATGGAGAGGTGTATGGAGCTATGGAGAGGTGTATGGAGGTGTATGGAGGTGTATGGTAGTGTATGGAGAGGTGTATGGAGGTGTATGGAGGTGTATGGAGAGGTGTATGGAGGTGTATGGAGGTGTATGGAGAGGTGTATGGAGGTGTATGGAGAGGTGTATGGAGAGGTGTATGGAGAGGTGTATGGAGAGGTGTATGGAGAGGTATGGAGAGGTGTATGGAGAGGTGTATGGAGGTGTATGGAGAGGTGTATGGAGAAGTATGGAGAGGTGTATGGAGAGGTGTATGGAGAGGTGTATGAAGGTGGATGGAGAGGTGTATGGAGCTATGGAGAGGTGTATGGAGGTGTATAGAGGTGTATGGAGGTGTATGGAGAGGTGTATGGAGGTGTATGGAGGTGTATGGAGAGGTGTATGGAGGTGTATGGAGGTGTATGGAGAGGTGTATGGAGGTGTATGGAGGTGTATGGAGGTGTATGGAGGTGGTTGGAGGTGTATGGAGGTGTATGGAGAGGTGTATGGAGGTGTATGGAGCTATGGAGAGGTGTATGGAGAGGTGTATGGAGAGGTGTATGGAGAGGTGTATGGAGAGGTGTATGGAGAGGTGTATGGAGGTGTATGGAGGTGTATAGAGGTGTATGGAGGTGTATGGAGAGGTGTATGGAGGTGTATGGAGGTGTATGGAGAGGTGTATGGAGGTGTATGGAGGTGTATGGAGAGGTGTATGGAGGTGTATGGAGGTGTATGGAGGTGTATGGAGGTGGTTGGAGGTGTATGGAGGTGTATGGAGAGGTGTATGGAGGTGTATGGAGCTATGGAGAGGTGTATGGAGAGGTGTATGGAGCTATGGAGAGGTGTATGGAGAGGTGTATGGAGAAGTATGGAGAGGTGTATGGAGAGGTGTATGGAGGTGTATGGAGAGGTGTATGGAGAGGTGTATGGAGGTGTATGGAGAGGTGTATGGAGAGGTGTATGGAGAGGTGTATTGAGAGGTGTATGGAGAAGTATGGAGAGGTGTATGGAGAGGTATGGAGAGGTGTATGAAGGTGTATGGAGAGGTGTATGGAGCTATGGAGAGGTGTATGGAGGTGTATGGAGGTGTATGGAGGTGTATGGAGGTGTATGGAGGTGTATGGAGGTGTATGGAGAGGTGTATGGAGGTGTATGGAGGTGTATGGAGAGGTGTATGGAGGTGTATGGTGGTGTATGGAGGTGTATGGAGGTGGTTGGAGGTGTATGGAGGTGTATGGAGAGGTGTATGGAGGTGTATGGAGCTATGGAGAGGTGTATGGAGAGGTGTATGGAGAGGTGTATGGAGAGGTGTATGGAGAGGTGTATGGAGAGGTGTATGGAGAGGTGTATGGAGAGGTGTATGGAGAAGTATGGAGAGGTGTATGGAGGTGTATGGAGAGGTGTATGGAACTATGGAGAGGTGTATGGAGGTGTATGGAGGTGTATGGAGAGGTGTATGGAGGTGTATGGAGGTGTATGGAGAGGTGTATGGAGGTGTATGGAGAGGTGTATGAAGGTGTATGGAGGTGTATGGAGGTGTTTGGAGGTGTATGTAGAGGTGTATGGAGGTGTATGGAGAGGTGTATGGAGGTGTATGGAGCTATGGAGAGGTGTATGGAGAGGTGTATGAAGGTGTATGGAGAGCTGTATGGAGCTATGGAGAGGTGTATGGAGGTGTATGGAGGTGTATGGAGGTGTTTGGAGGTGTATGTAGAGGTGTATGGAGGTGTATGGAGAGGTGTATGGAGGTGTATGGAGCTATGGAGAGGTGTATGGAGAGGTGTATGAAGGTGTATGGAGAGCTGTATGGAGCTATGGAGAGGTGTATGGAGGTGTATGGAGGTGCACGCACGTCATGCTTTGGTAACGTCGACTATTTAACCGTTCAGAAAAAAATAGCGCGATAGCATTTTTACATCAGCTAAACCAAATCTAAACCAAAACTAAACCAAAGCCATAAACGTTCCGTCCGAATGGTAAAACCGTATAAAACAGCGCAATCGAGGCCCAGTTGTGGGCGGTTTAAGGTCCATTTGCCTAAGCATGCTTAAACCACTATTCAAAGGTTTGTGCGAGCGAAGCGAGCTCGATATTTCACACACTATTGGCTTATGCATGCTAAAACCACTATTATATTCAATACAATCGGAAAGAAACAGGGTGGCCTATGCTAGAACTGGGTGACCACATGGTTCACTACAAATATAAACAAAATCTTAAAATAGGTACCTATTCGATTTATTTATAGCAGCCGTATAATTTTTATTGTTTCGTTCAGATATCTGACATGACTATCAAGCTCTAGTGACGTGAAAATAACGGCCGATAACGGTCAACTCAGTTAATAATAACGTAATGACGATGATTATTATTATTCGCGAATTGTGAGACAATTAGATATGAAATCTGTGAAATTATACTTAGATGACAGCCCGGTACCTTGTCTACAAATTATTTGTAAGCAATTGTTTTATTTTCTTTGTTATAAAGTGGATTAGAAATGAGATACTTTCAACTGATGTTTGATTGAACAGTAAATAAAATTAAACATCAACTGGAATCTCACGAAACCAAATGACAAAAAAAGTTCTGTTAGTGAATCTAAAGTTTTTTGTGAGGACGGATATACAGAATGTAAACTCAAATGCATTACATATAGTATAAGAGATAAGTGTACTTTTTGCAACCATCAGCAGCAAGGCTGATTCAGTGTCTATGGGGTGTAGAGCATCTCTGTGATGGGGACGGACCAGGTCTGCCTGCATAACTCCAGTCGGTTTAGGAGTTACTGATGTTTATGTCTGTAAAAAATTTACGATCAGCGGCAAGGCTGATCATATGATATTGTTGCAGTATGCACTGTTGCCATGTGAACAGTACAAAAACTGTCAAGTTCTGTCAGTCGGTTTAGGAGATAAAGCCAGTCAAAGTTCCGACCTTTGAACGACTGTATCTCCTAAACCGACTGATGAACCATGTCAGTTTTTATACTGTCCACATAGCTACAGTGCATAGGTACTTCATACGATCAGCCTTGCAGCTGATCGTAAATTTTTTACAAGCCTTTAATCATCAGTAAACTGACTGGAGTTATGCAGGCAGACCTGGTCTATCCCTATCACAGAGATGCTCTACACCCCATAAACACTGAATCAGCCTTGCTGCTGATGGTTGCAAAAAGTACACTTATCTCTCGGAATAATACGTAAAGGAGTGCTTCAAACCATCAAACTGAACAACTTTTACTAGGGCAACTATTTTAAAATGACGAAAAAAAAATCTGCTGTTTTGTTGAAAACGTCAATAGCTAAACTACTCGGTCAGTGTATGAAACAGCTAATATTGCTGGCAGTTAAAGTAATGTTTTTGATCACCTCAAAAAGTAATACCGTCGTGAGTTTATGTCTTTATGTTAATTAAAAAATGTTGTTCCAGTTTTAATGATGCGATTCCGGTTATTTTTTATAATTTCATACAAACTACAAACGGAGACTTAATGAAAATTACTTTTAGTCCAATTTTGTGCAATATCCAAGAGCTCAATTCCAGTGCACAAGTAATTAACGCTTTCGTACTAATTATATTTATTTTCTCAGTTTAAAACAAGAAGTAACTTGTTATTATATTATCAGTAGGGCAACGAACTCGAGTTCAAGACTCAATTTTAATTGATACACGGAAATTGGTCTGGAGAGTAGATTACTAGCGAAATTTTACGATAGTCGATAAATAAGGCAGCTTCCTGCTTAAAAGCATTCAAAACGACCATTTATAATGGTTTACGTACCTACGTAAACTCACAACCTACAGGGTGTTGGGGTAAATAGTTGCATTACTTTAATGGGTGATTACCCATGATACTGAACAACTTTCCCAAAGAAACCTATAGGAAATTCGTAAAAAATATTTTGGACTTCCCATACTAAATGCAATCAGCTGATCGAACTTTTGTATGATAACTCGTTTTTTTTTGCGAATTTCCTATAGGTTTCCTTAGGGAAAGTTGTTCAGTATCATGGGTGCAATCACACATTAAAGTAATGCAACTGTTTACCCAAACACCCTGTATAACCCATTTCGGAGTGGTCAGAAGCTTAGTAGTAGTAAATCCCACTCGTAATGTTTCTTTACAATATACTAAGTAGGTATAATAAAAAAGATGGTAGATGTTACTTTAAATTTTAATCAATAAAATAATGAAATGAATAAAAAAGTCTAATCTGAAGTTGTAGAGTAAAAAGTCATCCAATGAATAGCGAAGATTCTGGCCCTGTGCCCAGACTTTCGATGTTCGATTTACCGCCACTGTTTTGGTCCGCACTTCATTGTAATAGAGTTGACATTGGAACGAAAATCTCCACGCAATTGCGAAGTTCGAATGTGCGAGCAGAGGCCCAGATCACCCCGAAAAGGAATACAGTCGTGAGTTTATGGAAGTAAGAAAAGTTTGTTTGGTACTGATATAAATTGCTAAAACATTGTTGCTTTTGAAATTACAAGAAAAAGCTTTGCTAAGAATCGCGTAAGTATAAAAAACGTCCAAAATTAGATTCGATAAAAACATAAAGTTAGGCGACTTAGGCGACACTTAAAATTTCGTGGACTTTTGCTGTATGTTGTTTAGCATATAATTTATTTAAAAACATAATTTATGTCCTTTTATTGGGGAAAAAGATTTTACTTATTTTCCTCTATTGCTTTTTGAAATAACAAAGCCGCAATTTAGCAAAATTAATAACCACACATCGAATTCAGTGCTTGAATAATTTCCTATTTTAATCAAGTCTCCCATAGGGTTAAGCAGAAAACGAAAAAAAATACCGTAACGGTGAAATAATCTAAAAATGTAAGTGTTGGCGCTCGGCTGTTAGAAAGCATATCATTTGCCTTGCTCTAATAAAAAAGTGCAAAAAGCGTACAATCACGACCGTTACTTAGGTATTAGACACGAAAGCAGATCTTTGCCGCTTCGACTTTAAGAAAGTTTTTAGGCTGACTTTAGACTTGAAAAAAAAAGTTTTGGTAAAAACGAGAAAAAAGGAACTTCAGTACCTAAAAAAAACATCACCCTTCTTCTGGCACAGTCGGGTAGTAACTAATCTAAAACATGGATAACATTTTTTTTAAGTATTTGTTCATCCATAATTTGTATTGAAAGGATTTCATCAATGTGATGTACCTACCTTCTAAATACGATTTTTTGTTGTCAAAAAGTAATTTCAATCTCAAAATTTATTTTATTAACTGATTTATAATGCCATAGGCAAAACAGTTAAAAATGTCTATAGCAGGCAATACACCTTCATGTTATTAACAGCTATGGACACTTTAACTCTAGTTGAATGGAAAAAAAAGGAAAAAAAATATGTTAAGTACTTATAAATAATTTAAAAATTAATTTTAATATTGTGTGTTGATTGGAATCCTTTCATTCATTACCCGAAAAAATAATTCAAAATAGATTGTTGTTATAATTTTTCGGATATCTCACAAAAAACCGAAAAAATCCGTTAGTTCACATCCCTAGCATAAAAGGAATATTATGCCATAGTGTATTTTATTTACACTATGATTATGCAGTCAGCAGTTTGACTAATAAAGTAAGAAGGAAAAACAATATCGTTGAATCAGCAAAATTGTGAAGACTAAAATACCTAACTTACAAATAAAACTGTGTCAATAATCTAAAACTTATTACCTACTATCGTATTGAGAGTGATTGAGATAAGATTTAGATCATTGATACAATAAAAATCATCAACAAGTATAAAATTGCAAAGTGCATGCAAAAGATGTCATTAATACGGTAGTTTTTTTTGATGCGGTAGATTACAAATAAGTCGAACTAAACTTATTTTTTTTAATTAGGAACCACACAATAATCTATGCCTATTTTAAAAATAGAACCAACGATTATTTAGTTTTTAGGGAATAAAAAAATAAAAACTCACTTTGGCGCCAATCTGGTTCCCGCACTGTCCGGCCTGAAGATGCACAATTTCCCTCATATTTGTGTGATTATTTGAATTAATAACTTAATTAACTAGGTACTCGTTCAATTTGTCCTAGACGTTCAACTCGTTCCCGCCTCAGCCGTTCTTTGCCGACTGATCGAGGGAAGTGAAAATGAAATAAAAGGAATAGCGGACGAATGTTGTCGCTCGGGGTGTGTGTGGCGCGTTGGTAAATTTAACCAGGTTTAGGGGTAAATTCGTGATTCATAATCAAATCAAATACAATTTTTGTTTAGTTATTTGTCCTAGAGGCTTTGAGTATTGCCTAGAGGTGAACTAGAGGCTGGCTAGCAGGATAATAAAAAATGTAGAGGAAAAGAACACAGATGTTCAAAGTCATATCTTATAGTCATTACATTAATGAGCAATTAGCACGAGTTAATTATGATTAGAAAAGTGTCGTTAGAATATTATTATTATAAATCAATTAAAAAATAATTGCTTCTGAAATTAAATTCAAATTTAAAACTGGCCAATGCCAAGGATTAAAATTACAAATCAAATAAAAGAGTTAAGTTGTGTGAATGTGCGTCGATCGGTTCATTAGTGATTGATACTCTGATAAACTCATGAAAGTTTTCCGTTAAATTATAATAAAATAATACTACCTTTGTTCCTGCACGCAACAAATCCTTATAATAGTATTTAAGACTACA
This sequence comes from Agonopterix subpropinquella, assembly GCA_922987775.1. Taxonomy (NCBI): domain Eukaryota; kingdom Metazoa; phylum Arthropoda; class Insecta; order Lepidoptera; family Depressariidae; genus Agonopterix; species Agonopterix subpropinquella. The sequence continues at coordinate 1,657,613 of OV277694.1, read as the reverse complement.
GCAGACTAGAGCAGAATTCAGTAGAGTGTAGATTTATGAAAATAAATTTGTTTGAGATAAGTACCAAGACGATGAAGTCACCTTAGACTATAGACCATCGTTAAAAATCATGTCGAGTTAAATGGGGTATCAACAGTGAATGTTGTCTGTATTTGCGTTCACTGGGTATCAAAGTTGGAGAGACTGGTTTGTCAAACACATAATATTTTATAAATTCTACCAATCCCAAAGGAGCGTACCGGGCTAGGTGTGAGTATTATGTATAAAAGAGTACTTATAAAAGAGTTTCGGAACTGTCTGACTAACAGAAAACACACGGCCGCTAAAGATAGAAACATGAAATTTGGAATATATATTCTACAGAGGATGTAGTTGTAGGGGTGCACTAAGAAAGGATTTTTCGAAAATCGACCACATAAAGGTGTAGGTAATCCACGCCGACCAAGTCGTTGGTCAACAGCTCGTTTATGTAAGTTAGGAAGGACATTTTAAACAATTATTTTTGTAAACATTTAGATTTTAGTTCACTTAAGTCTCCTATCTGCACACATAGAATTACCCCGAACACAAATCAGGGTAATAAATTTTTCTGCACTGGCAACACAAAGTGAATGATTCACCGCAAGTTCAAGCACGTTCAAGCGGCGGCCGGCCGGCGCAATGGTACCATAAATTAATTCAACGCTAATTACTATCCACTGCATTTTTTAGCTCTTTAGTGCTTTCCGCTGGAAGTTTAGTTCTTCGGTCTTAGTTTGTCCTTTCGACACTGCTTGGAGCACCTTTACACCTATTACAGAAAGAGCAACTTAGGACAAATAAATCATCATCATCATCATCTCAGCCGATGTACGTCCACTGCTGGACATAGGCCTCCCCCAAGGATCGCCACAACGACCGGTCCTGCGCCGCCCTCATTCAACGGGTTCCCGCCGCCTTCACCAGGTCGTCGGTCCACCTTTATGAACACAGTTGCATTACTTTAAGGGGTGATTATACCCAACATTTCATAAGAAACTTAGGTATAAGTAAGGTAAAAAAAAAGTAAAAAAATTTTGGACTGTCTTAAATTCTTACTAATAAAATACAATCAGCAGATCGAACGTCTCGTTTGTTTGTTGGAATTGGAACCGTTTTTGCGAATTTCCCTTTTTGTCTTTTGGGAAATATTTTCATTAGGTGTCATGTTCATGATTACAATCACCCTACAATCAGTCAATCACCCATTAAAGTTATGCAACTGTCTACCTCTACTTTTTTACTAAAATGCACTGTGGTTAGCAACAAGTGGATATTTAATTTAGGTATCAAATAGCCCAGGCCAGACGTCCTAGGTATAATTATGGAGCTAACTGTTCCTACCGGTAATTCAGCCCAAATCCGCGTAATGGCCGCTAAACAATAGGCTGTCTCCGATGGCGAAATGGCGCCATTTTTACTGTCAATTTGACACACGCCGCAAAAATAGGGTTGTCGATATGATGACTACTATAGTCCCCAAAAGGTTATTTTGAGATAGGGGAACGTCGTAGGTACCCATACCATACTACGTGAGGGGGGAGGGGGATCTTCAAAGGGGGTAAAAATGGGTCACGTAGTATGGGTACGTTCCCTAGGTAGGTAGGTATTCGAAATAAAATGAGACACGTACTAGTTGTTCATTTTATCTACAATCGATAAACGATTTTTAATTACTATACTTACGTTTTTTTTTACTTTCGATGAAAGTCGGTTTAATATTAATTGCCTTGTGATAAAAATAATGAAATTAATAAATTAAACTGATATCTACATCTCCTTTCGTGTCAGCATGAGCTATATCGCATGACAATCACTCAACATGACATCGACTAAGATAAAGACAAAGTTGAATGATTAATAATTTAAATGTAAGTTTGTATAACAGGGTGTTAGGGTACACAGTTGCATTACTTTAAAGGGTTATTATACCCATGATACGGAACAACTTTCCTGTAGGAAATTATCCAAAAAAAATGGGACTTTCCATACTAAATGCAATCAGCAGATCCAATGTTTGTACGAAAAGTTGTCTTTTTTTTTTGCGAATTTCACTTTGTTTCTTTTCGGAAAGTTGTTCAGTATCATGGGTACAATAGACGGAGATCCGACCCTAAAATTATGCACCTATTCCTTAGGCGAACGAAATGTAATTCTAGTGTATGTTTATACAGGGGTTAATTCAACGCCACCAAGTTGCCTAAAAAAATCTTGCCGCAAGTGCCTTTTCCATTATAATTTTTGGTATAACTTTTTCCACGTGTCTGTTAGGGAAGTGAATGAGGTGCCATCAGAAGGAGACTGATCTAAAGTACTTTAAAAACTAGGGTTGCCACTAGGGTTGCCAACCGTCCCGCGAGAGGCGGGACGTCCCGTTTCTAGACCCGAGGATGCGTCCCGCGAATGATGTGTGCGGGACGCCAATTGTCCCGTTTTCTGGCTAACCTTTCGGGCAGAAGATGTGAACCTCAGTTGACTCAGAAGAGTTGATTTAAAACTTTGTTTCTTTTCTAATAATGCCATCTTTTTTAAATGATCTAAAGATTTATTAATTTTCTGTTATGTTTGTTAGATCACAGAAGAACAAGTTTACCTAATTGACCGATTTTCGTTTCCGATTCAAAAGCTCCTAATAAAATGTACAAAAACTGTAACAATACAGTTTAACTCATTGTTTTATTATTTCCCTTATTGATTTAATTGTTTTTTTTTTTTTCGATTTCTTATACTTTGACAGCTAGGTCCCGCTTTTTTAAGCCACGTCCCGCATCTTGGTTGCAAATTTCCCGCTAATCCGTGCACTAGGGTTGGCAGCCCTAGTTGCCACCTCTCAATCTGCCGCAAGACTAGGGTTGCCAGATTCAAAAATGACATATTTGGACCTGGCAACCCTATAGTTGCGGCAGATTGAGAGGTGGCAACCCTAGTTTTTAAAGTACTTTAGATCAGTCTCCTTCTGATGGCACCTCATTCACTTCCCTAACAGACACGTGGAAAAAGTTATACCAAAAATTATAATGGAAAAGGCACTTGCGGCAAGATTTTTTTAGGCAACTTGGTAGCGTTGAATTAACCCCTGTATAAACATACACTAGAATTACATTTCGTTCGCCTAAGGAATAGGTGCATAATTTTACGATCGGATCTCGGACTACAATAACTCCTTAAAAGTAGGTAATGCAACTGTTTACCCTAACACCCTGTATTTTGGTTGTGGTTATTCCAGAAACCTCGGATAATATAAGATAAAGTTAAATATTCTTTGTTTCTTTATTTCTTTTCTCGGAATAGGAGGAAACATTGCAAGGTTAAAATGTAACACAATTTTAATGGTTCACATTTTGTTTAAAATAACATAACAAAGTGACATCCCTGAATTTTTACATCGATTCTATTAAAAAGTAATTTCGCAACAAAATGGCGATATGTTAAATAACAGCAGACTCTTAAAATTAAGATATTAGCAATATTTGAATCTAGTTTAATTTAAATTAGTTTTATATCAGACCGGAACACTAATCTAGACACTGAAAAGAATCGGTCAAGAGCGAGTTGGGCTCGCGTTCCGAGGGTTCCGTCTCCGATATCAAGCGCCATCCAATGCGACGTTTTTTTTGGAAATGTTCTTTAATTTGTTTAGATATAAAAAATACTTACGGGCAGCACAATAGGCTCGGTGCCTTAAGAAGCAGAATTGTGAAGAACTGCCAAAAAAATATATCGATTTGATACAACACACTATCACTATCAAGTGAATTTTATTTCATTTCCTCTTACGTGACGTGACCAGACGTATAAAACTGTCTCGAATTTAAAATACCCTCGACGACAGCAGGATTTCCGAACCAATTCGAATACGGAACCCCAAAAAAGAAAGTCCACAGATATCTTTGTAGTGTACAGCAATAAAGAGTAGTTAATGCGGAAAGCGCCGGTAGCGCCATCTATCGGCTGGTGCGGTCTGTGGTCAATATCTATCGTTCATTCGCTCGGTATTCGTGCACCGACCGCCGTGCTGTGCGGACGTGCGCTAGTCACATTACTAGTGAAGACTATATCTGTGTTTCATTATATACATCAACCTCAACCAACCCTTAGTAGAAATGTGTATTCTACATTGGCGACGACGGGATTCGAAATTCACGTGAGTAAAGTGTTTATCAGTTTGTTGAGGGTTGAAAATTAAAAAATACAAACGGTGCCAACGAAATAAAATCCACCCCCAGTTAAGGAAGCTAAGCGAGTTATTTAAACACAATCGAAGACGGTTTCTACTGGCGTTGCTTTGTTTGTTGCCTAAAAAGTTACACAGTGTTAAAATATATTTCAAAAGAAAAGTAAAAATAGTTTTGTCCCGATTTTAAATCGTTTATTTGGAATTAACTTAATTATCTGGTTTCTGCTAGCATTGCTTTGTTTTTGCCTTTGCCTAGTGATAAAAATATATTTCAAAAGAAAAGAAAAAATAGTTTTTTGTCCCGATTTTAAATCGTTTATTTGGAATTATCTACATACTGTATTTCTTTTCCCACATGTCGACCATCGAATGCTGGAGGAAAGAGGGGAGACCAGACAGGAGGGAGGTGTGGGACAACACGGGACGACGCGGCGCCTAGGATGAACAAATGTACGCCAGCGCCAGCTGTGGACATCAATCTTTAAGGTCACGTAATCATTCCTTATTACTTTAAACGATTGAAAGAATTTATTCAAGTCCGTAGCTCCAGGCTCACTGCCCGTCACACGTGACTGGACGGAGTTCCGGTGCTGGTGGGGCAAGGGTGTTCTGGGGTTTCTGAGTCTCTGACTGCTCCTCGGGGAGTGTACTCGTGAGCATATACTAATGCATGCTTGTAGTCCGTCATTATGCCCTAATGGGTATCCAAAATACGCGCATTAACCTCTCATATGCCGGAAAAGCCTGACACAATAGAAATAAATGGTTTTCATCATGCTGATGCGCGTTCCTGCATACCAAAGGTTAAGAATAGTGTCTTGATTCGAGACAAACAGGATTAGGTAACCAAGATATGCCAAGTGAGTTTATTCCAATAGTTTTTTATACTTATATTGACACATTGTCATTTTTAAGTAATTGTCTTACTTCGTAGTTGTGATGGTCTCTAATAAAAGTTACTTATTACCATTATGCGTACCGAACATTCTACGTATGAACATTCGGCGTAACCGATGTTCGGCGTAACGAACATTCGACGCCACGAACATTCGGCAAACGAACTTTCGGCGTAACGAACATTCGGTGTAACGAACATTCGGCGTAACGAACATTCGGCGTCACGAACATTTGACGTAACGAACGTTCTGAGTAACGTACATTCGACTTAACGAACATTCGGCGTAACGAACATTTGGCGTAACGAACATTCTGATGTCACAAAAAATTTAAGTTGTAATCCAAAGTTTTACGTTTTGAACGTTTTACTTATTGGACATTCTCAGTGTAGGTATGCGAGAACAATAATAATATACAACACTTTCGGAGCTTATTTGGTGGTACTAGTTCATGAAAATATTTCAATTCAAACATCAATAGTACCAACATAATTACCGATCATCATCATCATCATCCGATTTGTTACCGGAACTTGTTTGACGTATTCTATACTTTATAGAACTTCAATTCAGTAACCTTACGTTGATCTTATCTTTGCAACATTGTTGTTAATGTCATAATTATGGATATAATTACTCCAGGTGAAACTAATTAGTTTCTTTGGCTATTTGAGCAAGGAATTTTACATTTTAAGGATCAATGTAAATTCAGACAATTATTTACAAAAAGTATTAGAAAATGATTAGGTGATTTCTTATTAAATTTAGTATTTCTGGAAATACCTACTCACATTTTAACAAGAAACATTTCATCTCAGTTGAGAGAAGATTAATAACTATATCATATTCAAGCATCATAACATTCATGACCAAACCGATAATACTGGTTAACAATTTTGTTCGCAGATTGTATGTTCCTAGATGTCACAGAAAAACCAGCCTTCAACAGGACGACTGCTAAGGCGCCGATTGAACCATACCTCCTTGCTTTAGTGCTTAATAAAGAGAAAATGTCTCCAATTAATAGCTAAGAGGTTTGAAATGGTCAGGGTGATTACTCTCATATTGTCAGCTTGTAGCTGGTTAATGGTTAGTGCTTTACCATGTACAACAAACAGTTACAAACAGTACAGTTGGTCATTCAATTGACATTGGCAGCTTTTAGCTGGTCATTCAATTGACATTAGAAACTTGTAGCAGGTCATTCAATTGACATTAGCATCTTTCAGCTGGTCATTCAATTGACATAGGCAGCTTTTAGCTGATCATTCAATTGACATTAGCATCTTTCAGCTGGTCATTTAATTGACATTAGCAACTTGTAGCTGGTTATTCAGTCATTCAATTGACATAAGCCGCTTTTAGCTGGTTATTCAATTGACATTAGAAACTTGTAGCTGGTCATTCAATTGACATTAGCATCTTTCAGCTGGTCATTTAATTGACATTAGCATCTTTCAGCTGGTCATTTAATTGACATTAGCAACTTGTAGCTGGTCATTCAATTGACATTAGCAACTTTCAGCTGTTCATTTAATTGACATTAGCAACTTGTAGCTGGTCATTCAATTGACATTTGCAACTTTTAGCTGGGCATCAAATGCTATCAAATTTACTATCAGCAGCTTGTAGTTGGTCATTCAGATGACAAGTCAAATAAATAAAATAATTATTAGCAACTTGCAGATGGTCATTCAATTGAAAAAAAACTGTTATTTCATTATCAGCACCTTGTAGTTGGTCATTCAAATGACAAGTCAAATAAATTATTATAAGCAGCTCGTAGTTGGTCATTCAGATGACAAGTCAAATAAGTAATTATTAGCAGCTTGTAGTTGGTCATTCCATTGACATTAATATAAGGAATTAATGACTTATTGCTCTTTCTTCTTTGCATAGATAAAATCTGTATCTTACCTAATCACTGCAGGCACTGCACTGTTAATTTATTCATTTGTATGTGTTAAAGTATACTACACTGTACTTGAACCAAATCGGTTAGTTATAAATTCATAATATTTTAAATAAAGAATATAATTTCAGTGCAAGCAAGTCAAAAAACTAAATGATTTGCAGTTCTGTAATAATATTACGCCACGCAATTAAGTTGAAACAACAGTTGCACTTAATTCATGTACATTGTAATTAAAAATAGCATTATTTTTTTTAAAGCCTACCAAATGATATAACTGTATGTTTCGTAAAAGGAAAACATTATTAGTGTTTAAATAATAAGTAAGTAACTAATGTTTCAGATACATACCTAAGTATACCTTACATTAGACAATATTTTCATGAGTTTCATGACGTTACATGTAACTAACAACTAATTGCTAAATTGGTTATAGTTTATTTTATTGTTATTGTTATAGAAATGTATGTATGTATAAGGGAAATTAATTATAATAACTTATTCACTGTTGAATGGCAGGAAATATTATGCCAATTTATAAAATTTATTTGGAATACTGCTTTAGTGACTGAATACTTATGTATAGCAGACAAAATAACTCATAGGGTAGACCACCATCAGACCCTTTGCTAAAACAATATTCGTGAGTACCAAGATAGCGGAATCAAATCTCAAGTTTCTAGTCTAGCATACTGTTGTAGTAGGCTAGACTTCTTTTTATTTTTGGTTTATGGACGGAATGACTTACCAAATGGTGAGAGAATGACAAGCTTTTCAACCACAAAAATTTATTCCAATATTAGGACATACCTAATGGGGTAGAACTTTTTACAGACAAAAGGGGAAATAGATGAATAAGACAGGGCGTTGGCTGAAATTGTGCTCGTGACATAGAGCCCTAAATGAGAGCGACAGTAATGTGTGGACTCTGATTTTTTACTTGCCCGTAACATTAAATTGTGACTGCGTATTAAATTGCGAATCTTTTGAGTAATTGCAACACCGTCAAAGATCAGCATTAAAGTGGGTCAAAGAACATTTAATTAAATTATTACGATTATTATTTTATTTAGGTATCAGCATTTTATCTGTATAGGTTGAGTAAAATAGTATCTATTTATTAAACGGGTCCATTAAATTGAAACTGCTGATTTCTCAAAACTAGTCTAGTCGACTAACTAAAGGTAACTACTGTACATAGCTGGTAACGAAAGCGACCTAGTGTACCTTACTTAATATTGTTGTCAGTCAGCGTTATATCAGCATTCATGAAACTGTAAAATTATATGGGTTATAGGACATGCAACTATGAAGTTGTTAGCGAAAGCTAAAATATCATGCAACAATAAAATGATATGGGTTACAGAGCCATGCAACTATCAACTTGTTAGCAAAAGCTAAAGGGTCATGCAAATAAAATAGCTGTGAGTGCTTAATTGCAATGGCTGGCACCCGCCAGAATATTTTGAGTGCATAAGTGTATGTGCTTATCACAGATTCACTCTTTTGTCCTTACCTCCTTAATTTGATAAAACGGAAATGGATACGATCTTGAAGCAGTGACTTTGACTAGTAGTTAGCCAAAATAAATAAATAAGAGATAATAAAGATCTATGGAACGTTATTTTTGTAGGTTTACTTACACCTATCAATAGAAAAATATTTTTACAGGGAAGGGATAGTATAGAACAGAAGTAACAATAACTGAAATGTGTTAATATAATGAGATTGTAATTTCCATAAACATTGTTTATCGTTGAATTTGGTGTTTGACAATTTCAGATCAATATTTGATAAATATCTATTTTCTGTAAACAAATTAGTCTCAATAACTTATTCGTAATCTGTTTAATGTAATAGCATTGATAACAGTCAACACTGTATTGTAAATAAGATTTAAGAGATTAGCTAAACTGTGGAGTTTCTTGCGCCGCTTCTTCTCCACGGGCTATACCTTCCGAAGCGGTGGTAGATTCGAGTAAACGTAAAAAATAAATTAAAACAAGAAAGGGATGTAGTGTACAGCAATAAAGAGTAGTTAATGCGGAAAGCGCCGGTAGCGCCATCTATCGGCTGGTGCGGTCTGTGGTCAATATCTATCGTTCATTCGCTCGGTATTCGTGCACCGACCGCCGTGCTGTGCGGACGTGCGCTAGTCACATTACTAGTGAAGACTATATCTGTGTTTCATTATATACATCAACCTCAACCAACCCTTAGTAGAAATGTGTATTCTACAATCTTAATTTTATATTCGATTAAAAATGAGTGACAGATTATAAAAATTAAAAATGTCTGGCGTCTGTCATCGGCCGGTCGCCATTATTGTAGTGGTCCCGTAGAGAATTGGCAGTTTCACTAATTTCTCTATTGTGCGGTTTGAATGTGGTTAATCCCTTGACGTTAATGTCACGTCTAGATTTTCTAATAAATCGCCATATTGGAAATTAGGGGGCGACCATTAATTACGTGAGCGTAAAATAGGGGGTTTTGGGGGGAGAATGTTCCAGCAAAATCTCACCAAAATCATTTAAAGGTGGGTAAATGAAAATGAGAGTTGGGAGGGGGGGGGGGGGGGGGGGGTCACGTCATTATTGGAAGTCCCTTCAATTATTGTCCGGCCAGTACAACAAGTCAAACTTTAACTGCTGACGACCTACGTGGTAGGTCAGCGACAAATGGGCCGCAGTGCGCACCACTCAAACCTTGAGTCAGAATTGTATAGCATTCCACAGTGTTAGCACTGCGCGAGTAGGTATCATTGTTTTGAGCTTAGCAGCGAAAGTGTTAAAAGGATGCTAATGATATCAATTTCTAGTGTATCAAACTATCTGTCGGTTAAACTAACAAGAACTTACTCATAAGTGGTGAAACAAGCCCTAAGTACAGGGTGAAATTGATATCATTAGCATCCTTTTAAACTAAGAGTCTACCCATCAAACTGAACAACTTTTACTATGGGAGCGAACTGATCGGAGCAACTAAAAAATCTGCTGTCCCCTACTAAACTGCAATGACTACTCGACTCAAATGTATGCAACAGCTAATTTTTTTTTTGGTCAGATCTGTTTGCTCCCATAGTAAAAGTTGTTCAGTTTGACGGGTAGACTCTTAGTTTAACACTTTAACTGCTGACGACCTACGTGGTAGGTCAGCGACAAATGGGCCGCAGTGTGCACTGCGCGAGTAGGTATCATTGTTTTGAGCTTAGCAGCGAAAGTGTTAAAAGGATGCTAATGATATCAATTTCACACTGTATATGTCAAACTGTCTGTCGGTTAAGCTAACAAGAACTTACTCAGAAGTAGTGAATCTCTAGGCTGCTCTCTAGCCAATCTGCGATAATACCTACCACTGTCCCGTTACTCCCAGACTGCAGACTGGTAAAATCAAAATGGCGGATAAAACCACAGCATTGTTCGCGCAGTAGGTATCGTATTGTGGTCAAGTTACTATTTCCTAGGTCGCCACCAATCTGTCGGTACCGTGCCGATACGGCATTGTCTTTGATTCCATAGGCAGGGTAAAAAATAAAACAGGTCAAGTGCGAGTCGGGCTACTTGCGTACCGAGGGTTCCGCATACTTAACTTACAAAAAAGTTTTGTTTTCTCCGGAACCTTTAGCGCGAGACCGACTCACACTTTTTTCGTGCCTAGCAAATACTGAAACGGTGAACTCAGGCCATCAAACTGAACAACTCTCACTATGGAGCCCAGGACAGGAAATGCGAAAAAAAAATCAGCTGTCCCATACATTTGAGTCTGGTAGGTAGTTAGGTAGGTTGCAGTTTTGTATGGGACAAGAGATTTTTTTTCGCGTTTCTTGAGGTAGGCTCCATAGTAAAAGTTGTTCATTTTGATGGTCTGAGTTCACCGTTTCAGTGTTTCATAGGCTGTCACTTACACCCTGTATAGTACGACATGACAATGTCTTTTTAACTTCTGTGATTTAAATTCTCGCTACATCGCTCAGGGAGTGAGATTTTTGAAAGGCATTCATTGAACTCAGCAGTTGAAAATGATAAAATTACTATGGAGATATGCAATATTTCTACTAATGATTTGACTTTCGAAAATCGCACTCGTGAAGTATTATTTTTTGAGAGTCCTATCAGCAGTAGAAAGATGCATCATAATAATTATTATCTCCATAGTAATTTTGTCATTTTCAACTGCTGAGTTCAAAGAATGAGTTTCATAAATCGCACTCCAGAAGTGCGATAGAGTTGAAAATCATTCTTTGAACTCAGCAGTTGAAAATGTCAATATTACTATGGAGACGTGCATCTTTCTACTGCTGATTTGACATTAAAAAATTATAATCCAGGAGTATGATTTTTGAAAGTCAAATCAGCAGTAGAAAGATGCGTATCTCCATAGTAATTTTGACATTTACAACTGCTGAACTCAGCGAATGAGATTCAAAAATCGCACTCCAGTTCTAATGAAAATGCCTTAGAACACTATTGGACTAGAAGGCGCTGTCCTATTGCCATCGCACGCGCGATCATGCGTCCGTCCGATGAAAATGATCGTGCGATCGTGCGATCAAACATAGGAATCAGTATTGACTGTCCTAATTTCGATCGCGCGATCATGCGATGCGTTCGAATTGTTCTATTTTCGACGCACGATCGTGCGATCGTGCGATCAAACATAGGAATCAGTATTGACTGTCCTAATTTCGATCGCGCGATCGAGGAGCGCGACGAGGCAAGGGTGTACCTACACTCAGCGGGACCCCGTGTCCTAGAACTTGTTCTATAGAATTTGTTCTAATTTCAAATATTATTGATTTCAAACATATTACAGCCTTTGGATAACGCACTTCCCCGGTTTGGAAGGGTGCGGGTTCAAGTCCGGCTCGAGACTTAATTTTTCAATCTTTAATTTGATTAGAATTTGTTCTATCGAATCCAATTAGAAATAAAATGTGTTCCGTCAAAATGGGAGAATGGCATAGGCAAAGATTTTTTTTGGTCTTTACGACTAGAATTCGAGTTTCAACAACAACAAAAAACGAAAACCGACTTCAAAGTAAAAAAGTTAAAAAATAATATTTCAGTTTGACGTTTACGTTCGAATCTATAAGAAAATTAATATTTTGTTTTATCGAAGTTTGATAAAGGTGAGAAATAAAACCTTTGGCCTTAATAATTAAACTCAAGTTGTTTTATTAAAATAATCAAGCACTGTTGTACAAGTAAGAACATAACATTGTCTACAATTGTATCATGGACAAACTTTTTCTATCATCAACCGTTGTCGAGATATCTGTCTATTACTATTTTAATTAATAATTTTTTGCAAATATCTCGTTTCGTATGCATCAAATCGTGAATAAAGTTATTACAAAACTTCTAGAACATAACATTGTCTACAATTGTATCTTTGAGAAACTTTTTCTATCATCAACCGTTGTCGAGATATCTGTCTATAACTATTTTAATTAATTCGTTTTTGCAAATATCTCATTTCGTATGCATCAAATCGTGAATAAAGTTATAACAAAACCTGTAGTACATAACATTATGTACAATTGTATGCTACACAAACTTTTCCTATCATCAACAATTTTCGAGATATCTGTCTATTACTATTTAATTAATTCGTTTTTGCACATATCTCTTTTCGTATGCATCAAATCGTGAACAAAGTTAGAACAAAACTTGTAAAACATAATATTGTCTACAATTGTTTTTCAGACAAACTTTTTCTATCATGAACCGTTTTCGAGATATCTGTCTATTACTATTTTAATTAATAATTTTTTGCAAATATCTCGTTTCGTATGCATCAAATCGTGAACAAAGTTATAACAAAACTTGTAGGACATAACTTTATCTACAATTCTATGCTTCACAACCTTTTCCTATCATCAACAATTTTCGAGATATCTGTCTATTACTATTTAATTAATTCGTTTTTGCACATATCTCTTTTCGTATGCATCAAATCGTGAACAAAGTTAGAACAAAACTTGTAAAACATAATATTGTCTACAATTGTTTTTCAGACAAACTTTTTCTATCATGAACCGTTTTCGAGATATCTGTCTATTACTATTTTAATTAATAATTTTTTGCAAATATCTCGTTTCGTATGCATCAAATCGTGAACAAAGTTATAACAAAACTTGTAGTACATAACTTTATCTACAATTCTATGCTACATAACCTTTTCCTATCATCAACAATTTTCGAGATATCTGTCTATTACTATTTAATTAATTCGTTTTTGCAAATATCTCTTTTCGTATGCATCAAATCGTGAACAAAGTTAGAATAAAACTTGTAGAACATAACATTGTCTATAATTGTATTTTAAAGAAACTTTTTCTATCATCAACAATTTTCGAGATATCTGTCTATTACTATTTTAATTTATTCGTTTTTGCAAATATCTCTTTTCGTATGCTTGAAATCGTGAATAAAGTTATCACAAAACTTGGAGTACATAACATTATCTAGAATTGTATGCTACATAAACTTTTCCTATGATCAACAATTTTCGAGATATCTGTCTATTACTATTTTAATTAATTCGTTTTTGCAAATATCTCTTTTCGTATGCATCAAATCGTGAACAAAGTTAAAACAAAACATGTAGAACATAACATTATCTATAATTGTATCAAAAAGAAACTTTTTCTATCATCAACCGTTGTCGAGATATCTGTCTATTACTATTTTAATTAATTCGTTTTTGCAAATATCTCGTTTCGTATGCATCAAATCGTGAACAAAATTATGACAAAACTTGTAGTACATAACATTATCTAGAATTGTATTCTACACAAACTATTCCTATCATCAACAATTTTCGAGATATCTGTCTATTACTATTTTAATTTATTCGTTTTTGCAAATTTCTCTTTTCGTATGCTTCAAATCGTGAACAAAGTTATTACAAAACTTGTAAAACATAATATTGTCTACAATTGTTTTTCAGACAAACTTTTTCTATCATGAACCGTTTTCGAGATATCTGTCTATTACTATTTTAATTAATAATTTTTTGCAAATATCTCGTTTCGTATGCATCAAATCGTGAACAAAGTTATAACAAAACTTGTAGAACATAACATTGCCCATAATTGTATCTTTAAAAAACTTTTTCTATCATGAACCGTTTTCGAGATATCTGTCTATTACTATTTTAATTAATTATTTTTTGCAAATATCTCGTTTCGTATGCATCAAATCGTGAAACAAAACTTGTAGTACATAACATTATCTACAATTGTATGCTACACAAACTTTTCCTATCATCAACAATTTTCTAGATATCTGTCTATTACTATTTTAATTTATTCGTTTTTGCAAATATCTCTTTTCATATGCTTCAAATCGTGAACAAAGTTATTACAAAACTTGTAAAAAATAATATTGTCTACAATTGTTTTTTTAGACAATATTTTTCTATCATTACCTGGTTTCCTGAAATAAATGATTTTTATTTTTTTTATTATCCGTTTTCGGGATATCTGTCTATTACTATTTTAATTAATAATTTTTTGCAAATATCTCGTTTCGTATGCATCAAATCGTGAACAAAGTTATAACAAAACTTGTAGAACATAACATTGCCTATAATTGTATCATTAAGAAACTTTTTCTATCATGAACCGTTTTCGAGATATCTGTCTATTACTATTTTAATTAATTATTTTTTGCAAATATCTCGTTTCGTATGCATCAAATCGTGAACAAAGTTAAAACAAAACTTGTAGTACATAACATTATCTACAATTGTATGCTTCACAAACTTTTCCTATCATCAACAATTTTCGAGATATCTGTCTATTACTATTTAATTAATTCGTTTTTGCAAATATCTCTTTTCGTATGCATCAAATCGTGAACAAAGTTAGAACAAAACTTGTAGAACATAACATTGTCTATAATTGTATTTTTAAGAAACTTTTTCTATCATCAACAATTTTCGAGATATCTGTCTATTACTATTTTAATTTATTCGTTTTTGCAAATATCTCTTTTCGTATGCTTGAAATCGTGAATAAAGTTATTACAAAACTTGTAGAACATAACATTATCTAGAATTGTATTCTTTACAAACTTTTCCTATGATCAACAATTTTCGAGATATCTGTCTATTACTATTTTAATTAATTCGTTTTTGCAAATATCTCTTTTCGTATGCATCAAATCGTGAACAAAGTTAGAACAAAACTTGTAGAACATAACATTGTCTATAATTGTATTTTTAAGAAACTTTTTCTATCATCAACAATTTTCGAGATATCTGTCTATTACTATTTTAATTTATTCGTTTTTGCAAATATCTCTTTTCGTATGCTTGAAATCGTGAATAAAGTTATTACAAAACTTGTAGAACATAACATTATCTAGAATTGTATTCTTCACAAACTATTCCTATCATCAACAATTTTCGAGATATCTGTCTATTACTATTTTAATTTATTCGTTTTTGCAAATTTCTCTTTTTGTATGCTTCAAATCGTGAACAAAGTTATTACAAAACTTGTAAAACATAATATTGTATACAATTGTTTTTCAGACAAACTTTTTCTATCAAGAACCGTTTTCGAGATATCTGTCTATTACTATTTTAATTAATAATTTTTTGCAAATATCTCGTTTCGTATGCATCAAATCGTGAACAAAATTATGACAAAACTTGTAGTACATAACATTATCTAGAATTGTATGCTTCACTAACTATTCCTATCATCAACAATTTTCGAGATATCTGTCTATTACTATTTTAATTAATTCGTTTTTGCAAATATCTCTTTTCGTATGCATCAAATCGTGAACAAAGTTAGAACAAAACTTGTAGAACATAACATTGTCTATAATTGTATTTTTAAGAAACTTTTTCTATCATCAACAATTTTCTAGATATCTGTCTATTACTATTTTAATTTATTCGTTTTTGCAAATATCTCTTTTCGTATGCTTCAAATCGTGAATAAAGTTATTACAAAATTTGTAGAACATAACATTATCTAGAATTGTATGCTTCACTAACTATTCCTATCATCAACAATTTTCGAGATATCTGTCTATTACTATTTTAATTAATTCGTTTTTGCAAATATCTCTTTTCGTATGCATCAAATCGTGAACAAAGTTAGAACAAAACTTGTAGAACATAACATTGTCTATAATTGTATTTTTAAGAAACTTTTTCTATCATCAACAATTTTCTAGATATCTGTCTATTACTATTTTAATTTATTCGTTTTTGCAAATATCTCTTTTCGTATGCTTCAAATCGTGAATAAAGTTATTACAAAATTTGTAGAACATAACATTATCTACAATTTTATGCTTAACAAACTTTTCCTATGACCAACTATTTTCGAGATATCTGTCTATTACTATCTTAATTAATTCGTTTTTGCAAATATCTCTTTTCGTATGCATCAAATCGTGAACAAAGTTAAAACAAAACATGTAGAACATAACATTGTCTATAATTGTACCAAAAAGAAACTTTTTTTATCATGAACCGTTGTCGAGATATCTGTCTATTACTATTTTAATTAATTATTTTTTGCAAATATCTCGTTTTGTATGGATGAAATCGTGAACGAAGTTATTACAAAACTTGTAGTACATAACATTATCTACAATTTTATGCTGTACAAACTTTTCCTATCATCAAAAATTTTCGAGATATCTGTCTATTACTATTTTAATTTATTCGTTTTTGCAAATATCTCTTTTCGTATGCTTCAAATCGTGAATAAAGTTATTACAAGACTTGTAGAACATAACATTATCTACAATTTTATGCTGAACAAACTTTTCCTATGATCAACAATTTTCGAGATATCTGTCTATTACTATTTTAATTAATTCGTTTTTGCAAATATCTCTTTTCGTATGCATCAAATCGTGAACAAAGTTAAAACAAAACATGTAGAACATAACATTGTATATAATTGTATCTGAAGGAAACTTTTTCTATCATCAACCGTTGTCGAGATATCTGTCTATTACTATTTTAATTAATTCGTTTTTGCAAATATCTCGTTTCGTATGCATCAAATCGTGAACAAAATTATGACAAAACTTGTAGTACATAACATTATCTAGAATTGTATGCTACACAAACTATTCCTATCATCAACAATTTTCGAGATATCTGTCTATTACTATTTTAATTAATTCGTTTTTGCAAATATCTCTTTTCGTATGCATCAAATCGTGAACAAAGTTAAAACAAAACATGTAGAACATAACATTGTCTATAATTGTATCATTAAGAAACTTTTTCTATCATGAACCGTTTTCGAGATATCTGTCTATTACTATTTTAATTAATTATTTTTTGCAAATATCTCGTTTCGTATGCATCAAATCGTGAACAAAGTTAAAACAAAACTTGTAGAACATAACATTATCTACAATTTTATGCTTAACAAACTTTTCCTATGATCAACAATTTTCGAGATATCTGTCTATTACTATTTTAATTAATTCGTTTTTGCAAATATCTCGTTTCGTATGCATCAAATCGTGAACAAAATTATGACAAAACTTGTAGTACATAACATTATCTAGAATTGTATTCTACACAAACTATTCCTATCATCAACAATTTTCGAGATATCTGTCTATTACTATTTTAATTTATTCGTTGTTGCAAATTTCTCTTTTCGTATGCTTCAAATCGTGAACAAAGTTATTACAAAACTTGTAAAACATAATATTGTCTACAATTGTTTTTCTGATTAACTTTTTCTATCAAGAACCGTTTTCGAGATATCTGTCTATTACTATTTTAATTAATAATTTTTTGCAAATATCTCGTTTCGTATGCATCAAATCGTGAACAAAATTATGACAAAACTTGTAGTACATAACATTATCTAGAATTGTATGCTACACAAACTATTCCTATCATCAACAATTTTCGAGATATCTGTCTATTACTATTTTAATTAATTCGTTTTTGCAAATATCTCTTTTCGTATGCATCAAATCGTGAACAAAGTTAGAACAAAACTTGTAGAACATAACATTATCTATAATTGTATTTTTAAGAAACTTTTTCTATCATCAACAATTTTCTAGATATCTGTCTATTACTATTTTAATTTATTCGTTTTTGCAAATTTCTCTTTTCGTATGCTTCAAATCGTGAACAAAGTTATTACAAAACTTGTAAAACATAATATTGTCTACAATTGTTTTTCAGACAAACTTTTTCTATCAAGAACTGTTTTCGAGATATCTGTCTATTACTATTTTAATTAATAATTTTTTGCAAATATCTCTTTTCGTATGCTTCAAATCGTGAATAAAGTTATTACAAAATTTGTAGAACATAACATTATCTACAATTTTATGCTTAACAAACTTTTCCTATGATCAACAATTTTCGAGATATCTGTCTATTACTATTTTAATTATTTCGTTTTTGCAAATATCTCTTTTCGTATGCATCAAATCGTGAACAAAGTTAAAACAAAACATGTAGAACATAACATTGTCTATAATTGTATCAAAAAGAAACTTTTTTTATCATGAACCGTTGTCGAGATATCTGTCTATTACTATTTTAATTAATTATTTTTTGCAAATATCTCGTTTTGTATGGATGAAATCGTGATCAAAGTTATTACAAAACTTGTAGTACATAACATTATCTACAATTTTATGCTACACAAACTATTCCTATCATCAACAATTTTCGAGATATCTGTCTATTACTATTTAATTAATTCGTTTTTGCAAATATCTCTTTTCGTATGCATGAAATCGTGAACAAAGTTAGAACAAAACTTGTAGAACATAACATAGTCTATAATTGTATTTTTAAGAAACTTTTTCTATCATCAACAATTTTCTAGATATCTGTCTATTACTATTTTAATTTATTCGTTTTTGCAAATATCTCTTTTCGTATGCATCAAATCGTGAACAAAGTTAAAACAAAACATGTAGAACATAATATTTTCTATGATTGTATCTGTAAGAAACTTTTTCTATCATGAACCGTTGTTTTGCCGTTGTCGAGATATCTGTCTATTACTATTTTAATTAATTATTTTTTGCAAATATCTCGTTTCGTATGGATGAAATCGTGAACAAAGTTATAACAAAACTTGTAGTACATAATATTATCTACAATTGTATGCTGCACAAACTATTCCTATCATCAAAAAATTTCGAGATATCTGTCTATTACTATTTAATTAATTCGTTTTTGCAAATATCTCTTTTCGTATGCATTAAATCGTGAACAAAGTTAGAACAAAACTTGTAGAACATAACATTGTCTATAATTGTTTTTCAGATAAACTTTTTCTATCATGAACCGTTTTCTAGATATCGGTCTATTACTATTTTAATTTATTCGGTTTTGCAAATATCTCTTTTCGTATGCTTCAAATCGTGAACAAAGTTGTAAACTTGTAGAACATAACATTATCTACAATTTTATTTTTCAAAAACTTTTCCTATCATCAACCGTTGTCGATATATCTGTCTGTTACTATTTTAATTATTCAGTTTTTACAAATATCTCGTCTCCTATGCATAGGATTGTAAACAAAGTTTATACAAGCGTGAAGACCATTAAATTTCCAACAATTTTGTTCATAACAAATTTTTTCTATCACTTACCATTGTCGAGATATCTGTCATTTTTGTTATATTATAAAAGTGGTCTGATTCTGGAAAGTTGACCGATCCGCCATGTAAGACCGGGTTTTTCGTGATGGGTAAAGTGTGTTCTTTCGATCCAAGTTGGTTTCACATTTCCTATATGTTTAGGCCTAAGACCTATTTTTTTTTATTTTCAACCCCAGTATGATTTTGAACGGTGACCGATTTGAGAATAACTAAATCTGCTGTGGTGTTCTCCTAAGAGGGCTCTTTCTTAAAATGCGTCCAGTTCGTATCCTATATATTTAGGCCCAGACCCCATTTTTTCGCGATTGTCTTACCGCTGTAAAAAAAATCAGTGACCGCTTTGAGTCATAAGACCGAGGCTAAATGATGTACTTTGGCGTCTATTTTCGAGCTAGACTGAATCCAGCTTTCCTATAATTATAATACGTTTAGGCCCTAGACCGTTGGTGGCTCTGGATCTAATTCTTCCATTTTGACGGATTTTTTTTTATTTCTAATTGAATTCGATAGAACAAATTCGGAACTAAATCCCATACATACTCGCATCGTTCTAGGACACGGGGTCCCGCTGAGTGCAGGTACACGAAGCAAGGGAGGGTGATCGATCGCATCGATCGCATCGCACCAAATTAGGACACACGTTTTTTGATCGCGCGATCGGTTTCATCGCGCGATGAGATCGCATCGCACCATCGCGCGTGCGATGGCAATAGGACACCGCCGAAGATAAACATTTCTATTTTCCCATCCTGTTACAAATCAGGATAGAAAATAAGCAAAGATGGAGTTTGGCTTCGCGCCAAAAATGTCGTTGACTCCCTTTTATTGTTACTCGTTCCATAAAGTCCCATAAATCAAGACATTTTCATCCTTATTCGTACGGAACAAGAGTTGTGTGACAAGGCTTTTTCTGTGGATTGTAAAATAGGAATTTTAGTTGATGCAGGAAACTTCGTTTTATGACCGTTTATTGAAATAGTGCGTACATTGACACTTTTGTTTTGAATGAAAACTTCTTTGTTGAACTAGGCAAGCAATGGAATGAAAACACAACACAACAAATGCCTTTCGTTCTCAGGATGTGTCATCTCATCTCATCAAAGATTATTTTAACGAAATTGGGAAAAAAATCTACTATTCTATTCCATATGAACCTACCTATTTTGAATCTCATTCACTGAGTTCAGCAGTTGAATATGTATGGAGAATAATGGAGATACGCATCTTTTCGCACCCCTGGAGCACAGATTATTTTATAGTTACTACCATAGAGAAAATAACGCGCTCCCCTGGGGTAGAGATGTTGTATCGAACTGTGCACAGATACTCAACTGGGCCTGACGTCATAATAGCGGGAAGTAGCGTATTTAAATGTTAACCCTTCCCCTCACCCGTTTTTCACCCCCTTTGTTGGCGACAACATTTTCTATAGAAACAAGCCGATATGCCATCTCTTCTTACTCTATGGTTACTACCGTAACTAGGGTTGCCACCGTTTTTTTGTGCATTTAAAGTACATTGGTTATTTTAGGTAAGAAAAAGAAGTACATAGTATCAAAATAAAGTAGTAACCTAGAATTTTTTATTTCTCTATAAAAGGAATTTTATTTGAACTGAAAAGGGTGTGTATATTCCACAATTTTTCTTTATTAACTTTAATAACATATTTTTTATTGCTTTTTGCAGTTTGTATCAAATTTGTATCTACTACACAACTAAGTAATTTATTTTTTATCAAATTCAGAGAAGCTCTGTTTCTTTCGTCTCGCCATTTGCTATTTCATCATAGAAAAAAACTCTTTCTGTGAATTCTGAAGTGGCAAGTATTGACAATAATAAAATGATATAACTTTATAAAAGTTTAAAAAGTTACGTTGCGTTCAGAATTGTAAAAAATCGGCGCTTCAACACATCGATATATTATTTCGTTTAACGAAAAAATACTTACGACTAAACTTTTCAAAATCTCAGTGAAATCAATTCATTCGAAATAAAGTATTTTCGTGTAGGGGGAGTGCGGGATGGTTGAACCACCTTTTTCTTAAACGCACACCACTTTTTATTGCAAAGACGCAGTGATGTCAACTTAGTAGCATTAGATAGCACAGTTATTTGGCTACAAACGATATGTACTAAGATGTTTGTGAGTATAATATTTATTGGGCTAGACAATTTTTTACAAAAAATGTGATTTGGCTCAACCATCCCCAATAGGTGGGATGGTTGAACAGGGAGATAGGGATGGTTGAACATACCCTTATAATTAAAGAAATAAAACAAGATAGCGTTCAAAATTCATGGTAATCATAATAAAATGTCATATTAATTGTATGGGATCAATCTAAAGTTGTTAAGATTGAAAATGGAACAAAAAATAACGGCATGTCAACATTGCGCAGTTTGGCTATGGTTTTCTTCATAAGCATGAAGAAAATTACTACTTAAAAAACATTTTAATGTCAAATTTAACATAATGAACGCTATTCTTTATTAAAACGAGTACACTAAGCAAACTTTTATAAAAGAAACTAAAGTTTAAACTAAAACATGGCAAGAAACAAAAAGCTGGGGTGTGGCCTTAGAAGCTTCGGAAGTTCGAATCTAGAAATTTCTGCTTCTTGATTTCCTTTCTTGGGGCTGAAGCCTGTATTCTGCTTAGTTTTGGATTGGAACGGCATTTGAAGCCATAACATAAATAAAATCAAGGAAAAATATTATTATTGACTATGGTCATCCATCCCTCTGTGGGGTGGCTCAACCATCCCTTATCGACCCGTTCCTAATTTTATTTAGATTTCCGAAAAACTCTTAATCACAGGTTAAATAGGCTTTGCATTCAACAACCTACACTAGTTTGACAATATAACAAGACATAAATATAATACGTACCTTTCAATATAACACAGTAACGAACAAATATAACAAATATTTTTTTTTAACTTTTTACTATGAAAAACACATAAACTCAGCTCGAAGTCAAACTACTCTGCCGGCAGCCTAGATGGCGCTTGTGCTGGTAGATGTGGTTCGCGGACATGCAATGACCTATCAACCGAATCGATAGCACGAAATTTTCAATCAAAAAATTGAGGTGGCTCATCTATCCCACCTGTGCATGCATCCCGGTTTCCCCCTACTTTATCATTCTCATAAAGTATAGAGTACAATTACCTGAAATAACGTACAATACTTTATTATAAAGTACGGGCAACCCTAACCGTAACCTGGAGTGCGATTTTTGAAACTCATTTGGTGAGTTCAGTCGTTGTAAATGTCCAAATAACTACGGAGATACGGATCTTTCTACTTCTGACTTGACTTTCAAAAATCGCACTCCTGAAGTATGATTTTTGAAAGTCTAATCAGAATTAGAAAGATGCATATCTCCAAAGTTATTTTGACATTTTGAACTGCCGAACTCAGCGAATGAGATTCAAAAATCGCACTCCTGGAGTATGATTTTTTAATATCAATTTCAAATCATCAGTAGAAAGATGCATATCTCCAATTTTGGCATTTTCAACTGCTGAACTCAGCGAATGAGATTCAAAAATCGCACTCCTGCCTGATCATTCCCTTATTAAAGTCCCTTTGAGCTCGTGATCTTGATACGACACGACATCAAACTTTTCTTTCAACTGTGCTATACATAGTTTGGAGTTAGGGTAAACAGTTGCATTGATACTGATTAACTTTCTCTTAGAAACACTAAAAAAAATCAACTTTTCATAGTTTGACCTTTCCATCGTTTCTCAATAAAATGTATTTGTTTACGTGATATCGAACTCTAATGTCGAACATCTGTTTAACTATGTTAAACAGTTTAACATTCATTCATCTAGCAATGAAAACAGGTTTATATGCTAATCTTGTTTGTTCCGTAGTTTAAAAGCAGTGTTTCCCTGAAGTGCGATTTTTGAATCTCATTCGATGAGTTCAGCAGTTGAAAATGTCAAAATTATTGTGGAGATAGGTATGCATCTTTCTACTGCTGATTTGACTTTCAAAAATCATACTTCAGGAGTGCGATTTTTGAAAGTCAAATCAGCAGAAGAAAGATGCGTATCTCCATAGTAATTTTGACATTTTCAACTGCTGAACTCAGCGAATGAGATTCAAAAATCGCACTCCAGATCCAACCACACCGATAGAAAAAGTCGCGAAAAAAAAATATTTTATACAAACGTAGGTTAAATTACCTCTTAAAGTTCTACCTATTTATAATTTTATACAAAAGATCTTCGCCGCAGATAAAAAAAAACGTTTTCCATGCGACATACACGAATAGCAACAACCCTACCACAGAGGTAGTGTACCTATCAATAATAATGTCTATGGTACCTATATTTTCTTTGCCACAGATATCCTACTAATTCTTCAGACGACAAAATAAAAAAATAAAACCTGATATCGCATCGCGACGAAGTGTTAACATTAAAAAAGCTTTAATACCAATGCAGTAAGATTGAATATTGATTCCGGTTTGGATTAATAAATAATAAATATATAAATAACGCTCACAGGCACATTCATTGTAATGATCCCAAGAAAGCACTATTTATAGGCTGTTTATTATGGAAACCATACAACAACGGCACAAACATATAAACATCCATGACCGAACCGGAATTCGAACCCAGGACCCTGGTTTGGCAGTCCGGCGTGGTAACCATTACACCAACCGGGTTTCGCATTCTTTAAAAAAATAGTTCTACGGCACTGATTACAGATGGCGTTTTCAGGGAATAATTTTGAGTAGGTAGTTACAGCGATTCAGTACGTACCCGGCAAAAATCTTCAAAAATGGGCGGGGTTTGCGCAGTAGCGGTTTTACGTACAAATTTTATTCTCGCAGTCAAGGCCGTGCCATGCTCCAGAAGTTTGCCGGCTACATGAGCTTTTTTCTAGGGGAAATTTTCTATGGTGCTGATATTATACCTACTGTGTGAACGAAAAAAATCCTCTGATATGTTTTATAAGTTCTCTACACTGAGGTAGTAAAATGTGTTGAGCGAATCACGACGTTGCACGTTGTCCCATAACCCATAATATTCCGGCGATATAGTAATAGTTCCTTTGCATTTAGTCACTCTGAGCACTGCGGTCATGTGTAGCAGTTTGATTGGAAAAAAAAACAACGGGTTGCACTCCGGGAGCGCCGTCGGCAGAAGTGAAAACTAAGAGATTTTACGCCTTACGAATGTCACGTGACTTCTCGGTCCAGGAGTGCGATTTTTGGAGATATTCATCTTTCTAATTCTGATTTGACTTTCAAAAATCATACTTCAGGAGTGCGATTTTTGAAAGTCAAATCAGAAATAGAAAGATGCGTATCTCCGTAGTTATTTTGATATTTTCAACGGCTGAACTCACCGAATGAGATTCAAAAATCGCACTCCTAGAGCGCGATTTTTGAATCTATACGCATCTTTCTACTGCTGATTTGACTTTCAAAAACCGCACCACTGGAGTATGATTTTTGAATGTAAAATCAGCAGTAGAAAGATGCATATCTCCATAGTAATTACTATACATGACATTTGACATTTTCAACTGCTAAACTCAAATGAGAATTTTGCTGAAGGCAACTGAGTTTCAAAAATCGCACTCCAGGCATATGGCACCAACATCGAAATAGCGAAAAAAACCTACTGTGCATAAAAATATCATACTCCACTCTTGGAGTGGGATTTTTTAAAGTCAAATCAGCAGTAGAAAGATGCGTATCCCCATACATTTTCAACTGCTGAGTTCAACGTATGAGATTATAAAATCGCACTCCTGGAGTATAATTTTTTAAAGTCAAATCAGCAGTAGAAAGATGCACATCTCCATGGTAATTTTGTCATTTACAACTGCAGAGTTCAACGAATGAGTTTCAAAAATCGCACTCCTGGGGAAGAAACTGCCTCCCAGTACACCGTTTTCCTACTTTCGGAGTCAGGGACTCAATCATTTGTATACCACTAAAAATTGCTTTCTGTTTTATCGTGATGAAATACGGTATATTTTCCTTTGACAACATTATGACGAATATATCATTTTTAGTGATTAATGGAAGCACCTACCTAAGTAGGTAAGTAATTAGTCTGAACGAAGCTCAGATTATCAATATTGTTTATTTCTAATCGCATATAAACCGGTAGTATACATAGAATCTTATTTGATTTGACCTTAGAAGTTACATAGTGAAGTCACTGCATTCTTCTTATCGTGTGGGCAGAGCCCTGTGTCAGAGTTTACACCATCAGTTTTTGGTCACTGCATTAAACCATGATCTTAATTTTATAATTAACCTTTTTTTGTTATTTTTATGACTTAATGTGTAACACCTGCCGAAGGTCAGATTTTATAAGGCCAACAAAAATGTGACTGAATCTAGGTATATCTGTAAATGTTATAGATAGCATTATACAGGGTGTACAAAACACACTAGCAATATTTAACCATCAAACTGAATGAGAAACAAACAAACAAATATACTTTATTTTACACCAAAACATAAACAGTAAAATACAGATAAAAAAACAACAACAACAACCACAAACATCTTTCACAATGAAGCCAAAATCGAAATGAGAAATTGTCATTAGTGAAGAAAGGAGAACAGAAAACGTACCTTAGGTACTAGGCAATTCTTGCTACTAAGTAGCAAAGGTTCGATATTTAAAAAAACAATGTAAGTACTTTGCTTTTTTCAGGGAAAATCACATTTGAAAAATTGAAATATAGGTAAACAAATACTTAGCAATATTAATAAATACATTCTATTTAATTTATCATTTTTTTAATTATCTTAATTATTGTAAAACAAACTTTGATTTGATTTTGATTTGATCCTGATATCTTTATAAATGAAATAGTAGTTAAGATATGGAAAAGAATATTTAAAATAATCATCCTGTTCATTAAGGTATATTATGATGTACAAGCATAGATAGGTACCTAACCTACTATAAAATAAATGTTTACAATTTAGTTCACTGTCACTTCTAGAGATGTTCAAGGCACACGCGTTTTAATCTTAAAAAATAATAAATAAAATAAAGTTAATTTAAGTAGGTACTTTTTTCTTAAAAACTACTCCACATAGTTTGTTTTAGTAACCGGTTGAGGATAGTGCAAAAAAACAGTTTGTGACTTAAACTTTTTGTCTGGTAAGTTTAGAATATCCTCTGGTATCTTATTATAAAAGCGTATACAGTGCCCCATGAAAGATGTGTTGACTTTACTGAGTCGAAAATGTGGGAATACTAATTTATTTTTATTTCTTGTATTGTAATTATGAACGTCACTGTTTTTGGGAAAGAGAGACAAATTTTTTCGAACATATAAAATATTTTCGTAAATATATTGACTGTAGAAAGTCAAAATACTGATATCTTTAAAAAGATCTCGTAGTGAGTCTCGACAACGCAGATTATAAATGGCTCGAATTGCCCGCTTTTGAAGGATAAAGATAGCCTCGACGTCTGTAGCACGGCCCCACAGCAAAATACCATAAGACATGATACTGTGGAAGTAGCTGAAGTATACAAGTCTTGCAGTAGCTATATCAGTTAGCTGTCTAATTTTTCGAACTGCATAAGCTGCCGAGCTCAGCCTACCCGCTAGGGTTTCTATATGTGGACCCCATTGCAGCCTCGAGTCAATCTTTATCCCTAAAAATACAGTATTACTTGTGAAATGCAATATATCATTATCTAAAGTTATATTATTTTCATTATTTATAACGTTTGGTAGAGTGAATTTAATACATTTAGTTTTCTTTGCATTCAAAGCAAGATTATTAACACTGAACCAATTCAGAACTTGTCGAAGAGTGTCATTTACATTGTCATTAATATCATCAACATCTTGCGCCTTTCTACTTGTTTTGAAAATAAGAGAAGTATCATCAGCAAATAACACTATGTTCGACAAGTTCTGCACCATGTAGGGTAAATCGTTTATATAAACCAGAATATATAATATATAGACTGTTATGGTCTGGGTATGGTCAGTTAATTGATTTTACAATCAAACTGGCATCTGATAGAGATCTAGCCCTTTTTCTTATCTAGCCATTTTAGTATCGAATAAAATGCTTTAGCCCAATGCTACATAAAATAATACTTATATTGTTTAATTAAATTAAAGTAAATATTTCTTAGTTTTTTATAAATACGTCAAAGAATATAAAATAATAGTATATACGTTCTGTATACCAATGTTTAGCAATTCAACGCTTTTTTAATTTTCAAAAAGTATGCATTTGGTCCTTATTGCAATTGCAAATAATATGGAAGTCAGGGTAGTAGTAGCAATATAATATTTCTGTTAACCCTCAAAGGGATTATAATCCTGCCTCAGTTTATGTATGTAAACTTATTTATTCGCTCACTCTCCTTTGGCGCACTGCCATTAAACTCAAACTTTCATACCTTTTCATTCAAAATCAACGCAACTCAAACTAAAACTCAAAATGTTTTATTCAAAATCATATCCCATCATAGCTTTCTGACTCTACCACCGCGTCGGAAGGTGTTCCGTTGAGAGAAGATGCGGCCAGAAACTCTACAACAACAAAACAACAAAACAATATAGCGTCATTGTCAAGACCAAACATTTTGTTCATTTCAAGAAAATTGGGTCATTTATTTATAATCATCGAGTAAATTTTTTTGTATAGTGGTCTCATCATCATGAGACTTAAACTAGTTGTCTAAAAAAATTGGAATATCCTCTGGTATCTTAATAGAATAGCGTACATACAGTGCCCCATCAAAGATGGTCTTGTGTTGACCTTACCGAGTGGAAAATTTGAGAATACTAATTTCAGTGTTGCCAGAAGGTTACTTTTGTATCCTTTTAGGTGATTTTTAGCTCTGTCAGGTTACTTTTAGGTTACACGATTCAAAAGGTTACTTTTAGGTGATTTTTCGGAATTTGTATTATCAATCATATTTTTCCATGAAACGGAATGCTTTTTCATATTTTTGCACTGTTTTATAAAACAAAAGTTCGTAACGTAGTGAATGCAACTCCTAAAAATACATTTTTCTCTGTTTTCTCTCTCGCACTAATATATAGGTAAGTACTAAATCACGAATGACTAAAAATGGTCTAAGTAGTCTCACTTACTCGCTCGATCAATCAATCGGATGAAAATGCAACTTAAAATGGAAAACGCTACTGATTTTTTTCATTTCTGTAAGTTGATAGAACCAACATCTGTCCATCAACTTTTAATACCGTATTACTGGAAAAAAATGAAAGGTTACTTTTTACACCAAAAGGTTACTTTTTAATCTAATTCCGGTTACTTTTGAGAAGATCCGGCTGGCAACACTGACTAATTTATTTATATTTCAGATAATGCATCAACTAAAGCACCTGGCTATCCAGCTGTTCGACGCTGGCGCAGTTCGGCTGGGTGATATAGAAGCCATGGTTGGGAGGCGGACACCGATTTACTTCGATCTGAGAATTATCGTCTCTTTCCCTAGGATTATGGTAAGGAATTGGTTTATTGTTACAATTGACCATCTGCCCATCCATGGATGTCGTAGAGGTGACTAAGGCATAAGGTTAGACTGTACATTTTTAAAAATAGCACGTTTTTCAGTTACTTATCTATCGATTTCAGAGAAACTGTTATTAAATCTTTCGTCTATCTAGCACCCTTTAGCAGAAGGGTTGATTCGTACCTTAAGTAGTAAGTAGGTACCCTAGGTATAGGTATAGAGTCTCAAACTGCACAATGTGTTATCAATGTAGACAGGCCCATCTTTTTCACTGTGCACTCTGCGCAAGTGCCCAGGGCCTCGCGATCGATGGGGCCCCCTAGTTCCTGCCCGATCACCAACCAATAAGCGATATTGCTGATAAATACCATTTTTTTCAGAAAATATCAGTTTTGGGTATTCTAATGAACAAGAGTGGCAACAATTTGGCTGCCTTGCCTACCTACAACTTGTAGGTCTAAATCTAGAATTTTGTTTACCTAGGTACTCCTTTTGCATTTTGTTGATAAAAAAGTCCTCTGTCATATTCCTATCATAGTCATGGGGGCCCCATTATCTTAAAGTGCCCACTGCCCAGGGCCTCCAATAGGTTAAAGACGGCCCTGATGTAGAGACGATAACCTTAATTGTAATACAATAGCTTTATTCACGGATATGACAAATAATAAACCCTTTGTATTTCAATTGATATTAAATTTGGTTCTGCGTTGGAATCTTTTCGTGGAATGAGGAAATTGCATAACTAAATAAAATATGTCCTACCTAAATAAGATTAGGTACAAAGTACAAACTACCTACTCGTTTTAAAAAACCTTCACATAATTAGAACTGGATTGATCAGGTAACTCTTCCTTATTAGTTATTACCATTAAAATTAATAAGGTACCTACCTTACCCTACTTAGGTACCTCAGACCTCTCTCAATAGCCCAGTCATTTAACGGTTTGAGCCGGGAATAATTAATAATTGGTATTTTTTTTCGGTACAGTATTTAAGAGCCAATTTGAGCTTAGAAATGTACCAAAATGGGGAACACAAAAGGGGCAAAATATTACTAAAAAATACACTTAAAATCTTAGCGTAGATCATGTACATTACATTAGTTTTTATTTCACTTCAATACATGCAGTATTTCCGAAGTTATGACGACGAGAAGTCTAAGCGCTTTTTAAAATTTCCGAGTTTACGCGCGCTCACGCTTTTATGTCACACCCCCGCTCAGCCCGCGACCGCGACACAGCGCGGCGCTCGGTCCGGTGCATTTTGTTTCGTTTGTTCGTCAAAAATTCGTTTAATTTCGTTTATACCTAATAGTGTGCTTGTATTTCAAGGAAATAATACTTTTACATTAATTTTATAACCGATTACACTAAAGTAAACCGTGTGGTGTGTAGAATGGATGAAGGTTTTCAAAAAGGTCAGTCGGAAAATCTGCCAAGAGTGGATAGTTTGATGGTGGCACAATATTTTATGAAGAATAAGGATTTTACGGCTGCCGAAATAATAATAATTAATAATAATTTCTTGGACAATGTCACACAAATTATCTAGTCACATTTAAAATACCAGAATCTAGCCTGGACTTGTATTATGATGACTGGACAACGATATAGAATACATATATACAGGGTGAAATTGATATCATTGGCATCCTTTTAAACTAAGAGTCTACCCATCAAACTGAACAACTTTCACTATTTTTCCATTTTCACTGAAGAGAACTCGATGTTTACTGCACAGCAGCGAGCGTACGAGAGCGCGACTGACGAATGACCGGGGGTGTGACGTCATCGGCTAGTGGGCGCCCGCCCGCGTTTTTAAAAACCTTCGTCCGGAAATACGCAATTTGATCGTTAATATCTCAGCCATTTTTGAAGATGTAAAAAAAGTAAAAACAAAGATTTTTTCGTAATTTTTTGAAGATTTATTTGACATGTAAAGTGAAAAACGTTT
The DNA here is from genome assembly GCA_922987775.1 of Agonopterix subpropinquella. Taxonomy (NCBI): domain Eukaryota; kingdom Metazoa; phylum Arthropoda; class Insecta; order Lepidoptera; family Depressariidae; genus Agonopterix; species Agonopterix subpropinquella. The sequence continues at coordinate 1,626,519 of OV277694.1, read as the reverse complement.
GTCAGACCCATTAAAAAAGAATCTCGTCAGCAACAGTTCCAAATTTAAAATTTTGGTATTATCTTATGAAAAAACCTGATGGTAATTTTTTTTGCACATATTTAAGGCATTATGATTATACATACTTCAAACATGGTGTAAATATTTTTGTCTACTTAGAAGGTTTTGAAAAATAAATTCGTATTTTCTAATAAAAATATATATTTTTTTAATTTCAGTGCCTATTTTATTGCTAACAATAATTTACATTGTAAAATCTTATTCAAATTAGTGCATGTTATTAATATTATTAATTTAAAAGCCTTCTGGGACTCACCATTTTGATTTTTATGTTGCGTAGCGATTTTTTTTTTAATTTGTTTTCAGATAGTCTTTTTGTCACTAAATAGTACCGGTTGCAGATTAAAAGTCCAATTCATATTTACTTCCCACCTCTCCTAACAAAAGTCCGTAAAATGACTGGGCTACAACGCCTTCTCAAGGACTGTAGAAAAAAATTATCATAGAAATCTGTTTATACATTGTAAATTAGGTACCAGTTATTTTTTCCGCAACAGGTTTGTTTTATCATTTAGTTAGGTATTTATTATTAGATTTATTAGTAAGCTCAATATTTAAGATGATGTCATAAGTAGTAAACATAATTATTTACTAGCAATAAAATTACTTAGTTGCAATACCATATTCTCGAAGTCCTTTCCCTACCTAACTTAACAATTAAGAGTTATTTTTAAAAACAAAAAGAACAATAAAGTTTTGAAACTGTCAGTTTAAAATAGTTACCGGTATCAAATTACAGATGGCAGTAGCGGAGCAACTGCAGAAGCTTGCATCGGAAATAGATCACGACCTACTATGCGGCGTGCCCTACGCCGCCCTACCACTCGCATCTATCATGGCAGTAAACTCCAACACGCCCATGATAATGAAGAGAAAAGAAACAAAACGATACGCCACAAAGAAAGTCCTCGAAGGCGTCTACCGTCGCCATCAAAAATGTCTCGTTGTCGAAGACGTAGTGACATCTGGCGGCAGCTTACTAGAAACAGTTGAAACTTTAAGAGATGAAGGTTTGAACGTGACGCACGCTGTTGTAGTTCTCGATCGGGCGCAAGGTGGCGTTGGTGTGCTGAAAGCAAATGGCGTCCAAGTGAGATCTTTGTTCAAGCTGACGAATTTCATTCGTATACTACGAGATGCCGACAGGATAAGCGATGAGACGGTAGAAATTGTCTTACAGCATATAAAGGAAAGCCAGTTTGGTACAAACGGTCATTTAGACTTGATCAATGGACATTGATATGAACCCAGCAGTTTTTCGCCTATTGCATTTGTTAAGATAATCTTAATTGTAAATTAAAAGTATGAATATTCAGATGTTTTACCGGTAACTTTGATGTGATGATAGATAGATAACTGTGCACTAAGCACAGATTACTTAGTTACTACGCAACCCCTAAGCTTGCTAAGGTAAGGGGGTGGGTGGGGGTGACTAATGTGTAAATAGTTATACAGGGTGATTGGTACAATGTTAATTAGTACCTACATACTTATAATTAGTGATGCCCTGTCCAAAAACCTTGTTCACTACTAGACTAATTTTGTTATACGTATTCTAATATCTGTGGTTATACTAAGAGGATAATATACCTACTAGGAACGAATCGCTTGGCTTTTGGTTCGGTTGGCACTACATACAGGGTGTAAAATAAAATGGGACAGCTACTTAAAGGGGTACTTCAGACCATCAAACTGAACAACTTTCTCTATGGGACCAATATCGAAATCGCGAAAAAAAAATCTGCTGTCCCCACGCTGTCCCATACATTTCAGTAGAGTTATTTTTGCAGTTTTGTATGGGAGAGCGGATTTTTTTTTCGCGATTTCGATATTGGTCCCATAGAGAAAGTTGTTCAGTTTGATGGTCTGAAGCACCCCTTTAAATAACTGTCCTATTTTATTGTACACCCTGTATAAACGAAGTCTGGTGATATTTGCAAAAGGTACTATCAGTTTAAAATAACAATGTGCATGACCTTGAAGGGCCGTTGGATAACTTCACTCGGTTGACAAAGGAATGTAGACTCTATGCAAAGGAAACAATCATTTGAATGACTCGAGTGAAGTTCGTGTGATTGCGTTACGTCACATTTGCGAGCGAGGTCATGCACATTGTTATTTTAAACTGATAGTACTACTAGTCATTCACTTCGAGTTGGCCGTTACCTCCCTTCCCGCTTCCCCGCACCGCACCCCTAAGAGACCCTAATAAACGCAATTTTATAACCTTTAGCAACGCAATCACGTATGGTACGTCCGTCCCGGTCACTAATATCGCTTTTAATTTTAAATTTTTATTTGCCTTTTATATTATTTTTTGTCGACGGGACCAATTAATGTGCCTGTGAGGAAATTTTGTAACGGTCATCGACGGCCAACTGGTCGTGAACGGGTAGTACTTATCCAATTAAAGTGAATAAAATTTTTCAGAAACAGAATCAAGTCAGATTTTCGTAAAAATATACAATTTTAATGCTAGGATTAATTTAAGATTTGAATGGAAATATTTTAGGTGCTGTAGGAAATTAGTTTCTAGATTGTTTCTGAAAAATTTCTTTGACTTTAATCGGTTAGTATTGAAAATATCACCAGACTTCGTTTGTATGGAGCGCGCTCCACATTACCTATATTACCTTAAAATTATGTTAGCAACATGTTAGCAATAAAAAATATGTAAGTAGGTAGTGCTTTATATTATTTTATGTTGACATTGTCAAGTTCTACATACCTTAATTTACAACTATTTGTTGCGTAGGTGTAATTCCTTTAAAAGGAATACGCCAAATTACCAATCGCCCTGTATAAGTTAATATATTGTGTGTATTAAAAAAAATAGCTTGTCTTCTAATAAGATAAAATTAAGCCATCCTATGGTCGTCTGGAAGAAATAGCTTTTAGTGATAAGACCGCCATTTGTACCCTTTTTGTTTGCTTATAATATTGTTATTGTATGTTTTTGGTGTGCAAATAAAGAGTATTGTATTGTTATTTTAGGTAGGTAGTAACTATACACCCTATACTCCATTTTTATTAAAGACGAAAAAAAGAAGATCACAGAAGCAGGGCTACGAAACCTTTTCAGATCGTGATCATTTTATAAAAAATTCGAAACACTTATGTCAGTGTTTGATGACTGATGAATATAAGAATTAGGGATAGCGAGTGAAACAGCCAATAGTCTGTAGCGCACTGGCATTTATTAGAACTAAAACGCTGTCACCGGGTATACCCACATACTTAGGCACATTTTAGTTCACACTCGTTTTCTTATTTTTCCATCATCAGAGTTGATGGAAAAATAAGAAAACGTCTGTTATGTATGTGCTCACTAGTAGCATAGCGAGGGGGGGCAAATGCCCCGGGCATCGGGCGGCACTTTACCAGAGGTGGCAAAAATATTAATTGATTGAGCTCTGACTGAACCACAGGGTGTTAGGGTAAACAGTTGCATTACTTTAAGTTGTGATTGTACCCATGACACTGAAATACGTTTCTGAAGAAACCTATAGGAAATCCGCAAAATTCAGTCAGCTGATCTAACGTTTGTTTGAAAATTTCAACTTTTCATACAAATGTTGGATCAGCTGCTTGCATTTACTATAGGAAGACCAAAAAAATTTTTATGAATTTTATTTAGGTTTCTTAGGTAAAATTGTTAAGTATCATGAGTACAATCACCTCTTTTAGTAATGCAACTACTTACCATAAACAACCTGTATAACCAATTCGTAGAGCAGAGTAAAGTCTATTTTTGAATGGATAACCAACCCCACCAAACCAAAACCAAAAGACCTGAAGATGTCTGACCACAACCCGAACAGGTTGTGCTAAAAATTTCAAGATGGCTTCGGTCGCTTCGGTCTCTCCTTTATGTTTAACGTAGGTCTTCTTATAAAGATAAGGAGGCAGCAAAATCGGTCTGTTCTCCGGGGGATAGACAACCACGCTACGCCACCGGTGCTCACTAATGTCCGTTATTCCGTATTAATAAACCGCGCTGACAATCGATTTTGAAGACGTATTTAACGAATTCTTCTAAGGCCTTAAAAGACGTCTTAAAATAGATCAAGTCGGTATCAGCTAATATCACTTAAAATGTCTCAAACAAACTCTAATTTGTAACAATTTTTTTTTCCAAAAATGCAGTTGTAGAATCCATGTTGCAGAAATCATTGGAATTTAATCCGTCTGCTAGTAGCATCAATATTATTTGGTATTACTTGCGTCGCGCAGAGCGTTGCCGGTAGTGTGATGTGGTATGGACGCACTCAATCGAATCCGTCAGAAATTCAGAAAAGTGGCCGCCATCTTGAACTTTTTTGTTTTTCAATCTATTGTCCACTCGCATGTTCAATTGAATAAATTAAGAAAAGGTGGGTATTTTTGAAGAATTCAATTGTTTTGTTATGTTGCCTAGACTTTTCCCAACCTTATAAACATAATTTTTGCCAGAGTGAACGAAAAATATCGCTACCTTGCTCTTTTTGTCAGAGCAGTGTCTCGTTCACTTGCCTTCCGACCGCCATTACAGTTAGAAATGCACGTCGACAAGGCAAGTTAAGTTTTTTAAAATAACCTATTATTTCCTGATTACTGTCATAAAGTTGTATTATTTTGAAATTAATGTTTTAATGAGCTATAATTTTTAATAAATAATGAGATTATTAAGTATTTTTAAAGGTGGTTAACTACTGGAACATACCTTGTACTGGGTTCCTATTGTTGACCAACTGGTTTGCAACTGGTTATTTATGGTGTTTCCTTCTTTTTTCCTTTTTCCATAGCGATGCTTTTGTTTGACAATTTAGAGCTGCCAAACCGCTGCTGCTTTAAGCCTATCATTAAAATCGTTTTATGCAGTGTGCCCCAGTAATTGATCAGTGGTTTGTTATTGGTACATTCATAATGTTCCTATAGTTGACCATCTTCATTGATCGCTGGTTTGTTATAGGATTATTCTTTTTGTTTCTATTATTGACCACACCCGTATTTGTTGTTTTATCATTTATCATATTTGCTTTTAAGCACCGGTGAGTAGGTACACGTAGAATTTAGATTTTTTTCTCTATAAAATTACTTGTAGGAAAAAATTATGCAAACAATTCTCTTAAATTGGTTCAGTAAATCCGTACGCTTTTAATTTTCTTTATTTTTGTAGGTAAAAATCGCATCAAAGCAGATTTTTTTAAAGTCTAAAGTGTAATTATTCGATTCCTCGATGAAATTGGAAAGAATAAGACTGCCAAAATGAGAATATTCTGTAGAAAATGTAATTCCCCATACATACCTTTTTGATATAATGATCGGTGCGACGGGAAATTGGTCTTCCAAAAATCTTAACACCGACTGAGGAATACCTACTTGTTAAATAGCAAATACAATGTGATTTTAAATTAAAAACCCTCAGTTTTATTAATTTTGACTCTTTGATATGTTGGTCAACCATTGGTACAATATGGTGGTCAATAATTGGAACTCACCGGTCAAACTAAGGAACAAACGACTTTTTTGGATTTGTTTCAAAATTACCAAAAAAACTACATAACTTAAGTGAAATATCCTTCGATCAAGTATAGGTAGATTTTGAAACGCCGCTCGAAAAATGGCACCATCAAAGCAATGCACAATCTGGCAGCGTGGCTTGTATCGCTCTCAGTCGCTAATCGACCGTGCCTGCAAAAACAACTCACGAAAAGTGCAAAAAAACAAGATGGAGTGTCATACTTTCAGTAAGTATCGCTTTGTAATCACATTATCTTCAATATTTTTTATACAGGGTGGATTTTTGAGACGGGGCAGTAAGGGCAGGTACCTTAACCGTTGTAGCTACAGCGAAACGTTCTTAAGAGACTATCCTTAACTTTTTGAGACATTTCGAACTGCATTCACAGATTTTGAAAAAAATGTACAGTCAGCTAGAAAATAGGCAATTTACACAAAAACTTTTTTTGATGCCAATCGATCCTGTTTCTTATAAGGATCAATAAACTCTAGCAGACTAACCGAGGTTTGAGTACTAGAAACGTCAGAAATCTCAAAAAACTTTTCCCATACATTTCGTAGGAAACGAGACTCTTTCGAGACTTTTTATGCAAAATATACCCAAAAATACTTACTTCCGCCACTACATCTACAAAAATACTGATGCTCGGAAAAGTCGATAAAATATACCAAAAAAGTATTAAAATACAGAATCTGGTCACACTGCATGGCGCGGCGGCATGGATTATGGCGGTGCACCGCCATTTTGCCGCCATTGGCTATATATCGCCTTACTATTCTAACGCACGTCAAATTAAATGAGCACGTCTCGCTCCTGCGTGTGCAATATTTGGTGAGCGCAGTTCCAAAATGACGTTACACGCATATCCTTTGTGACGATTTTGTACTTTATTACTTTAACCGTAAAGGTCATCTCAAAATGAATATTTTTTAATAAGTAAAAAGTAAAACAACTGGCTTTCGACGTTATCACCGCGCATTAAGGTCTATGTTAAAATGAAAGGCTGACGAGGTATATACCTGAATAAGTATGAATTGACGCGGCGCCGCAGATTCGGTGTGGTTTTGTATAAGACTGTACGTCTATCCTATATTTGGTCGCAGGAAATATCTTTTTTTAAGTCGTCGTTCTTAAATAAACAACGCATAAAAAAACAGTGAAACTAATATCTTAAGTCTAAAGAATAATCCATAACTACCACCAGAAGTTAAAATTTCTTCTTAACTGGTTTGGGACTGGTACACCCACCCACTTCCAAAATCGATATCTGGGAGTTCCTGCCATCTCCGAACATGAATCTAAAGTCAGAAATTCGGAAAAGTGGCCGCCATACATTGAAACGAGGCAAATGGTTCAATCGCAGACGATTTTCTGTCAACTTTTGAGGAGTTCTATTGTGTAGCTTCGAAGCGCGTCATCAGATCTTCACTAAATTAAAATGGAACCACCTCGGGAGTATACTCTTTCAAACAAAAAAAGATTTTTTTAAATTGGTTCACAATTGACGAAAATATCGGTGAACATACATAAAAAAAAACATACAGTCGAACATAGAACCTCCTCCTTTTTTTAAAGTCGGTTAAAAAAAATGGGACCGCCTCGGAAGTATACCCTTTCAAACAAAAAAAGAATTTTTTAAATTGGTTCACAATTGACGAAAATATCGGTGAACATACATAAAAAAAAATACATACAGCCGAACATAGAACCTCCTCCTTTTTTTGAAGTCGGTTAAAAAAATTGCCACAGTAATAAACTAATGCTTGCCAAACGTATTTTCCTAGATCTCCAAGTTTAGAGACAAATTTATTCATACATTAATAATACGATGACGATCATAACGATTTAAATGAAGTCGTAATAATTTTAGTACAATTTTTTAGAATTTTTAAAGAAGTTTTTTTCGAATTGTCAATATGGCTACTACTAGCGCCACCTGACGGATTTTTTTCATAACAGTCTTTAAAAAAGCTTCATTGAAACAAAGGCGACCCACATGTGCGCACCACTGCTTCTTTAGGTCTTTCAACATCCCCATTTTGTTGTTTGATACAATATTCATAATTTCTTTAAAGTGTGTACTATAAAGAATCATTTTTACCTTCTTTTCGCCCCTATCTGGAATGGAGTATAGTAATACTTAAGGGGGTGCTTCAGACCATCAAACTGAACAACTTTCACTATGGAGCCAACTTTGAGAAAAAATAAAAAAAATCTGCTGTCCCATACAAAACTGCAGTACCGACTCGACTAAAATGTATGGGATAGCAGATTTTTTTCATTTTTTCTCGACGTTGGCTCCATAGTGTAACCCCCTTAAGTATTACTAGGGTGTTTTGTTACACCCTGTATAGGGTGTAATAACAACACCCCAGTAATAAGGGATGCTTCAGACTATCAAACTGAATTAACTTTGTAACCAACATCGAAATCGCGCAAAAAAAAAACCGCTGTCCCATACATTTGCGTCGAGTGTCGATACCTGCAGTTTTGTATGATACAGCAGATTTATTTTCGCAATTTCGAGTTTGGCTGCATAGTGAAAGTTGTTCAGTTTTGATGGTGTGTACCACCCCCGTATTACTAGGGCGTTTTGTTACACCCTGTACCTATAGTTTAACTAAAACATACTTACCTAAATAATTTACCTAGGCCAAATAATTATACACTTGAACTGCAACTAGCATTTTCATTTTTAACCGACTTCAAAAAAAGGAGTAGGTTCTCAGTTCGACCGTATATTTTTTTTTTTTTTTTAATGTGTGTTCGCGGATAACTTCGTCGTTTATGAACCGATTTTGATAATTCTTTTTTTGTTGGAAAGGAGATATTCCAAGGGTGGTCCCATGATAAGGAAACCAGGATCTGATGATGGATCCCAGAGAAATCGAGGGGAACCTTCGAAAATCGTATTGCCGACTAGTGCGTTTGTTAATTTGAAGCACTACTGTTAAATCGAACTAATGAATTCACCACTGAAAATTGTGAAATAAACAAAATTTTAACAAAAAATTAAAACCGCCTTCAAAAAACTAAAAAGTTAAAAAATAATATTGCAGCCGATGACTTTTTCGTTCGCATCATAAGAACATTAATTTGTTTTATAGAAGTCGGTGTCAAGCCAAGCCAAAAAACGAATGCAAGCCCTGTCGCGAATCGGCTTGACAGCGACTTCGATAAAACAAATTAATGTTCTTATGATGCGAACGAAAAAGTCATCGGCTGCAATATTATTTTTTAACTTTTTAGTTTTTTGAAGGCGGTTTTAATTTTTTAATTAAATAAATAAATAAATAACGCTCACAGGCACATACATTGTAATGATCCTTGAGTAATGATCCCAAGAAAGCACTATTAATAGGCTGTAATTATTTTCTTGTATGCTGTATTTGACATAAAACTACCTGAAATCGGACTGATTATCACTCAAAAACGACTGAACCGATTTGAATGGTTTTCACAGAAGCCTAGTGCTTAGTTTGGATTAACATTTAGGCGTTGTTTCATCGCAATCGGTCCACTCGATCAAAAGTTTTGAGTAGGTATTTAAAGTCAGTCTCATCACATATTTATACTTTTGTAAATAGGTACCCACTACCCCTACAACCAGGGCGAATTAACTTGACACCTGGCTCGAACGACGTTGGTGTAAACAATAACAAATAACAGCAAAAGAATACTCGAAAATTCTAAAGCGAGGCCAGTAGCGATAGCATCTCAGTTACCGTTGCAAGTGTCCCTGCGCTTTTGAATTTGCGAGTTATTCTTTTGCTGTTATTTGTTATTGTTTACACCAACGTCGTTCGAGCCAGGTGTCAAGTTAATTCGCCCGTTTTGTACTTGTTTATACCAGCGGCCGTAGCATGGCAGCGTGATATAGCGCTATCACGCCTTAGTTCTATTTAAGCGCAAAAGAACGAGATAAAAGGCGTAATATAACTAATATAGCCTTATCGCACGCGTTTATACTTAACTAATATACCCTTATCGCGCACGCATTATGCTACGACCGCAGGTACGTAAGTACTAAGCTGAATACTATACTTGACAATCAATACTGCGGTCCCGTTATCTACCTAGTTGAAAAGGAAATGCCATCCCACTTGCATCCGCTGCATTTTAATGCATTTATTTGCATAATTGCTAGCGTTTTCTATTATGGATAGATAATTTCCACTGTAGTAATTGGTTTGGCAAATTATCGTTCGATTAGAATCTAGTTTGTTATAATTATATTGAATAGCTTAGTCTTGAGAAAGATTTGCTGTTTTAGGGTCAGCGCACACCTAGCGTAAAACTGTTCGAGCATGCGCGAGCAGATTTCATTGATTCAATTGATAATGAACTCTATTCCCATTGAAATAAAGTCGAAAATAGCTTGCAAGTGATTAAATCCCTTCAGCGTCTGTTCGAGTATGCTCGCGTATGCTCCTCGCGGCGACGCGAGCAGTCGCGAGCATGCTCGCGCATGCTCGCGCATGCTCGAGCATGTTCGAGCATACGCCCGTGTCGATGCTTGCGATCTGTCGTAAGTGTTGCCACCTCTGCCGGTTTCGGACTAAATCTAGCATATTTTTTAACTACTTTAGCACGAAAAGGGCAATTTAGTACAGAAAATATATAATAATCTAACTCTTTTTGAAAATACAATGAAAATCTCAAAGGTCGAAGCAGATTTAGTAGGTTTTCAAATTGTTCATATTCCATTTTATAGTAGTCATAAAATAACTGTCCCTTGAACTTTAAACCGTAGCACAGGGTGTGGTATTCCCCAAATGTACATCTTTCTTGCCAGGTTGCTTCAACCCATATTCTTCTTTCAATTTTGTGTCGTCCTCTTTTCATTTTATTGATGTGCTCTTCTTGCTCCTCTTCCTCTGCTAGTAACCCAATAGTTACCAAATCCCAGTCCACCATACTTTAAAATTACTCTTCGCACGTCTTTACTTTAAAATATTGTAAACACAACTGCAAAATTCACTGTCAACTGTAGCAACACGGGAGCATCCGCGAGACTGTTCGAACACGCGCGAGCATGCTCGCGCATGCTCGAGCATCCGCCGCTGCCGCCGGCGGATTTCGCCTCTGCCGCCGGCGGATTTTGCCGCTAGGTGTGCGCGACTGCAAAGAACATGCTCGAGCATGCGCGAGCAGATTTACGCTGGGTGTGCGCTGACCCTTAGATTCGTTTTTTTACTGTTAGTATAAGAGATAAGTGTACTTTTTGCAACCAACAGTAGCAAAGCTGATTCAGTGTTTATGGGGTGTAGAGCTTCTCAGTGATGGGGAATAGGTCTGCCTGCATAACTCCAGTCGGTTTAGGAGTTAAAAATGAAGAATGAAGGATGAATGAATGAATGAATTGAGTGAAAAATGGTTATGATTAAAAAACTGTAAAAAATTAACGATCAGCTGCAAGGCTGATCGTATGTTATTGTTGTAGTATGCACTATAGCTATGTGAACAGTACAAAAACTGTCAAGTTATGTCAATCGGTATAGGAGATACAGCCATGATGAACTATGTCAGTTTTAACAGTGCATACTACAACAATAACCTTTAATCATCAGTAACTCCTAAACCGACTGGAGTTATGCAGGCAGACCTGGTTCATCCCCATCACAGAGAAGCTCTACACCCCATAAACATTGAATCAGCCTTGCTGCTGATGGTTGCAAAAAGTACACTTATCTCTCGAAATATGTGTTGTAGTTAGCTGGAATTCAAAATTAGATAATGGATTTAAAATTACTAGTTAGATTACCTACCTAATTTGGAAATAGATTGATAAAGAAAAGCAGTAAATAAAATCAATGTAGTTTATTTATTCACCAGATGGAATACAATAATTAAAAACTTTGATCGACTTCGAAAAATTGTACGACACCAGCTTTTTGGAGTCACCAAAAAGCTACTCATCACACTGGTTACAAAAAGTATTATTAAAATTAACTTAGGTTTAAAAAATCAAGTTCAGCCTTATAAAAAAAAGATCTTTTCCTTTTAGTGTCATCAGTGTTTTAGCACCGGGTGGTTAATACGAAGGGGTCACGTCAAATGGGTGTCTGTTTATACCAATAAACATCCGAGAGCGCCCTTCGGTCAAGGAAAACACTGGGAATGTATACGCAATCATGCAACAACATCAATGTCCCTGTTAACGAAACGCAAACATGTCCAAAACTGTAGGTACAAAAATACTAAAGAAGCTAAATGCAAGCGCCTGTGATGCAGGTCGCGAGAGGGGGTAAGTGTGATGTCGCGAGGGGGAGCGGTAGATGTTTAGTTGTCCTCGATTTCCTGCTCCTGCTCCTCGTCGAACTCCGCATCCTCGTCGGCGGTGGCCTCCTGGTACTGCTGGTATTCTGACACCAAGTCGTTCATGTTGCTCTCGGCCTCGGTGAACTCCATCTCGTCCATTCCCTCGCCGGTGTACCAATGCAAGAAAGCCTTGCGCCTGAACATAGCGGTGAACTGTTCTGAGATGCGCTTGAACAGCTCCTGGATGGCGGTGGAGTTCCCGATGAATGTGGCGGCCATCTTGAGACCACGGGGCGGAATGTCGCACACAGCGGTCTTCACATTGTTCGGGATCCATTCCACGAAGTAGGACGAGTTCTTGTTTTGGATGTTCAGCATTTGCTCGTCGACCTCCTTCATGGACATGCGTCCACGGAAGATGGCGGCTACGGTGAGGTAGCGTCCGTGGCGAGGGTCGCAGGCAGCCATCATGTTCTTGGCGTCGAACATTTGTTGGGTGAGTTCGGGCACGGTGAGGGCGCGGTACTGCTGGCTGCCGCGGGAGGTCAGAGGAGCGAAGCCGGGCATGAAGAAGTGAAGACGTGGGAATGGAACCATGTTCACGGCCAGCTTGCGGAGATCCGCATTCAGCTGTCCCGGGAACCGCAGACACGTGGTCACGCCGGACATGGTGAGCGACACGAGGTGGTTCAGGTCGCCGTACGTGGGTGTGGATAGTTTGAGCGTGCGGAAGCAGATGTCATAGAGAGCCTCGTTGTCAATGCAGTAGGTTTCGTCTGTGTTTTCGACTAGTTGGTGGACTGAGAGCGTTGCGTTGTAAGGTTCGACTACTGTATCTGACACTTTGGGAGAGGGTACGACTGAGTATGTGTTCATAATTCTATCTGGGTACTCTTCTCTGATTTTGGAGATGAGTAAAGTTCCCATTCCGGAGCCGGTGCCGCCTCCGAGGGAGTGTGTGAGTTGGAAACCTTGGAGGCAGTCGCAGGACTCTGCTTCCTTGCGTACGACGTCTAAGACTGAGTCGACTAGCTCGGCGCCTTCCGTGTAATGTCCCTTAGCCCAGTTGTTGCCGGCGCCAGACTGTCCGAACACGAAGTTGTCGGGGCGGAAGATCTGTCCGAAGGGTCCTGAGCGGACAGAGTCCATGGTGCCGGGCTCGAGGTCCACAAGGATGGCTCTGGGCACGTATTTGCCGCCGGAGGCCTCATTGTAGTAAACATTGATGCGCTCCAACTGCAGGTCAGAGTCTCCGTGGTAGGCGCCGGTGGGGTCGATGCCGTGCTCGTCGGAGATGATCTCCCAGAACTGTAACAAGGGAAATTTAATTTTAGTTTCACAATAACAAAATTGCCTAAAATCGTTTCTATTTCCGGCAATTAAATTTAGGCGAACGACACGCATGATCGAGCATTGGATAGGCATTTCCAGCGACACGGGAGGGGTCCGGGAACAGCGCCGGCTGGCACCGCGTGCGGCAGGATGACTCACAGTCTCCTAGCGACGGGGTTCGCAACAAACGCTCCGCTAATCCCCCTAATTTACATTCTCACGAGGCCGCTCCACTTATCGATCCTTCAGTATTTATGTTAAACTACAAATACAAATACGAATCAACTGATGGCCACCCACTTTTCAACTGTACGTAACGGCACCATATTAAGAAGAGAGCGCGGTACAAGTTTCTTATTTCGGAGCGAGCATCCATAAATCAACTTGTCGGGGCTACGCGGGCCGACATCTGATGTGACGTTTTTGGGACGAAATAAGCATAATTCTTTTACAATGCAAGTCATCCATTACTTGCCGTTAAGATCGCGCCCAGATAAAATAAACGCAACAAAAAGCTTATTGATATTATCTGAATGTTCTCGAGATTAAAGATTAGAAATTGATTCATGTTCTTAGCTAATTGAATAGGTAGAAAGGCTGTTCGACAAGATGGAAAGCTGAATCAAGCTGAATTATGGCAAGAATCTAAGAAATATTTATCTACCTAGATTGTTTGTGAAGTTGATCACGTTTCAATGTAATTCGAAATTGAATAAGAGACCTTTTTTGGGCGTCGTACTCATTTTGTGTTTCGCAGCAAGGCCAACTGTGAGTCAACTGGTGAGTCATAATACGTAGGGTGGAGGGATCGCTCCCTCGCAAATGTTGGAACAATTTAGTTTATTGGATTTGAATGTTTGAGGAATGGGTGGTTTTACCTTTATTGACATGTTACTTTTATTTGACGCGACATTTATTTATGTTGTGGACTTTCTAGAAATGAATAAAAAACTGATATGCTATCGTTTTGCTTGCTAGATAAGAGTGCAATTTAGATAGCAGAGATATTAAAACTGAAGTAAAACTGCACCAAAATGCCAAACAACCACACCACCTCTAATAGGGATTATGATCGTCTGGTTATGTAAGCTTGCGCATTTATACAGGGTGAAATTGATATCATTAGCATCCTTTTAAACTAAGAGTCTACCCATCAAACTGAACAACTTTTACTATGGGAGCAAACCGATCGGAGTGAAAAAAAAAATCTGCTGTTGCATACATTTGAGTCGAGTAGGCAGCGGCGGCGGGTGCAGGTTGGTACGAAACAGATGATTTTTTTTTTGCTCCGATCGGTTTGCTCCTATAGTAAAAGTTGCTCAGTTTGATGGGTAGACTCTTAGTTTAAAAGGATGCTAGTGATATCAATCTCACCCTGTAGAGGGGTTTTTATATCAGATAGTCCGCCATATTGTTATTAGTAATACAATTGTTTGTCTTCAAACACATCCATGTTCATAATGGCGAAACTGATTTGAAATTCAAATTTAAATCTCGTTTTGGCTGCTATTATAAACCGCATCCATATTGAAGTACAGTCAATGAGGAAAGTACTATTAATCATTTCAAAAATTATCTAGTATTATACCTAATTTATCAAGAACCATTTTGCATGGTATGTATGCTCACGACTATAGTCCCCGAGGGTATAGACAGAGATTCTGTAAACTCAGAATAGAACATGCACGTTTCTCTATTAGTACCGAAACTCTGTCTATTTATTTATTTATTTATTTTAATACTTTATTGTACACACGGAAATATACATAAAAACAACATAATAGACAATTACAAAGGGCGAGCTTATCTCTAAAGAGATTTCTTCCAGCAAACCCGAAGCTATCTAGCTAGTGTGACAGGGAATTAGCCCGTCGCCAATCGCTATTTATATAATGGACACTGTCCATGGACAGTGAGTACTGAAATTGAAGCATGCAGGTTTCCTTACGATGTTTTCCTTCACCAAAAGCCAGTGGTGTTTCAAATCGTACATAAATTTCGAAAAAACCGTGTGAATCGGTTTGGCCGGGGATCGAACTATCGCCTCCTGTACGGCAAGCATGGTTAGTCGCCACTAGACCTTTGTTTGAAAGATATTAATATGTAAGTTAATGTAGTAACTTATTATTAATCTGTGGTAATGGTAAATTATTACCATGTGTCTTCGACTCTGTACACAGTATGAAATAATGGCTTTAACACCCACATGTGAATAAATCTTTGGGCAAAATTTCTCTTGAGCACCTATTCATTTCGAAACAGGTTTGCCCACGTACTGTTGTTGGTTGACTAAAATACATTTGATTATATGGACAGTTTTTATTTTTAGGATAAAGAAGCATGACTAAGCCAAAACTATTGAATTTAAGACTAAAATTTCAAAGTAACTAAATTTTTTACTTTAAATAAATTTATCACTCCTTGGCCAATGTCCAGCAGTGGAAGTCCATCGGCTGAGATGAATGGAGTTTGCTAAGTAGTTTGTGGATGTATCTATCCCAATCTTAAGAATTGTTCTTTGAGCAAAAACATGTGAGAAGATATGGCGGAACCTCGTGGCAAGCTCAAACCCGAACCACGCGACCAGCATGTGAATGATGCAACAGCTCGGGGAAAAACTTGCAACGTCACTCTCATAACTAAAAATAAAGGGTAGACAATCAATCATTGAAACATTCCAGAAAAGCCAATAGATGCAGTTTTGTACCGACTGATTTTTTAAATTTTTTCCTTGTTGACATCATAGTAAAAATTTTTCAGTTTGAAACTAACTAATATGAACCATCCCTTTAAACTAGGGTGTTTTGTGACACCCTTAAGACCATGATTGTACCCTATTCTCTACAAATAAATATCATTTCATTACATATTACTAGTGATCGGTAACTATTGTGCAACTCGCGGCAAACTCTAGGGGTGACAATTGTATCACATATCATTGGTTAAGAATTACAATGTTATCATCTCGTTTTCTTTTAGTTTTTTCGAATACGGCCCCAAATTAGAGTTATTTCCACGATTTTCATTGTTTTATATTTTCCTGTTTGTGAAATGCAAATGTTTGTGAACTAGCCCATACAGCCATGTGCAGAAGACCACGTCAAGCTTGAGATTTGAAGTGCGATATTGTTATTTATATGAATGGCATAAGAACAGTATGAAGATCAAGGTGTCAAACTTGACGTGTTCTCGGCTGTATCTATGTATCATATTGGTAATTTCAAAATATAATTGACTAGCGGCCCGTCCCGGCTTCGCACGGGTGGACGTCTAATCTTTTCTAGCAATAAATATAGCCTATGTTACTCAGGGTGAATGCAGCTTTCTAATGGTGAAAGAATTTTTTAAATCGGTACCCAGTACTTTTTGAGCCTATTCATTACAAACATACAAAAATAGGTACAAATCTTTCCTCTTTATAATATTATTAGTATATTAGTATATTAGTATTAGTATTAGTATATTAGTATAGAAATGGCACACCGATTAGAACATGACTTGTAAGAATAATTACAAAAACTCAAGGCCACAAAAAACTCGCTTATTTTATTACCAACCCTGAATGCCGCGAATCGCACAATAGTTACCGACCTATACATATTACCTACATAATTATAAATCTAATAAAAACACAGAATATTATTTGACTAACATAAATTGAGATGAGTAAATCCATTCATGTTTATACAAATTAAGACAACATTATATTAAACAAGCATTGTTATAAAAACAACTCAATATTATTATTAAGAGTCAACGAAATTCTTTCAGTGGTTTCAGACATTGGCAGGCAGCCAAGTCGCTGGAAATTTTCCTGTAAGTTGGTTTAGGGAGATACGACTGAAATTATGTGTTGTGTATGACCTTTGGATGGGTTTGCCATCTGTTTTATTTGACTGCATTAGTTATGTTACAGTGATCAAAGTAGTTTTATGATTGTAAAAGACTGATGGATTTATTCAGAGATTGTACAGTTATGTAGATAGGAACTATGAATGAAATGACGAGTTATAAATTGAGTTAATTGAACCTACTTATACTAACATACATGAACATGATTGTAATTTAAATAAATAAATAATTAATTTAATAATTTATTTAAATATAATAAATACAAATCTTTGACATTGTCACACAAATTGATGACCAGGAGTGCGATTTTTGAATCTCATTCGCTGAGTTCAGCAGTTGAAAATGTCAAAATTACTGTAGAGATACGCATCTTTCTACTGCTGATTTGACTTTGATAAATCGCACTCCTGAAGTATGATTTTTGAAAGTCAAATCAACAGTAGAAAGATGCGTATCTCCATACATTTTCAACTGCTGAGTTCAACGTATGAGATTCAAAAATCGCACTCCAGACTAGAAAGCATAGGGTGAAATTGATATCATTAGCATCCTTTTAAACTAAGAGTCTACCCATCAAACTGAACAACTTTTACTATGGGAGCAAATCGATCAAAGAAAAAAAAATCTGCTGTTCCATACTAAACTGCCTACTCGACTCGATCAAAAATGTATGCAAAAGCCGATTTCTTTTTTGCTCTGATCGGTTTGCTCCCATAGTAAAAGTTTTTCAGTCTTATGCGTAGGGTAATGATATCACCCTGTATAGATACAAACATCCATGACTTGGGTAGGTACAAATATCAATAATCATCATATAAACATTTGCCCCTTACGGGATTCAAACCTGCGACCCTGGGCACAGCAGGCAGGTTCACTACCAACTGAGTTATCGGGCCGGTTAACAAAGTTAATAATGGAGTGTTCCGGCTTAAAATGGTCGTAATGAGGCGACTAAGGGATAGGTTTTCGTTATGCTTTGTCGGCTAACCCTACCTATCACAAAGTCATTCCATCTACAGCATGAAGAAATGCTACTAGAAGTTTTGCTAAAATAAAGTTTATAGAAGGAATAGGTTTCTGACCATCCCAAAAGAGATAGTCGTGAGTATAACGCTATGAAGTAGGAACAATATGTTTCTTGTCAAACCAATTAAAGTGAAAAAAAAACGGAACAATTAAAAAAATACCAAACACAGTTACAATTCGAGGTAAACTCAATATCTAGGCTAATTGACTCCAAACTACTCTAATTGGCAGTTTTTATCCAATTAAACTCATGAGCTAATTGAGATTTCATTGGTTTCATGTGAAATTTATAGAATATGACTAACCTATAACTTCAGTCATCAAATATTTTCAGTGATTAAGACTTAGTCATCAATTTACTTATAAAATTATATGGAACAGGTACTGAATCTCTATTTTGGTATTGATTAGTTACAGGGTGAAATTGATATCAATAGCATCCTTTTAAACTAAGAGTCTACCCATCAAACTGAACAACTTTTACTATGGCAGCAAACCGATCGGAGCAAAAAAACATCTGCTGTTGCATATGTTTCAGTCGAGCAAGTATTGCAGTTTAGTATGAAACAGCTGATTTTTTCTTGGCTCCGATCGGTTTGCTCCCATAATAAAAGTTGTTCAGTTTGATGGGTAGACTCTTAGTTTAAAAGGATGCAAATGATATCAATTTCACCCTGTACATACTAAATTTCATCAAAATAGGTACAGCGGTTTATCAGTAAAACACAGACAGACTTCCGAATTTACATTTACCTATTATAGCAGATATTAAAAGCTATTTCGATCTTCAAAAGACGTGCAATAAAGCTTATAGGCGTAAAAACCTATAAAATAGTGTAGAAAAGCTTTATCCAGTCATAAAATGTAGTTCCACATACTGACATGTGTCGGTAATTTTAGCTAACACGGAAGACCGGTCAATGAACTCTTAACTAGCGCTAATAACGTATTCCTTCCTATTTTCATTATAATTATGTTTTTGTAGCGCTTTTTTATGCAAAAATTGGCAGAGTGTAAATTGTTCCTAGGTGTAGGTGCCTATCTTCTTTATTAGCTGTTTTTTGTTTGGAAAATAAATTGTTATATTGGTTTCTTTAATGAAATCTAGCTTGAATTGGTCTGGGAATCATGGGTTTGAGAATTGCCTATCAATTAGCAGGACTACAGGTACCTACCTACCTAGATTTTTGGTACCTTAGTGTTTTACTGTTCATGCTAAATTCGACCTTAAATCAAAGCAAGCAGTATTCAAATTTTTAATTATTTAAGGAGCCTGCTTTGTAGCCAATTTTAGTTTTGCGCTGCTGGGCAAATTAGGCCTCCATTTTAGGATCAGGAGTGCGATTTTTGAGTCTCATTCGGTGAGTACAGCAGTTAAAAATGTCAAAATTACTGTGGAGATACGCATCTTTCTACTGCTGATTTGACTTTCAAAAATCATACTACAGGAGTGCGATGTTTGATGGTCAAATCAGCAGCAGAAAGATGCGTATCTCCATAGTAATTTTGTCATTTTCAACTGCTGAATTCAGCGAATGAGATTCAAAAATCGCACTCCAGGAGTGTGATTTTTGAATCTCATACGTTGAACTCAGCAGTTGAAAATGTATGGAGGTACGCATCTTTCTACTGCTGATTTGACTTTCGCACTCCTGGAGTATGATTTTTTCATGTCAAATCAGCAATAGAAAGATGCACGTCTCCATAGTAATATTGACGTTTTCAACTGCAGAGTTCAAAGAATGAGTTTCAAAAATCGCTCTTCTGTTATCTTTGTGAAAAAAATAAAAATATCATAAGGAGGTACTTTTGGATGCGATTGTACAAATTAAAAAAAGAACACATGGTTAAAAAAGACATTTGGCTGGCCGGTAAACATTTGGTCGTTTTTTTTTTCGCTTCGAAATTCGAACGTTATAAATTCAAGCTAGATGATTGGTCGGCCCTTATCGCGGGACGCGGGAAATAGCCTTGAGCCGGGTCCAAAACACGCGTTCCCTTTTATAACGGATTTTTTATAGCGGGAAACATACGAACAACTTTTCAAAGAATTTTACAACATCGCTATCTTATATTTATCAAAAAAAAAACTATCTGACTTTGAACTGTAGGTATTTACCGTTCAAGATATCTTGATATGAAAATTGATAATAAAAACCATATACGTCATAATAAAACCTGAAAATAACGCTATAAAAGTGTTGAATAGATAGTTATAAAGCCAACGAATAGCAATTTACCACGTGGAAGGGTCGATAACTCCGGTAGGTAAGGTTCTTACTCATACTGTTATCGATCGATAATTCCAACAGTAGGTGGGGTCGGTGAGAAAATTAAACAAATTCGACATCTGCAGACTTGAATGACGTTAAAAAACGCGATACATGCAGCAAAATACGCGAACAAAGAAGTAAAAGTAGGTTGGTTCATGTGAAAACCGGGCCACACCCACGTCTTCATTTAGCCTTATTTCACTGAAAATTGCCTTTCTGAAGTTAATTACAGGTAGAATTAAGATTGGAATGCAAAAACTAATGAGGAATTTGGCCTAAATGAACACTTTCTTCCACAAAGCGGCGACACAAAATGCCGGCCGCTTCGCGAATCCATTCGGCGTTCGAAATTCAAAGTGTTGACGTTCTATAAAACAATGGAATGGCGAATTACCTTAGCTCCGATCTGGTTTCCGCATTGTCCAGCCTGAATGTGCACAATTTCCCTCATTTTTGTGAATGTGAACTTACTAAATTACTTAACACTATAAAATTTGTCTGCTCCGCACGCACCACGTACTTTGGTGGTTGCTTGAAGAATAATCGCGTTCCGTTTTCCGTGCAAACGACCAAGCGCCGGGTTTTTATAGTGATGCGACTTCGACATCGATAAAATTTGTCGCATTGCGACATAGTGACATGCCTACGCTGGAAATATTATTTTCAGCGATGTAATAAAATAAATTACGTTCTTTAACAGACAAGTATTGTTGAACATTTTTAGCAAATTCATGATTACTTGATTTTTGGCTCTGAAAGTTATAATTATATTTAGGGATGCAACGATTACGAAGCGGTGCATCGTTTTGCATCTGTAATCGTAATAATCACGATTAATAACGATGCAATGCACCGTAGTAAGAATCGTACGATTATTAAATCGAATTGAAAACGTCAATCGGATTGCACTTGTTGACGAATACACGACCTGAATGAATACCAGATTCCAGAGCCGAAATAACTTTCAAATAATCGGATCTCTCTGCCATTTTAGCTCATGTTGAGCTAAATCTCACTTTTTTTGGTCAGATTTGACTATGATTTCATTTTTTTTTATTCTACTGAGGTCTATAATTTGATTTTCGGATTGAAGTATTACATACATTCTCGTTCCCGCGATATCTCATCCACATTTTAAAAGATTAATCTTCCACGTAAATCGGACGAGATATCTCTCGATTAACGAGATTATACAGATTCATGTTCCATATTCTGTTTTTCAAATAAAATTGGCCTCTACGCATCCAAAAATCAGAATCCTGACCAAAGTGAACCTTTGACTTCGATCTCAAATTAATAGAAAAAGTTACAAAATCTTGGAATTTTTCAGTTTTTTTTAATGATTTAACTTTCATTGGAATGCAAAGAAACATTACGAGAACTCATTCTGAGGATAATCTCAACTAAAGTTTAAATAATCGTAATGCATCGGTTATCGTAATAAATAACGATTAATATCGTAATCGTAATCGTAATCGTAATGGCCGAATCGTTGCGTCCCTAATTATATGATACAAGGTATAACATACACCCTGACCCTTTACATAGTTAGGTAACTTAGTTCTTTATTTTATTCTTAACTATATTAATACTTTCAAGTAAAATGAAATATACAAGAGAAACAATATTATTTCTTTTGGTAATCTTTGAGAAAACAGAAAGATTTGAATTTTTGCGATTTTCATTTTTATCTTTCCTTGTGTGCCTTGTAGCTATGATCGTTTAACAAAACACCCTAGTAATACTTAAGGGGGTGTTTCAGACCATGAAACTGAACAACTTTTATTATGGAGCCAACATTGAAATCGCGAAAAATAAATCCTCTGTCCCATACAAAACTGCTGAGCCGACTCAACTAAAATGTATGGGACAGCAGTTTTTTTTACGTGATTTCGAACTTGGTTCCATAGTGAAAGTTGTTCAGTTTGATAGTCTGAAGCACCCCCTTAAGTATTACTAGGGTGTTTTGTTACACCCTGTATAACACAAATGCCAGCCTTTAAGCGATAACGTGACAATAAACCGAAAAGTTGGTCCCTTCACTGCAGAAGGCCACAAAAATGGTTTACGAGTCTAATGGTAATTTTTATTGAGCATAAAGCATACACCCGATGCCAGCAACATCAGAATAATATATTCAATCAAATTAAAGATTGAAAAATTTGTCTCGGACGGGACGGGACTTGAACTAGCAACCTGCCAAACCGGGGCTGTACTTTCGTTCAAATTTTTAATCTACTGAGCCATTAAATCAGAAGCCCACATATTAGCATAGTAACGTCATTTTCATTCAGGTTCATTATTCTTTTACCTCCGTTAAATAAATATTTTATAAGTACTTATCAGTTATCACTTACGTCACTTATAAACTCAATCATTTATAATTATTTAATGTGAGATAGATAGAATTACAAAGTAAGGCATCGTTTAATTTATTATTTTACTGCTTCAGATTGCGTCAATTCAATGTCAATTTTTTACAATATTTTCAATCTTGATCGTAAAACGAAAATGACAAAGTATTATTTTTCGTTAAAATTAATTAAGTACCTACAGCATAACATTTTATAAAAAATTTCATTACCTACAAAAAGAAAAAAAATTATCAAAAGTTATCGATATCGAATATCGATACGCGCACCACACTGCTCCACAGTGCCTCTCTCCCATTGGTCGAAAAACGCCATATTGCACTCAAGGCTGCCAACGTGACGACAATAATATTAGTCACGTTTTCTTTCTAATAATTGTTGTGTTCTTACATAACTGTTATTTCTTTTATTAAAATTATTTTTTTACTATTTAAAGTATTTTAAAAGGCATGAACTGACAAAACTCGAGCTATTTCTTGTAAATTTTCGCACAATATTCACAGGTGTTTAATGTTATTATGTTGGCAGACCTGTCTGCGTCAATATGCCGGCCGGCAAAAAAACAAATTCAAAAGATTGTTACGAAATTAAATTCAGTTGTTTTGATTGCTAATTTACACAACCGTGATTCCATTGAAGGGTGGTCAGTTAGTAGGTATACCAAACGGTTCTAGGCTTGCCTGTATATTAATGGTTACTTTATGCATAGCAGAGTCTAGGTAATTTTGGGTTTCAGTGAAAATGTGAGTTTATCTGACCATCCGGAAAGGGATTATAGTCGTGACTTCGTGAGCATGTATAGTAGGATAGAGCAGCAAATTTTTTTTTGCTTTGTAAGTTTTGCTAGGTAGGTAGGTAAGGTAGATACTCCCATAGTAAAAGTTGTTCAGTTTGTTGAGTAGAGTATGTGTTCCCTTACACCTTACACCCTGTAGGTATACGCCCAACTGCAAGACACAGGCCTACCCTCAAGAAAGGTGAATGGACGTTAGTCCACCACACTTGCCCAATGCGGATTGATAGATAGACTTACACACGCATCAGAATTTCTTTTTCAGCTTATATGCAGGTTTCCCCACGATGTTTTCCACCACCGTTTAAGAACATACCTACCTATACTGTAGGTACATGAAAATCTTTTATCCTAAAAATAAAATGCGCATTCCGAACGGCTTTGCGGTGTAAAACGTCCGCATTTTCCGGGTGTGTCCCGCTCCCGACTCGACTGCAAGCCAATGAACTCTATGGAACCAGGGTAATGCGAGGCGGGTTCACTTATGTAATAGCTAAGTATATAAGCTCATGGTCTAATAGTTAGGCTACTTATCGAAATAGTTCAGTAACTAGAAAACGACCCAGACGTTGATAAAAAGGTTAAAAAGTTAAAAAGGTACCTAGGGGTGTGGTTTGGTATCTACATGTATAACAAAACACCCTAGTAATACTTAAGGGGGTGCTTCAGAACATCAAACTTAACAACTTTCTCTATGGGGCCAACATCGAGAAAAAATAAAAAAAATCTGCTGTCCCATACATTTTTGTCGAGTCGGCGGAGTAGGTACTGCAGTTTTGTATGGGACCGCAGATTTTTTTTATGTTTTCTCGATGTTGGCTCCATAGTGAAAGTTGTTCAGATTGATGGTCTGAAGCTCCCCTTTAAGTATTACTAGGGTGTTTTGTTACAGCCTGTATAAAGTAAAAAGTTAAAAGGTACCTATGGGTGTGGTGTGGACGTGCAGATCCAGCTTAGTACTTTGTTACTAACCTAATTTAATAATACCTATATTACGTATGCATCAGGATGAAATTGATATCATTAGCATCCTTTTAAAATTTAAACTAAGAGTCTACCCATCAAACTGAACAACTTTTACGATAGGAGCAAACCGATCGGAGCAAAAAACAAATCTGCTGTTGCACACATTTGAGTCGAGTAGGTAGGTATTGCAGTTTAGTATGGAACACCAGTTTTTTATTGCTCTAACTTGCAGTTATAACAAGGCTCACTTTTAGCCTATTGACGTGTCAAGTCGTGATACCTATCACGGTGGCTAGCCTATCACTATCACCCATAGAAACACTGCAAAATACTCCTTCTCCCTTAGTTTCCTCAAACGACACCCACAGGAAGAAAAACTGGTGGTCTAAGTCACCACCACAACAAAAAACAAACACACCACAAAAAATTCATTCACCACAGTAAATATCATTAGCATCCTTTTAAACTAAGAGTCTACCCATCAAACTAAAAAAATCAGAGCAAATAAAAAATCAGCTGTTCCATACTAAACTGCAATGTCGACGCGTGAGTTCGCGACTCAAATGTATGCATGTATGTATGTATGTCTCCTTCTCCCTTAGTTTCCTCACACCACCCACAGAAAGAGAAACTGGTGGTCTAAGTCACCACCACAAAAAAAAACCAACACACCACAAAAAACTCACGTCGAATGTAGGTGTACAGGTCATAATATAACAAGTTATCAGCCATCTGTTCGTATAGTGCATTAAATGAAGCCTGTAGTTAGGTATACGGTATGAATTTCTCCATACATTGGCGCCAGGCAAATACTGGTAGAGTCTAGCGGAGCTTTCAATTTGTTTCGAGTACATTGACGGCTTTGAAGTTTGAATGCTGATGATGAACTCGACTAGGTACACCTCATCATCATCGTCATATCAGCCGATAGACGTCCACTGCTGGACATAGGCATCCCCCAAAAGAGGGGGATTTGTCATCATCGCCACGCTTGGCAGGCGCGTTGGCGATCGCAGTTGGATTGAATGTGTGTACTCAGAGGATGCTGCTGCCCATCCTCCGGTAGATCCCTTAGTCGCCTTTTACGACACCCACGGGAGGAAATGGGATAGGGCTATTCTTAGCCGACACCACACGGACAACAGGTGTAGGTACACCTACAGCGGAGCAATCAGGATATTTTTACAAGAGTGTGCATTACACACAGATGCACTCTTGTCCGTACCCTCTTGAAGCTCATGGGACGAAACCACAGAAACTGTTAAGTAGGTATGATCAGAAACCGTGCTGGATTCAGTGCAGTATAAGTATAACTCTAAGGTATTAAACAAATCTATGGCTGTCGCGCTGTCCCATCCCCAGTAACCGAGCGAAAGTGTTCACTGAAAATGTTGAAAAACCATGAAAAATCGTATAGTTGTAATCACTGTTCCATGCAAATATTCAGATTTCGTGGGGGGGGATAAATCCGACCTATTCCCCCTATGTGCTTGTTGATGCTATTCTAAGCTGCAAAAGACAACTGCAAAAGACAACTTAGCTAAGTACGTCTACGTACGTACCAGATACTCTTTCCTATAAGTACTGTGGCCAAGTAGTATATTGTCACAAACAAAAATGGGGGGACGGGTCGAAAAAAAACCTTATCTTTTATGTCGACTAATAGATTTTCGACACAGTATCATCGCGTAATGTACAACAAACCCAATACGTTCCCCACAACGATGCACACAGCATAACATAAAATCTTGCAAACATTTCGTAAACCCTCCCTGAGTGACTCATGAGACTTTCTCGGCGAGTTTCGATCAATTGTAAGCCCAAAATGGCTGACACTTCGTCGACGTGCTGTGTCGTAAGATGAAGACTAGTTTTTTTTAGGGTTCCGTACCCAAAGGGTGAAAACGGGACCCTATTACTAAGCCTACGTTGTCCGTCCATCCGTCCGTCCGTCCGTCCGTCCGTCCGTCCTACCTATTTAGGGCTGTAACTTTTGAACCGTAATAGCCAGATAGTTGAAATTTTCTCAGATTATGCGTTATTAATTACATTGTCAAATTCTCAACAAGAAACTAGTTTTTATCAACGATTTTTCTTCACGCTCTATCGTAAAAACGGTAATACATACAAGCGTCAAACTTAGTGTGATTATAGAGCATACTCTACCTCTACAGAATAACAACAAATACTAAAAACCGGCCAAGTGTGAGCCGATCTCGCGCTAAAGGTCCCGGACAAAAAAAAGTTTTTTTTCTTAGTTAATCATGTTGTGTTCTGTAGTGGTGTGGTACGGAACCCTCGGTGCGCGAGTAGCCCGACTCGCACTTGACCGGTTTTATTAACAAACCAATATGTGAAAAGGAGTCAGTGGCACGTTGCGGAGAGGTATGGAAACTCAATCAAAGTTCGGGTTCAAATCCGCACGGACGACATATGCCTTCCATGCCATGCACCAATCAGTTTTTCTAGCTTATACAGGGTGATATTGGTATCATTAGCATCCTACCCATCAAACTGAACAACTTTTACTATGAGATGAGAGCAAAAGGATCAGAGCAAAAAAAAATCTGCTGTTGCATACTTACATACAGCAGATTTTTTTTTTGCTCCGATCGGTTTGCTCCCATAGTAAAAGTTGTTCAGTTTGATGGGTAGACTCTTAGTTTAAAAGAATGCTAATGATATCAATTTCCCCCTACGTAATTATTTAATACCGACTGCTCTCAAACGGTGAAGGAAAACATTGTAGGGAAACCTGCATACGCTGTCCGCTGAAGAATAAATTCACGCGTGGTGGACTAACGCCCATAGCCCATACACCCTCTCTGAGAGTAGGCCTGTGCCCTGCAGTGGGACGTATATACAGGGTGAAATTGATATCATTAGCATCCTTTTAAACTAAGAGTGTACCCATCAATCTGAACAACTTTTATGGGAGCAAACCGATCGGAGCAAAGAGAAAAATCTGCTGTTCTATACTAAACTGCAATACCTCCTACTCGACTCAAATGTATGCAACAGCTGATTTGTTTGTTCCTCCATATAATATTTTTTTTTTGTTTTTTTTTACGCTCACAGGCACATACATTGTAATGATCCCAAGAAAGCACTATTAATAGGCTGTTTATTATGGAAACCATACAACAACGGCACAAACATATAACATCCATGACCGAACCGGGATTCGAACCCAGGACCCTGGTTTGGCAGTCCGGCGTGGTAACCATTACACCAACCGGGTCGTCAATAATGTCTATGGTTCCTCCTATCGATTTGCTCCCTAAGAGGGAGGTTACACGGTCAGTATTTCATCAGTCTGGTCCATCAGTCTGGTCATGTATATTTGATTTGAAGGGAAACTGACTCGAGATTGACCCGACTAACATTGTGCTTCAGTATATCAGTTTCCCTTCAAATCAAATAAACATGACCAGACTGATGGACCAGAATGACGAAATACTGAACGTGTAAAAGTATAGTAAAAGTTGTTAAGTTTGATGGGTAGACTCTTACTTTAAAATGATGCTAATGATATCAATTTCACCCTGTAGATTGATGAGGACAGTTTCTTTGAGCAATGACCTAATGTCCTGACAGACTACCTTGTACGTATCCTACGTACAGTAGGCGTATTACTAGCCTGTTAATAGGAACAACCTTCAGTCTACGACAAACGCTTTCGTAGGTTTACGGCCTCTGGTCTACTCCCACACACCGTGAACTGTATGTCAGCGTCTTTGTTGTTACTAAATGGAATGAAAAATCAATGAATTATTTTTTATACTCGCACTTCACAATCTTTACCATGGCCTAAGTATAAGGCTGCCTGCCAACGGCTGCCTGCCTGTAAATACGCGTTTCAACGTGAGAAAATAGACCTACCTAACTATCTACAGGGTTAAATTGAAATGAGTCAAAAATTAGGGGTGGTTCAGACTATCAAACTGGACAACTTTTACTACGGGAGCAAACCTGAAATCACAAAACAAAATCAGCTGTTCCATACTAAACTGCAAGTTGCAACGTTTCACTCGAAATAGTACCTACCTATTTTTAATGTTCATTGATTTTGTTACTCATTGCGTTGACTGAAATGTATTGAATAGCAGATTTTTTTTTTGCAATTTCAGGTTTGCATCCATAGTAAGTTCCATTCGGCGTCCAAGTTCCAAGTTGTTCTATTTGATGGTCTGACTGAACCATAAAGAAAATACCACGCTCCCCAGGTCTGAACTTTTTTTTTTTATGTGTGATAGGTAAGCATTTGACCCCAATCTCACCTGCACTGGTAGCATGCACGCCCGCGATAGCCGTGATACGGCTTTATCACGTCTTTTATCTCGTTCGTTCGCGCGCAAAAGAACGAGATAAAAGACGTGATAAAGCCGTATCACGACTGTCGCGGGTGTGCATGCTACCAGTGCTGATGTTGAGTGATGATGAGGCCGAAGATGTAGCATGCTTACCTAGAAAGATGCCTATTCACTCTCGCCTTGAAGAGGCCCAGGTTGTATTGCTCAGTTGAACTGAACCACCCCTAAAAATGTGTCGTTCATTTCAGTACCTACTTGTTTAACTAGGTAGCTTCTAGGTAGGTACTTAAGTAGCAATGATATTGTATTTCTAAATTAAGTGTCATAGAATAATTTAATAGGTATTCTTGAGTTATTCTATATAGGTAACACGTAGGTAACTAGACTAGATCTATACTTAACTAGGTTAGTATAAAACTTTATTGTATCCATAGTCATTCATAAAATGCAAATTATCGACTCGGTGATAATTATGACAACTGTGAATAATGCATAAACAAACAAGTGTCTTTCTCTGACGCCATTTTATGTTATTAGCAGAAAATAAATGTGACATCACTTGCAACAATGACCGCCATTTTGAAAAAGAAACGAAGGATTTCAAGTTGCAATTTGTTTCAGGGTTGCAAATGAACGAGATTTTTTTTTATTAATTAATTTAAGTAAATTAAAATAGTTTAATTTATGATTGAAAGGAAGGTTTTCTTTTACTTTTCCAACATCTATCTATCTTAGTACCTACTAGAAGAATCACGCGCAATAAAAAATAGGGTTTCGAAACAAGAACTAGCATACCTAGGTTAAAAATCTGTAACATGATCATTGATCATGATCAAGCATCAAGAAGAGAATATTTCGATTTACTACGATATAAATAAAAAATTGTGACACAAACCAGAGAAAAACATCATCGCGAGGAAACCTGCATACACTGAATAATAAAATTCGGATGCTTTGCATAGGTAATGTGAAGTCTAGGTATCAATCCACATTTTGGGACGCGTGATTGACTGACGCATTAGGCGGACGTATACAGGGTGTAAGGACAAGAATCATTAACCTTTAAACCACATATTCTACCCATCAAACAGAACAACTTTTACTATGGGCGCAAACCGGTCAGAAGTTCAGAACAAAAAAAAATATCAGCTGTCCCATACTAAAGTGCAATACCTACTCGATTCAAACGTATGGGAGAAAAGTTGTTCAGTTTGATGGGTAGAATCGTGTGTGGTTTGAAGGTTAATTATGCTTTTCCTTATCTTATCTTATCTTGTTGTGGGGGCTGGCAAGCCAGCAACACTTCGACCCAGTGGGATCTTTTGTGTTAGCCCCAAAGGCTTTTCCTTACACCCTGTATAGGCTGATGATGATAATTGTCGATTATCTAGTCCCAAATGAACTACCAGAATATAGTCCAGACTTGTAAAATTTTGTATATCGAGTACTTGTAAACTTATCCAAGAAGAATAAAATTAATGTATAGTTTTGTTGCCAGGAGTGCGATTTTTGAGTCTCATTCGCTGAATTCAGCAGTTAAAAATGTCAAAATTTCAGTGGAGATATGCATCTTTCTACTGCTGATTTGACTTTCAAAAATCATACTTCAGGAGTGCGATTTTTGAAAGTCAAATTAGCAGTAGAAAGATGCATATCTCCATACATTTTCAACTGCTGAGTTCAACGTACGAGATTCAAAAATCGCACTCCAGCTCTATAATAAGAAATTAAACAATAAATTCCGATATGACATTATCAGACGAGCAATATTAGTCAAGTTAGATAGATGCCATAGCCTATAACATAAGGAAAAAACACCATCATTGTTTCTACTAGAATATTAATCGGCTATGATAAGATAAATATTGTATGGTGATTTGTTTTAGTTAAATGTTGCTGTAATAGAGCTACTAGTATTATAATCACCTTGTTTGTCATTCCTTATACAAACACAGTTCTTTGAAACATTAATGACCTATTTAGTCGAGAATGTCACACACACATAACATTGTCTTTTTCAATACTGCAGTGCAAATGACGTATTCGCTCGCATGATCTAAATACTTTGGCCTGTTTACTCAAAACGATAAATTGACGTGACATAATGCTGTTTATTTGTGATTAATTTAAAAATGACATCACTGATATTAAGTTTATTAAAGGGAAACTGTCTCAAAGCCAGTTTAACGAGACCTTCCTTTGGTCAAAGTTGTAAACGAAAATATAAGAGGAAAGGTCGTTGTTAAGAGCTACGATGGATCATATGTTTATGGCCATTTTATATAAGTGCATTTCTAAAAATAGAATCAAGGTAAAGTGATGTCAGGTGTAGTTCAACTGAGATAACGTAGAGTTCGTTCAATGTTAGACGTAAAGTGGACAATTGTTTAGTCGTTAACAGATACATATATCTTTGTCAAACTTGTCGTGGTACTACTGACCAAGTTAGCCTTCAAGATAAATGAAGTTCTTCCTTTTATAGCAGTGACATACTTCGGAACAGTCATGCATGTTGTTTCCATTGTAACTTGGCCTGATTACGAAACAACCATTGATAAATTTTATTATTCATAGATTATGAGAGATTGATTGATCATGTAGCTAGACGGAACAGTGAAGGATAATAAAAACAACTATAAATAAATAAAAAACTTTATTATATACATTAAATTATTGTTCAAAACAATTTTAATCGTCATAAAAAACTTCTGTTATTGAAGCCGTCTATATTATTTTCACGTTTGGTCTTCGACGAAGCCCAAACTTTATCATAAATACATAAAGAGTGTCTATGGTAGATCAGCCTTTACAAAATTTCAGATCTTGCTCTCAACGAGGCTTGATGGAATCACAAGGAATGTATTTATAATACAAAATACTTTATATTCACGCTTTTAGGTCATGACCGGGGTTTGTTAAGTCGTGCATTCTGTTAAAAGTTAGAAAGCAGGTCTTTTCAATTCACTGTATAGGAATCATTAATGTTACTTAAAAATAAAGTAACGCGAGATATAATGGCATGTACTTTGTAGCGAGCGACGAGTGTCGTTTATCGTCGCTTAGTGGTGGTCCTCGAGCTCCTGCTCCTGCTCCTCGTCGAACTCCGCGTCCTCGTCGGCGGTGGCCTCCTGGTACTGCTGGTATTCTGACACCAAGTCGTTCATGTTGCTCTCGGCCTCGGTGAACTCCATCTCGTCCATACCCTCGCCGGTGTACCAATGCAAGAAAGCCTTGCGCCTGAACATAGCGGTGAACTGCTCTGAGATACGCTTGAACAGCTCCTGGATGGCGGTGGAGTTTCCGATGAAGGTAGCGGCCATCTTGAGACCACGGGGTGGGATGTCGCATACGGCGGTCTTCACGTTGTTCGGGATCCATTCCACGAAGTAGGATGAGTTCTTGTTCTGGATGTTGAGCATCTGCTCGTCAACCTCCTTCATGGACATGCGTCCACGGAAGATGGCGGCTACGGTGAGGTAGCGTCCGTGGCGAGGGTCGCAGGCAGCCATCATGTTCTTGGCGTCGAACATTTGCTGGGTAAGTTCTGGTACAGTGAGGGCGCGGTATTGTCTGCTGCCACGAGATGTGAGGGGTGCGAAACCAGGCATGAAGAAGTGAAGACGTGGGAAAGGAACCATGTTAACTGCCAGTTTTCGGAGATCTGCGTTGAGCTGACCAGGGAACCTGAGGCAAGTTGTGACACCGGACATTGTGAGGGAGACTAAATGGTTAAGATCACCGTAGGTGGGAGTGGACAGTTTGAGCGTGCGGAAGCAGATGTCATATAGAGCCTCGTTGTCGATACAGTATGTTTCGTCTGTGTTTTCTACGAGCTGGTGTACTGAGAGAGTCGCGTTGTAAGGTTCCACAACAGTGTCTGATACTTTGGGCGAGGGGACGACTGAGTATGTGTTCATTATTCTGTCGGGGTACTCCTCACGAATCTTTGAGATGAGGAGAGTACCCATACCGGAGCCGGTGCCTCCACCGAGGGAGTGTGTGAGCTGGAAGCCCTGAAGGCAATCACATGATTCTGATTCTTTGCGGACTACGTCAAGAACTGAGTCGACGAGTTCAGCTCCCTCGGTGTAGTGTCCTTTAGCCCAGTTGTTGCCGGCTCCAGACTGTCCGAACACGAAGTTGTCGGGGCGGAAGATCTGTCCGAAGGGTCCTGAGCGGACAGAGTCCATGGTGCCGGGCTCGAGGTCCACAAGTATGGCTCTGGGCACGTATTTGCCGCCGGAGGCCTCATTGTAGTAAACGTTGATGCGCTCCAACTGCAGGTCAGAGTCACCGCGGTAGGCGCCGGTGGGGTCGATGCCGTGCTCATCAGAAATGATCTCCCAGAACTGTGAAAGAAAGAGAACAACTGTTAGTAATAGGAAGGGACTCGGTGAATGTAAAACAGAATGCGGTCCATTAAAATACCAACACGAAAGCTGTCCGCTCTCACTATTTAAGTGTAAGTGCACCTCCGCATAACTACTTTCAAACCGGTTCTACATAAAAGATGCTACTAGTGATACTTGAGATTCCTACGGCTATTCCTTCCTTGCATTCGTTCGTAAAATATTTACCTATTTTCGTTTTCTATTTATACATTAAAGTCAAACTATTGTTGCCAACTGCAGTAAAGCTCAATGAACCATCGCGTAAATGGTAGACAGGATACATAATACATCTTTAATGGTTACTACAGCTTCACAGAGGATTACGCAAGACAATGGCATGAGTTATATTATAGCGGGTGTGTGCAGTACACACGCCTTGGCGACTCGACGACGGGCGACGCCCACAGCTCGTCCCTTATTTGGCTTATCTTGCCATATAAGTAGAGAATGCCTACTTATTAACATTCGAAACCTTTCGATCCTCGTAATCCGTGGCCTGTTTGGAGAGTTTATCACCCAAGCATATGGTACAAATTAATGCTCTCTTACACTAATTAAGATCCGCTGTTTGGCAGCAACCTTTCAAAACAAATCTGTCAAGTCTTCGACCATAAAACAAGTTGTTTTGACGTAAGAAGGTTATGTAACGAGACGCTAAGCCTTTACAAAAACAAAAAGCCTTAAGCGACACTTATCGAATGTTCGAAGAACATTAATATTCAGGCCGTGTTCCGACGATCGGTATGATGTCATCTTGCAGTTTGTAGGTGTACTTGTGTGGGTAAGGTAATATGGCCTCGCCTGACACCGCCATATATGGCAATATGACTAATATGGACGCCGACTTCGATTCAGCGCTTCGCCAAAATAGCATTTATAAATATCTCTTCAATATTTAACATAATTTGGGAGTTTGGGAGACTAATCGGGCACGATTTGTGTATCACAACACGGAAGTCTGAAATTACGATCATTAAAAAAAAAAGAACGGTACATGTCAAAATATCGACTTTCATAAAACTCCATGACAGAAAAATGATTTTTAATAACAACAAAAAGTGAAAGGCGATCGGGTTCGATTGTGGCGCGAAAGGCTGCTTTCTTAGTAACTAGATAAGAGAAGGTAGACACGATGAAAGTGTGTGAATGGCGAACGGCACAATGTACCACTTGCAAGGGAAAACCTGGTACACTACAAGTACAATAGACATCAGTATACCTGCTTTGCTTGCTTCTATTCAATTTCACCGCAGCCACAAAACATGAGTAAATAATTCATGGGCTGGCCGAAGAGGGATTTCTTAACGGTTGTTGAGACTAAAATATTGCGTCTTGAGTGCACTATCAGTTATGGCGGTCTGATGGTGGTTATTTATAAGTGAGCGGCCATCGACCGTCGGGTCATCGCCCTTGCTAATCTACCAGCCTTTAAATTCTGCTGCTGAACATAGTAACGTGATAAGATAGACAACAGATGTGCTCCAGAAAGTTTTAACCTTAAATATATGGATAACGCTCTCGGGCAGATAATATTTTCTGACCCTAAAAAAACTAGGGCTACAAAGTCATTATAATTTATGGGGATCATTAGCACAATATTTTATGTCATGACTGCAATCCGGCACGTTTTCTTTTACAGTCCAGGGACGCTACGCTAGACAAAGTGACATTCTATTGGCGTCGACGCTTGTAGAACTGGACAAAATGTATGGACATGCCGCTTGTTGTTTTCGCTTCACCATAGCGGCGAAAGCAAACGTCAAAATGTTTCGATCGCCAATGTCAAATCCATCCATACATTCTGTCATTTCTACTAGCGTCTACGCCAATAGAAATATTACTTTGTCTATAGACCCTACATCAGTCTAACACTAACGTAAGTTCATAGAATCTAGCATACTCAAAGTTCAAATCCTAAGCATTAGGAACGTTTTATGCCATTACGTGACTCAAAATAGTTTATAAATGAATCATAGTTATATCGTTCTTAAATATCAATTCGGAGCGTGGCCATCAGTGCGGAAAATCTAGTACTGTTTGAAATCATCACCATTGTTTCGTTCGGTAATCTCTCCATGAAATTGCCCGTAACCGCAGACAAGGCTATATTTACAACTGCTGAAATAAAAAATGCATGACTAAAGTTTCCTCTAATTCAGAGAGCTGAGTAAAATAAACTGAGCATGTATGACGACATGTTGACACAGCTTGTGGTTCACTACTGCATCATCCATCTTTTCAGTTCCAAAAAGTCTGTATAAGTGATTCATTGTATGAACTGTACGTGAACTGATATTTATAACAAATAGTAACATACCTACCTAATATAATCAAAGAGAAACCGGCTGTAGAAATAATTTTAAAAGGGAACACAACATCTGTTTCTATTCAAAAAGCCTTAACTTTTTCATTTGATTTGTCTCAGATGTAACTGGTAAAATTACGGTAGGTACAAGACATTGACTAATTCGTTATTGGCCTTAATTCGAAACAATTTGTTTCGTATAGAAGTCCAATATAATCATTCTTTGTAGCTAGTGCAAACAAATTGCATGTAATTCATGCACCAACGATGTTAGAAAACACCGGCACCGCTAGATTTGACAAGAAAGTTAATTACAGTTAATTTGCAAGGCAACCGTGTTATTTCTTCGCGAATTTCTAATTAATTTAGGGGGAATAAAAACGTAGGTTATAAAACTGGTACAGAATCGAAAAACAAGAAGCCAATAGCTGTTCAAAACATTTAAACGAGTTAGTTCAATAAATTATAGATTTATTAGTGTGTTTACCGGTCTCCTTGGCGACAATCTCCTTTTTCATTCGATCAGTAATAATAATAAATTGCGCGACGGATGCGGCTCGATTAGGCAAGTTGAGTCATTGCCCGTTTTAGGACATTATTTATTGTTTTCAGAATTAACCGTTCCACGAAACTTGTCATTATTAATGTCACTTAAAAATACGAATGAGTGCACGGTGACATTTTTAAAACATGCTTTGCTTTTAAATCTGACTGGTACCTAACTCTTTTAAAATCCTCGGAGCATGCGTACTGGCAATTAGAAGGGTGCGCCAACCCTACCCAAGTTGACAGCGATCATGCGTGAAAAATTCAAATGTCGAACGTTAACTATTTTTGAAATAATGAATGGAGCTATGCAACAAAACTTCATTGTCTCAAGAGTGACCTCCTTTCTCTGTACAAAGGAAGTGTAAAATCGTTGGAAACTATAAAAAGGCAGACATCGTAACATTAAAAATGAATGAGATTCTTTAAACAATACAAATAGCTATTTGTTTTATTGTTGATTAGCTAATCCATCCGTCGAATTCCACAGTGCAAGCAGAGAGAACCGTTATAAACCGTTAGAGTACGCACAAGCACCATATAATTACTCGCATCTACTTTGGAATTTGTGATAATGACTAAACATTCTGAAATCAAAAGTAAAATGCATACCTTAGCTCCAATCTGGTTGCCGCACTGGCCGGCCTGGAGATGCACGATTTCCCTCATGTTTTCTTTTTAAAAATTGAAATAAATTAAAATACTATACACTACGCGACTCTCGCACAACACTGCTCGTAGATTTGAACAGCGTGCCGGCTCGGTGGGGATTTTTGAAGCGAGCATCGCCTCCGCGCGGCGTCCGGAGCGCGCGCTGTGATTGGTCAGCCATCTTGTCATGTTGCTGACTTCATGACATTACGAGATCGGCTTATCAACTACGGGAATGGAGTGCTGCCACCTTAGCGCTTTCGGCGCTAGATCTAGCGCTTTTTTGGTATGTTTAGCGCCGTATCTAAAAATTTAGCGCCTAGCGGAGAATCTAGCACTTTTTTAACTCTTTATAAAGCAACATTATTTGTGTTTGAATATGCAATATTTTCATAGATTCATAGATTCTTTATTGTACACAAAAACATAGTTATGAAAAAAATTACAATAAGTCGTGATTTACAAAGGCGAGCTTAACTCTAAAAGAGTTGAGTTGAGTTGTATTTTGTGTTTTTTTATTGGAATATGATAAATATGAATAGCATTTTGTGGTCAAAACATGTCCATGGAGCGTACAGTGAACAGTTTTCGAGAGATCTAAATACGAACGTTTATTTGAAGTGTTATCATTAATTTCACAAGCGACTTACGCATTTACCGACTTAAATTGAAAAAAAAAGGGTTTTGGAAAGGCTGATAAGACTATTTAGAGAGCTTTAAAGGACTATTTATGTGATAAGAATTTAGTGCCGAATCTAGCGCTTTTTTGAGCCGCGAAAATTTTGGAAACTAGTGCTTTTTTCACAGTTTTACTACCCGTTTGTTTGGAGTTGGCCGTCGATGACCGTTACAAAATTTCGTCAACGGCACGTTAACTGGTCCCGTCGACAAAAAATAATATAACAAGCAAATAAAAATTTAAAATTAAAAGCGATATTAGTGATCGGGACGGACGTGCGGTACGTGGTTGCGTTGCTAAAGGTTATAAAATTGCGTTTCATAGGGTCTCTTAGGGGTGCGGTACGGTGAAGCGGGAAGGGAGGGAGCGGCCAACTCGAAGCAAATGACTAGTAGCTCCCAATCGATTTTTGAGGTGGCAGCCCTGGAATGGAGTGATTCTTCTCTATACATGGCCGTGTATTATTTTATTATTGCTGCCTATATTGTTGATCGAAGATTGCTGCATTCGTTTTTTTATGAAGGGCTTTTAAGCTGTTTTTATCTCGTTGCTTCTGTTTAACGAATTGAATGCTTTCTTTTATATTTTTTTTGTTTGGTTCCGTTTTACATGTCTGGGGTAGGGAACGTGTGATCATGCGTGTATTTTTAACCGTTGTCGGGCTAAAGGCAATTTATTCCATTATGCGTAGTGTTGACACACCCGGAGTAGCTGACACCCCTTCATTTATAAATTAGAATTGGAACGGGTAGTTTGTTAGACAAAAAACTACCTCTAATCACGCTAGAGACGAATGTTGTAGCTAATTTAATTTGTCTATGGTTGTATTAGGCAGTAAATTAAGGCTATTCTACCGTTGGCGCGCTCCATACAAACGTAGTATGGTGATATTTTCAATA
The DNA here is from genome assembly GCA_922987775.1 of Agonopterix subpropinquella. NCBI lineage: Eukaryota > Metazoa > Arthropoda > Insecta > Lepidoptera > Depressariidae > Agonopterix > Agonopterix subpropinquella. The sequence goes on along the minus strand of OV277694.1, from coordinate 1,588,297 downwards.
CTATCCAATTAAAGTCAATGAAATTTGTCAAAAACAATCTAGTAACTAATTTCTATGTCGGTATGAAGTCAGATTTTCGATAAAATTTATAGTTTTAAAGTTACAGTGCCACAAATATTTCCATACAAATCTTAAATTAATCCTAGCATTGAAACTGTATATTTTAACGAAAATCTGACTTCATACCGACATAGAAATTAGTTACTTGATTGTTTTTGAAAAATTTCATTGACTTTAATTAGATAGTATTGAAAATATCACCATACTACGTTTGTATGGAGCGCGTCAACGGTAGAATACCCTTAAGGGTAGGAATAGGAAACCAGGAATATCCTAAAAAGAACGTCTTTTTTGAGCAACTGTTTATCAAATGGAGTACCTACCTACACGATTTGATATTAAGCATACCAAAGTAATTAGTTAACTAATTTTGGTTTTGTTATTTCTTTACATTATAAGAGATAAGTGTACTTTTTGCAACCATCAGCAGCAAGGCTGATTCAGTGTTTATGGGGTATAGTATAGAGTCCTGGTCCATCTCTCTGATGGAGATGGACCAGGCCTGCCTGCATAACTCCAGTCAGTTTAGGAGATATTGATGTTTAAAGGTGTGTAAAAAATTAACGATCAGCTGCAAGGCATCGTATGATATTATTATAGTATGCACTGTAGCTATGTGAACAGTACAAAAACTGACATGGAGTGTCAGTCGGTTTTGGAGATACATCCGTTCAAATGTCTGACCTTTGAAAGGCTGTATCTCCTAAACCGACTGATGAACCGTGTCAGTTTTTAACCGACTTCAAAAAAAGGAGTAGGTTCTCAGTTCGACCGTATATTTTTTTTTTTTTTTTTTAATGTGTGTTCGCGGGTAACTTCGTCATTTATGAACCGATTTTGATGATTCTTTTTTTGTTGGAAAGGAGATATCCCAAGGGTGGTCCCATGATAAGGAAACCAGGATCTGATGATGGATCCCAGAGAAATCGAGGGGAACCTTCGAAAATCGTAGTGCCGATTAGTGCGTTTGTTAATTTGAAGCACTACTGTTAAATCAAACTAATGAATTCACCACTGAAAATTGAGAAATAAACAAAATTTTAACAAAAAATTAAAACCGCCTTCAAAAAAACTAAAAAGTTAAAAAATAATATTGCAGCCGATGACTTTTTCGTTCGCATCATAAGAACATTAATTTGTTTTATAGAAGTCGGTGTCAAGCCAAGCCAAAAAACTAATGCAAGCCCTGTCGCGAATCGGCTTGACAGCGACTTCGATAAAACAAATTAATGTTCTTATGATGCGAACGAAAAAGTCATCGGCTGCAATATTATTTTTTAACTTTTTAGTTTTTTTGAAGGCGGTTTTAATTTTTTGTACTGTTCACATAGCTTTACACTCCATACACACTGAATCAGCCTTGCTGCTGATGGTTGCAAAAAGTACACTTATCTCTTATACTATACAGACTTTCCACCTTTTAGGTACCTACTTGATACCTACCTACATATCTACCTAGTTCAATTAAGGCCTGCATGTAAAAGGTTATAGAAAATGTACCGTTACGAAGCAATTAATCGTTTTCCAAAACTTTTGTCAGGTCGTTAACCCAATATTTTATACTACCAAACATAACACCTAATAATGGTCGTTTTGCCTTATTTGTAACGCGAACTTGATTTCTTTTCCATGACCATAGATTTATGGTTCGCATATTAGTTTATGAATTTATGATATTAATTTAAAAAATACATGTTGTCAATTTGGATACAAAAATAGATATACAGGGTTTTACAGGAGTAAAAATAAAAATTCAAAACTTTTAAGGTGTGGTTTAGACTTTAGACCATCAAACTGAACAACTTTCACTATGGGACCAATATCGAAATCGCGAAAAAAAAATCTTTTGTCCCATACATTTAGGTCAAGTAGATCTGTAGTTTAGTATGGAACATCGCAAACGTATCGTATCATGGCGAATATGGCAAATCTCCTCATTTTGGGGGAGGCCAATGTCCAGCAGTAGACGTCTATTAGCTGGTATGATGATGATAATTTTTTTCGCGAGCTCGATATTGGTTCCATATTGAAAGTTGTTCAGTTTGATGGTCTTAACCACCCCCTTAAATGTTTATTTGTATTTTTGTAACACCCTGAATAGGTACCTAAAGCTAGAAATAGTATGTAGGTAGGTATGTCGGTCTCTGTTTCTAGCTAGACCGGTATATTACCTATAATGATGATGATGATGATTGCTCCTGACCGATTTCGGCCACGGCGACTGCTTCAACTCCGTTGTTTGCGTTGATGAGCTCTCATGTGGCTTACATAGCCAATCTTCTTGGAGAAGATCCTCGCACATAGCGGGCACGTGAGCACGTCGTTTTCATAGTGATACTGAATAGCCGCTGGTGGTCGGACTTTTCGGATTACCTATAATAGGTAGTACATAAAGACGGTATCGATTATTATTAGCCGATCGAGATAATTAATAATTGAAGCAAATGTGACTGGCCGTTGCCCTATGGCCGTAATTCAAGAAAGTAATAAATTAATTTAATTTAGATATGTTGTGTTTACGGCCCTATTTTATGAAGCCCCTTAGACATAGGTAATTTTTGTTATTAACACATATGGACAAAAGAAGTCTGAAATAAATGATATACAATACAATACAATACAATACAATTCACTGAACTTAACTCATCCGAACACTTTCATTGACATTTCATTTCAATAATTTTTATTGTACATATTCCTACTAATATAGAATAAGAACATACTATTATAACAATGCGTCCTTGTTACTTGAAATAATTACATTTTATTATTGTCCAAGCAGGCCCTCTGTGAAAAGTTTAAAGTTTTAAGTGTTTTTGTGCGATAATTTATTTTAAAGGATCCGATCTATTCCGGACACTTTCGCAGTCCAAACAAACAACCTATTACAGAAATTATTGAATTATAAGTCCAAAACCAAATAATGATAAAGTATCATGATGTTTTTTTTTAATTTAACAATCTCATCCTCGAAATAAATACAGGGTAGTAAATAGCTTAAATTAAATTAGTTAATTAAAACGGTGTCAACCCTAACAAAAGGAAACAAACAAAAATCCGGCTAGAGAAGTGACTATAAAACCAAATTATGAGTAGGTAAGTTAAGTACCTACCTAACTATCATGATTCCTTGAAATAAATATAGGGTACTATTTAATTTAACGCTCAGTTGCAGGCACGCTCATTAGAGTTATTAATCCTCCATTAAATCTCTTGCTAGCTTTAACCATAGAATAACTAATACACTATTAATTATTCTTATGCTTTAACTACGTCAACAAGACAAAAAGTGACAGCAAGAGATTTAATAAGGGATTAACTTTAATGAGCGTTTCTGCATCTGAGCGTAAATTAAATTATTTAAAAGTAAATTAAAACAGTGTCAACCCTACAAAAGGAAAAATGGCAGATTGACTTAAAGGTGTCAAGGTTGACATAGTTTTTACAAAATAGTGTTATTCATCGACTTATTTAACTAATATTTCTAAGAACAAGAAACTGTGCCGTTTTGCGGTTTTGTTTTAACCATAATAAAATTATAATTAAGTATGATTAAAGTATTCCCTTATGGTTCTAAAAATAATTCTCATCGTAATTTAATAATAAAGTTGTGTTCTCAAAATAACACGAATCTCCGTCTGTCCGTCCGTCCATATGTCTGTCCGTCCGTCCGTCCGTTCGTCTGTCCTACCTACCTATTTATTTAAGGCTGTAACTCTTGAACCGTAATAGCTAGAAAGATGAAATTTTCTCAGATTATGCGTTATTACGGCGGATTTGTTATTAAATAATAAAAATGTCAAAATGTTAAAAATTAAGGGGGGTTCTCAACAAGAAACTAGTTTTTATCAAAGTTTTTTCTTCACGCTCTATCTTAATAACGGTAATACATACAAGAGTCAAACTTAGTGTGATTATAGAGCAAACTCTTCAGAATAACAACAAATACTAAAAACCGGCCAAGTGTGAGTCGGTCTTGCGCTAAAGGTCCCGGACAAAAAAGTTTTTTTTTCTAAGTTAATAATGTTGTTCTGTGGTGGTGTGGTACGAACCCTCGATGCGCGAGTAGCCCGACTCGCACTTGACCGGTTTTATTTATTCAGTGCGCTAAGGCACAGATTATTTAATAGTTAAGCTAAGGTTTATAAGCTTTCGATTTTAATTTACAGTAGGTACCTAACGGTAAGTATACAACGTGTTAATGAATTAACGCAAAACGTCATACATCCCAACTGATTTATATCAAAATAATTAGATTGAAACAATAATTTCATTATATTTGTAGTTAAAATTTAAAGTTATTCGCATTTTAAGTTTTGAGGCAAAAATGATTTTTTTATCATTTCAACAATGAAGAAGGCGCTAACGTACTCAACTCATGTATACATTTTAATAATCTTGTTTTGGTAGTAAGTAGGGTGGGTATGCCCGTGCGTTGACATCGGGTTCAGTAAATCTAAAATTTTACCAAAAAATTAATTAATATTTTGAAAAAATTACCCATGTTGAAACCATGATAATTCGATTCGACTCTCGATTCTGAACAAACTACTTTCTAGTTTTGCGTTAATTCATTAACACGTTGTATAATTTACAAAAATCATTCAAAATTATAAGGTTTATATAGGTAATACAATAATAATAATAATAAAAAATCGCTTGGTGTATAGAGACTGTTTTTTATTAATTTAGGTAGGGTAGCTGGGTTGATGTAGGTGCTGTCTACCAGAGATCTTTACAAAAGCTTTACCCATTAGAAATAACTGAACAAAATAAATCATGTAAAATTCAAAAATAAACAAACATCTCCATAGTTACTCACAGCGAGTAAAGTAGATGACTTCATATCGCGTGAATCATATGCGAGTCAATACAAAAAATATTGTATTGTTATTATAGTCGTTCCAAATTAGTTATTGTCGAAGGTATTTATTGTAGGATAATAATACGAAAACATCTGTGTCATTACCTCGAGGACATTCCCTTTTATTAGATGGGTAGACGTGAATATTTTGTAAGTCTGATTAGGTTTGTTTTTCAGTGTTTTTATGAGGGCCACCCTGCCTAGATCCTGCCACCATCTGACACGTTTTTAGTAGGTAAATTGATTTCATCATCAGGTATACGTCCCACTGCTGGGCAGGAGCAGGGCAGCAGAGGGTATGGGCGTTAGTCCACCACGCGTGCCCAATGCGGATTGGTACACTTCTTCAGCGTATGCAGGTTTCCTCATGGTGTAGTCCTTCACCGTTTGAGAGCATGCCAAGTAGCAATGAGCAGACCTCATTGCTACTTGGCATGTCGTCCGTGCGGATTCGAACCTGGACCCCCATGAGTGCGTAACCAAACCATACTTCTCCGCAACGCGCCACCAAGACGCGACTATCTGATAAATTTAGGTATGTATGTACCTATGTATAGGTATTGACGTAAACAGGTACTATAGGTACTAAGATATTTTATCGCCACTCGCCAGTGCGGTAAATATTAAACATCTGTGTGGATTTTCCGAATTGGAAATGTTTTTAATGTCTTTAAAATTATTGTAGTTTCGAAATAAGGTTCATTGATAAGAATGATTGAAATAATGACAGCTACTGTTGATTTGCGTAGGAATGCTGTTTGCACAGGTGATAAATTTAACATTAAAAGGATAAAGGATTAACCCAAAACCCACTAACCAAAAAAAAACTGTACTGCAGTTTTGTATGAAAGAGCAGATTTGTTTTTCGCGATTTCGATGTTGGCTCCATAGTGAGAGTTGTTCAGTTTGATGGTCTGAAGCACCCCCTTAAGTATTACTAGGGTGTTTTGTTACACCCTGTATAAGAATATTTTGTTACACCCTGTATAAAGCTGTTGTAATGCTCAGGAGTACGATTTTTGAAACTCATACTTTGAAATCAGCAGAAAATGAGAATATTACTATGGAGATATGCATCTTTCTACTGCTGATTTGACTTTCAAAAATCATACTTTTGTTGAGTGCGATTTTTGAAAGTCAAATCAGCAGTAGAGAGATGCATATCTCCATATTAATAGCGCTGTATCACGGTATTCACGGTGGCATGCTACCCATGCTGGACCTATCTCTGTCTTATAAGAAAAGAAGGTGGCCCATTCTAAGCCAATAAGCCACACGGCCTGTAAATACGACGAAACTTCGTTTGTATGCATCGCGCTCGGGCGCACCTTTCGATTAAGAAAAGTGGCGACGGACTCAAGTAATTAAATTTTTAAATGAATTCTTTTACCTTAACGAAATTTACCGATAATGGAACAAAAAGCATAAATAAATAAAGTATTTTTATCACGAAAAAAAGGCAGTCATTCGGAAAGGAGAAATAAAATTTTGGACGCGACAAGATTCCGCTTTTGGACATGAAATCTGCCAAGTATTGAGTACACTGCTGTACACACCTACATAGCTACATTATTATGTTATGTATTACATATCAGCACGTACGAGGAAAATGGTTGGATGTGCTTTTAAGTCTGTAATGTTTGCCTCAAAAATTCAAAATATTAGGTCAAAGTTAAAGATAGAGTTACATGAATAACTCCTGAATGCCTCCGCGGTCTAATGGGTAACAGATAAACTCTTTTTTAAACTGTGCTAATGGTTAAGAGCATTGGGCTCTTGACACGGAGGTCGTGGGTTCGATTCCCACGGGAGACACCGTATGTCACTTTGTGCGTTTTTCCCCAGTTGGTTAAGATTAAGACATTGTAGGCTTATCACCTGATTTTCTGAAAAGAAAGATGATTCCGTTCTTCGGATGGCACGTGAAGCGATTGGTCCCATCTACTATCTCTGGTGGTAGTAGTTGTTACATAAAAACCACGTCAGAGGCCGTAAGGCGGTTTGAAAAAACTCTGACACCAGGGCTCTGCCCACACGATAAGAAGAAGAAGAATAGGTTTTTTATAGATACAGTGTTTACTTAAGCATGATCAGAAGTTAATCATTATTTTTTATTGTTTTAGAGTTCCCGATATCACTTTTAGCTTAATTAATAACCGCGTAACTCTAAAAAACTGTATTTACATGAACAGATTTCTTCAATACCCAGCAGGACTCGGTGAAAAGACATAAAATTTAATTAAACAGCCACGTAATATCTCAGGGCACTATTTCATTCATAAATCGATAACCGAATTCGGTCATCATGGTTATCGAGTTGCTGTTGAACGGTTATTTCGTCATTCCCGTCCAAGAGATAAACATTTTAAAATTTGACGCCACGGCCAGTCAGTCCGCCCTTATGGCCTATAAAATGCTCCAACGCAGACTGGATAGTTGCTATTTTTGGATTTCAAACTCTAATTGACACTGGTACCCAGGTATGAGAAAATATGCAGCTTAAATCGGCAATGGGCTGATCTTTTTCTTCTTATCGTGTGGGCAGAGCCCTGGTGTCAGAGTTAGACCGCCTTACGGCCTCTGACGTGGTTTTTATGTAACGACTACTACCACCAGAGATAGTAGCTGGGACCAACGGCTTAACGTGCCATCTGAAGCACGGAATGATGTTTCTTTTGAGACAATCAGGTGATTCAGCCTGCAATGTGGTACCAACTGGGGAAAAACGCACAAAGTGACATATCACTAGGTGTCCCCCGTGAGCATCGAACCCACGACTTCCGTGTCAAGAGCCCAAAGCTCTTAACCATTAGACCACTGAGGCAGTTGATGGGCTGGTCATATCTGCCGAAGAACTTCTCTTCTTTGCTTGTTAATCCCATATGGTTGTGGAGTCAGCCTTCCGCATCTGTTCTCTCCACCTTGCCCTATTTCTGACGTCGTCTTCGGAGAGATTGCACTCGGATATCACTACGAACTGTATCCGTCCATCTAGTCTTCGGACGTTCTCTTCCTGGAATCGACAGTTGCAATTGCAGCGCAATATTTCCTTTAATAGACGGGTTGCTTTCGTTTCACGTGTCTGGACCAACAACGCCTATGCTCCTGAAGCCGAAGAACTGAAAATCGATCAGTATGGCGACCACGAAGAGGCAGACGTAGTATGGGACGTTCTTTTTCGGCGTTGGACCGTCGACCTGAGACAGTAGATAGCTATAGCGACTGGATATAGGCTAAAGATAGTTTTGTAGCGGCTTAGGAGTAGCCTGTTTTTTGTTCAGTAACTTCGACCGCAAAATCTAAGTACAGTGCGACATAAAAGAGTAGACAAAAATTGAGGGTGCCACTTTTTTGTAAGAACGTCAAAATTACGTATAAATTGGCAAGACCAACATATAATTTGTACTAAAATCCTTTTGTCATCGTTTTCTACTCTTTTTTGTTGCACTGTACCTACGAAATAACTATAGGATCATTCTTAATAATGTCAGTTTTGTAAGGGGATGATCAGACCATCAAACTGAACGATGTTAGCAATCAGAACCAGACAGTAAGTAAACAAGAGATGAGATTAGTTCAGCCTTCAACGTTCATTACATAACATGATGTCACAGGCTGAGATTCCCACATAATCTCATTTTACTACATTATGTCGCGCGATGACAAAATACTTTGGGCGACGTCATTTTCATTAATAAAATTGTGAATTTGTGAGTACCGAATGAACAATCCTTACAGATACCCCAAGCAACCTATAATAAAATTAGCAAAAAAATATTTGAACGTTTTGTATGGAAAGATGCTTTTTTTCGAATTTCCCTTTCCCTTCCTTTGGGAAAGTTGCTTAGTATCATGTGGACAATCACCCACTTCTAATAAAAATGCATGTTATAAATTAAGAATTGTGTAGGTATTATTATTACCTAATTAGCAATGACCTACAACAAAGACCCTGGTGAACAACAGTACCTATGCGTTATACAGTAATCTTAACTATGTTCATAATTATAATGTTAGGCATTCATAGGCTTTTATAATAAAGAAAGGTATTTGTTTGTCCTTCACGAAGCCGCCCTTTCTTTCAGGGTCGTTCTCGTGGGTGGTAACCCTAGTAACCCTACCCCAATATGGCACGCGAACCCCTTGGGTTTGGTAGACCAATCATTGTTTTATTATTTACCGTTTAGTTCCGACTTTGAATCCATCGCATTTTTTATCATGGAGGCTGAAGCAGGAAATTTGTTTCTTTTTCTTCCAGCAGATACGTTACATGCACATTTCAGGCCGTTTCTCACCGATCTACCTAATCTCTAATTTACAGGGTGATATTGATATCATTAGTATCCCTGGAAACTAAGAGTCTGTCTACCTATCAAACTGAACAACTTTTACTATGAGAAGAAACCGATTGGAGCAGCAAAAAAATCATGCTGTTCCATACTAAACTGCAATGCATACTCGACTCAAATGTAGGTATACATCAGACCCTCTAGCATGATTTCTCTACTTGGGCGCGACTCGGCTTTTTGCCATACTACAAGTCGCGGCAAGCGCGGCTTTCGCTCTCCGAAAAGCGCGGGAACAGGTTATTTTGTATGCAGCGAAGGCGCGTCGCGCGCGTGTAGAGAAATCATGCTAGACTGCAGATTTTTTTTGCTCCGATCAGTTTGCTCCCATACTAAAATTTGTCCAGTTTGATGGGTGGACTCTTAGTTTAAAATGATGCTACTGATATCAATTATAGTCCCAACAGCAACGTCATTACCCGTGGATCGTACCTTAGGGGTAGGCCCTTCTGGGTGCTCCTAGCTAAGCAACCGTAGGTCCTTGCTCGGTAGACCCTTCGTGGTCTCTCCAATTGTCCCCAGAAAATGCTGTAGTTTCTCCCTGGGCAAAGCTATACTTTTCCAAGAAATAGAGTTGCCTGGAGGAATATGTCGCCTAGCAAGAAACCCGCATATTATGTTGCTGATATTCTAAACCAGCTATAGACACAGTAAAAGGAACTGTCTCAAAGGTCTTCACCCACGCAGACGATCGATGACGAGTCTCGACTCTCAGGCTCAGATGAGCGTCTCCTTATTTAGTTATCAGCTAAACTTGGGTTGGAACCGGTTTAGTTTGTTGCTAAGTCGTTTGTGTTGCATTATGTTTAGACTTACGAACTTAGTATTAAAGATGATTTTAATTTCGAACAATCTCGTGTGGTTAAATCAAGTGGAACCCCACGTTTAAGGAAAGGAGCGCGAAGAAGTGGAGCACCCTCTATATTTCTGTATTCCCAGATACATACAACCTTGGTGTTTTCAAGGTAGGGACTAGGGACGCCGACGCAAGAGTAAAACTGAAACCACACACTTATAGTGTCGAATGTTCACATTTTATCCTAAAACAAGGGGCAAAGAGATCGCAAAGTCGTCACTTCAGCCCTTCAGCCCCTCTCTGGTTGATAAAAATGTTTTTAATTTAACTTTCTTTCCCGATGTTACGAAACATTTTGCTCCTGATTCAGGAACTCTACAGGGTGAAATTGATATCATTAGGATCCTTTTAAACTAAGAGTCTACCCATCAAATTGAACAACTTTCACTATGGGAGCAAACCGATCGGAGCCAAAAAATAATCAGCTGTTTCATACTAAACTGCAATGCCTATGCGACACAAATGTATGCAACAGATGATTTTTTTGTCGCTCCGATTGGTTTGCTCCCATAGTAAAAGTTGTTCAGTTTCATGGGTAGACTTTTAGTTTAAAAGGATGCCAATGATATCAATTTCACCCTGTATATTCCGTGATTCGGTACCTAACTTCCGAGGCTCCTCCGTTTTCCGGTTCCGGTTGTGATTTTTCCTCCAATGTCTATTTTAAGTCTTCTCTTCTCTTTCTACTACTGCGAACCAGCGAGGCGATTGCAAGGACTTCTTATCGCAAAGTTTCTCATCGGAAAAAACTAGACACGTCAAAAAAGCGCTCAAAACGTGAAAGATAAAACAAGAAAGGCTCATGATCTTCAGGATAATGAATCTACCGTACTCCCTGTCATTACTTTTAGTTCGCCACAGAATTGATTAAAATATTTAGCTTTAATTAATAAAAGGCCAGACAGAAGCCCTACAGTCTCGTACGTTTATAAATTCAGCTATTTTAGTGCTAAAAGAAAACTCTAAATTAGTGTTGTAGACAGTTGTTATAGTTTAGGAAACTCTTGAAGTGTCATGCGGTCTTATCGAGTATTAGTTAATTCCTGCGACTTCGTCTGCGTCGCATTTCTCTACATATGTTCTTCCTGATCTTTTTCAGAGTTCAAGTAATTTTTGCACCAAATTTCATCAAAATCGGTTCAGTTTTTAAGTCGTGATATCGTATCAGGTAAACAGACAGAGATTCTACTTTCGCTAATATTATTATGGATTCGCAAACCCCATCTCCTGTGTTACTTCTTTGACTACCTCTGTATTGGTCTTCCTCTATCTACTTCTCTTTCCTTCTACATATTCTAACCGATTTTAGTTTCCCTTTAAATTATGATGGAATTTTCTAGTCGATTTCGACAACAGCCCACGCCTCGATATTGAAGTATACCTGTCTACCCGCACATTCGAACTCCGCAATTGCGTGAACGTTTTCGTTCCAATGTCAACAACAGTGTGTGTGTGTCTGTGTGTTGTTTGTGTTACAATGAAGTGCGGACCGAAACAATGGCGATATATCGAACATCGAAATTCCGGGTACAGGGCCAGATTTTATCACCGAAAAGGCAATTGTACCACTTGTACCTATACTTATTGTCTTTGGTGGGCAAAAACAAAGTATTGCAGTAGATACTTATACCTACTTTTATCGTCTTCTAACTCTAGACGTTTCACAAACTGTCTCATTCAACAAACTGGCGGCGACATATCGATTGAAACCCAACCCTGTGAGTCAGTGTGACGTCACCCACCCCCCAATCCCACCCCCGAGGGTAGCGCTAATGTGATAATGTAACACGAATGGTTTGGGTTCATACACTTTACGACTTTTACGAGTAACGACTGTTACTTTGTCAAATTAGAGCTTTTTTATTATTGTAATAATCATCATTTAGTTAAAAACCCGCCCCGGCTTCGCACGGGTGCAATGCTGATACAAAAATATACCTACATATAAACCTTCCTCTTGAATCACTCTATCTATTAAAAAACCGCATCAAAATCCGTTGCGTAGTTTTAAAGATCTAAGAAGATATCTACATAGGAACAGACAGCGGGAAACGACTTTGTTTTATACTATGTTAATGATTAGTGATAGTGATAATCGATGTTTTCTTCATCATCATGATTATCTACAGATAGAGGGCGGTACCACTACCATAACAGAAAGATGTGGTCATATACAGGGTGTAAAATGAAATGGGACACTGTCTTACTTAAGTAAGACAGTGTCCCATTACACCCCCGCCCCCCATGAAGCACCCCTTTAAAGGAGTGCTTCATGTGGGGCCAAAACTAAAATCGCGAAAAAAAAATCCGCTGTCCCATACAAAACTGCAAACATAACTCGACTGAAATGTATGTTAAGTGTCCCATTTAATTTTACACCCTGTATACTGGGTGTAACAAAATAAAACACCCTCCTTTGTAATACCTAATTAATATTATATTTTGGTATGGAGACAACGTCGAAAAAAAAATTTTTCTGTCCCATACATTTGAGTCGAGTAGGTATAAGTACCTACCTACTTACCTACTGCAGTTTTGTATGAAACAGCCGTTTTTTTCTCGCGATTTCGAAGTTGGCTCCATAATAGTGAAAGTTGTTCGGTTAAATATTTACTAGTTTCCTGCAAATGTATGTTCAAGCAAACCGAAAGTACATTACAATACGAAGTATAGTATAGTATAGTATAGTATAGTATAGTATAGTATAGTATAGTTATAGATATTATATGTATAGATAGATAGGTCAGGGTGTAACAAAACACCCTAGTAATACTTAAGGGGATGCTTCAGACCATCAAACTGAACAACTTTCACTATGGAGCCAACATCGAGAAAAAAGTTATGGTGTTTTGTTAAAAGTATGGGCTCACTCCCCCTCACACTGGACAGTAGGTTACTACTAGTGAAACGTGGATGTTCTGAGTCAGAACATTCTGAGTTTTCAGCATATTTCTGACTACCTTACCCTACCATATCGTCGGCTAAAGTGTCAGACCTCGTAACTCCATAAAATCAAATTTTACAGGACGGACAAAAAACGTCACCACGATAATTGTAAAACGGTCACTACGCCATATCGTGCAGTACTGAGCGGGGGGACATACGTGGTTTGCTTCCATCAAAATAGAGTTACGTGGTTTTCTATTTATCATTTTAAACTGTAACGGCTTTTTAAAAGGATTTAAGATTTTTGCCATGGATGTGTTCAGAAATTAGTAATAAAATTGTATAAAAATGTCATTTTGAAAAAAAATGGAGTTACGAGGTTTGACACTTTAGCCGACGATATGCTATGCTATGTATGAAATGACAGCTAAATGTGTGCCTTAGCTACAAACCTAGTAGTTTGTGAGATAAGAGGAATTTTGGTAACCATTCGCTGCAAGGCTGATTCAGCATTCAATTTCAAATTCAAAGGTCGGAACTTTGAATGGCTGTACCTCGTACACCGACTGACAGAACATGACAGTTTTTGTACTGTTCACAGAGCTACAGTGCAATATTACAATAATATCCTATATCAGCCCTTGCAGCTGATCGTTCATTTGATACAGACCTTTGATAGGCTGTAACTCCTAAACTGAATGGAGTTATGCAGGCAGACCTGGTCCATCCCCATCACAGAGATGCTCTACACCCTATGAATTCCGAATCAGCCTTGCAGCTGATGGTTACCAAAATTCCTCTTATCTTTTAGACTAGCTAAAACCAAGTCGTTTGAGTCGGTAATTAATTAAATTAGAAAGGTGATTGTCAAAATGTTTCAGCAAGCAGACATTATGCAAAAACTTATCGATTTAAAATGCTCTCGATCTTGATCTTTCATTATACTTACTTACTTACACACATGGTAACAAAATCCAAATTGCGTGGGACTAAACACATTTTAACATGGCCCCGACCCCTTCCCATTTAAAAGTTGCATTAATAGCCCAGTCATTTTATGGAGTTTTGTTCGGAGAGGTGGGAAGTAATTACTAATTATACTTTTAAACTGTAACCGGCACCATTTATTGACAAAAAGACTAGGTATCTATCTGAAAACATATTTAAAAAAAATTCTACGCAACATAGAAATCAAAGTTGTGAGTCCCAGAAGGCTTTTAAATGAATAATATTAATACTAATGCACTCCTTTGAATTAGATTTCACAATATAAATTATTTTTGAGCAATAAAATAGGCACTTAAATTAAAAAAAAAGGTTTTTATTAGAAAGTACGAATGTATTTTTCAAAACCTTCTTAGTAGACAAAAATATTTACACCATGTTTGAAGAATGTATAATGGTAATGGTAATGGCCGATAATATGTCCAAAAAAAATTACTATCAGGTTTTTTAGAACGAGATAATACCTAAAGTATAAAAAAGGAACTGTTGCTGACGGGATTTTTATTTTTATTTTTGGTTCACTTCTAAGCTCAAGTTAGCTCTTAAATTATACCGAAAAAAATTATCAATTATTAATTAGTCCCGGCTCAAACCGTAAAATTACTGGGCTATAAATTTTTATAACGAACTATATTAAAGATTACGATCAACTGTTGAAAAGTTTATTTTACTGTTCAGAGTTGATTGGTTTTCTTGGATATAGTGGGATTGAATGAATGAAATTCTCTGCCTATCTGGCAACTGTTGGTCATTCTGCGCTTTTTTTTCAGGACCATTAGCGCGAGACCGACTCACACTTAGCCAGTTTCTATTATTTGTTGTTATACTGTAGAGTTTAAACTTAATAGTCAGTTAAATTGTCCTCTTCTTGTATGTAGTTTTTATGTAGAGCTAGAAAAAAAACGTTGAAAAAAAAACTGGTTTCCTGTATGGAGACCCCCCTTAATTTATTCTTTTTTTTCCTTAAAAACCCGGAACCCTTGTTCCGTACCCAAAGGGTGAAAACGGGACCCTATTCATAAGCCTACGTTGTCCGTCCGTCTGTCTGTATGTCTTAGCTATTTAGGACTGTAATTTTTTAACCTAGACAGTTGACATTTTCACAGAATGTGCGTTATTATGGCGGATTTGCTAAAAAAATTATAAAAATGACAAAAAACTCAAAATTAAGGGGAGGTCTTCATACAAGAAACTAGTTTTTATCTACGTTTTTTATTTTTGATCTATCGTAAAAACGGAAATACAATACAAGCGACTAACTTGGTGTGATTATAGAGCAAACTCTACACTATAATAGTGATTCAGCCGATGGACGTCCACTGCTGGACATAGTCGGTCCTGCGCTGCCCGGTGGATACAGCGATTGTCAGCGATCTTTTCTATTATTACCCGACTGCGCCAGAAGGAGGGTTATGTTTTGAGCGTATGCATGTATGTACGAGGTATGCTACCATTTAGTAACAAGACTAAAAAGTATGAAATAAACTAAATTATTAAAAACACAAAAAACCCGACTGCATAAAAAAACTATTAACTGAAAAGAGAAAAACAAGCTCTTTAATCACTAATCAGCTATACCAACTTTGTTTTCTTAGGCAAATATAATTTCAATGTTATTATTATTAGGCGGGGACAAACCAATAATAGGTAGGTATGTTTTATAATTCTTCTTTGTCCCCGTTTGCGATACCTACCTAATAACATTCAAATTATATTTGCTTAAGAAAACAAAGTTGGTATAGCTGATTAGTGATTAAAGAGCTTGTTTTTCTCTTTTCAGTTAATAGTTTTTTATTTTTCAATAAAAATTGCCCCCCGATGAATGAAAATGATGGTGTAAGAAAGAATTGACCAAAGAAAATGACGGTTGATTTGATATACTCGGTAAATAAAAGTTTGTCGACAGCTGCACTGTGGGAGGACTGGTTGCACCGGTGCGGTCGGCCAAATGGTTGCAAATTTGCAATAATAACTGCTTTCGAAAAATTATTGTTAATGCATCCTTCGAATTTAGTTTCCTGATGCCATGATAGGAAGTATTATTTATGAAATTATAGCCGTGCGTTGTGTAGTCTTTCTTAACATGTTGACGGATTTTTTTTAAAATGTCAGACCATCAAACTAATCAAATTTCTCTATGAGACTAAAATTATACAGGGTGTAAGGAAAAGTATCATTAACCTCTAACTAAACCACATACTCTACCCATCAAACTGAACAAATTTTACTGTGGGAGCAAACCGATCGGAGCAAAAAAAAATCAATCAATCAATCGATCAATCAAATATACTTTATTTTACACCAAAAGATAAACACCAAAACATAAACATAAATATCAAACACCAAAACATAAACGGTAAAATACAGAAAAAAAAAGCTGCTAAATAATCAGCTGTCCCATACTAAACTCCAATACCTATACCTACTCGACTCAAAAATGTATGCAACATCTGATTTTTTTTGCTCCAATCGGTTTGCTCCCATAATAAACGTTGTTCAGTTTGATGGGTAGAGTATGTGGTTTAAAGGGTAATGATACTTTTCCTTACACCCTGTATATTTTTCGCGATTTTGTTTTAGTCCAATAGAGAAAGTTGTTCAGTTTAATGGTCTGACATCCCCTTAAAATCCGTCAGCAAGTTATAAAAGACCCTATAGTGTGGTTCTAGCTTATTTCATACCGAGGGTGTCATACCTGTGAGGCGACTAAGGAATAAGGCTTGTTACATGCCATTTCGTCTTTACCATGTATTTAACTTTCAGTTCAAATCAAAAGTTGAACTCGAGTCATATAACTTTGCAAGTTTGCAAGTAACCCGCTAGTTAGCTGGCGACCTCTGCAGTAGGCGGACGAGTTCTGACTCACACAGTGGTGTGGGTACGAAACAGGGATGGATTCAGACTTAGAAACGAAAGGACCCTTTTGAGAAAGGTGCCCAGGGCAGTATGAATCGCAGAAATATTAATATTGCATTTATCCAAGACCACGGAAAGATTAGCAGATAGATGCACCAGAAAATGTATGAAACAATATAAATGCTTCGGAATACGAAAAGTGCATTAATACTACAATGTTTCTACTCAAGGGGATTCATGCATCTTGAAACTACTCTGAAAGTCTGAAAGCAATAAGCGAGTGGTGGAGTCTGACTCCACAATTTTCAATCTAGCCAGCTAATTTAGCAGTTTCTGATTTCTGAGAGGCCTGCATTTTTTAGTTTTGTTATAATGAAGCGCACTCCATAAAAATGAAGTCTAGTTATATTTTCAACACTAACCAATTAAAGTCAATGACATTTTTTAGAAACAATCTAGAAACTAATCTCTATGCTTGTGTGTTGTCAGATTTTCGTTGAAATGTATTGTTTCAAAGTTACAGTACCTCAAAGATTTCCATACAAATCTTAAATTAATCCTATCATTGAAACTGTATATTTTAACGAAAATCTGACGGCATACAAGCATAGATATTAGTTTATAGACTGTTCTTGAAATTTTTTATTGACCGTAATTGTTTTGCATTGAAAATATAATCAGACTTCGTTTGTTGGAGCGCGCTCCGAATTATATCCCCTTAATGACCATCACATCTTTCATTCTCATTATGCCTATTAACATCTGTTCTGTTCTCTTCTTATATAGATTTACTAAATGTTAACCGTGGACCCCTAAGGACCCCCCCCTAAGGAGGGTGGAGGTGGAGGAATGTATGTTTTGTTTTGGTGTGCAATAAAGTATAATTGAATTGAATTGAATTGAATTGACCGTCTGGATACATCCCTGGCGCCAAGTTCGATGTAAGGTGAAGTCACCGCAGTGGGTGAAACAGGAATCCTTCAAGGTAAGTGTGAATTCATTCATAATTCTTAGTTGTAGGCTGATTATTAAGTAATAGGGTATGCAAATTGTAGATTGATTGATAACATTTAGTAAGTATAAACAGGGTCCAACTTAATTGCCATACGGCAGGCCATACGATATGATGATGACTTGATGACCCAAAGGGCAATGGAGAAAGCTATGCTCGGAATTTCCCTGCGAGATCGAATCAGAAATGAAGAGATCCGCAGAAGAACCAGAGTAACTGACATAGCCCAAAGAAATGCTAAACTTAAGTGGCAGTGGGCGCGGCACATTGCTCGCAGAACCGATGGCCGGTGGGGCCGAAAAGTTCTCGAGTGGCGACCGCGTACCGGAAAGCGCAGCGTGGGTAGGCCCCTCACACGGTGGACCGAGGACCTGGTGAAGGCGGCGGGAAAACGTTGGATGAGGGCAGCGCAGGACCGGTCGTTATGGCGATCCTTGGGGGAGGCCTATATGTCCAGTAGTGGACGTCCATCGGCTGAGATGATGATGATGATGATGATGACAATAGGTACATGTGTTAAACACAGATGCACTCTTTCTTCCTTTCCTTACCCTCTTGATTGATGCTGTTCTGATGGGACAGGAAACCAAAACACAGGTGACATCGCCGTCAGATGCTCATAATCTCATAAACCATGGACGTTATCAACATAATTCGTTTGTCATCTAACGTAATAGAGCCCATTGGTGGGAGTCAAAAGTAACTCTTATTATATCTAATCTAAAACAGAGATCCCTGATTTCAATCCACTGATGTCCTTTGTCCCATTTACCACGTAAATTGAGATAGATGTCCACAATAGGTCACATTCTTAACTTTAACACACACCAAAACAGAATTTCAACCTTGTTTCAAAGTGATAGAGGTGGGTAAAAGGTGTTTTAGCTGTAGGTCTAAGTTGGTTAAAGAATAGGAACTATTTGGCACACCCACGCCCTCTACTTAAAGTTTATAGTGATTGTAATGTTCGTTTGATTGTTTAATTTGTTCTGAATTTTGTTTATTTTACACAGAATGTTGGCTAAGAACTGAATGATTAATAGTTATTTGTTACAAGAGCGCAAAGTTGCTTTTTAACCGCGTGCTCAATTTTGATGACAGAGCAAGCGAAGGATTCAAAAATTAGAATCCTGAGCGTTAGCGAGGGAATCAAAAGAGCGCGAGGTGAAAAATCTTTGCACTCGAGTGCAACCCGTAACTTTTCACCCCACCTCAGTAGTTAGGGGGTATTTCCACGGTTTTCCATTATTCACGTGATTTCCCTGGCAAATTTTATTTTTAGTTTTTTCCTGAAACATGCATGTTTATATGAAAATATACATGAAGTTAAAGCCCATGCATGAAGGGGGTTCATTTTTATGAAGTAGTTTCAAAGTAATTTAATTTCAAAAAATTTTGGTCCAAGGAAATCAGAAATATTGATTATAAATTAGTATAATATTGTTATTGTTATTGATAGGTGAATCTTTTATAGTAAACATAATTAATACATTTGTTTTTATTTTGAATAATAAAAACAATCGTAGGTACCTATTTCACATAAATGTGGTATGGAGATGATGACACCAAGTAACTAGAAATTCAAACTGTAGGTAGGTAAGTACTATAATAAAAAACGGGACGATGACCAGAAAATTAGGTAGATAGATACCATTCATCAAATAATTTTTTTTAAATAAACTTTTTTTTCGTATTTTAGTCGTAATTTTGATTTTTTGTTGCCAAAAAGTCCAAGGAAATCAGTGCCAAGGAAATCAAAATCTTAGACTAATTCATCAGTTCACACAAAACAAACGACAATAGGATTCCGATATGTTGACAGAAGATAATCATACTAAAATGCCTTGGTTTCATAATCTCAACAGAATAGTAAAATGTAAACCTGTAAAAAATCAAAAATTAATTAGGAAAAAAATCTGCTGTCATTCAATTAGCAGCAGTAGTAGCTTCAAGTTTCGGAACGGTAAAAAACAACATCCGGTAGGTATACAGGATGTAACAAAACACCCTAGTAATACTTAAGGGGGTGCTTCAGACCATCAAACTGAACAACTTTCACTATGGAGCCAACATCGAAATCGCGAAAAAAAATCAGCTCTTTCATACAAAACTGCAGTACCGTCTCGACTCAAATGTATGGGATGGCAGATTTTTTTAATTTTTTCTCGACGTTGGCTCCATAGTGAACGTTGTTACATTCAGTTTGATGGTCTGAAGCACCCCCTTAAGTATTACTAGGGTGTTTTGTTACACCCTGTAGAGCCAAATTGGCTACCATACCTACTTTAATAATTATACTCTTTTCACCACAGTCGGTTAAAATAAAAACCCAGTGATCTTCTCATACACCGTTACCATGAAAACGTATTCACTATCAATACGCTTACAGATGTGCCAGTAAGAGAAACAACACTGTTGCTATGGCGCCCTCTCTTTCTAACGTGCAGAAAAATAATTTAAATAATGTACCAGAGATAGGCTCTAAAGCTCCGCCCACGAGGCTAGGCTATATAATGAGACCTAACTTTAGCTATATAGGTCTTAAAAGCCGGTGGCACTAACTTCGGTTAAACAAAACTTAATTTTTTTTAACCTGGGTAAGGCTGGTTTGCACCAAAGAGTATTTAGGCTTAAACGTAAGTATTTAGTGATAGTAGCTCTGTCTATAACACTGCTCATACTAATGACAGTGACAGCTTCATATTTAGACAATGTTCAGGCCTGAATACTTTTTGGTGCAAGCCAGTCTAAAAATGTAATATTTATTTTAAACATAATTAGCTGGCTACCCAGGGCAAATGCCTCCTCTGACGGACCCCACCACGTGGCCCCATTGCGGATTGCGGTAAGTAGTAAACTGGGTGCCTGAGTCTTTTCAAGTCACCTTTTTTGCCGCTCGCGACGCGAATTAAAACGGATTTAGATCAACAGTTGGTAGATAATATCTACCAAGGCGTTGGGTTCTAATCAAGGTTCGGTCATGGATGTTTGTATCGCTGTTGTCTGGTTTTCAATTAGGTACCTTAGGGTTCCGTAATAAAACGCCTTGGTGTTTGGGATCAGAAAAATGTGCCTGAACCTAAGCGTAATTCGTTTTAGGGAGTGTAACTGGTTGAATATCAATCAAGTCAGCTAGTATCCATCTACTGCTGGACATATATATGTACATCATTTCCATTCCCCTAGCACGAGTTGACACTGTTGTGATATACCTATAATGCATTTTCGACTTGTGGTGGGCTTACAGGTCCTAAACCACAATATAAGAAAGAGTATCTAGTTCTACATATCTCCAGTACGGACACTCCCTGCCTCCCACCAATTTTAACCTCACTCCCGCTTGGTAGAAAGAGCGCGGCGAATGTAGGCAAGGCAACGGCGTATTCCTGTCTTTCACGCACTCATTCAGTATCGCACATGCTTTACCTCTTCTCGTCAATTTTCCTCATTTGTATGAAATGACAGCTAAGTGTCCAAGGTGTGCCTAAACCGTAATTAACTTAGCCTGAACGTTGGTGACACTGGGCCTGGCACAAATCCAGACAGTATTGATTGCGTGCGGCGACCTGCCTTCACCATGCCGCTTGTTATTATTATAATATTACTAGCTGTTGCCCGCGACTTCGTCTGCGTTACCCGGATAAAAAGTACCCTATGTGTTAATCCAGACCATGGTCTATCTGATATGCCAAATTTCATCTAAATCCGTTCAGCAGTTTTTGCGTGAAAGCGGAACAAACATCCATCCATACTAAAAAAACTTTCGCGTTTATAATATTAGTAGGAAGTAGGATTTACGGTAGTTTAACTTTTAAGTACCTACACGATTTTGTTATAAGCAAATTGATGTCAGTTACCCCAAGCTGCCTTACCATAATTTATGGTTTTAACGACCGGTCTACTCATCTTCCAAAATATAAAAAAAAAATTTGCTCCGATCTGTTTGCTTCCATAGTAAAAGTTGTTCAGTTTGATGGGTAGACTCTTAGTTTGAAATGATGCTAATGAGTAATGATATCAATTTCACCCTGTTCAAAAAATGCAAAATTCAAATTTTTTTATTCAAAATAATATCATATAGATAGCTTTTTGACGTCATTTTTTGACTCTACCACCGCGTCGGAAGGTGTTCCGTTGAGAGAAGATGCGGCCAGAAACTCTACAACACACATCTTTTAAACAAAACAAAATGTACAAAGTACAATTAAAATACAATATTATAGTGTAAAATTGTCAAGACCAGACATTTTGGTCATTCAAATAATCATCGAGTTTATAGTACCTAACCTTTTTTACAGAGGACTTGTTTAACATTGGACTTAAACTTTTTGTCTGGTAAGTTTAGAATATCCTCTGGTATCTTATTATAAAAGCGAAAGGCGAAAGTGTCTTCTGTCTGTTACGTTTTCATGGCTAAACCGCTGAACCGATTTTGATGAAAATGATACAGGTAGTGATTAGGTAGTGATAGCTTGAACCCTAAGGAAGGACATATAGGAATACAAATTCGTATTGATCAGCTAGTATTGGTAAATCTTGTAGTTAAGTAGGTATAAAAAGCTTGGTTACTTTTATAGTTGGCTGTGTAGGTAGGTAACTTATTATTAATATGTGGTACCTATAGAGGTCGGTGCTTTCAGTTCACCGTAAACTTTTGACCTTGAAACCTCCGCCCAAATATCAAGATGGCAAGCTCGTGTTATTAATTCAATTGTTTATGCTCAATCGACTGTGCAGCCGGGCAATAAACGTGTATTTTTTTTTTCATTGTTCCTTTTACATAATTTATTAAAGATATATACAAAACTGCTGTACCTACCAGACTAAAATGTATAGGACAGATGATTTTTTTTTCGCGTGTCCTGCCTGGTGTAGGCTCCTTAGTGAAAGTTGTGCAGTTTTATGGTCTGAGTTCACGTTTCAGTATTTGCTAGGCTGTCACTTACAGTTACACCCTGTATATTGTCTACCTATCAATCTAGGTATCTGTACAGGGTGAAAGGAAAAGTGTCATTAACCTTTAAACCACCCTCCCACCACTCCAATCACTCTCCAGTTTAAAATAAGAGACTGTCAAACAATTGCTTCATTCAAAAAACAAGTCAAAGATCACTATCTCTCTCTTCAAAAAACTAGTAGGTATATTTATTTATTTATCATTCTGTATATATTTGTATATATATAAAATATGTAACTATATATACCTGTATCTTTATGTAATATGTATTTATTAGTCATAAATACTTTTATTCGTTAAATGTGCACACTATGCCTGCCTCACTTTCTATGCTCTTTCTGTCTCGGGTTTGCTGGAAGAAATCTCTTTAGAGATAAGCTCGCCCTTTGTAATTGTCTATTATGTTGTTTTTATGTATAATTCCGTGTGTACAATAAAGTATTAAAATAAATAAATAAAATAAACCACATACTCTACCCATCAAACAGAACAACTTTTACTATGAGAGCAGAACAAAAAAAATATCAGCTGTCCCATACTAAACTGCAATGCAACCTACCCTAACCTACTCGATTCAAATGTATGGGACAGCTGATTTTTTTTATTCTGACGTGTTTGCTCCCGTAGTAAAAGTTGTTCTTTTTGATGGGTAGAGTATGTGGTAAAAAGGTTAATATGATAACATTTCCTTACACCCTGTTATATACCGATAATATGATGTATTTATAACGTCTAGCTTCTTTCACAGTGGAGGGGATGTCCGACCTTGGGAAGAAAACCACCCGGCAATCCTACCCGCAGCCCACGTGTCAGAGTGTCCGAGACGCACAGGGTACCGTTAAACCGGTACCGGTACAGGGTAAAATTCGACTTCAGTAACCAAGACTTTTTTTTATTTGTATCGCAACTATCGCTTCTTAGCGATAAGACCGCCTTATTTTGTGCCTCTTGTATTTTTATCTCTGTCTTTTACTGTGTATGTTTTGGTGTGAAATAAAGTAGGTACCTATAATATTGATTGATTGAACTATCTAATTAAAATCATGAACTCGAATAGAAAGTCTGAGCACCACAAGTAGTAGTGGTTGCCCACTTTCTTTCAGTCTACAGAAAAAAGTTATCCTAACATAAAATCTAGCCTCAATTCCATAAATAGTGCGACTGTAGCCGTGTAGCGGCGGGCGCGGTGGAATGTCCTGGAGAGTGGAGACGGCTGTATTGATCGAGTCCCAGTTACAGGCATCAGCCGGGACCTAGACTGCGTAACACCTTCAAATTAGGTCTTATTCTTACTGCAGTAGATATACCGGATGATTTTTGTACCGTTCTGAAACTTTCAAGGGTGGTTACCTAGGTGTATTATATTATACCTACCAACAAACTGCATAATTGGAAGAAAATATGGAATATAAGCTAATACTATGGAAGAAAAGCTGAAATCGCAAAAAATCTACTGTTCCATATTAAACTGCAATGCCTATGTAGGTATAGGTAGGTACTCGACTCAAATGTAGGTATATGAGACAGCTGACATTTTTCACGAATTCAGGTTTGTTTCTAAAGTACCTAAAAGTTGTTTAGTTTGATGGTCTGGAGTGCGATTTTTGAATCTCATACGTTGAACTCAGCAGTTGTAAATGGAGATACGCGCATCTTTCTACTGCTGATTTGACATTAAAAAAAATCATACTCCAGGGGTGCGATTTTTGAAAGTCAAATCAGCAATAGAAAGATGCGTACCTATAAGTCCATAAATTTTCAACTGCTGAGTTCAACGTATGAGATTCAAAAATCGCACTCCTGAACCACCCTGAAAGTTACGATAAAAGAAAATTTGTTAGAATCAACTGAAGTTTCCCAACCCCCTAAGAACATATTCGATTAATTTACTGTCTGTTATAAAACCCATCACGAAACCAAATGTAAAAAAACTAAAAAGTTAAAAAATAATATTGCAACCGATGACTCTTTCGTTCGCATCATAAGAACATTAACTTGTTTTATTGAAGTCGCTGTCAAGCCGCGACAGATGCATGCATGCATTTTTTGGCTTGGCTTGACACCGACTTCTATAAAACAAGTTAATGTTCTTACGAAAGAGTCATCGGCTGCAATATTATTTTTTAACTTTTTAGTTTTTTTGAAGGCGGTTTTAATTTTTTGTTAAAATTTTGTTTATTTCACAATTTTCAGTGGTGAATTCATTAGTTCGATTTAATAGTAGTGCTTTAAATTAACAAACGCACTAGTCGGCACTACGATTTTCGAAGGTTCCCCTCGATCTCTCTGGGATCCATCATCAGATCCTGGTTTCCTTATCATGGTACCACACTTGGGATATCTCCTTTCCAACAAAAAAAGAATCATCAAAATCGGTTCATATACGACGAAGTTATCCGCGAACAAACATTAAAAAAAAAAACATATATACGGTAGAATTGAGAAACGTCCTCCTTTTTTGAAGTCGGTTAAAAAAGAGCATTGCCTACTTTATAATATCATTGCTTACGCAATATTACAGCCAAAGCCAATAAATCAAACATAAAACCCTAAACTTTGCGGAAGTTTCGCTAACTTTTTCAAAGCACGCGATTTGGTGATATTATTACATAAGGGACAACGTAAGTAACTATGTCAGGCAATTTTTTTTTTCATACATAAACTCACAACCTTATTCCATTTTGGCGTGGTAAGAAAACTACCTGTTTTAACGGTGCTACCTAGTTAAGCAAAGTTAACTTTTAACTTATTTACATTTCAGGATAAAATTACGTGTCAAGTTAGGTCGCTTGGTGGCAAGCCTTTCGCCTATCAAATATACCTACCTACACAAGAAATCTTATCTCTTAGTCGCCTCATCGATACCCACGGAAAAAAATGCATTTTTTTCCGCTTTTTTTTTTCTCGGTTTATCGAGAGCCACATTATTCTCATCAACTTTGCTATCTCCGTACAAAGAGCAAAAACATTTTTACTTAGTTTTTATTTCAGTAAAACCTTATTTTGCTCTCATTAGATTCACTATCATCTCAGCCGATGGAAGTCCACTGCTGGACATAGGCCTCCCCCAAGGATCGCCACAACGACCGGTCCTGCGTTGCCCTCATCCAACGGGATCCCGCCGCCTTCACCAGGTCGTCGGTCCACCTTGTCGGCCTACCCACGCTGCGCTTTATTGAATTACAGATATACATAGGTATTTAGGTAGGAACTGACAACCAGTGGGGTGTCAGAGTTCTAGAGTCGAGACCGCGAACTGGTAGGCGTAGTGTGGGACGCCCTAAAAAGGTAGCGGGGAGCGACTGGATGAGGAAGGCCGAGGACTGAGGTTTGTGGCGCGCCTTAGGAGAGGCCTAATGTTCAGCAGTGGACGATGATAGGCTGATGATGATGATCGGTATTTGCTTTCCTTTCCTCATATATATGTATTATTACCTATCTAATGGTTAATTGATTATGTACAACCCGAGAGAATTAACTTGGCACCTGGCTCGGAATAAAAAACACAGAAAACTCGGAAAGAATAACTCGAAAATGCTGAAGTGCAGGGACACGTGCAACGGTAACTGAGATGCTATGCTACTGGCCTCGCACAGCGACGGCAGGGTCCCGCGGGGGGTAGCAGGAGTGGTATCGAATTCAGCGCCACGTGCGAGCAAGGTGCCAAGTTAATTCGCACGGGTTGTATTAGGTAATAAATCGATCTGAACCACACGTGAACGCATGTTTGTAAGCAATTTACAGTCAACCCCGAAACAGATTGTAAGGAAATAACTAAATGTAAGTCACCAGGGCAACATTAATCATTGTTACTGAAATAACTTTGCTCCTTTTATGATTTACGATTAGATTAGTACCGTTATATACCAATGACGCGCTGTGAGGCGGCGCTAGTGGCGGGATACAAGAATGAAAAGCTTCATGAAAAGCACAGACTTCTGTGATGAAAAATAATAATAATATTTCATTTTCATCCGCTTCTAATACATTTTTATACGACGTCAATTATTTTTGGTCCAAATATGAAAGTGTCCGCCAACAAAAACGAATGCTATATTCTCAATATATTCATATGGGACTTGCCCGCCTAAGCATTAACTTATTATTATGCATATAGAGAAACAACTCCAACTTGTAGACTGGAGTCACGTGTTTCTCTGTCTTATTATTGCATGAAAGCTGTAGCTGAAAATGTATGAATATTCAGGCCCCACAGCTTTGGTGCCATACTAAAACATGCTGAGACTAACATAATATAGCAAGCAGGGGTCGCGGTCGCACAGATTACCCCCAATTGATACCGCATACAAGGCCGCCGACGCACGCCACACATCTATGATTTTACACTGATATATAATAAGCAACGCGAGTGAGCGAGCTCGAAATAGTGCGATCTTGAAATGGCCAATCACGTTGCATCGTTTCGTGCTCCGCTACCCGCACCTACCGCCAAAAATGGTGATTCCGGGCGTGTACATAATTTTCGTCATCTAATTAGGGGTAATTTTTATCTTTGGGAGTAATCTGTGACCTTTAGCTAACTAATTCCATCGAAAATGTATGAAAAGGCAGATTTCTCGAACCCAAATAAAACCTAGGACAATGGCCCCAGCATTAGGGCTATAATAAAAAAATTTTAGGCCGACAATTTCAAACAGATTAATCACATAATTTTTTTTTTGGCCGGCTCTTTCACATTTTGGATCAAAGCTGATACTTTTGTATGTTTCTCGTTTTGTCACGGGTGGCATGCGAAGCCTACTGGTATGTTAAAAATTAAACTCTCAAGTATCTCAAATCATGTATATTGGCAGCTGTGCCTACGCGTCGGCGATGGTAACTTCCACCTCTACACCCGGCTCGATGTTGATGGAGGTGATCTGCTTCACGATCTCCGAGGGCGAGTGCAGGTCTATCACTCGCTTGTGAATCCTCATCTGGAACCTGTCCCAGGTCTTGGAACCTTCACCGCAGGGCGTCTTGCGCGTCGTGATGCGGAGGATCTTGGTTGGCATGCGGACGGGGCCCTGGAATTTAAGAAAATTGGGTTTATTAGATATGTTATAAGTCCATCTCATGCACAAACTCACAACCATAATCTGGGGTAGTAAGAAACGTTGCTGCAACTGCTTACTTTATTACAACACGTGCGAATTAACATGGCACCTGGCTCGCACGTGGCCCGGAATAAAAAACTCTGAAAACTCGGAAAGAAGAACACGAAAATGCTAAAGCGCTGGGCCACGCGCAACGGTCACTGAAATGCTATGCTATGGCCTCGCACGGCGACGGCGGGATCCCTCGGGGGGGTAGCAGGAGGGGAATCAAATTCCGAGCCACGTGCGAGCGTGGTGCCGAGTTAATTCGCCCGGGTTAAAACCCGGGTGAATTAACTTGGCACCATGCAGTTGTAGCAAGTCTCATGTTTAGCATATTCAAGATAGAATAACAAGTGGTGATAGGTGGCTAGCCTTTCGCCCACAAATACAATGCATATGAAACCGTTATCTCCTCTCTCAATGACCTCGAATAACACCCATTGGAAGAAACAGTGTGGTCTATCACTTTCTTCCATAACTGTATTTCATTTACACTTGCACTTATTTATTATTTTTTGCTGCATTGCAAGGTCTATGTTGAGCTGGGACCTATTTGCTGCTATAGCATACAATAATATCACATGATTTTCTGTTGATGTTGCATTGTATCCTTGTTTTGTAAACTTGTGAACTGTAATATTATGTGTGTTACTTTTATCCATCTATACATTCTAAGCTAGAACCACACGGAAATATGCAAAATGTAAAGTCATTGTGCCTCCCCTATGAGCAGTGCAAGGCACAGAAGAGCTCAGGCACTGCACTTTGAGGAGTGATTCTATTGCGCTGGTTTGTGAACACGACATTATCAGACATGTCATGTCTTCATCAAGGCGCTAATAATAATTGAACAAAACTATAAAACGGCATCTATCACATTTTAAGGTACATAGAAAATGTTTTGCTGTCTTGGGTGGGCCACAGTAGTACAGTCTGTGAGCTCTTAGGTAGGGTTTATACAGAAGAGACGCGTGGCGGTGGCTGGTAGTCAAAGTAACACCAATATAAACCTTATATTACGTAGCATAGTGTCGTTTTTTGACGTAAAGAAAAATCGCACCCCCGCCACCAGGCGACGTCGCCTGGAGGCGCGGGCGTAATTCTCCAAACGACTCTATGCTACGTACTATAAGGTTTATATTGCCGCTCCCCGCCCGCGAAATGTCCGCGCCACGTCACTTCTGTTTAAACGCTCCCTTAGAATAATAGGATTCTGCTGTCGGGTAAAATCTGATATATTCGTATTTGGGTGTAATAATTCGGGCGAATACTCCACCGACAAGAGCGTAGCTCATAAACAAGATGATGATGATGATTAATTCGTAAATAGGCTTAATGTTTGATTTATTCAAATAAATGTAGTCTACATTTACACAAAACAACCGAGAGAGTTATTTTAGTCAAGAGTTTATTGGTACAGACAATAGAAATAGAAAATAGAAATCAATTTATTATATGTGCATAATGTGAAAGAAGTTCTTCACAAAATATTATAATAGTTCAATATGCTCTGCCTTTAATCGGCGTATAATAAAATTCATAATCAAATGTCAACCCGTGTGTAGTAACCGGCAAACAAATTGAAAAATGGGAAGGGGTTTGTTCCTTAGCAGGTTAGAGAGTAGGCCTGTGCCCCAGAAGTGGGATCGAAAGATGTAGTAGAACCCACCTTAACACGGAGCTTCTGTTTCTTGGCTCCGTTGATGAGGTCAGCGCACACCTTCTCCAACGAGCGCACGTTGCGGGACGTCAGGGTGATGCGGATGCGGTGGATGGGGGAGACCTCGGCCTGAGGCTTCTCGATGTCCTTGCCGGCGACGACAGCGGCTGCCTGCAATTGTTACGAAGCAATCTTTGACATATTGTGTTGATAAGGGTCTCCATACACAACCGATTTTTAGGTCCAATCCGTGAGTTTTCAACTGGTCAAATCAGCAACTCATTATCAAACGTCAAAACACAAACTTTGTATGAAAAGTTGTACTAATTCATGAATAGTGCCGTCATTGTTTTTCATTGTCGTTTCGACTTTCAATAAAGAATGGCTGATTTGACATGCATAATTTATATTCTCACACCTGTCTCCCACTAGGGTAGGCAGAGACAAATGAATGCCACCTGCTACGATCCTGACAAACTTCTCTAGCTTCCTCCACATTCATTAGTCCTTTCATGCATGCTCGTAGGTTTCGGGTAGATCTGACATGGCCCTTTTTAAGCACGTCGCCAATTTGGTCCATATATGTACGTCTAGGCCGTCCCCTTCTAACATTTTCACTTACGCTTGGCTTATTTGATTAAGTTGGCAAATAGCCTAAAACACGCGACCATAAACCAAATCGGCGTCCTCAGAAGCTTTACTACATCTACCAACTATGTTTTAAAGCATGCAATTGCAACAATTCTCACTTTTAACTTGTTCTTCAACAACAAAATGTCAACGCATTCTCTTGCAGATTAGAATATGATATGAACAAAATATTGTCTATAGATGTATTCCAAATGTTTCTTAGACATATTCTGAGTATATTAAAGTAATCACCGACTGATTATTATAGCCAGAAATACATAAAAACTACATTTATTTTTCATACACGTGCCACATAACCTAACATTTCGCGCCTACTAAAAACTAGTCTCAAAATTGGCGAATATTGAAAATCAATTATTCTAGGACATAGGAAACGTATTACTTACCATGTTGTTGCGGTTTCTCGGTCGAGTTAAACAATTTTTAAATTAAAAATCGCTCAGCGCTGAACCGGAGAACAGCTTGAATTTCAAAGACTTGAAAAAGAGAATAGACAATAGAAAGAGGGAACCTCACAAGGCAAATTTATTGACCGAGAGTAGCGACATCTATTGATTGTTCATTCTTTTTTAATGAAATTCTAGAAGAATTTTGATAAGCTGCTAATTTATTAGGCATTGAAATAGATAGGCACCTATTAAATTAGTTAATTTACACAATTTTTAATAGATGACAATAAATATAATAAGTTTTAATGAAACAAAATTGATCTCCAGAAAGTTTTGATCCCGTAAATACAAATGGTAAGCCGTACTTTTAACAGATAGCGCTGCTGAGTTGATAATTTTTCCTGAGTTTAAAATACTAGTCCCTCCGTCCCTCCACTTCTAATGTTGGTAGCCTTGTTTTTTGTTGTCTATGGGTAATGTTGCCATGTATTAATAAAAATCCCCCTTTTAATTAATATTCCAGAATAAATAATTCGATTCGACAATAATTTTCAAATATTATTGATTTTAAACATGTTACATCCATGTTTGTGCTATTTCGAATCCCGGATCCTGATTTCACCATCCCCCTTCCATCATCGTACAACAAGACGTAGTGCGAGACTGCATCCATACGTTATCGATATTCTAACAAACCGCAAAAATAGGTTCGCATCCTCTTTTATAATGAGAACCGGTAAGGTTTGGAACTCTCTCCCTGCGTCTGTTTTCCCAAGCAAATACAATCAGGATATTTTTAAAAGAAGAGTAAATAGGCTTCTTCTGGGCGAGCGCGCTACATCCTCGGCTTCATCTACACTATCCATCAGGTGAGCTGAAGCCAAGCGCAAACCCATTACGAATAAAAAAAAAACAGAATCTAATTAAAGATTGAAAAATCCCCGGTTTGGAAGAGTGAGGGTTCAAATCTAATAATCATAATTTTATTACAATAAAGCTACGGTCACTAATCATTTATGATTGAACTCATAAAGAAACTTATCGATGACGCCTTGAATTACGATATTAATTATAACTTAAAAACACACTGTTCGTTCCACTTTCCTTCGGGGCAACATCGGCACCAACCACCTTTTAGCCTTTGCTAAGTCAGAAGTCTTTACTTCTATTATACCTTTTAGACATGCCATACTGTATAAGGACTGGGATTGGGACTTTGTATAGGATTTGATGCCGAACAGAATTGTGGAGGGGGAAACGCTATACGAAATTACGAAATATGAATCCTGATTCGGAATATCGGATCGGAATTCCGTATGTGTGCAGACCTTAGGATTGCAATCATCATCATTGAGGTTCACAGCAGTTTGCATACAAAAAAATGTTATGTTTAAAAATTAATTACTTATTTATTTTATATTTGAACGTAACCAGCTAAGGATAACAAGCGTAGCGTACAGTTAATTAAATAACATAGGTAGTACTCAAGAGTAACTATAACTTACAAAAATGCATAAAACACTATAATATTTAGCTATAATCCTTTAAAATAATATTTATCTGCCACTTAATCTGTCCACTCGCTGTGTCAACTGTAAACTCAGGCGATTGATTATTCTGTGATATAAACTCTTAAAGTAGCACTTCTTCAGACGTTGTTTAACATTAAATTCTTGACTTGCTTGTCGAATTTCCTGAAATTAAAGAATTTTTTTTGAAGGAGCATGGAATGGTAATAATGACCGTTTTTTCAGAGGTTTTCTAGGGGATACATGGCGCCACGGTCTTCGCAAATACAGGTCAAAATGTGTTCCATTAAAATATCTAATACGTGACACGACACGACGATAGGACATTATATTTTATAACATGTCTTGTTCGTCTATATACAAAAAATTTAGTTTTATTGTGCGTCGCGATTTATAAAACAAATTATCAAGATTATGCCAGATTTGTAAGCCCCTTTAGATTGGTATTTATTTACACAAACTTAACACCTGCACTATTGCATTTGCATAGAATAAAATGTCGCACAAGTTTTTAATACACAGAATAGTATAAAAACAGTTGGAAATGTATAAATTAAAAATTAATTACTTTCGTTAAGTATTCGTGTTTTGAAAGTACGTTACCTTCTAAAAGATTACTTACTGTGACGTTATCTGGTCGCCTGGCAAATGGAATGGATTACACATAGCATCTGCATACAACGCGTGTAGCCGTCGCAATGCCGTTCTTACTTCTGCATCCCTTATGTTGCTTCCACTCGGAGACGTGGAACTAGTTACTAGGACTAGTTTTATTTTTGTGTTTGTCACATAACCGTAGCTGTAAAAAAAATAAAAAAATAATAAATGAAAGTATCATGTTAAACTATAGAAGATTATAAAGTTTTGGAATAGGTATCAAAATTTATAAGATTGCTTTCGATGTAATTTGATTAATATTTTAAAATAATTATACGCACATTTTATGAGTATCCGTAGAATATAGCAGTCCTAGATATAAATCTCGCATATCAGTGCGCGCTGCGTTTGCATTCGCAGTACTTGTGTTATTGGCATTTGTCGTCGAAAGTCTCTCCTCGAGTGCATCAAGAGCTGTGTGAACCAGCCATTGACGAGATAATTCGTTATCTGTGCTCGTATCATTGCCAATCCCACCAATGTACAAGGGAGAATTCTAAAAAAAAAATATACATTAATTCCAGATGCAGTAAAATTACCCCATAACCTGGGAGATATTTTTACACTGTCAATGGTGAAGTGTCAAAACAGTAGAAGTGACGTGTAAATAATTGGTGTAATTTAAGCCATTCGTAAGAAACAGTCGACTGAAAACGCTTAAAATAGTGAATACTACTAATACGTCTTTCGAAAATATTGTGCGGTAGTAAAATAAGTGAAGAAAAGTGATAAAACTTACGTCTTTACCAATAACTGCGACACAGACGGCCATTGTTTTTGTGTGTATTTACTGCCGGAAGAGGGCGTTAGTTATCAGCGCTGCCAACCTCACGATAATCTGGGTCAGCTGTCATTTCCGGTGGCTATTTTTGGCGGTATCGAGGCGGGAATTTTAACTTTTATTGACATTTCTGATACTTTGCGCTAAAAAAAATAATATTTTTCAGTACTGAATATTATGTGATGTAGAATGTAACTCAGTTTGATTTATAACACATGAAGAGTGTAAAAGCAATCAGTGAAGCTGCATGATAAATTATTAATTGATATTAAACGGAGCACGCGTGAGTACATTTTTATCAACCCAACTTCCTGTAACCAACGAAATGACGAAAAAATACGTCGAAATCAAAGGATTTCTTTACGAAATCGACGAAAAAGGTGAAAGAGTGCTAGTTAGGTCTACGGATTCGAGCCGCCGCGCTTTCCTTCGCTTCACAAACAAAACATCGCGAGCTGTCGACATCTGGTGGCGAGATTTTCGAGGAGCAAGACATCACTACAACTGCTTAGACCCTGGTACTTACTGCGATATAAATTCCTATATAACTCACCCGTGGGAGTTCACCGATGCTTACACGAAGGAAAAATATGTCGTTGACAACGACCAGGTATACAGAGCACCGGGTAATATCGGTGGCATGATGTTTAGAACGAATTGGAATATAACCGTAAGTGTAAGGACGTTGAGATATACAGCGATGTTGGTATTAGCCGAGTATTTGCAACGGCCTCGTAACACGAGACAGTTGGAACTTCCCCGGACACTAGAGACTGAGCTTCAGGACCTTATACGGACCCTCCACAGGTTTCCATCACCGAGCGAACCTTGTGACTGACATAAGCCGTTGTCGTTTGTGACGATCGTAAAATATGTTTTCACGGGTTATTCAAAGGTTTTATGTTTTCTTTCTCTGTTTTTAGTTTGTGTAAGTGTTATGGAGTTTTTGAGGAGGTATTTGGATAGTCTACCCTATGAGAAAGAAGACTAAAATCTATTCAACATTTCAACATGGAATATAAAAGACATGTTAAGACAGCTCTGCAGTGCTTCCGCTGCCAATCATTTGTTAATTATTTTTAAATGTTGATTTGTCTTATAATTTCATAATAAGGCAAGCACTAAGGGCAAGCAGCATCCTACAAGATTGTTAGTGACAATCACAGAAAAGGGAATTATGCTTCGCCTTAAGTATTTTGTTCACAAAAGGTTTATTAACCTGTTAAAATATCTCAATTTTGATTGGAAAGCCTAAAAAAAGACGAGAAATATGGTTCTAGGTAGGTACTTAACTTAAATAGTTCTTGTGCAATTTCTACTGGTTCTGTTTTCTGTGGTGCCAATAGTATATTATATTACCTATCCCGAAATGAAAATTATACAGGTACCTATTGTGAAAAGGCAAAAGCTCTGAAGTGCAATTTTTGAAAATCATACGAGCGAAATGGCAGTAGGAAGATGCAGGTCGCGGAGGGTCACGCGACCGCGACCGTAAAATGATATGAGCGAGACGCTCTGCGACCCACCGCGACAGCAAAGTGTCGCTCGTCTGTAAGAGCCCTAAAGAAAACATGCTCCTCTTTCTCTATGTTTTATATTCCTTAACCTTTGCATTTGACTTGTTTGCATTTTGTTTTATTTGACAATTTGGTATGTTTTCAATGTTTTGTAATGTTTTGTTGAGGCTCTAGGTTAAGGCACGAAGGGACTGACATAAGCTCAGGAGTGCGATTTTTGAATCTCATTCGCTGAGTTCAGCAGTTGTAAATGTCAAAATTACTGTGGAGCTGTGCATCTTTCTACTGCTGCTGATTTGACTTTCAAAAATCATACTTCAGGAGTGCGATTTTTGAAAGTCAAATCAGCAGTTGAACGATGCGTATCTCCATAGTAATTTTGACATTTTCAACTGCTGAACTCAGCGAATGAGATTCAAAAATCGCACTCCAGGTTTAAAAGACCCCATAAATAAAGAACGAAAAAAAAAACTATTATGGCCTACGATTATGGCCCATTCACACCAGTCTTTTTGCTTCTCTCAGTCAAGTCTTCTACACTATATCTACACTTCTACACTAATATTATAAAGAGGAAAGATTTGTACCTATTTTTGTATGTTTGTAATGAATAGGCTCAAAAAGTACTGGGCCGATTTAAAAAATTCTTTCACCATTAGAAAGCTGCATTCACCCTGAGTAACATAGGCTATATTTATTGCTAGAAAAGATTAGACGTCCACCCGTGCGAAGCCGGGACGGGCCGCTAGTCTACTATAAAGTCAATACCTATCAGATCACTAAAATGCATTTCTTTAGTTAGGTTTTACGACTTTACGTACAAAATTATAATGTAAATAATTTTTATGTAAAATATATTTTTCTACTATACAGCCTATAAGCATTTAATAAACTGCTTTTTGTAATACTGTGATAAACTGATAAGAAATGAATTATTAGATCAGAAGTGCGATTTTTGAAACTCACACGTTAAACTCAGCAGTTGAAAATGTCAAAATTACTATGGAAATATGCATCTTTCTACTGCTGGCTGATTTGACTTTCAAAAATCATACCTACTCCGGGAGTGCGATTTTTGAAAGTCAAATCAGCAGTAGAAAGATGCATAATATCTCCATAGTAATTTTGTCATTTTCTACTGCTGATTGAAATAGAAAATCAATTTATTATGTGCATAATGTCAAGAACAACATGACTTTCAAAAATCGCACTCCTGATCTTTGAAATACCTAGTTAATTAATATAAAATATCATGTAATTTTAATGAGAGTTTATTAAATAATTATACATTTAGTCGATTTTGAGTATTGCAGTGGTGGAAGGTGGAACCCGTTGGATGAGGGCAGCGCAGGAACGGTCGTTGTGATGATCCTTGGGGGAAACCTACCTATATGTCCATCAGTGGACGTCTATCGAACAAAAAGAAGCAGAAGCAATGGCCCCGATTCGGACTGTGCCACGACTTAACTTAACTAAATGTATTCCTGTCACTTTCTAAAATAAGATTAAGAAAAGAGACAGAAAACCAACAACTGACTTTAGTGCTGTCAGTGACGTTACACGATGCCATCATAATGTACGCCATCTTATTTAAGGCGTTTTTGGGCGTGTAACGTCACTTTGACAGCACTAAAGTCAGCTGTTGGTTTTCTGTCTCTTTTCTTAATCTTATTTTAGAAAGTGACAGGAATAAATTTAGTTAAGTCGTCGCACAGTCCGAATCGGGGCCATTGTGTTACTAGCGCGCGCAAAATTAACACTAGAAAAAGACTCAATTGGGTATTATTTCAATAGTCTGTGTCAATGTCAAGCAATGCTACGAGCGAGACGGCTAGGCTGTGGCGCGGCACAATTTTACGCTCCAGTTTCTATGAACGCAACATAATATTGTGTGTTAAAAACCAAACTTACTTACTTTTCCTCGGGAGCTATTTTTGAATTTCTCAACTCCACAGTTTTTTCAACCATTAAAAATAGTCATAACTTTTATTTGGATCCTTTTTGCTTTTGTCACATCACAGGTACTTTCAAGTCTCAGTTCTCTACTAAAAAGCCAATTTCACTAAAAATGCATGTACAAAAATTATAATGTAAATATAACGCTCTCTGAAATGTCCTAACACATATAATTACAAAATTATTACTTTTGTGGTTGGTTTTTGTTACAATTTTGTTGGAATAAGTTATATATCAACAATAGTTAGGTGTATATTAATTTAAAATAATTATAATGATGAATTTGTGCCATATTTGTTGAAAATTTAAAGATTTTTTATTTTGCATAACTATTGTACTACTTGTAATTAATTAATTAATTCAGTCAGCCCATTTTGCCATCCTTTTCGGTCTGTACTTGTGAATTATATCAATACTGTTACGTATTATGTTATTAATAATAATAAAATAAATGTTTATATTTTTAATACAGCTGTTTTTTAGTTCCCTAAATACATTTTCATACTTCTTCTAAATAGTCGATAGCACGTCATTCTAAATGTTTCCAATTCCAACCCAGAAGTGCGATTTTTGAAAATCATACGAGCGACTTGGCAGTAGAAAATGTCAAAATTACTATGGAGATTATGCATCTTTCTACTGCCAATTCACTCGTATGATTTTCAAAAATCGCACTTCAGGATATTTCAATACTTGAAAGTTATACTCTCCCATGATGTACTTTTCTAATACGCAAAATTAGTAAATTACTTAAGTTCGTCTCATTCCTGCGCTAGAGTGGAAGCTATCAATATCTCGCGTGAGAAAAGTCTTGAGATGTAATGTAGGAGTGCGATTTTTGAATCTCATTCGCCGAGTTCAGCAGTTGAAAATGTCAAAATTACTGTCAAGATATGCATCTTTCGACTGGTGATTTGACTTTCAAAAATCATACTATAGGAGTGCGATTTTTGAAAGTCAAATCAGCAGTAGAAATATGCGTATCTCCCATAGATATATTATAATGGTATCTCCACAGTAATTTTGACATTTTCAACTGCTGAACTCAGCGAATGAGATTCAAAAAACGCACTCCTAGTCTACGTTATGTCTTGAGATCTTGGAACCGTATTTCTACCACTAAATATGCACAGTTAGGATTGAACCTTATCTGGCCGCACGGAATCGAGTTTTTTGACGCTCCATCCTTTTCTGTCGCTCAGGAACGTTATTTGCTAAAGCGAGAAAGATAGCGGGAACGCGCAAGTGCTGCGATTTTTTTCGCTCTAGCCAATGACGTTACTGAGCGACAGAAAAGGATAGAGCGTGAAAAAAATGCGAGTCCGTGCGGCCAGATGAGGTTCAATCCTAAATCGGCATTTTTAAAGGAGGTAATGTTTATTCATTTACAGAAATCATGCTACACACACCTAGCCGCACCCTACGCATAATTTGTATGAAATGACAGACAAACAGACGGCCGCATGTCATTTCATACAAATTTTGGCGGCCGCAGCGTCCGTATCTGCCCTACAGGATAGAATCAAACACAAAAATAAGTATAAAAAATAATTTATTAAATATAATAAACAAAAAAAATTAAGTATTGCAAATCACAATTTTACGGTGGATCACATAAATTTATTCTGTCTTACAGCTTTTGCGTGTTCTATGAATATTAGTGACTATTGCGAGTGCCCCGCCCGGTATGAACCGAACAAAATTATCCGCAGTCAGTGGACCTAGTGCATAAATACCTTTAGGTGCATTCAAAAGTTCATGTGTAGTTTTATCTATAGCTATAGGATTTGCCCGGCCGTCGACAGGCTTTTTTGGATCAATTCCAAACCCTAATCCACTAGAATAAGGATTATTTTGACAAGTACACTTAAGCTTATTCTCTACTGGGTCCGAATAAGGAATGATTTCGCAGTCATTTTTCTCTACACCGTTTTCGAGTTTACCCAAACACGTGCATTTTTCCTTCCTGTTATCACAATCAGGTACTTTACATTTCGAATCATTGTTTCCATTTATTTCCGTGTAGTTCAAATATCTCGATTTGCAACTCTGAATGCTTTGCCCTAAGACTGATTTCAGGTAATGCCAATGATTTTTTAAAAAGCATTGTCTTTGTGTATCTTCGATTTTTCTTTTAGACGCGTGTTTTGTTTCTTCCGTGCATTTAATGCACTTTAAGTCTATCCAGTTAAGGTTGTAGTTTGTTTGTAGGAAGAATAGGTCTGGTTTAGAGCCGATAAGGACTGATATTAAGGATACGGTGACTTCTGTAGTGTCGTTTGTGGCGAGGTTTTGGAGAGTGACGCGTTTGAGGCGACCATTGTCCAGGTCTGAGACGTCGACGATTACGTGCTCGGGGTAAGATGTGTAGAGGGGGTAATTGCCTGATGTTCCATCGCACATCATTTTGTACACCTGTAATGAGAGAAAAGGGATGTTTTATTTAAAGATGTATGTTCAATTCTGGTCAGTTTTGGTTAGGTTCAACATTTATTATATCATTTGATGATATTCTTAGTGGCAGAATTATTATTCACAGTAAATAAATACGTTATTATCCTTTGGGAAAGTTGTTCAGTATCATGAGTACAATCACCCATTGTAGTAATGAAACTTCACCGTAACAACCTGTATCAATTTTTGAAATATAGGGTCCTTAATATGCTGACACTTTTTAAGGGGATGATCAGACTGTCAAACTGAACAACCTTAACTATGGCACCAACATCGAAATCGCGAAAAAAAACTGCTGTTCCATACAAAACTGCAAACCTACTCGAGCCAAAAGCAGATTTTTTTTTCGCGATTTTGATTTTGGTCCCATAGCGTTTGTTCAGTTTGACGGTCAGATCATCCCTTTTAAAAAGTGACACTATATTAAGAAGGACCCTGTATAGATATGTTCAACATTATTTCGCTTGAGTTAATAATCGACTTCTGCTGTTGACTCAAAATTCAAAATTTTTTATTCAAAATAATATCATATAGATAGCTTTTTGACGTCATTTTTTGACTCTACCACCGTATTATTCGTAGGACGCAAACCGTATAAAACTCTGATTTCACGGCGACTTCATAAAAGTGCGTTATTTATTGTTTCTGTAACTGCTATAAGTATTATATACATTTTGATTTATTGTTACATTTTTACAATGTATTGTGAAATAACGTGATAACACCAAATTGAAATTTTTACCCGTATTTTTTTTAGGGTGGTATTTTAACTTATCAAAACTTTGGTCTACCATGAGTTAACACTCATACTTTTATAATGTTAAAATTACATATTTTAACATCTTAGGAGCATTTATTGATGAAAAAATATGGGAATAAAATACTAATATAGCACTAAAACTACTATAGAAAACTACGCTTTTACTATAGGACCAACATTGTATTTCGCAGTAATATTCTCGTAAGAGAAAACTTCATTCATATAGGTAGTAAAAGTAATAGCAAGACTTGAATAGACGATTTTATTTTATGACTTTTAATTATATTTCATTCAAAAGTTCTTCGCTAATAGTATTCTAAATCTCTTCTATGTGACATAACCTTCTAAAGCACGATATACCTACAATTTAAGATGTAACTGCAGCAGAGTCTCAATCGCCCTAAGTTTGAACGATACTACCAAAACAAAACCACAACCAAAAACGTTACGTTATGCACAATTCGTATCGCGCAAATTATATTAACGTTAACGATTTAGCTTTATTTCGGAAGATACGTTGGCGTAACGTTTGATGTCCGTTCGATCGAATTTTCTGTATCGTGCGATTTAACCGTTCAGAAAAAAATATCGCGATAGCTTTTTTACTTCAGCTAAACCAAATCTAAACCAAAACCGTATAAAATTGCGCAATTGAGGCCCTCGGCAGTGCAGTGCAAAGGAATCCTTTCACTAATTAAGGTGAAAGGGAACGCATCGTACTTATAGAGGCATTACAATCTTTGATCGTATTC
The DNA here is from genome assembly GCA_922987775.1 of Agonopterix subpropinquella. Classification (NCBI taxonomy): domain Eukaryota; kingdom Metazoa; phylum Arthropoda; class Insecta; order Lepidoptera; family Depressariidae; genus Agonopterix; species Agonopterix subpropinquella. The sequence goes on along the minus strand of OV277694.1, from coordinate 1,547,250 downwards.
TGCAATGATGGCCAAATTCCTACAGATAAACGAAAGCAAGTTGTTAATCAAACTGCTATCAGAGAATTTTCAAATAGTTTAATAGTTTATTAAATAGTTTGTAAAATAGTTTATTAAATAGTTTAGTACATAGCATCGGAAGGTGTTCCGTTGAGAGAAGATGCGGCCAGAAACTCTATAACACACATCTTTTAAACAAAACAAAATGTACAAAGTACAATTAAAATACAATATTACATTACATAGTGTAAAATTGTCAAGACTGTACTATTTTTATGCGATTTCGAAATTTACGGGGCATTTTTGGGAATTCTGGGACATTTTTGGGAATCTTGGGACTTTTTTTGTGAAATTTGGGTCATTTTTGGGAGTTCTGGGACATTTATGAGACTTTTGGGAATTCTGATACATCTTTGTGAATTCCGGTACACTCACGGTTCTCCCCGGCCACCAGGCAACCGTATCAACGCACCTGGCAGTAATCCGGGTAGGCGGCGGGGTCGAGGCGCGCGAGCGCGTCGGCGGCGCCTCCACGCGCTAGTCTCAACTCTCAACCGTATCAACGCACCTGGCAGTAGTCCGGGTAGGCGGCGGGGTCGAGGCGCGCGAGCGCGTCGGCGGCGCCTCCACGCGCTAGTCTCAACTCTCAACCGTATCAACGCACCTGGCAGTAGTCCGGGTAGGCGGCGGGGTCGAGGCGCGCGAGCGCGTCGGCGGCGCCTCCACGCGCTAGTCTCAACTCTCAACCGTATCAACGCACCTGGCAGTAGTCCGGGTAGGCGGCGGGGTCGAGGCGCGCGAGCGCGTCGGCGGCGCCTCCACGCGCTAGTCTCAACTCTCAACCGTATCAACGCACCTGGCAGTAGTCCGGGTAGGCGGCGGGGTCGAGGCGCGCGAGCGCGTCGGCGGCGCCTCCACGCGCTAGTCTCAACTCTCAACCGTATCAACGCACCTGGCAGTAGTCCGGGTAGGCGGCGGGGTCGAGGCGCGCGAGCGCGTCGGCGGCGCCTCCACGCGCTAGTCTCAACTCTCAACCGTATCAACGCACCTGGCAGTAGTCCGGGTAGGCGGCGGGGTCGAGGCGCGCGAGCGCGTCGGCGGCGCCTCCACGCGCTAGTCTCAACTCTCAACCGTATCAACGCACCTGGCAGTAGTCCGGGTAGGCGGCGGGGTCGAGGCGCGCGAGCGCGTCGGCGGCGCCTCCACGCGCTAGTCTCAACTCTCAACCGTATCAACGCACCTGGCAGTAGTCCGGGTAGGCGGCGGGGTCGAGGCGCGCGAGCGCGTCGGCGGCGCCTCCACGCGCTAGTCTCAACTCTCAACCGTATCAACGCACCTGGCAGTAGTCCGGGTAGGCGGCGGGGTCGAGGCGCGCGAGCGCGTCGGCGGCGCCTCCACGCGCTAGTCTCAACTCTCAACCGTATCAACGCACCTGGCAGTAGTCCGGGTAGGCGGCGGGGTCGAGGCGCGCGAGCGCGTCGGCGGCGCCTCCACGCGCTAGTCTCAACTCTCAACCGTATCAACGCACCTGGCAGTAGTCCGGGTAGGCGGCGGGGTCGAGGCGCGCGAGCGCGTCGGCGGCGCCTCCACGCGCTAGTCTCAACTCTCAACCGTATCAACGCACCTGGCAGTAGTCCGGGTAGGCGGCGGGGTCGAGGCGCGCGAGCGCGTCGGCGGCGCCTCCACGCGCTAGTCTCAACTCTCAACCGTATCAACGCACCTGGCAGTAGTCCGGGTAGGCGGCGGGGTCGAGGCGCGCGAGCGCGTCGGCGGCGCCTCCACGCGCTAGTCTCAACTCTCAACCGTATCAACGCACCTGGCAGTAGTCCGGGTAGGCGGCGGGGTCGAGGCGCGCGAGCGCGTCGGCGGCGCCTCCACGCGCTAGTCTCAACTCTCAACCGTATCAACGCACCTGGCAGTAATCCGGGTAGGCGGCGGGGTCGAGGCGCGCGAGCGCGTCGGCGGCGCCTCCACGCGCTAGTCTCAACTCTCAACCGTATCAACGCACCTGGCAGTAGACCGGGTAGGCGGCGGGGTCGAGGCGCGCGAGCGCGTCGGCGGCGCCTCCACGCGCTAGTCTCAACTCTCAACCGTATCAACGCACCTGGCAGTAGTCCGGGTAGGCGGCGGGGTCGAGGCGCGCGAGCGCGTCGGCGGCGCCTCCACGCGCTAGTCTCAACTCTCAACCGTATCAACGCACCTGGCAGTAGTCCGGGTAGGCGGCGGGGTCGAGGCGCGCGAGCGCGTCGGCGGCGCCTCCACGCGCTAGTCTCAACTCTCAACCGTATCAACGCACCTGGCAGTAGTCCGGGTAGGCGGCGGGGTCGAGGCGCGCGAGCGCGTCGGCGGCGCCTCCACGCGCTAGTCTCAACTCTCAACCGTATCAACGCACCTGGCAGTAGTCCGGGTAGGCGGCGGGGTCGAGGCGCGCGAGCGCGTCGGCGGCGCCTCCACGCGCTAGTCTCAACTCTCAACCGTATCAACGCACCTGGCAGTAGTCCGGGTAGGCGGCGGGGTCGAGGCGCGCGAGCGCGTCGGCGGCGCCTCCACGCGCTAGTCTCAACTCTCAACCGTATCAACGCACCTGGCAGTAGTCCGGGTAGGCGGCGGGGTCGAGGCGCGCGAGCGCGTCGGCGGCGCCTCCACGCGCTAGTCTCAACTCTCAACCGTATCAACGCACCTGGCAGTAGTCCGGGTAGGCGGCGGGGTCGAGGCGCGCGAGCGCGTCGGCGGCGCCTCCACGCGCTAGTCTCAACTCTCAACCGTATCAACGCACCTGGCAGTAGTCCGGGTAGGCGGCGGGGTCGAGGCGCGCGAGCGCGTCGGCGGCGCCTCCACGCGCTAGTCTCAACTCTCAACCGTATCAACGCACCTGGCAGTAGTCCGGGTAGGCGGCGGGGTCGAGGCGCGCGAGCGCGTCGGCGGCGCCTCCACGCGCTAGTCTCAACTCTCAACCGTATCAACGCACCTGGCAGTAGTCCGGGTAGGCGGCGGGGTCGAGGCGCGCGAGCGCGTCGGCGGCGCCTCCACGCGCTAGTCTCAACTCTCAACCGTATCAACGCACCTGGCAGTAGTCCGGGTAGGCGGCGGGGTCGAGGCGCGCGAGCGCGTCGGCGGCGCCTCCACGCGCTAGTCTCAACTCTCAACCGTATCAACGCACCTGGCAGTAGTCCGGGTAGGCGGCGGGGTCGAGGCGCGCGAGCGCGTCGGCGGCGCCTCCACGCGCTAGTCTCAACTCTCAACCGTATCAACGCACCTGGCAGTAGTCCGGGTAGGCGGCGGGGTCGAGGCGCGCGAGCGCGTCGGCGGCGCCTCCACGCGCTAGTCTCAACTCTCAACCGTATCAACGCACCTGGCAGTAGTCCGGGTAGGCGGCGGGGTCGAGGCGCGCGAGCGCGTCGGCGGCGCCTCCACGCGCTAGTCTCAACTCTCAACCGTATCAACGCACCTGGCAGTAGTCCGGGTAGGCGGCGGGGTCGAGGCGCGCGAGCGCGTCGGCGGCGCCTCCACGCGCTAGTCTCAACTCTCAACCGTATCAACGCACCTGGCAGTAGTCCGGGTAGGCGGCGGGGTCGAGGCGCGCGAGCGCGTCGGCGGCGCCTCCACGCGCTAGTCTCAACTCTCAACCGTATCAACGCACCTGGCAGTAGTCCGGGTAGGCGGCGGGGTCGAGGCGCGCGAGCGCGTCGGCGGCGCCTCCACGCGCTAGTCTCAACTCTCAACCGTATCAACGCACCTGGCAGTAGTCCGGGTAGGCGGCGGGGTCGAGGCGCGCGAGCGCGTCGGCGGCGCCTCCACGCGCTAGTCTCAACTCTCAACCGTATCAACGCACCTGGCAGTAGTCCGGGTAGGCGGCGGGGTCGAGGCGCGCGAGCGCGTCGGCGGCGCCTCCACGCGCTAGTCTCAACTCTCAACCGTATCAACGCACCTGGCAGTAGTCCGGGTAGGCGGCGGGGTCGAGGCGCGCGAGCGCGTCGGCGGCGCCTCCACGCGCTAGTCTCAACTCTCAACCGTATCAACGCACCTGGCAGTAGTCCGGGTAGGCGGCGGGGTCGAGGCGCGCGAGCGCGTCGGCGGCGCCTCCACGCGCTAGTCTCAACTCTCAACCGTATCAACGCACCTGGCAGTAGTCCGGGTAGGCGGCGGGGTCGAGGCGCGCGAGCGCGTCGGCGGCGCCTCCACGCGCTAGTCTCAACTCTCAACCGTATCAACGCACCTGGCAGTAGTCCGGGTAGGCGGCGGGGTCGAGGCGCGCGAGCGCGTCGGCGGCGCCTCCACGCGCTAGTCTCAACTCTCAACCGTATCAACGCACCTGGCAGTAGTCCGGGTAGGCGGCGGGGTCGAGGCGCGCGAGCGCGTCGGCGGGCTCGCGGTGCACGTGCAGCGCGCGCGCGTGTCCTCCTCCACGCGCCAGCCGCACCGCGTCCGCCGCGCTCACACCCGATCCTACTATGAGGATGTTGGGGGGACCATCTGTAACATAACCGAGAGCTAGACAATCGGTAATGAGCGATACCTACTGCTCCAGACTATAATAATGGGCAAAAGAAACGGTAGGCCACGAATGTCATACCTACAAGCAGACATACATATAACGCGACTCCATTTACTGTCATATTTTATTTAACTGTAACCTACGACTGTAACCCATACCAACCAGGAATAGAGGAGCTGACATGCGCTGTCAAATGAAACCATTTTTTGGGAATTTATCGGCACCTATCGGCAAGGAAACATTTGAGTTCTGTGTATAATTGTGAATCTAACGTGAAATCGTAGAAATTTAATGAAATACTAGTCGTTTTTTTTCGAGTTGGCCGCTCCCTCCCTTCCCGCTTCACCGTACCGCACCCCTAAGAGACCCTATTAAACGCAATTTTATAACCTTTAGCAACGCAACCACGTACGGCACGTCCGTCCCGGTCACTAATATCGCTTTTAATTTTAAATTTATATTTGCTTGTTATATTATTTTTTGTCGACGGGACCAGTTAATGTGCCTGTGACGAAATTTTGTAACGGTCATCGACGGCCAACTCCAAGCAAACGGGTAGTAGTGTTAGTATAATTCACAAAATAATCTACGATTTCACTTTAAATTCACAAATTTATTCACAGAGCTCGAATTTTTACCCTATCGATTGTGCGGACAAATTCCCAAAAACGGTTCTATTGCCTCGCGTCACGTATCTCTTTCTATTATACAGTGGTGCCGCTAGGTACATCTCGCTCTCTCAGTTATCAATTCCTCTATTCCAGGTATAATACCTTTATACTGTAACCACTGTATTCTATTTATGTACTCTGTTGTTTCGTGTGTGCCTTTAATGGTGAATAAAGATTTTTCTTTCTTTCTTTCTGTATTCTATGCAAATAAAGACTTGATTGATTGTCAATATACAGTACCTTTAGTCTTGAGGTGTGTCATAGCCCTCTGCAACGCTGCTAGTGAGTGCAGCGCGTGGGAGGCGACGCGCGGCTCGAGGGAGTTCGGTTTGTCGCACGCGCCGCTCGCTACGACCACTCGAGCGCACACGTACGTGAATGGAGCGCCCGATGACTTCTCGTAACTGTAATAAATAAATAAATAAAAAAGCCTTTATTATTTCTTGCCATTTACATTATTTTGGTGCTTAAGAGGGCTATTACAAGCTCAGTGGCGCCCTCACCACAATAATAAAGATTTCTCAATAACGAAATACCTAAATTAAAAAAATTTAAACCGCCTTCAAAAAAACTAAAAAGTTAAAAAATAATATTGCAGCCTATGACTTTTTCGTTCGCATCATAAGAACATTAATTTGTTTTATTGAAGTCGCTGTCAAGCCGGTACGATTCGCGACAGGGCTTGCATTTTTTGGCTTGTCTTGACACCGACTTCTATAAAAAAAAATAATGTTCTTATGATGCAAACGAAAAAGTCATAGGCTGCAATATTATTTTTTAACTTTTTAGTCTTTTTGAAGGCGGTTTTAATTTTTTGTAAAAATTTTGTTTATTTCACAATTTTCAGTGGTGAATTCATTAGTTCGATTAATAGGAGTGCTTTAAATTAACAAACGCACTAGTCGGCACTACGATTTTCGAAGGTTCCCCTCGATTTCTCTGGGACGCCATCATCAGATCCTGGTTTCCTTATCATGGTACCACCCTCGGGACATATCCTTTCCATCAAAAAAAGAATCATCAAAATCGGTTCATAAACGACGAAGTTATCCGCGAACACACATAAAAAAATAAAATATATACGTTCGAACTGAGAAACCTCCTCCTTTTTTGAAGTCGGTTAAAAAGTGCCCAACAGATAAACTACAAAAGCCTTCAAGCTATTTTCATAGAATACTTTTATAGGTTTTTTAAAGGTCTAAACATACACATTTTGAAAAAAGAAAAAAAAAACGGCACGAACTATCTTTATACTTATCGTTAACTATAACTATATGTTAGTTCCTCTATAACTTCTCGTCACTGCATTAAAAGCAATTGAAGTCACCGATTTTGTTACATTCTAAAACCAAATTAAAAGGTGGCCAACAAACGAATTTATATTCTGATTAATGGGAGGACTTGGCTAGACGAAATAATGGTAGTTCGATGAAACCAGTGACAAAATGGCGGTCATGGGGGGTACGGTTAATTGGCAGACCAGCAGCCAGATCTTAGGATGACATCACATCTGTAAAGTAGCCGGCGGACAGTGGATGAGCTGAGATGGATGGATGAAGAGGTGTATCATGCATGCATTTGCTCACGACTATGTCCCCCTTTCTCATCCAGCTGCTGTTTTCACGACTTTTCATTCTTTTGCTCTTTTTTCATTACTGAAATTCTTCCATGCATCTCTTTAAGCCGTCATTTCAGCACACATCATTCGTGATACCTACTGTGTGATTTCCACGAGTAATAAATTGAAAATAGAGAATAATATAAACTAACCCGGAGACGCAGTACTTGGCGTTGAGAGGGCAGGCGGAGTCGCAGGGCGGGCCTGCGGGCCGCGGCAGCAGTCTCACACTGTTCACTATCACGCCAGATCTGAAGTAACGCTGGAATGTGAACAGAACGTATGTTGTTATCAGAGAACGGATTATATATTTGCATATTTTGGATATTTGAACACATTTTAGTAATATTTTACTAAATAAATTATTAAGAAAAAGAAAAAACCCGACTGCATAAAAACATTATTAGAGAAAAACAAGCTCTTGAAGCTCTATAATCAGCTGTAAGCTGGTTATGGCTATAAGTAACATCTTTTTTTAAAGTAGGTATTTCTTTAGATGCCCATTGCTAAATGGACAGTGAACAAAATGTATACCTCGACATTGAAGCATGTAGAAACCTACATGTTGCAAGTTGACTTGACGATGTTTTCCTTCGTAAGAAGATTTTGCTACCACAGAAAATTATTAGAGGAGTTCGAAATGCAAAGTAGCGCTTTTGCTTCGGAGATGGCTGTCGCCACTTGTTTTCCCACTCACGCTGCTACTACGTATGCCCTCTCGCTCGCACCATGCCGCGCGCCTTTCGATGTTATGCAAATCACTGCATAACCGTGTGGCACGCGTTCCACGCCTACTTTGCACTTCTAACCCATCTTATAATGTTCTGTTTGCTACGGTAGAAACACCTAGCTGGCATTTGCACGGATATAAAACCCTGTAGGTACCCTGTGTCTGCCTACCCCCATGGGACAATGGCGTGAGCTTATATGTATATGTATTTATATGCTTATATAGTTTCTGGCCGCATCTTCTCTCAGCGGAACACCTTCCGACGCGGTGGTAGAGTCAAAAAATGACGTCAAAAAGTTATCTATTTTCTATAAGTTACATTGTGAAAAGGTTTACGCTGTAATGCAATGTAATACATTAATTAAATAAATAAATAAATCTATAAATGATATTATTTTGAATAAAAAAATGTTGAATTTTGTATGTAGGTACAATAACACTAACGTGCAGTTTACAAGCGTGCACATATCTCCTGCAGTAGTGCGCGACGGCGCGAGCTGACAGCCGCCCCGCCCCCAGCGCCGTGTGGGGAGGCAGCGCCAGCCAAGCACCCGGCGATAGCGTCAGTACCGAGGGGGGGAACGTGGGCCACGACCCCCCCGCCGGACCCTTGCCTAGGACTATGTGATCTATCTGTTGAGAAGAGGGGAGAATTGAATACTAGGTCAATTTAGTTGGGGGGAGAATATAATTGAATAGTCGACAATAATGGAGGAGAATATAATTGAAACTAGTCGATCCTAGCAGAGGGGAGCATTATTTACAATTCAAAATAGCTGATAAGTCGAAAGGGAAATCGTTAATTAAATATATATGACACTAGCGTTAACCCGCGACTTCGTCCGCACAAATTATATACCAGATTTTAAGTCAGATCATAAGCTATCAAACAAAAAAAGTTTCATCAAAATCGGTTCAGTAGTTTTTGCGTGATGCTCGAACAAACACACAAAGCAAAAAAATTCTTTTTTTAAATTTACAGTTTTATAATAGTGTAGATTAGCGGTGGGAAGCATAAGGAAGCATATCATTGAAGCTCAATTCACATTACGACGGGCGGGCGCGGAGGGTACAGTGTAAAATAATACCCATTTCAATACATATACAGTCCACAGAGAAAGCTCCGTCCCCATCCGTGGGGCCCGTACGGGCGTTCTCTCCGTCAACTGTATCGGTATTGAAATAGGTATTATTTTACATTGCACCCTCCGCGCCCGCGCGTTTTAATGTGAATAGAGCTCAAAGCAGCTGACCCTGGAAGTATATTATTTTAATTAGTGACCCCGGGGAGAATTTTATTAAAGTTAACTGGCTCTAACGGATGGGACAGTATAATATACTCTAATTGTCAATTGTAGAGAGGAGAATAACATTGAATATGCTCTTATATATTTGCTCCAAATAATGAAAAGGAGAATACCATTAGAAATAGAACCTGCTGATCCTAAGTTGGGGGGAGAATTTTACTGAAACTAGCCGAAAACAGTAGATAATTTTATTGGATCTATCTAGCCCCAGCGGAGGGGAAAGTTTAATTGGAATTAGCTGACCCAAGCTGAGGGGCGAATATAATTGAAAATAGCTAACCTAGCAAATATGGGAACGCAATTAGAACAATATCTATGTAGTCGGGACAAAGTAGGTACTCCGTTTTCTCATCTAAATCATTTCACCACCAGCATGGCTAGCATGCCACCCACGACAAAGTTTAAATTTAAATTTAAAATTTAAATTTAAATTTAAGCGTTTAAACGAGTTTTATCGTTTTGTCGGGGGTGGCATGCGAGGCCTACTGGAAACACATTCCTTCCACTCTTCTCTCTATTTCCGACCTAAAATAGGGGAGCGGACTGCATAAAATATATTTTAGTTTTATCTTCTTAGTAAAAAAAATATTTGAAAACAACGCTATACTAAAATTATTAGTTTTTTTTAAGCTAGAATACTATTTTTAATAACATGAACTATAAAAAGGAATGTAATGTTGATGACGTCACTTGTGGGTATTTAGTACAATTTTTATACATCGCGCGCGTTTTGACGTTTGATTAAAAGTTGCTAATTTGACTTATTGTCCCGGACTGTCCGATCCCCTATTATAGTTACTGGAACTAGGTAGTCAAAACGCGACGGAGGGAAAACAACTTTTTAAAAACTAAATCTTAAAATAAAAGACGAACAATTAATTCGATGGTCGATGTTAGACTGACTTTATTTCATCATAATTCTTACCGTCTAGACTAAACCTAAACTATAATATGCGATCTTGCACTTTTAGAGTGCAGCTGCATTAATGCTGACCACATGGCCTTGGTATAGGGTAGACTCTGTAACTCCTCCCTTCTTTAGTTCGAAATCATCCGAAGAATTATTTCTAGGGGGATGATTTCGACCTCTGAATGGTTTACATGATTTCAGATTAGAAAATCTGTATAGAGTAAATGCGAAAATGCCTATGACTAAGATTACATATAAGATTATGGTTCCTATGCTAACACTTTCCGTATTCACTGCACTATACTTATAGCTTTCACTTTCACTATTTTTCAGCGCATACGACAACATTTTTAGATTTGATAGGTCAACTCCATTTAGTTTTACAGGTTTGGCGGACCGCTGGATGTCAATTTCTAGGTTTTCAGGTAATTTCACCAGAGGAAGTTTCGGGTATTCAAATGTCCCTCTAAAGGTTTGTTCTCTAAGACAATGCTTTGCTATTTCATATTTGCATTTATCGTCAATGGTAAGCAGGTATGTGCCAAAAATCGGATAATGAAGAATTTCATTGGCGCAAGTCCTTTTGAGGTCAACAGGTGACTTGGTGTAGAGCATCCATCGATTCGTCTGAAGAGGCTGTACCTTTACATCTTCGATTTCAATAGGAATCTGAGTGCAGGAGGCTTTATTGGAATATTTCATGAGGTCAAGAATGCAGGTGTCTTCGACAGGTACTATCGTTTGTAATTCATCACACAAGTAGATTCCATCTTCGATAGCTTTGCATGGCGTAGACAGCGAGTTGGCTTTCAACCCCTTCGCAATAAGGTAAGGATATTTAGGTAGTATACTTAGGGTAAGGTTGGTTTCAGGGTTGGTGATAGGTAAAGGGACAATTTTATAGTAAAAGTAAGTATCTCTTTTAACTAAAGGTATTTCCATTACAAAAGTTATTTCAAAATTCTTAAAATAGGATTTTAATATAATAGACTGTTCTATTTTAATGAGGTTTTCGAAAGTTGATGGAAATATAAGTTTATCGGTTCTTTCTATAAGTTTTAGCATTTTTACAAGGTCGTGTGGATTAATTACAGCTTGATGTAGTATTCCTATTTTACTAAATGCTATAATATTTTCAATCTCATTCAATTTTGCATAAATTATCTGGAAATTGTGTAACAGTAAACTATAGACATGTATTATTTGGTTGATTTGAGAGATTATTAAGATTTTATTAATATTCTTGTTAATATTATTAATTTCATTGCTTAATTGTATGAGATTGTCAGTTACATTTATAGTAGAGTTTGTAAAAATTCTCATCATTTCGGTTACCAAAGTAGATTTTCTTTCTATAGAGTGCTGGCGAGATTTTAATTCTTTTATTAAATTATCATATCTGATGGCGTCGTCGTTATCTAAGTTTCCAGAGATAATTTTGATTAAAGATCCCAAAGGATTTACTAGTCCTCTTTTTTGCCTAATATGTGGTACTAATTGTGTGTATTTTTCCAAAGTAATATTCAGCATGTGGCCTACCTGTGCTTTGACGTCATTTAGATAAATTCGTAAGGTTTTACTGATACTGTAATGGGGGTTGACCAATCTACTTAATTCCTTAAACTTATTAATATTTAAATCTAAATCTTCATTAATGATCCTAACATCTAATATCTTAATTAATAACCACTTATCATAACTAACGAGCGCAGTTCCTTCTCGGACCGGGAGTACGCCAGGATTCTTCTCTATCTTATGAAGTTGAAGGGCCCGGGTCATTACTGCTTGGGTCAGAATCAGGACGAACCTGTGGAGGACGTCGAATGTCTTTAACTGGAACTTTAGTACTTCTAGCATTTGTCTCTACTAAAACTACGTTTCGCGTAACCTTTCCCTTGACCTTAGCTTTTTTGTATCGAGGTTTGTCTTTCGCGCGACGCGTATTTACACCCTTGATAAAGATTGTTTCATCTTCGTCTAGGTCAAAGTCAGTCTCTCCTGCTCTATCTTGTTGAAGTTTTTCTTTTCTAGATGTCATTCTATCGGCTAGATATTTATATAGGTAGCGAGTTCTTTTAACATGGTCCCTAACTAATTGTTGAGTGTATTCTTGCTCGAAATTCACGTTAAACTGGCTATTACTTTCCGTGTGTCCAAATGCTACCTCAAAGGGCGTAAGTCCTGTTACTGAATGTATGGTTTGATTATATGCCATAATTGCTTAGGTCATAACTGTTGCTGCATCTGTGAATTTTCGTTCATATTTCGCAAGCCGATATATTTCCAATATGGTAGAGTGGAAACGTTCAATCAGCCCCATAGAGTTGGGATTATTGGGGGTGCCTATATGGATGTCCACTTTATAGAATGATAGTAATTCTTTCATGAGTTTATTATTAAATTCCGAACCAGGGTCTGAGCTAATTTTCGAAGGTACACCATAAAATGAAAAATACTTTATCAATGCTCTTGCTACTTCGGGTGTCGATCGGTCAGGAATTTCAAAAGCTTGGGCCAGTTTGCTGAATGCGTCAATAATTGTCAAGTAGTATTTGCCTTCAATAGAAAATAAGTCGATGAATAACTCCTGAAATGGTTTTGTCTGAGTCTGAGTGAGTTGTAATTTAGGTTTAAAAGGTCGTCTGTCGTACTTCATTCGTTTGCAGGTCTCACATGTATTAATAATACTGGTCACAGTCTGTTCTATGTTGTTCCAAAAATAAACGCGTTTCAGATGGGAAATCGTCTCTTTAATTCCGCGATGGCAAGTTTTACCTTGATGATACCTCATTACAATATCCTCTTGTTCCTTTTCATCAGTGACGTTCATCACTTTTTCAGTACATTCATAGAGCTGTACTGTACCTTTTCTAAATAATGCAATTACCACTTCTGAAAATTGTTTTCGGTGTTCTTTATTTTTGTAATAAATGAAATATTTAATGTTGGGTCTAATATATTCTTTGAGGAATTGCTTGATGAGTTCGGGATTATCTAATGGTAAGTGAACTGCTAGAATTTTTTGTTTTGGGTGTGGTAAGATTTTGACTGAGAGTTCATTTTTAAACCATGTATGTACTAAAATTTGGTTCGGCTTAGAGTCTATAGCCTCATGAAGTATAGGAATTCCGTCCGTGTCCATGTCTACAGCGGAATGAACAGTGTCTGTGCTGGCATTAGTCGGTACGTGAGTTTCAGAAGCTGTCATGGTGCTGCTACCTGATTGTCTTCGTGACGGAATTTCTTGGTCATTGACACTTACAGCTGGCTCCGATGTGGATTCAAAAGGAGGAGTGTTGGGCGGACGCTCGTCAGTTTTAGTACTTTGATGTCCTAGTCTCTCTATTTCGTCAGTCAGTTCCTGTATACAGTCATTAAGGTCCTTTTCTTTGTCTCCTACATTAACGTTCATAGATCGTTGGTCGTCATCGTCATTCCCAAGAGCATTAAGTCGTATCCGTGAAAGAGCGTCCGCGTTTGCGTTCTGTTTCCCACTTTTATGTATAACTTTAAAATCATATTCGCCTAATCGTAATTTATAACGGGTCAATTTACTGTTAGGTTCCTTTAATGAGTCTAACCAAGCAAGCGGTCTGTGGTCAGTGTATATTGTGAATTTGTTGCCATATAGGTATGGGCGGAAATGCTTCACTGCCCACACTATGGCGAGAAGTTCCTTCTCAATGGTACTGTACCGTTTTTCCGAATCATTGAGGGTCCTGCTAGCATATGCGATAGGTTTGTCGCTACCGATGGAGCCTTGCGAAAGCACTGCACCAATGGCGAAGTCGGACGCGTCAGTGGTAAGTACAAACGGTTTTTCGAAATCGGGGTATTGTAACAGAGGAGCGTTGACCAAGAGCTCTTTACATTTTTCAAATGATTTTAAGTAGTTGTCATTGATTATTATTTTACTGTTCTTTTTCAGGCATGCTGTCATCGGTTGTGTAATTTTTGAAAAGTCTTTTATGAATTTCCTATAATAGCCAATGAGTCCTAGAAAGCTTTTTATTTCAGTCGTGGTTTTTGGCAATGGATAATTCAGTATGGCGTCTATTTTATCAGTATTAGGTCTTAGTCCTTCAGTGGTAACTGTGTGTCCCAGGTAAGTCACTTCTTTACATAAAAACTCTGATTTGTTTAATTGTACCTTTAGGTTAGTATCCCTAAGTCTGTCAAAAACTGTTTTAAGTTTGGTCACATGCTCCTCGAGACTTGACGAAAAGATGATGATGTCGTCGAGGTATATTAAGCAATGTATCCCCTGTAGCCCCCTGAGCACATTATCCATGGCTCTTTGAAAGGTTGCCGGTGCGGTTTTGAGCCCGAACGGCATTCGAAGGAATTCATAATGACCAAATTGAGTCGAAAATGCCGTTTTGGGTTGGTCTTCCTGTTCAATTTCTATTTGGTGGTAACCACTTGCTAAGTCCAGTACAGAAAAATAATTACTTTTTCCCAGTTTATCAAATAAATCAGTTATATTTGGGAGCGGGTATTTATCATCGACTGTGATATCGTTCAATCGTCGATAATCAATAACCATCCTATATTCCTGCTTTCCGGTAGCATCGATTTTTTTTGGAACCAGGTGTACAGGTGCACTCCATGGGGAATGCGACTCCTGTATCACATTGTCATTTAACAATTTTGTGACCTGATTACGGATTTCAGCAGCTTCCGCTGGCGGTTGACGGTAAGGCTTTATGTATATCGGGTCTTCGTTAACTGTTCTGATTTTGTGTTTAACTTGGTTCGTAAATGTCAAAGGTAATTGTTCACTGTAAAAAATATCTCTATAGTCTGTACATAGCTTGAGAATCGTGTTACGTTCCTCGAGGTTCATGTGATCGACGCGCAATTTGGATAAATTTTGTTTTAAAATTTCGTCTCTTTCCCTATCATCTATCACGCAAGTATTATTTAATTCGAATTCTTGATTTTCATAGCATTCGACACTAAGGGGCTTAGTGAATTTTATATCAAGGTGGTCATCAGAAGTATTTTGAATGACTGTTGTAGCATAACCTCGTTCGCATTTTACAAGCGCAGTAGGTGTTCTGATACCGTTTCCAAAATCAATGTAATTTATTATTGCTTCTCCGTCAATGAGGTCGACAGGAATTTTCGTGCGTGTTTCGGATCTTGGTGCGAGATGGATAGTGAAAGGTGAATTGTAAATGATAGGTATTTCTGTATCTCTTGTCCTAAGAATTTGATTTTTCATGTCAATATTCGCGTCCAGTTGTTTTAGTAAGTCAGATCCTATTAGTCCTCCGTAATTACTGTCAACTTCATATATGTAAAATCTGTGGGAGTCGGTACTTTTAAAGGTTTTCAACAAGGGTATTTCTATGACCTCAGTGTGGGCGCTTCGAGCGTGAGTACTTACAATTTCGAAAGGTTCTGTAAATTTAAAATCTGAAAAATATTTGTTAGCTATTTCAGGGCTTATGAAAGATCTAGTGCTCCCAGTATCTATCATAAATTTCGTGTCAATTTCGGGTATCTCAATATGGGGTAGCTTTAAGGACCCGTGATTATTTAAATGTATTATTTCGGGGGGTTTGTCGTAGAGGCCTGTACCTGAAAATTTTCAGTTTCAGGGACTCCCTCTATGGCTAGAACTTGTTCTGAATCAACACAGTCTTCTTCGGGGTATGAATCCAAATTAAATTGCGGATTTTCATAAGGCGGATACGCCTCTGTGTTTTCAAAATATTCCGGAGTGTATTCTGGTACATCCAGTTCATTTGCGTAAAACAAATTATTAGACATACGGGGAGGTATATAATTCGGTTTCGGAGGGGCCGTACGCATAGAGACGTCGTTATCATGTCTATATGGGGGTTGCTGTTGGTATGGTATACCAAATCGAAACTGGGGTTGGCCTGGTGATTGGTAATTATTATTAGGCCTGAATTGATTATTATTATTTGGCAAGAAGGGCTTATAGCCTAACTGTTGTTGTGGAATTCCAAATTTAAAGTTTTGTTGCCCAGGCATAATGGGCCTTGGTCCTTGATTTTGTGGGTTTCCGAATCTAAAGCCTTGTGGTGACGATTGGTTGGGAATGCCGAATCTGAAGCCGTGGTTCTGAGGAATGCCGAATCTAAAACCTTGGTTCTGAGGAAACCTATTAGGTCCCGAATTAAAATTAAAACCGGTATTTTGCGGCTGAGCAAATCTGAAGTTTTGACCAAAATTACTATTTTGTGGAAAAATAGGTTTAAAATTTGGCATTGGTGGTGTGGGATCACTATTTTGTGGAATTTTATGTTGGGTAGAGCTTTGTCTGTGTTTATTTCGGGAATTGTACTGGTTCAGGAAGTTCACTTCTTCCATAACTATTTGAAGTGCGTCTTCAAGTTTATCACAACCTTGAAGGCGTACAACACGTATCATATCCTCCGGCAAGTTGTAAAGAAATACATTTAAAGATGTATGATTATATATTGTCATTTTAGCTTCCCTTACATGAGCGTCTTCAATCAAATTTATCTTAGAAAAAAGTGTGCTTCTCACATTCTGAATCCGATTACAAAAATCTAAGTAAGATTCGCCATGAGCAATTTTTAAACATTCCAATTCTATTGCAATGCATTCCTCTGATCTTGGATCACCGAAATGCTGAGTTAACAATTGCTTCAACTCTATCCAAGTAGCAATATCCTCGCGCTCACTTATCAGGTGCGCGGCCTTTCCTACCAAGCGACTAGTAAGTGTATGAAAAATGTAAATGTCCTGAGCAGGATTATCCAACTGTCTAAAAGAACTGATAACATACTCGCTCTTTTTTATGTATAAATTTAGCAATTTTTGATCTCCATCAAATTTCGGAATAATATCAATAAGTTCTTTGGGAATAGTACGTATTTGTTCCATTTTTATGTATAAAACTTTACATAAACTTTTAATTAAATGAAAAAACTATATTTTTAGTATTTAAAAAAATAACACCCTGTATATAGAACGTCTATAGATTTTTGTATAGAGAACTACAACGGAGTTTAACTTAACTAAATACACAGCCAATGGAATAAGAGTAGGGACAGACGGGATAGTGAAGAGGTCTACTCACAGTACGCTGATCCCCATTTCCTCCAATTATAGCCGTAGAGATGTTTCCTTTGTCCTCCAAGTCGGTTCAACAAATTTATTTGGTTCGTAGATACCAGTTCGACGTTAAAACGTTCACGAAACACTTGCACTCAGACCGATTTAGTGTCCTCACAGGCGCAGGATTTCGTACTGGTATCCTGTCCGCAGCGCCAGTCAAAACGCGACGGAGGGAAAATAACTTTTTAAAAACTAAATCTTAAAATAAAAGACGAACAATTAATTCGATGGTCGATGTTAGACTGACTTTATTTCATCATAATTCTTACCGTCTAGACTAAACCTAAACTATAATATGCGATCTTGCACTTTTAGAGTGCAGCTGCATTAATGCTGACCACATGGCCTTGGTATAGGGTAGACTCTGTAACTAGGTACTGATTAGTTTATTGCGTTTACCTGTTTATCTATGTCGTGCTTCCATTCTATGAGTGAGTCAGCTTGAATGCCCAGGTCAGCACAAGGCCTGAGTAAATTATCCATCTGCAAGTAGAGAGAAAGACAAAATTATTTTAGAGTTACATTTTATAAGAAAGCTATAGGAAATTAATAAAAAATATTTGGACTTTCCATACTAAATGTAATCAGGTAATCGGGGTAATCAAGCATTCGTATGAAAAATAAAAAAGTGCCCTTATTAATATGAGGACGATTTTTTAAGGGGTTGATCAGACCATCAAACTGAATAACCTTTTGTATGGTACCAACCTGGAGATCGCAAAAAAAAATGCTGCTCCATTATAAAACTGCATGGGTAGCTTGCCAACCAGCGATAGTCGTATCACGGCTATCGCGGGTTGGCATGCTACCCATGCTGGAAAGACTGAACCCAAATGTATGGGACAGCAGAATTTTATTCGCGATTTTGGTGTTGGTCCCTTAGAGAAAGTTGTTCAGTTTAATGATCTGGTCATCCGCCTGCGCTCCTCCTACCCGCATCTGGCGCATAACATATATATCACATAATAGCTCAAAACCAGTCAGGGCCTGTTTTCTTTAAAACTGGGCAAGTGTGCAGTTATAAATAAAAGATTTGGCGCCACTCGTCTATATATCTTATCACAAATGAATTATGCATAAGCCGAAAATTATTTAATATTCTGAGCCTTGGTAACAGAGGTCATTGTATTATTTGATAATATCGTTTCATGCCCGATGTTTTAGATTATCTCTATGTAACATAATCATTGTTGCGTCTGTCACTAATCATGTAACTTTTGAACGACTTGGCCGATTGAGTTCATATTCACATTATACAGGGTCCAATATTCTGAAGGTTTTGGGGATGATCAGACCATCAAACTGAACAACTTTCTATAGGCTTCCTAACCTATTACCGCCGTTTTTACGTGATGGAGAATAAACGCTTATCCCGGCAATGTTTTGTAGAATCTATTTAAAAATGTTTTGATCGTGCAACTGGCAAGATTAAAAATTATAGGTACCTTAATCGTAATTCATTCATTGACAAAAAATAACCTGTCTTGGAACTTTTCTTTTACATGTTTCTTGTACTGTGTTTTTTGCTTGAAACCAGTTTGTTTTTTCATTCTTAAATCGAACTCACGAGTCGGGTTCTTGGTATACATAAAAAAGAAAAACGCGAATGAGGCCAAAGAGGTACCTATGTAAGGATCGTGGTAAGTGGCGCCTGGTTTCGGCCTACGCCTACCCCAATTAATTTTATTGTTAATGAGCGAATTACAGGAGTGCGATTTTTGAAAATCATACGAGCGACTTGACATTCGCATACGAATTGAGATTTTCATTCCGAGTGGTTACGTTTTTCTCTATTTTTGAAATCGTTCGGATGTGCCAAAACCGTTTCGATTCACACAGAAAACGTTTCAATTGAACGAACGAACGAATGAATGGTTTCATAGTAACATTTCAAATCGGACTTTACCGCCAAAATTATGGGTTAACGGAACGTAGAAAAAAAGTTAAATCTGTTGACGTCTGACAACATTACAAACGTCAAACATTCGAGTGGTAGAATTGGATACGAGTGGTTCGGAGCACTCGTTGCAAGTGATAGAAAGTTGAATTCAAAAATGGCAAATCATCGATTTTACGTCATTTTCTACTACTCGTTTTGAACGTCTGATTTTCAAAAATCGCACTCCAGATCATTGTTACCGTGTTTCATGCGAATAAACATATTTCTATTTCTAATTTGATATGTGCATCTCTTTGGTGAATAAGACAAAACACGTTCCGAACTATATTATTTCTCCCTCTAAGCTTCGTACGGCAATGACAGACCGCAATGTGTAATTTTGTGTTGTTTTGTTTTACACGTTGTTTCTATGAACGGGCTTGTCTATCTTTTGGAGTGTTAAGTCAATGGTTACGACATTATTGTGTAGGATTAAGGCGGCATTTTCACTGTAAAAAGCACTTATCAGTGTAAAGTTGTTCACGTGTTCAACCATGCATGTAACTATGTATGTTTCACATTACGTAGCGTGTCGTGACATGTGTTTAAATAATAATTGTCTCTAATTAGTATAGTACTCCTACTTTTGTGAAGTGGTCGTTAAAATTAACAATTTACTATCATCCGTTTCTGATAAAATTGTAGGCTTGTATTGATAATTTATTGGCGATATTGTATCTGGCTATCCCGATAAATAGGCGTGAGTCACAGAACATAATGAGAGAGGTTAGAATTGCAAAGTACCGGTTTTGCTTCGAAGACGACTGTCGCCACTTGTCTTCCCACTCACGCTGCTACAACTACTTATGCCTTCTCGCTCGCACCACGCCGCGCGCCTTACGATGCTCTCTTATAAAGTTCTGTGGCGTTAGTATCAAAGACTACAGTTTAATATACGTTAGTATATCGAGTCTTTACAAGAAGAATATCGTAAGTTCCGATTTGTAATTTTACAAGAGTTTATAGTTAATCCTCCATTAAAACTCTTCTAAGCTTTTACTACGTCGTCAACAAGACAAAATGTGACGCAAATGGCTGTTATATCAAGTCTTTTAATACGCTACTGGACAACTTGTAAATTGGCAACTATTATTAGAACGTAAAAACGCGCGCTTTGTATGAAATACTATACTACTTTGATTAAATTAAAATAACGGAAGATAGGTGACGTTCTTACATTACGTACTCGAAAAATGGACCTGCTTGTCATGTATCTTACGAGTGAAAAGTAACGCCGTGTGATTTGTTTTTTCTTTTTGAATGATAGTAGTAGTATAGTACGTATGTATAGTAAAAACACAGCTAAAGATTGTAAAGCTAGCAGTCCCCATTCAAAAAGAACACGTTTTTAGGCTGCCCAGGCGCTTGTAGAGGTCTCGAAGGGACGAGGGTATCGAAAGCGAAACCAAATGCAATAAAATTATATCGAATGTCGTATTCTTATCTGACACGTGGTGAATAACGATACATCGAAAACCGCAACATAATCTATGTGTGACTGTGACCTCATGATAAATAATTTATTCCGGTTATTTAACACTATTCGTTCATAAGATTTTTTTTATTTCGTGAAATTAATTGCAGCAAGCTTGTTTCTATGGGACCAAAGAGAATGTAACTCACTTTACTCACTACGTTATAATCGGGCCTTTCATACAAACTGGTCGAGACTGATATCCAGAATGTTTGAAACGTGTGCTACCGTTCAAAGGAATTTAATGGCGTCAGTGCACGTTTCATATAACATTTTTTTGTAGGAGAGTTGCCCGAGCCTGTATGGGACTGTAAAAAAGCGAGTTAGCGCTCTTTTTATGAATTAGCCGCAGTGTCACATTCGTAAAATGTCACTTTTTTCGCAAAATGTCCTATTCTCGAAACGTAAAATTTACAAAATGTCAGTGTATCAGTAAGTGACTGTGTGTGTTTGTATAGAAGTTCCTTGTTAATATGCTGTCAGTTCTTTTAAGAGCATGATCAGACCATCAAACACAGAGGCGTAGCGTGTGTTTCTGTCGCCCGGGGCACAGACCGATTTTGCCGCCCCCTTATCTCTACAAGAAGACTTATACAAAAATAACGTAGCGAACAAAGCGAGCTCGAAATTTTTTTGCACATTTATTCGGGTTGTGGTCAGAAATTTTTTGGTATAGGGTATCCATGCAAAAATTTAAACTAAGAGCGACCGAAGATTCCTCAGCACGAATCTGTTAGAGCCAGAGCTTTTTATGTACAAAACAAACCATGTGCAAAGTACCCTAAGTAAAAGCTATGGATCGAGTTAAGCAAGCTGGTTTTTAGCACCACATCTTAGCTGTTGTCCGACTTCTAAGGATTATGTGTAGGACAATGTTGGTACAGTAATTAAAACAGAAACTAAGAGCGAGCAAAGCGAGCTCGACTTTTCTCTGCTCTACGAATCGGTTATAGACAGAGAATCTATATTTTTCCCGATATTGCCGTCCCTAGTAAAGTGCCGCCCACGGCATTTGCTCCCCCCCCCCCCCCCTCGCTACGCTACTGAAACAGAAAGCTTTCTCTATGGGACCAATATCAAAATAACTAAAAAAAAGTCTGCTGTCCTATAAAGGTCACTGGGCACCTTAGTATGAAACCTATACCCACAACCTACAGAAAAAAAATAGTATAGGATATTTAGATAAATGTCTCTAGTTCATGAATATATATGTCGCATTAATGTAGACCATGGGATTCAGGCCAAAAACTAATAAAGAAAAATGTAATATTTTGGTACCTACATTTTTTTACATTTTCGTTTTTTTAATACATTTTTTACATTTTGTACATTTTAGCTACATATTAACTACATTTTGTAATTTTGTACATTTGCGTACATTTTGGACATTTTCGTACATTTTAATATTATAGTACATTTAGTACATTTTCCCATGGTTTAAAAAATAAATAACTACTTACATAAAATTTAATGTGGGTTAATACTAAACATTTTAAAACCAATTTGGTTTTTTAGGAAAAATTTTGTTAGCTGGGTCAGATTTCGCCCAATGACCTTTGGGTCCAGTAGGATTGCACTTCTGTTATACAGCTAATCTTTTCTTGCGAGATTTCGATGTTATTCCCGCGACAGCGGTACGTATTCAGTGGTCTGCGCGCACGCAGTTTAGTAAGGTACACAAACGGTATGCTCACCAGCAAAGGTATGGGGTTCTGACTCCGCCCCTCCAGACCATCGGCCAGCTCCATCAGATCCGTCTCGTAGAGACTTTGTCCTGCTGGCAGGTTTGATAATCTGTGGACATTTGCGTCTTTAGATTGAAAAGGGAATGCTGAGATGGTTTGGTCGTGTGGAAAGGATGAGTGATAGTAGACTGACGTATGACATATGGGTCCAAACGGAGACGTCCAAAAGGTATTTGGAATAACCCTTAATTGAAAAGGAAAGATCTTCCGCCAGGCTAGGTGTGTAGCCTGGAGACCGGCCGTGGTTCAACGATTGTGAGTGAGACATTATATACAGGGTGTTAGGGTAAACAGTTGCATTACTTTAAGGGGCGATTGTACCCATGATACTGAAGAACTTTCCCAAAGAAACTTATAGAAAAAACACATTTTTTTAAACATTTTATACAAAACTTCGTTCAGTTGATTGCATTTAGTACGGGAAGTTCAATTTTTTTACGTATTTCCCACAGGTTTCTTAGAGAAACTTGTTTAGTATCATGGGTATAATTACCCAATAAAGTAATGCAACTGTTTACCCTAACACACTGTATATGTATATGGAATCTCTGTGAGAATATGTCTTGCGTGATTTATGCATTGCATTCGATTGTGAACCTTATGTGTAGAAGGTTACGGGTTACGTATTTACGATGAAAGTTGTCTTTGTACGGAACATATTTACGAGAGCGACGCTATCGCCATCTGTTGGCTTCGTTGCTATAACTTGCGCAGTTGTGGATGATGCTATCTGTGGCAAGTCCCCACAGTACTCCCCCCTCAGACCGGAGGTCGTCGAGTTGTCCGAAGTGTGCAGTCTTGTATCCATGTAGGTGTACCGTCGACGCTCAGAAATCGCTTGAATGATAAAGCCCTAAAGCCAGTGCTCAAAGATCAAATGTCTGACAGATAAGGAGCCCGTAATCCATTGATAAAATGTGAATAATTACCTGGCTTTTAACATTTCGTCGATGGGCAGGTCGTCTGGTATCTCTTTGAGATACGGCACGTTACCCGCCAACATGTATGACGTCACCATACCACTGGGCCCATTACCTGAAATATAAATAAACAAGTCTAAACAGTGTTTTCTTTAAAACCTACTTTTAAAAAATACATCCGGTCAACACGTGTCAGCCTTATCACCATAATACAAGTGATTTCCTTAAGTGCCCTTAATTAGCAAACTGTTTGATAAGAGTACGCCTCTTTGATAAAGTTAGTGTTGTCAAAGAGTAAAGGTCTTTTTATTTGAGAGTAACATTCTAAATGTTAGATGAAAAAAAAGAAGGCGGCCTTATCACTGTTATGTACTTACACATTAATTAAAAACAAAATTTTCGGTATTTGAGTTACCAGATTGACTGGAATACCTGAACACCAACTCAATCCAGAAATAAGTCTCCACAAAATTTAAATTTTTCGCATAATTACAAAAAAAATATATATATACAACGTGTTAATAAATTAGCGCAAAACCTCATACACCCCCACTTATTTATAACAAAGTAATTAGATTGAAGCAATAATTTCATTATTTTTATAGTTAAAATTTAAAGTTATTCGCATTTTAAGTTTTGAGTTTAAAATGATTTGTTATCATTTCAGCAATTAATGAAAGCGCTAACGTACTCATGGATACATTTTAATAATCTTGTTTTGGTAGTAAGTAGGGTGAGTGTGCCCGTGCGGTGGGTTGACATCGGGTTTAGAAAATTTAAAATTTTTATATATTTTTTTTTAATATTTTGAAAAAAATTACCTATGTTGAAACCATGATAATTCGATTCTGCTCTCGATTCTAAACAAACTACTTTCTAGTTTTGCGTTAATTCATTAACACGTTGTATAGTTTTTTTTAGCATTATAAGGAAGTGTACATTTATGGCGAACATAAATTAGTTTTTATTGTTTTATAATAAATACATTAGAATGAAATTGAAATATATCACCTGTGTCAACCTTTCTAGACTCAAAATTATAAGCCTTGAATTTTAAAGGCATTGACATTTTTTACTTCCTGAATGTAGTAGGTATAAATAACATAATAACCAAATACCCAATATGACCTAGATAATGATAAGTCAAAAAGAGATATTTCAGTATTTTTGTTAACATCTACCATAGGCGGTATTTCCTAGATAATTATAATTAAATACACCTTAGTTTCTTCTAAGATGTTTTTATATGTAGATGCGTTGCCCGCGCTCCAAAATGGCAATAAAAAAAAGTAAGGTAATTGCCCGGCTTTAACATAGTCACGCGCCGTCTAGTGTACGGGCTACATGCCACTTTATCGCCAACGCCAACATGCGTATCACGCGTCTATTCGTAAAAGGTCATTGATTTTGTTAATTGGCTACTTGACAACTAGTCAAATCAGCTACTCTTTATCGGACGTCAAAACGTGCGCTTTGTATGAAGATTTGTACTAAATATTGAGTTGTGACGTCATCAACATTTTCATTACTTTTTATAGTTTATCTTGTTATTAAAAATAGTATTCAAGCTAAAAACTCAATGAAAATGGGAGTTTAGCGTTATTTTCTAACCCTTTTTTTATTGAGTAGATAAAAATAAAATATATTGAATGTAGTCAAATACCCAATTATCATCCCGGGTATAGTTAAAACTTGACGATGTCTTTGAGAACATGCGAAAATCCATAAAATTGGGCGGATTTAGAATCCAATCCTCGACCACGCCACCGCGCCACCGCAGGTATAAACGCCGCAAACTTCAAAGCACTGTCACTTCTTCGTCCTAAACATGATATGTGGCAGAAATATCTAGATTAGCTCTATGACCGACTTCGTTACGGGTTCAATTGACTTGACATTGTCAGTTGCACATTTAGCTGGTTGAACTGTCTGCGGGGGTCAAGCGTTCGTTGAGTTTCGTAACATTTCATTAATTTTATTGGCAGTAAAGTGCCTTCGTTTAGGAATTAGGAATGTTAGAGTATAAACTATAACATATCCATTTCTACATCTATGCAAATGATAAAATTGTAAACTTGATCGCGTCTGTAAATTGAAAAAAAAAAAGATAGTTATTTGTTATACCAGGCCAAAAAAAGTTGCCCGAGCATAGCGAGGGTTTCATAGGTACGACACGCAGAATAACTTTGCTACCGAGCGAAACACAACTTTTCATCTCACTACATACAGCGAGGAAAATGCTGGGTGCAAGAAAAACAGCTTAAGTTTTTTATTCATGCTGTCGTCGTGCTGGTTAATAAATTATATTTGCTAATCAAGAATTGGAGAGAATGCCAATGAAGTTAGATGTTTAATTTTTGTGTTTGGAATTTTGTCCACGCATCACTTTTAGGAAAAGATTACTGGCACTACATTTTAAATGAACTATGACGAGGATCATTTTATTTTTATTTGTTTAGGCAAGTCAGAATTTAAAAAAAATTAGGTACTCACCAATAACGACGACTTCTTTGAACTCGACGTCCTCTGAGAAAGTGTGTTGGCAACATTTCATTATGTCCTTCATTTTGAATATCACATTCAATCTTCGTTCCAGTAAATTTGTTTCCTTTTCTACCTAATTGACTGTCTATCTCACAATCTTTGTCCAATTCTTAATGCCACTCGAGTATTGTCAGATTCGAATTTCAAAAATTCTTTTTTTTTAAATGCGATCTCTTAAAATTAAAAATAAATTATATCACATGCAGTTTAAAGTCTTACGGACTATTTGTTTCCTATTTTTTCTTTTTTCGTCGAATTTTTTTGTAGAAGGCGTAGGCCGTTCTCAGAACTGCCACGTTTGTGTTGTCCTTGTGCGTTTGATTGTGATTATGTCACTGGATGACTTGCAGGTTTTTTATCTGTAACAAAAAGTTATAGGTGAGCAAAAAAAGTATAATCTGACGTATGATATCAGAGAATGTTACATAATAATTATTTTAATAGCGTCATATCAGTTTTTGTTCTGTGGCGTCCATCGAAGGCCGAAACGTGATAAATGGTAATGATAAAATTATTAAGGTGCAACTTTGATCATAGCTCGGTTCAAAATAAACAAAGAATTTATTTTGTATAAACAATTTGTTTATTTTATTTTTATTCTTTTTTTTTTTTGTTGGAGCTTTTTAACCCTGAGGTTATGACAACCTAATGTCAAACGAAATTTACACAAAAAACATTGTTTTTGACTACCTACCTATTTTTATTTTGACAACATAATTTTTTTTTTTGATATTTTTTTTCCGTCTATAAAATATTAAGTACTAACATAATTATTATTTTATTTAAATTTTCAGGTACTTATGAAAATAAAAATAAAATGTTTGTTTTCATTTTATTTTAGTTTTAAAATACAAATAAATAAATGAGTTCTTTCTGGGTTATCTTTAATAAAAACGAAGAAATAATAAATACTTTATAATAACCAAATAGCTCCAGAAAAAATATATCAAAATAGAAACCTACTACGTCGTGAGTAATAATATGTCATTGAAAATTATTACTAATTCATTCCAATCGAATAAATAAATAATTACCAATTGTTATGTCACCCATTAAAGTAAAAAAAAAGTGTCTAATTTAATTACTTTGTATAGCTCTGAAATACAAGGTGCTACTTAATATATTGACGGTTCTTAAGGGGGTGATCAGACCACCAAACTGAACAACTTTCTCTATGGGACCAACATCGAAATCGCGAGAAAAAATCAACTGTCCTATACATTTGGCTTGAGTAGGTTTGCAGTTTTGTATTGGCTATGTGCACGACACTAGCGCCGTTAGGATAAAGTTTGTTATTTTATATTAAAATAAAGTAAAAACTAAATGAATGAGCATTATTGTCGATATTAAAAATATTATAATACCTAACTTTCTGAAATTCCCATTCTTTGTTACGAAATTCTCATACAAACTTCCACCCCCGTTTTCACACCTTTTGGAGTTGAATTGAGAAAAATCTTTTTTTTTTGTGAACACCTAGATGGCAATAAAAACATCCCTGCCAAATTTTAAGCATTAGTATTTGCTGGTTTAGATATTTGAGAATTGAATAAGTGTGCGGATTTGCATAGATTCAAGCAAATCTGACACAGCTTCGCCGTCAGTAGTACAAATTTCTGCCACAGCGTGCGCTGCGATCGACTTGACAGTTCCCAACACCCACTTCGCACATAGCCAATAGGACAGCAGATTTTTTTTTGAGATTTCGATGCTGTGCCCCTTCAGAAAGTATGTCCTTAAAAACCCGTCAGCATATTAAGAAGGACCCTGTATAATTAATTACTGAAACCGTGATTTGGTACCGTATTTTTTGTCGTTTCGTCCTGCCTGCTAAGATTTATTTTTTATTTGTCGCAAATTGCAGGTCTGTAATGTAATCATTATGCATAAGATTGAGGTCGCGAGCTTTATGATAAAAAATATTCATTTTGCAATCAAAATATCATTAATATAATGAGTAGGTATTGCAACAAAGATGGGTAAAAAAGGATTAATGTATTATTTTTTGTAGGATTTCTCGTTAGTCATTATTCATTAATGATATTAATGTCATTTAGAGATTTTTCTATTGTCTAGAAACTAAATTATTAATAAGTAATTTGGTGTTTTATAATATGGACAATTCACTTTAGTTTAAAAAAAATCTTATGACAGACGGACGGACAGACACCGAGCTGATTCCATAATTGTTCCTTTTTGCCAATTTTGGTACGGAACACTAAAAAAAAGGAGATCGCTACTTTATCGACGTAACCACATTTTTTTACTACGGCAGCGAAAGCGAAAAAGATATTGGTCAGTGATTCTAATTACACTTCCTGAATAACCCTTCAAAATTGGCATCGTTTCACCATGCTTAATAATAATAAAATCCCAAGAAATACTTAGTATTAAAAAAAAACTTTTACGGTAAAAATAAAAGAAACAAACTACTCGTATAAGTGCAAGTCCATCAATCATTAATTCATTCATCACGATGAATGGAAATTATATATTATTCAACATAATTTATTTATGATAATGATAAGTTTCCGTCATACATCATGCATGTATAATCTACGTGGGCGGTGTCTTGTATACAATGTGACATTGTTTCTGAAAAGACAAGTGAAAGATACCTACGTCAAGATTTTATAAATGATAGATACGAGTAGATAAACAATAATATTACAGTTCACAACAAGTTTACAAAACAAGAATACAACGAAACAACATGTAATTTATTGTATATGCTACAGCAGCAGGGTGTTGATTTTCAGATTTCTCATCCGGAAAACATATATATTTTATTTATTAAAGTCCTTTTGATACATTGAATTCATCAACTTTTTGTACAGTGAATGTTCATTTATGTATAACAAACTTACATTTTCGGTGCTATTGCGTATCTATTGGTAGTGAACAATTTATCCATTAGCAACACCACCTGTCAAACATAATGCAAACCATAGACAAACAGCCATTTTTGCTGTCAATTTGAGATTAAGAGATATTTGTAAACTTTTAATAATGCCTGTCATCTACAGATTTTTCGTTTTACTAGTCTTGGAAATCACCTTATTCAGGCGTTCTCGAATAACGCAAGTCTTAGATGAAAACTCAAAATAAAAAATATACCTTTATAATATACCTGCCGGCGGGCATGATACGTAAAACAAATAAAAGGTCCTATTCGTATCTTATCAAGGTACGTTTTCGATAAAAATATGAGTTTATCTTATATTTCTTCATAGCACTATCTTTACAGTTCACGTGGCATGGGTCCGTTGTGAGGGGGCCTGACTTGATATGATATCATTCATAAATATAATGTTTGACAAATGGTGATAACTGCATAACAATCTACCAATGAGTTTTTCTAACTTATGTACGTAATACCGACTGCTCTCAATCAGTGAAGGAAAACATCATCGTGAGGGAACTTGCATACGCTGAAGAAGGAATTCTGATGGGTATGTGATGTGAAGTCTACCAATCCGCATTGGGCACGCGTGGTGGACTAACGTGCATACACCCTCTTTGAAGGTAGGCCTGTGCCTGCACCGGGATATATATAGGCTGTTGATAAATTTGGATGGTCGCTTACTAAAGGACTCATTGCTAAAACTCACCTAAATGGCAATGGAGAGGACTATGCTCGGAGTTTTCTCTGCTAGATCAAATCAGAAATGAAGAATTATAATAGGTACTATTACCTCACTTTCCCCTTCCCGCCACAGCCTAAAGAATTACTAAACTCAAAGATCCTTGGGGGAGGCCTATGACCAGCGAGGACGTCTATCATCTGATGTAGAGTAGCCACAAAAAACGTTTTTCTAGATGGCGAGTTGAGCGTTTTTCTTTTCTTTTTAAATTTAGTTCCTAAAAACCCAGCAGATGGGTTGTTTATCGCAGGCGAGATCATGTCAAAATCATACCAAGACTGTGCCTGCCGTTATTTTTAAATGCCAAGGGATCGAGCAAACCGCCCTTACAGCCAAGGCAGACGTAAACAGTTACAAATTCTCGATTGAAATTATTAGTAAATTACGAAATATTTCATTGAAAGATGCGCTGGCATTTTCTGATCTCTATATTATTTTAAAGAAACACATTTCGCAATTTTGAAACCAAAAGCCAAAAGTAAAACGCTCATTTCGTCGAAATTCTTGTCGACATTCTGCCCTGCCCTGTTGCAGGTATATTGAAGGTTTCAACTTGTCAATGCTCCGTAGAAATAATGTGAGTCGAAATTCAAAGTAACAAATGGTAACAGTAACCCCTTTTTTTTGTTATCGATGTAAGTTAATGTTTTTAGTCAAACAAAAGGAAAACCTGCAATGCATTTTCCTCTTACCCAATCATTTGCTTAGGGAAAATCTTTACTGTACCATTTACTAAATAATATGATTTCCTTAAGGAATACAGCTATGATAACAGGTCATGTCACACTCGTTTGAGTCAGTATTCTACCACAAAAGTAAACGACACGTACGAGGTTGTGCAAGGTTTCGTATTATATTATAATATTATAAAACTGTAACAGAAGTGTGTCTGTACCATTTATGGTCTGTACATTAATTTACAAGAAAAAGATAGCGATATGGTTTTTAGGTGTCCCTGACTCCAAATCAACCTTTTTTAGAATTTTGTCGGTCTGTTTGTTCTGTGATGCTCGTGGCATCATGCAAAAACTACTGAACCGATTTGGATGAAACTTTTGTTTGTTTGATAGCTTATGATTTGTCTTCAAATCTGGTACATAATTTGTGGCGACGAAGTCCCGGGTAAATTCTATTAATAAATAAATAAATAAACGATTTTTATTAATAATATTATAAGTAAATAATATATTTTTTATTCAAGGAATTAAAACAGTTATAAAGAAAATGTCACAATAAAACTAAAACATCCTAAAACTAAAATATCCTAATATAAGTAAAAGGAATTAATGACCATTCAGTAGGGATAAAATTTATCTATGCCGATTTTTTCTTCGCGATTTCTGCTATGTGATGATCTGATCATACCCTTAAAAACCGTAAGCATATTAAGAAAGATCCTATAGTTCGAAGACAAGAATTTATTTTAAATTAAAACAAAATAAAAAAAAATATTTACTCGAAAAGACTAATTAATTTTTTTTTCTACGGGTCAATGACTTGTAAAGATAATATCTTCAGAATAGCTTTAAAAATGTTCAGAAAAAACAGGTTAAGTGCGAGTTAGACATTAATTAGTTAGTCGTTTAGTAAATGTTTCTTAAATATCACTACATAGTATAAAACAAAGTCGCTTCCCGCTGTCTGTCTGTCTGTCCCTATGTAAGCTTAGATCTTTAAAACTACGCAACGGATTTTGATGCGGTTTTTTTTAATAGATAGAGTGGAAGGTTTATATCAGCATTGCACCCGTGCGAAGCCGGGGCGGGTCACTTGTCCTAGATAAATGAAAAATTTTAACTACTCTAATCCTATTGTAATTATCTATTTTTAATGATTTTTTCTCTATTTCGAAGTATCGTGAATCTCAGTGAAGAGGTAAGCGCGAAACTGAGTAAGTGCAAGTAAGAAAGGACGAAACCATTGCCTACTGCGCCGTCTTCCGGGAGGGGGTGAGATAGAAATTGGTGTGGGGCAGGGGGTGTCCGTACCGTATGTACCATACCACAGAAAAGAGAACCAATAGAAATAGCATGACTACTATTTTGTTAGAAAGCGTGCGTGACAAAAAAACAAAAGAAAACTTATCAAATTAAATTCAAAAGTCTTATGACTGAATCTTCAATATGGCCTTTTGTCTAACGAAATGTATGAAAAGATATGGCTACACCACAATATCAGTGTCACGCGGGCTGCACCTACATCTGTGTACTTATACATGGTCCAACTTAATAAACTGATGGTTTCATCATCAGACCATCAAAATGAGAAACTGTCTCTATGGGACCAACATCAAAATAGCGAAAAAAAATCTGCTGTCCATTCATTTAGTTTTAGGTCTAGTAGGATTGCGGATTTGTATGGGACAGCTGTTTTATTCGCGATTTCGACGTTGGTCCCATTGGGAAAGTTGTTCAGTTTGATGGTCTGATCATCTTCTTAATAAAATCGGTCAAGTGCGAGTCGGGCTACTCGCGCACCGAGGGTTCCGTACCACACCATTACAGAACACAACATTATTAACTTAGAAAAAAAAAGTTCGCGCGCTAAAGCGCAAGACCGACTCACACTAGGCCGGTTTTTAGTATTTGTTGTTATTCTGTAGAGTTTACTCTATAATCACACTAAGTTTGACACTTGTAATGTATTACCGTTTTTACGATAGAGCGTGAAGAAAAAACGTTGATAAAAACTAGTTTCTTGTTGAGAACCCCCCTTAATTTTTAACTTTTTGACATTTTTATTATTTGTTAACAAATCCGCCGTAATAACGCACAATCTGAGAAAATTTCAACTATCTAGCTGTTACGGTTCAAAAGTTACAGCCCTAAATAGGTAGGACAGACGGACGGACGGACGGACGGACAACGTAGGCTTAGTAATAGGGTCCCGTTTTCACCCTTTGGGTACGGAACCCTAAAAAACCGTCGGGATATTAAGAAGGATCCTGCATACTCTTTTTTATACTGAGTCTATAGGATAACACTAATTAAAAAAAAACGTTTAAAAGTGTTTGTTTCTTTAAAAAGTTAAAAATAAAATGTCATTCATAGTCTGGCCGTAAGTAGGTCGGGTTTCATTGATGAGGCGAGGTGAATAGACAAACTAGAGTAGGTAAGTAACTTGTTCACATAAAAACGCATCATCAGCAATATTATAAATACCTACGTAAAGAAGAACAGCTTCATACAATGAGCGAAAAAGACGCAAGCACAAACCACAAACAAAACCTAAAAAAACGGTCAATGCGATTCGGACTCGCGCATGGAGTTTCTGTACCACCCATAGAGAATTCACACGCTCCCCCTGTACCATACAATATTTCAACAACAAAAAAATTTGTTTTCTCCGAAACCCTTAGCGCGAGACCGATTTTATTATTTTTTTGTTATAGAGTTTGCTCTATAACCAATTAATCACACTAAGTTTGAAATTGTAAAATGTATTAAACTTAAACTAATATTATATTATTTTAATTTAATCTTATATCAAATTGACATTATTTTTATTTTTTAAATATTATCATAGTTTGAATGTATTGAACCTGACTGTTTTGCGAACATTTCTATGTTAGTACCTAATTTAACCATACTTTAAGATGACATTGTACTATTACCTATTATTCATTATCTTACCAATGCTATTATTTTTTCCTACTATATTATTTCAATTTGACGTAGATTATTAATCAATTATTATTGTTGCCTTTTATTCTATTTTATTCTGTTGTATTCTCAAATTAATTAAATTCAATTACATCTATTTTAACAATTATAATGGACAATTGCTGTGCCCTAACAGGGTCCCTGAGATGTACTATACCTATCTTTAAGACCTGTAAATTTTACCTCAATGATGCAATAAAGATTACAATTACAATTACAGTTTTTAGGATAGAGCTCAGAGGAAGGATCTCTTTATTCTAAAGCATAGAGTCCGCATCAATTTACGATTGTAGTTAGTCTCTTTTGTCTTATGTTTATGCTAGTGTGTGTGAAAAGTGACCGAAAAGATAAGGGCAAATGTCACTTGGTCATCTTTTATCTATACTAATTGACATCACACACTCAAACACAAATGTCAAAAAAAGTGGACAGACGTGCATTGGTATGGCTCTCTTTATGCCTTTAGGTATAATTTCTTTGGGATAGAGCAAAAAAAAACGAAAAATGTTTAAAAAACGAATTTTTTTACTATTTGTTTTTTGTATTTTTTAGCAAATTTAATGGAACTTTATTGGTTATCATTATCAAATAGCAAATTACTTATTTACAATTACATGATAATTGATAACACGTTTTAAAAACTGTTTAAGGCACAAAGGACAAAAAGTAAAAAAGAAAAATGAACCTATGGAAAAATAAAAAGATAACCGCCATATTCAATGAAAATTTCAATCGTCTATTATTCAAAAGATAGGACAGGTAGGACAGACGGAAGAGCCTAGTTTCAGTCCCTTTCTTTTGTGCACTTTATGACTGTACTATCGGAGTGTTGGTGTTTTTATCACTGAAAGCTATGATAAGATAAGATAGTAAATTAATAAATGACTCATATCACCCGATGCTTGCGTCAAGCGTCGCAATAGTAATTAATTTGGATGAAAGCCAACGAGTTCAGGAACACGCTTGACATTAAAATTTCTAAAACAACGTTTTCTGAGTAGGTTTTATTTAAGGGGCGTCCGCCCGGTTTTGAGTAACTTTGTAACCATTTTATACATTAACTATGGCACTTTTTAAGCAGAAAACAAAACTGAACATTCTACAGGATATGTGAAGTGATGTGGTTTTTCTCGAAATCTATTTTAATTATTAAAACTGAAGAAAAACTAATCCAAAGTCACCTCTTTTTTTCCAGTTGTAACCGTTTTACTCTTACATTGTTGGATCAGAAGAATATGAAAATTTACAATATTCTTCACAATACAATATAGAATGATGGGGTTTTCTTATTTTTTGAAAATTCATAAAAAATCATACAGGTTTTCAAAGAAAACGGAAAATTCCGACCGGCGCCACGCAATTGAAGCGGGATTGCTAATTGCAAAAGTTTGCTTGTAAGAAAGAGAGCCTTGCAAATGGGAGGAGAGGCCTTAAAACGAGCTTTCTTCATCCGCTCAAATTATACCCGATTTTAAGTCAAATCATAAGATTTAAAACAAAAAAGTTTTATCGAAATCGGTTCAGTAGTTTTTGCGTGATGCCCGAAAAAACAAACAGACATACAAAAAAATTGTGATTTGGAGTCAGGGACACCTAAACTCCATATCGTAATCTTTTTTTTGTAATCTTCAATGTACAGACACACTTCTTTTACAGTTTTATAACAGTTTGGATTAGATTTGATTAAACTGTATATTATGTATTTTACTGTTTATGTTTTGGTATAAAATAAAAGTACCCATATTTGATTAATAGGCCTTAACTTAAACTAGTTTAATATGTCGGTGGCTATGTTCACGACACGAGAAATTCTTTTAGAGATAAAAAGGATTATCTATAGGAATAACGTCGCAACTCACTTTATGCTAAATTGCAGTATGTACCTACAGCGAGGCAGCCATTCAATTATTTATGAATTTACCTGTACGGACCACATTTAAAGCATATAAATGACTAGCTGTGCCTGCCATGAGTGTCGCGCAATGTCGGCGACGAATTCTATTAATCTCAAACAGATATACAAACGCCCATGTTTAATATTTAGATGATTGATAGATGTACCGATTATTGTTGATTGGTTATTCCTGATTCTAATTGTGTCTTTATATAACATTAAAATACGTCGATTTGACAATGCTACTATAGTAGTTGTAGCAATGTTTCTGTCCGTCCCGAAACTGGAATACGGTCGTGAGTTTATGTACGTAGCACAGCATATGCTCACGATTATATCCCCCAAGTAGTCAGAGATATAGCTCTACACCCCATAAACACTGAATCAAAACTTGCTGCTGATGGTTGCAAAAAGTACACTTATCTCTCGGAATAGTATATGTGTGTGTTAAAGTGTATTTTAATTGAGAGGTCAATGTATTTAAATGAAATAGATTCGTTGTTTTAACCGTGACAGACTGGTAAATTAACTTTAATTTAAATATACTAAAACGGTGACCTTTTATAAGTTGGATTTTCATTTTGAGTGTCTGTTTTGAGAGGTATTCTGTAGGGATGGAAGTAAAATTCGGCTTCGTAAAATGTATGGAATGGACATTTGAGTTGAGTAGCCATTGAGGTTTTTCATATAATGCGCCAGTATTGGCAGTGTGCACGACACTAGCGCCATCTAGCGCAATACGGCCCCGTGGATTATTTGTACATAAAATGTTAGGATAAAGTTGGTTATTTTAATTTAAGATAAAGTAAAAACTAAATAAATGGGCAATATTGACAATATTAAAAATATTATAATACCTAAACAGCTGGGATTCCCATTCTTTGTTACAAACTTTCACCGCCGTTTTCACACCTTTGGGGGTTGAATTGCGAAAAATCATTTTTTGTGAACACCTAGATGGCAATAAAAACATCCCTGCCAAACTTTAAGTATTAGTATATTTTGCTGGTTCGGATATTTGAGTATTGAGTGAATGTGTGGATTTGCATAGATTCAAGCAAATCTGACACAGCTTCGCCGGCAGTAATTCAAACTTCTACCACAGCGTGCGCTGCGATCGACTTGACAGTTCCCAACACCCACTTCGCACATAGCCAATATCGTCTGTCAAATCACAAATAGGCGTAGGAGGAATTTGTGACAAAAAAAAATTGCATAATCCAATAAGTTACAGGTAAACTAATCAATAATCATACTTATGATATATCCGTCAATTGCAATTGGATTTTCTTTAAAACACTCTCCCGTAAAGTTTTGAAATAGCAGTTACGCCTTTTCAGGATTCAACCGACGATATTGTATGAAATATTTTGGAAATGTGGTAGGTATTTAAAGAATATGACATAGGTATTGTGAAGATGTTTTGCGAATTTGGTGTTCTACGAATCTACGAACATGATTGTAGTGTACAGCAATAAAGAGTAGTTAATGCGGAAAGCGCCGGTAGCGCCATCTATCGGCTGGTGCGGTCTGTGGTCAATATCTATCGTTTATTCGCTCGGTATTCGTGCACCGACCGCCGTGCTGTGCGGACGTGCGCTAGTCAAATTACTAGTGAAGACTATATCTGTGTTTCATTATATACATCAACCTCAACCAACCCTTAGTAGAAATGTGTATTCTACATTGGCGACGAGGATGGGATTCGAAATTCACGTGAGTAAAGTGTTTATCAGTTTGTTGAGGGTTGAAAATTAAAAAATACAAACGGTGCCAACGAAATAAAATCCACCAGTTAAGGACACCCAGTTAAGGAAGCTAAGCGAGTTATTTAAACACAATCGAAGACGGTTTCTACTGGCTTTGCTTTATTTGTTGCCTAAAAAGTTACACAGTGTTAAAATATATTTCAAAAGAAAAGTAAAAATAGTTTTGTCCCGATTTTAAATCGTTTATTTGGAATTATCTTAATTATCTGGTTTCTGCTAGCATTGCTTTGTTTTTGCCTTTGCCTAGTGATAAAAATATATTTCAAAAGAAAAGAAAAAATAGTTTTTTGTCCCGATTTTAAATCGTTTATTTGGAATTATCTACATACTGTATTTCTTTTCCCACATGTCGACCATCGAATGCTGGAGGAAAGAGGAGAGACCAGACAGGAGGAAGGTGTGGGACAACACGGGACGGCGCGGCGCCTAGGATGAACAAATGTACGCCAGCGCCAGCTGTGGACATCAATCTTTAAGGTCACGTAATCATTCCTTATTACTTTAAACGATTGAAAGAATTTATTCAAGTCCGTAGCTCCAGGCTCACTGCCCGTCACACGTGACTGGACGGAGTTCCGGTGCTGGTGGGGCAAGGGTGTTCTGGGGTTTCTGAGTCTCTGACTGCTCCTCGGGGAGTGTACTCGTGAGCATATACTAATGCATGCTTGTAGTCCGTCATTATGCCCTAATGGGTATCCAAAATACGCGCATTAACCTCTCGTATGCCGGAAAAGCCAGACACAATAGAAATAAATGGTTTTCATCATGCTGATGCGCGTTCCTGCATACCAAAGGTTAAGAATAGTGTCTTGATTCGAGACAAACATGATTAGGTAACCAAGATATGCCAAGTGAGTTTATTCCAATAGTTTTTATACTTATATTGACACATTGTCATTTTTAAGTAATTGTATTACTTCGTAGTTGTGATGGTCTCTAATAAAAGTTACTTATTACCATTATGCGTACCGAACATTCTACGTATAGAACATTCGGCGTAACCGATGTTCGGCGTAACGAACATTCGACGCCACGAACATTCGGCAAACGAACTTTCGGCGTAACGAACATTCGGTGTAACGAACATTCGGCGTAACGAACATTCGGCGTCACGAACATTTGACGTAACGAACGTTCTGAGTAACGTACATTCGACTTAACGAACATTCGGCGTAACGAACATTTGGCGTAACGAACATTCTGATGTCACAAAAATTTAAGTTGTAATCCAAAGTTTTACGTTTTGAACGTTTTACTTATTGGACATTCTCAGTGTAGGTATGCGAGAACAATAATAATATACAACACTTTCGGAGCTTATTTGGTGGTACTAGTTCATGAAAATATTTCAATTCAAACATCAATAGTACCAACATAATTTCCGATCATCATCATCATCCGATTTGTTACCGGAAATTGTTTGACGTATTCTATACTTTATAGAACTTCAATTCAGTAACCTTACGTTGATCTTATCTTTGCAACATTGTTGTTAATGTCATAATTATGGATATAATTACTCCAGGTGAAACTAATTAGTTTCTTTGGCTATTTGAGCAAGGAATTTTATATTTTAAGGATCAATGTAAATTCAGACAATTATTTACAAAAAGTATTAGAAAATGATTAGGTGATTTCTTATTAAATTTAGTATTTCTGGAAATACCTACTCACATTTTAACAAGAAACACTTCATCTCAGTTGAGAGAAGATTAATAACTATATCATATTCAAGCATCATAACATTCATGACCAAACCGATAATACTGGTTAACAATTTTGTTCGCAGATTGTATGTTCCTAGATGTCACAGAAAAACCAGCCTTCAACAGGACGACTGCTAAGGCGCCGATTGAACCATACCTCCTTGCTTTAGTGCTTAATAAAGAGAAAATGTCTCCAATTAATAGCTAAGAGGTTTGAAATGGTCAGGGTGATTACTCTCATATTGTCAGCTTGTAGCTGGTTAATGGTTAGTGCTTTGCCATGTACAACAAACAGTTACAAACAGTACAGTTGGTCATTCAATTGACATTGGCAGCTTTTAGCTGGTCATTCAATTGACATTAGAAACTTGTAGCAGGTCATTCAATTGACATTAGCATCTTTCAGCTGGTCATTCAATTGACATAGGCAGCTTTTAGCTGATCATTCAATTGACATTAGAAACTTTTAGCTGGTAATTCAATTGACATTAGCATCTTTCAGCTGGTCATTTAATTGACATTAGCAACTTGTAGCTGGTTATTCAGTCATTCAATTGACATAGGCCGCTTTTAGCTGGTTATTCAATTGACATTAGAAACTTGTAGCTGGTCATTCAATTGACATTAGCATCTTTCAGCTGGTCATTTAATTGACATTAGCATCTTTCAGCTGGTCATTTAATTGACATTAGCAACTTGTAGCTGGTCATTCAATTGACATTAGCAACTTTCAGCTGTTCATTTAATTGACATTTGCAACTTTTAGCTGGTCATTCAATTGACATTTGCAACTTTTAGCTGGGCATCAAATGCTATCAAATTTACTATCAGCAGCTTGTAGTTGGTCATTCAGATGACAAGTCAAATAAATAAAATAATTATTAGCAACTTGCAGCTGGTCATTCAATTGAAAAAAACTGTTATTTCATTATCAGCACCTTGTAGTTGGTCATTCAAATGACAAGTCAAATAAATTATTATAAGCAGCTCGTAGTTGGTCATTCAGATGACAAGTCAAATAAGTAATTATTAGCAGCTTGTAGTTGGTCATTCCATTGACATTAATATAAGGAATTAATGACTTATTGCTCTTTCTTCTTTGCATAGATAAAATCTGTATCTTACCTAATCACTGCAGGCACTGCACTGTTAATTTATTCATTTGTAGGTGTTAAAGTATACTACACTGTACTTGAACCAAATCGGTTAGTTATAAATTCATAATATTTTAAATAAAGAATATAATTTCAGTGCAAGCAAGTCAAAAAACAAAATGATTTGCAGTTCTGTAATAATATTACGCCACGCAATTAAGTTGAAACAACAGTTGCACTTAATTCATGTACATTGTAATTAAAAATAGCATTATTTTTTTTAAAGCCTACCAAATGATATAACTGTTTCGTAAAAGGAAAACATTATTAGTGTTTAAATAATAAGTAAGTAACTAATGTTTCAGATACATACCTAAGTATACCTTACATTAGACAATATTTTCATGAGTTTCATGTCGTTACATGTAACTAACAACTAATTGCTAAATTGGTTATAGTTTATTTTATTGTTATTGTTATAGAAATGTATGTACGTATAAGGGAAATTAATTATAATAACTTATTCACTGTTGAACGGCAGGAAATATTATGCCAATTTATAAAATTTATTTGG
Source organism: Agonopterix subpropinquella (assembly GCA_922987775.1). NCBI lineage: Eukaryota > Metazoa > Arthropoda > Insecta > Lepidoptera > Depressariidae > Agonopterix > Agonopterix subpropinquella. The sequence goes on along the minus strand of OV277694.1, from coordinate 1,507,435 downwards.
AATACTGCTTTAGTGACTGAATACTTATGTATAGCAGACAAAATAACTCATAGGGTAGACCACCATCAGACCCTTTGCTAAAACAATATTCGTGAGTACCAAGATAGCGGAATCAAATCTCAAGTTTCTAGTCTAGCATACTGTTGTAGTAGGCTAGACTTCTTTTTATTTTTGGTTTATGGACGGAATGACTTACCAAATGGTGAGAGAATGACAAGCTTTTCAACCACAAAAATTTATTCCAATATTAGGAACAATCGAAGCATAGCATACCTAATGGGGTAGAACTTTTTACAAACAAAAGGGGAAATAGATGAATAAGACAGGGCGTTGGCTGAAATTGTGCTCGTGGCATAGAGCCCTAAATGAGAGCGACAGTAATGTGTGGACTCTGATTTTTTACTTGCCCGTAACATTAAATTGTGACTGCGTATTAAATTGCGAATCTTTTGAGTAATTGCAACACCGTCAAAGATCAGCATTAAAGTGGGTCAAAGAACATTTAATTAAATTATTACGATTATTATTTTATTCAGGTATCAGCATTTTATCTGTATAGGTTGAGTAAAATAGTATCTATTTATTAAACGGGTCCATTAAATTGAAACTGCTGATTTCTCAAAACTAGTCTAGTCGACTAACTAAAGGTAACTACTGTACATAGCTGGTAACGAAAGCGACCTAGTGTACCTTACTTAATATTGTTGTCAGTCAGCGTTATATCAGCATTCATGAAACTGTAAAATTATATGGGTTATAGGACATGCAACTATGAAGTTGTTAGCGAAAGCTAAAATATCATGCAACAATAAAATGATATGGGTTACAGAGCCATGCAACTATCAACTTGTTAGCAAAAGCTAAAGGGTCATGCAAATAAAATAGCTATGAGTGCTTAATTGCAATGGCTGGCACCCGCCAGAATATTTTGAGTGCATAAGTGTATGTGCTTATCACAGATTCACTCTTTTGTCCTTACCTCCTTAATTTGATAAAACGGAAATGGATACGATCTTGAAGCAGTGACTTTGACTAGTAGTTAGCCAAAATAAATAAATAAGAGATAATAAAGATCTATGGAACGTTATTTTTGTAGGTTTACTTACACCTATCAATAGAAAAATATTTTTACAGGGAAGGGATAGTATAGAACAGAAGGAACAATAACTGAAATGTGTTAATATAATGAGATTGTAATTTCCATAAACATTGTTTATCGTTGAATTTGGTGTTTGACAATTTCAGATCAATATTTGATAAATATCTATTTTCTGTAAACAAATTAGTCTCAATAACTTATTCGTAATTTGTTTAATGTAATAGCATTGATAACAGTCAACACTGTATTGTAAATAAGATTTAAGAGATTAGCTAAACTGTGGAGTTTCTTGCGCCGCTTCTTCTCCACGGGCTATACCTTCCGAAGCGGTGGTAGATTCGAGTAAACGTAAAAAATAAATTAAAACAAGAAAGGGATGTAGTGTACAGCAATAAAGAGTAGTTAATGCGGAAAGCGCCGGTAGCGCCATCTATCGGCTGGTGCGGTCTGTGGTCAATATCTATCGTTTATTCGCTCGGTATTCGTGCACCGACCGCCGTGCTGTGCGGACGTGCGCTAGTCAAATTACTAGTGAAGACTATATCTGTGTTTCATTATATACATCAACCTCAACCAACCCTTAGTAGAAATGTGTATTCTACAATGATATTATGCAAAGATTTTTTTTGGTCCATAATATTAGAATTTATTAATAATGACTAAGTGATATTGAATGGAACATGTATAGCAATTAACTACAATGATTTGCATTTTATACACATGCGTCACCGACTTGTGGCAAATATAAGTTATTCATTCATAGAATAAATTATGTAGGTATTATTCGATAAATTATGCAGAATATGTAGATTTATAATTTGATCGGTTGCGAAGGATTTTTAGAAAAGTTTCTTTTTTATATGAGTCATACTATGACTTTTATAACTTTATCTGTAACATAGCTTTCATAGATTCAACAAAAACTACAATAATACAAATAAATCAATTAATACTTTATATTACACTAAAAATATAGTAAGTAGGTACCTATGTAAAGAGTAAACAGACAGGAAATACAGAAGGTACAAAAATAGGCGGTTTTATAGCTACAAAGCGATTTCTACAAGTTAACTATCTTGCCCTTCATTAAATATATTTACCCCGCTTTTAACATTTCTATGTAGGTTACCTACTTACAATCTATTAATTTTTGCTTTTGTATGTTTTTGGCACACACACAAATAAAGAATTTATGTTATGTTATTAGGAGTAAGGAAGTAACACAGTAAATGGCAAGTTAAACATGAAAAACCATTGACACGAAAAGAATGATTAACGTAAAAGATTTTATACGTTCGTTTCTACTAACGATTTAAAAATAGCAAACAAAAAAGACAATGCGGATTTTGTATGTAAGGTTGGAGCCTTATTCTTCGCCGCTGCTTTTGGCGCGGCCAGCAACCAAACATGAATATTTTATTTCAGAATAAAGTAACAAACAAAACTTATTAACGTCCTTCTTAATATGCTGACACTTTTTTAAGGCGATGAACAGACCGTCAAACTGAACAACTTCCTCCATGGGACCAACATCGAAATCGCGAAAAAAAAACAGTTGTCCCATAGGTTTGGCTCCGAGTAGGTTTGCAGTTTTGTATGGAAGTAATGATTTTTTTTTTCGCGATTTCGATGTTGGTCCCATAGAGGAAGTTGTTCAGTTTGACGGTCTGATCATCCCCTTAAAAAAGTGTCAGCATATTAAGAAGGACCCTATATACCTAGACTCAGTCTGGACGGAAATATAAAGGCTTGAAGTTGAAAATATTACCATTATGTGCACTTCTAGCCTTTATATCTCAGTTCGGACTGAGTTCCGAGATATTTGTGTAGTAGACAAGTGTAGTTTTTAACTTTATTCTGAACTATAGTTCAGAAGTTAGTTAGTTTTATATTATTCTTTAAAGTTTGATTGATGGCCGCGCTAAAAAAAGAAAAAAGGCGCCCTTTTAAGGCATAGGCTTTTAGGTAAGTACTGACCTACTTGTCATACAGTTGTCGTGTCTGTTTTAGAGTTTAACAAGGTGAAATTGATATCATTAGCATCCCTTTAAACTAAGAGTCTACCCATCAAACTGAACAACATTCACTATGCGAGCAAACGGATTGGAGCAAAAAAGAAATCTGCTGTTGCATGCATTTGAGTCGAGTAGGCATTGCAGTTTAGTATGGAACTGCAAATTTTTTTTTGCTCCGTTCGATTTGCTCCCATAGTAAGAGTTGTTCAGTTTGATGGGTAGACTCTTAGTTTAAAAGGATGCTAATGATATCAATTTCACCCTGTATTCTGTATGAAATGAAGAAAATATTATTGTAGAGGTTGCGGGCAGAAACTCTTCCACAATTCTTTAAATAAAATAGCATCACAATTTAATAAAAGTCATTAACAGGATAGTCCTTGCAAGTGCGCTGCATACAAACGAAGTTATATCCTATTTTGAATAATAATGAATTCAAAGTCAATGATTTTTTTTTTAAACTATCTAGAAACTAATCTCTGTCTGTGATTTCTGATTTTTTTAGATTTCCGTTAAAATATACAGTTTCAATGCTATAAATGCACTATTAATCGATTGGTTTTCTTCTACTTCTTATCGTGTGGGCAGATCCGGTGTCAGAGTTTTTTCAGACCGCCTTACGGCCTCTGACGTGGTTTACGGTTTGCGATAATTATATTTAAAAGAAAATTCGACAAGCCACAGGCACAGAGATTAGTTTTTAAATACTGTATAAAAAAAATATTGGTTAGTTCCAAAAATAACCAAAGTTCGTTTGTACAGAGAGCGATAGAGGGCGTATCCTCTTAAATTCACAGGACAAACTAAGTGGATACCTAACATAATCAGGACCAGACATTGTAATCTCTCATAACCATAAAGCTGATTATTTATGTTTAGATCACAACAGGCCACTGCACTGGTAACGTCTTATGCAATTAATATCATAACTTCCCGTAGAGTCGCGTATATTGGGTTAAAGGGACAAAATTAGGTCCCAGTACTTCCTTTGGGATGTGGCAAAGGAACTAATGGGAATAAAATGTCCCATTAGTACCTTCAAAGGATCTGTCAAAAGGTACTACTGGGAATTAACCATAAATAATTGGTTAAGCAAAAAAAAAAATAGCAAGTAAAGATTACTGTTTTTTTTTTTGAAAAACTTATATTTTTTTTCTTTTGTAAATTAATTTCACAATATAATGCAAGAAGTGACCATGATGAATGTATTTAAAAAAACTTGATTTATTTTGTTAACATGGAAATGAATGAGTAAAATTAAAATAATTATGCTGTTATCAGTTTATCACACTTTTATACAAAGGTATTAAAAAAGATAAAATTAATAAAAAAATTATTCTTCCAACCAAAAACATCTCTTGTAATAAGACTAAGTGATATGGTATGGTAGTGGTAAAAAAACTAAAAAAAAATTGAAAATGTTGAAAATTAAAAAATTACATGTCACTTCGAAAATTTTAATAAATAAATATCTCACCTTAATGGTAAACAACGAATTAAAAAAAGGCCCGTAAAAATAAAAATAAAGTTACCTGCTCCAACCCAAAACCGCAAAAAACCCCACTAAACTTTTTTAATCAATCCACAAAAAACTTTTTTTACTCAAAAACCGGAATAAATACTTGAGTGTGCAGAGACGTGTTACACCCACCGCATTCGCCGGCAAACTGACATTGACTTACTGTAAATGTGCTAATATTGTAATTCATTTCGTATTATCAGGTATTGCGAATCAAGGCACACACATGCTTATCACGTCGGAATAAGAGTTCTAAAAGATGCCAAGTGCAATGAACTGTGTCTACCACAGACATAGCACGTGGTTGAATGTCATGATTTTATCTGAGGAGATAGAGTTTGGAGCGGAACAGGGCTGCCAGATTGTATAATATAATGAGTGTTTTTAATTTTTTTATTTATTTAGATCCTAAAACTCTACAAATGGCATGTTTATCGCTCCATAGACACGTTCGCGAGATCTTGCCAAAAAAATGTCAAGACTGTGCCTCCCTTTTTCATAAAGGCCAAGGGTTCGAGCCCATACAGCCTTGTCAGATTTAGAATTTTCGATTAAAATGATTCGCAAATAATGAAATATTCCATCAAAAAATGCGTTGGCATCTTTTTGATCATCTTTACCCTCTTTATTATTTTAAAGAAACACTTTTCGAAATTTCGATTTTTATTCGCACAGACCGTAGCACCATCTATCGATCCCCTAGAAAACCAAAAGAAAAACGCTCATTAGAAACAAAAACTGTATAATTGCGTGGCTATTTGTATCCTCTATGTCTCCTGGATGTAGATATAATTGGATACAAAACAAAAACATTCCACAAGTATTGTGGATTTTTTTTAAATCTATTCAAAACCTTGAAAACCTATAAGTACTAGCGAAAATGATAAAATAAAGCCCTTTATCGTTAATAACAAATAGGTACGAATATTGCGCAGTACTATAATAAATTGACTGAACCTTCGAAAATATTCCACAAGGCCAATAATATTGAAACTAATTGGTTAAAATAACTATCTATATTGCGTTCTTAATACATTTAATTTGGGTATAGTTTTGAATGAAACAGCATTTTTTTGTTGCGATTTCGATGTTGGTCGCTTAGAGAAAGTTGTTCAGTTTGATGGTCTGATCATCCCCGTGAGCATATTATGAAAAACCCTGTATAACGCGCTTAATATTATCAAATTGAACAATTTTCTCTATTGGCTATGTGCGAAGTGGGTGTTGGGAACTGTCAAGTCGATCGCAGCGCCCGGGGTGGCAGAAATTTGTACTTTTGCCGGACAAGCCGTGAAAATAATGCTTGAATCTATGCAAATCCACACATTAACTTAACAAGAAATCTCCAAAACAATCAAGACTACAAACTTAGAATTTGGCATGGAAGTTACTATTGGCATCTAGATGCTCACTTAAAAAGGCTTGTCGCATTTTAACCCCCCAAAGGTGTTAAAACTGAGGTAAAATTTTGTATGGGAATTCCGATACAAATTAGATTTTGTCCGTGGCTTCGTCCGCATCCGCTCCCGTCATCGTACCGGAATAAAATATAAGCTAGCTTTTAACACTAATAATAAGCTTTTAAATATAAAAAGTTTTATCAAAATTGATCCAGTAGTTTTGGCAGAATCCTCGAACAAACACAGACGTTTACATTACTATAATAGTGTAAATAATTCATGGCTGTCCGAAAAAGTTCTGGCAGTACGCCGCGCTAGTGTGGCGTTAGTGTCGTGCACATAGCCAATGGGATCAATCAATCAATCATTTATTTGTCGAAAGTAGGTCTAGTAATTATTACATTGATCTTAAACATTAACATAAGGTATCTCCACTGTCAGTCACAATATCATGACATACAAATATTTCTTAACCTAGGGTACAATAATAGAAGGTAGTTACCTATTTAAAGAATTTACAATGTCATTACCAAAGACATATATATTACTAGCGTAAGGACATGGCCTATGAGCTTGACTATTGTCCCCAGTTCGTTGGCTCTAAAATGCAAGGAAAAATGTCAGTTTAGAGCACTACAACGATCAAAGAAAATATATGACACGATATAGTTCGTATACGAGTTATGACAGATGGCGCAAATTTTTGTTTCTATGAAGAAGGTTTTTGTAAAATATTCTGACGGGCCTATCCTTACACTAGTAATATATAAATCTATGGTCATTACAAAGCTACTGATAAGGGTTCATAGTCATAAGATTATCAATGAATATACCAACAACGAAATAGCTAAAAAAAACTGCAAACCTACCCAAATGTATTTTTTCACGATTTCAATGTTAGTCCCATGGAGAAAGTTGATTAGTTTGATAGTCTGATTATCACTTTAAAAAAAACCGTCAGCATATTAAAAGGTGCAGTGACTATTACCTACTGCGTCAACACAGATTTTTTTTAACCGAATGAAGAAAATGATTTGTAAAAACCTAATGGTTATTTTAATTTATCCGAACTTTTGTTAATTTTTGTTAGGTAGGTACCAGTCGCCATCAGATATATCGTAGCTTACAAGGTGTCCAAATATTTCTGAGCAGTGCTAATTTTCATTAAATTCTTTACAATAAATGATACCAATTATATCTAAACGTGTATTTTGTCATAAATGTCTGAACAGCAAATTTTCAATAATTTCTTTATAATGTTATTTAAAATTAAAATGTAAAACAGCGGAGTAAGGTTTTTTCCGGAACTGTTCAGATGTTTATGACCACCTTGACTGGGTCGATATATTTGATGTTCTAGGCGTTCTTATATTTTTGATTGGTTATGAACTTATGAGTAAAGAAATTATTGAAAATTAGAACTGTTTAGAAATATTTGACCACCTTGTTTGCTACGATATATCTGCTGGTGACTGTACTACAAATTGGTCGGTAGTCACTAAAATGTTTTGTTAAAAACAGAACATTTTGATAAATTAACAAAACATTTGATAAAATTCGAACATTTTTTTTTTCAGTGGAATGTTGAATTTTCGTTCAATGTCTCAGATTCTAGTCCTTCGTACGATTATATTATTAAATTTATTATACCTACTGTAGATAACGTATCGAATGTAGGTACGCACTATACACATAACATTGTTTACTGTCACTTAACTATAATAAATGTCAACACTAGTATAAATCATAAAGGTATTATACTACGTAAGAGAGACAGTGACAGGTGAGAGAGCGAGATGTACCTAGCGGCATGCCTGTATAATAGAAAGAGATACGTGACGCGAGGCAATAGAACCGTTTTTGGGGATTTGGAGTCCTGGTAAAAATTCGGTTTCTGTGAATAATCGTGAACCTAAAGTGAAATCGTAGATAATTTTGTGAAATATACTAACACTGTTTCATTAAATTATTTACTGTTAGATTGAGAATTATACACAGAAATCGAATTTTTACCCTGCCGAGGACTCCAAAAAAACGTCCAAAAACGGTTACATTTGACAACTCATGTCACTTACTCTATTCCGTAAGGTATAATATCTTTATGGTATAAATAGACATAAAAAGGAGGTAAACAAAGACCTACCGGGCCAAGCCTCCTTGACGTTAACTTAAGTTCACGAGTTCAAATTATAACGTAAATATAATTCCAATGTGAAAGTCTTAAGAGGATATGACCTGCGAGCTGCGAGCTCCACATAAACAAAGTTTAATTATTATATTTTTATTTATTTCCTTTATGACACAAAAAATAGTTTTAACATTTTCTTCACATCCTTAAACCTAACAGATTTATGTAGATGTTGCACAATCCTCTAATTCGCTATACTCTGCCACACCCTGGACACTGATTACAAAAACAGAACTTAACAAGATGACGTCAGCCAGCACCTTCGAAACGGAGTTTAGGGCTGCAATAGCTTTAGCTGCGTGCGGTACTTGACTTTTTCGAAAATAAAACGCTTTGACACTCGTCTCTATTCAAAAAGATGTTTTATCCTTCGTCCTGAGATTATATTATTTTTGTTTCAAAAACATAAATTCTAGCGTGTCAATTGTGGTGTCAATTTATGCTACTAGTAACTGCCGAGGTAATCAGAGTGCAATAGAGGGGGTGAGGTAAAAAGTTGGTGGGAGGCAAGGAGTGTCCGTACTGTATCTAGTAATAGATACTCTTTCTTATACTGTGACTGCCTCTTTATTAAATTTTGAGTTCAACCACAGTGTAAAGAACTAATAGTGGTGAAGCTCAGCGGTGGCGGCAGGCCAATCGTGCGGGGCGTGCGGGGGCCGGGAGGAGTGCGTCCCTGCCCACGCTGCCTTCGCGCGTACCCTAACAGCGAATTGAGTTAGGGTACGCCCGTCCCCCGCCGTACCCCGCACGCCGCGCGGGCATAATAGACCCGCGCCGCGACTGCTGAGCTTCATCACTATTTTATTTATTTACACTATGACAATGGTGTGTGTCGCTACCAAAATACTAAGGCAGTAAATGGAAGTTTACAATTAACCTCCTATAGTATAATAATATCGTCGTCCGTCCGTCTCCTACTGTGAGATAATAAATTTTCAGTTCTCGTTACAATTGTGTTTAAAAAAAAAGACAAATTGATAATATTTAAAAAAGACTGTTATGAAAAGTTATAAAAAATGCATAACTTAGCAAAGGTGAGTATTTTTCAGCATTACATACTCATGATTATATCATAGTGAACATCCTACTAATATTATAAACGCGAAAGTTTGTAAGTATGGATCACGAACTTATGTATTACAGAATGTGGTATGGATGAATGTTTGTTCCGTTTTCATTTTGATGAAATTCGGCATACAGATAGACTATGGCCTGGATTAAAACATAGGATACTTTTTATCCGGGTAACTCAGAGGAAGTCGCGGGCAACAGCTAGAAGTGTAATAAAAACGAATACTGGTGAAGCTGACACATATTGCGCCGACCCCGGGTGTATGCTCCCGCCGCGTTGTGCGGGGTACGAGCGTACCACAGAACATCATAAGTGGGGTTAGAAGTGCAAAGTAGGCGTGGAACGCGTGCCGCAGATTATTCAATGTTTTGTATAGCAACGTAAGGCACGAGGCGTGGACCGAGCGAGAGGGAATGAGTAATTGTAGAGTGGGAAGACAAGTGGCGACAGCCGTCTTCGAAGCAAAAGCGCTACTTTGCATTTCTAACCTCTGTTATAATGTTCTGCGAGCGTACCAAAGAACATTAAAAGAGGGGTTAGAAGTGCAAAGTAGGCGTGGAACGCGTGCCAGAGGGCATAAAGCCTCGTATCCACTAGGCAACAATAAAATTGACGCGCAACACATGACGCTGAACATGTTCGGCAACGATGCTAAACAACATGCGACGTCGCCGAACATGTTGTGGCAAAACTAAGTTGAAGTTCCGCGACGTCGTGCGTTTTTTTGCAACGTTGCCAAACATGTTGAGCGTCACGTGTGGCGCGTCAATTGTTGCCTAGTGGATACGAGGCTTAAGTAGTTGTAGCAGCGTGAAAGAAAGACAAGTGGCAACAGTAGTATCTGAAGCAAAAGCGCTACTTTGCATTTCTAACTCCAATGTTCTGTGGAGCGTACCCTAATTGAATTCGCTTTGAGTGTAGGCAACGAAAATATACACTACCTACGCGAAAAGAAGCGACACTCATGCATGTGTGCTCGTAAAAGCTCTCGCGGCTATGTGTGCGGGTCGTGGCGAGCGCGGGGAGGTGCGCGGTTTGCGAGTGGGTGGGACGTCATGTCAATGACGGTCGAATCCCAAGGCTGTTCTCGCTCGTAGGCGCCAGGTCTACCCAATATCAAACTGTACAAAAACATGTATAGTCATTCCTTACAGTCGCACATTGATTGCCATAAGAGTGACAGAGCTAGATTAGACGAAAATCTGTTACGTCTACTAAACAAATGTCACCACTTTTTAAGCAAATTCAAGCAAAATTCGTTCTTAACGTAAGGAAATAGCCGAGTCTTCCAGCTGGAGGTCTAGTGACAAAATGGTTCAAGACGGTATCTGTTTACTATTGACATTTCACTTATTCTAATGGGCTGTTGTCATAAGTGTGAATAGATGTCAAGTAGCGTTTCTATGTCTTGCTTTATATTATTTACCTACCCTATATTTTATCTTTGGTAGGCGCTCAGGCAGAGGTCGGGAACGCTCCTCCCGGCCTCACCGCACCGCGCTCGATATGACCTGTCGCGACCGCTGAGCTTCACCACTATTAGTTTTTATTACACTATGACTATATTATCTCTATCTCAGTATGGTCAGAAACTTAGCTTTTAAACTAGAACTAACATAAATAATACCACCCACCAAGCTAAATTGCGCAGCAGACAATTTACCTTTATTTACCTACACCTACCGGCGCCAGATATCAATTCCTTTTACTTGTAATAATATTAATTAGGTAAGAGTCCTTATACCGTTCAGTTGCGCCCTCGTCAGAATATTTAAGATTTCTCAATAATGACAATCGAAATTAAAAAAATGCTACTCCAACTTACTACAAAAGAATAAATGAAAAAAAGGCCACTTTCATATATTTTATTCCGATATTCTTAAAACTGGAATGTTTAGAACTTAAAAAGGTATCCTAGTTATAAAAAAATGCTTTTAAGTCTTTTGTGAGAGGAACCCGAAGAAGAAGAAGTCTTTTGTAGTAGTGATTTTTTTTCGCGTTTCCTGAGGTAGGCTTCAAAGTGAAAGTTGTTCACTTTGATGGCCTGAGTTCACCGTTTTAGTCTGCGGAGCGGAGTGCTGTCCCTTACACCCTGTATTGGAGTAGCACTTTTTAAATCAAGGCTTTCTTAATTGAGAAATCTTTAATATTGTGATGAGGGTCACTGAACGGTAAAAGGAGCCTTAAGGACTGCAACAAAGTATACACTATTTATAAAATTTATAAACAAGAAGACGCAGGGGTCAGAAATGATTGGCCCATTAGGTAAGCAACAGTGAATGACTGTTTTACTTATAGTTAACTTACAGATAAGTCATCATTAACCTTTGGCGGTTTATCGGACGGTTAAGATAGCATGCGAGTTTTTATTATATAAAACTAGCGACAGACGTTGTACTGTCTAAAAACCTTATTCGAACTAATAAGACTATTTAAAAAATGCTACCGCAAGGCCAGTCCTTATATACGTAGTCAAAGTTACCAACGAACAACATTTAATTCATTTCATAATATTTATTGCATAACTTTGGGCACTCACGTTGGTGAGCGACGCGCGCTTCCCTTCCCCTCTACACCTCCCGAACCCCGCATCTTTGCATCACAGGACAGGACAGGATTGAGGTCAAGAGCAAACCCATTTTTAATTTTAAAAAAATCGGTGACCGAAGAAAATCGATCGTCTGCGTTAAGCTTTACTAGTTACTATTAATTATAATTGTATTATTTAAAACTAAAACGTAAACATCTCGATACTGGAATTCATTCTGATTACTGTTAGGTACTTTTTAAATGCAGATAATAGGCAATTATAGCAATACGATACGATGTTTTCTTTCAGATAAATAAGTCTAGCGTACATCCTACTAGAAAGATTCAATCAAAGCACGTTAATTCATGTTATTTTTCTAAAAATAAGATTTCTTTTTGAATAAATAAACCGAGGCAAGAATCTGTTGGCCTAAGATGATGACAGAGGCAAGCCGAGGCAAGTGTTTCAAGTGGTAGAGAGAGGCAAAACGAGGTAAGTGTAACAGTGGGTCTAAGGTAGATAGAGGAAAGCCGAGGCAAGTGGGGCTATGGTAGACAGAGGCAAGCCGAGGCAAGTGTGACAGTGGGTCTAAAATAGGCAGAGGAAAGCCGAGGCAAGTGAGACAGTGGGACTAAGCTAAACAGAGGCAAGTGTGACAATGGGTTTAAGGTAGACATAACATAAAAAAAATTTAAACATGTTTCTTCCCACTGCTGGGCAAAGGTCTCCCTTAAACTCTTCCACATCTCTCTGTTCACAGTGTGACTGTGACAGTGGCCCACTGTCACACTTGCCTCGGCTAAACTTTGTCTACCTAGTGGGTCTGTGGTAGACAGAGGTAAGCTGCGTTTTAACTGCCACCTATCAGACAAAAGTGAAAAGCTTCCTGAGTTGTTCGTTTTTTTTTTTGGGCTTTTAACCATACTTAGGCTTGCGGCCAGTTGCGGCTCTAATATTATTATACAGGGTATAACAAAATACTCTAGTAGTAATACCATACCTATTTAATGAACTGGTTTAGACCATCAAACTGAACAACTTTCAAATCGAGAAAAAATAAAAAGAATCAACTGTTTCATACAAAAGGTTACATCATGTAGAGTATTCATTAAAACAAAACAAAATAATATTCATCATCATCAGCCTATCATCGTCTACTGCTGAACGTAGACCTCTCCCAAGGCGCGCCAAAAGACTGTCCTCGGCCTTCCTCATCCAGTCGCTCACCGCTACTTTTTTTGGGTCGTCTGTCCAGCGGGCAGCAGGGCGTCCCACACTACGTCTACCAGTTCGCGGTCTCCACTCTAGAACTCTGACACCCCACCGGTTGTCAGTTCTTAGGCAGATATGACCAGCCCATTGCCACTTCAGCTTACTAATTTTCTGAGCTAAGTCAATCACAAAAATTATATTAAAATTGAGTAATTAAATCCCTCTAAAGATGACATAATTCTACACAAAAAAGAACAATAGAAAATTGATAAAACTTCTAGACAATAAGCCACAAATTCATTAATGGGCGTTAAAAAAACAAAATTATATTGTTGTATGTTAGAACAAAACCACAATGGTGATGAGTGATGACATGACAACACCCTTTTGATTCAAAATTAATTAAAACATTTGCCTTAAAAGTCATAATATGACAAATATTACTTCAAGCTAGTCATAATGATCTCGTTCCAATCATAGTACCTACCAACTAAAATTAGTATATTATAGGGGCGGCAAAAGCCTATGCCTAAAAATGGCGATTTTTTTAATTTTTTAACGCGGCCATCAATCAATCTTGTATATTATAGTGCAGAATAAAGTTAAAAACAATACTTGTTATTACATATATCTCGGAACTCAGTCCGAACTGAGATATAAAGGCTTGAAGTGCACGTAATGGTAATATTTTCAACTTCAAGCCTTAATATCTCCGTCCGGACTGAGTTTAGGGATATACATGTTAACAAGTTTTGTTTGTTACCTTATTCTGAAATAAAATATTCAAGTTTGGTTGCTGGCCGCGCCAAAAACAACGGCGAAAAATAAGGCGCTAACCTCACATACAAAACCCGCATTGTCTTTTGCAAAAAAAATGTAGATTGATTGAGTTCTGTCTAGAACCCTACTCTACATAAATTTATGAAACCGTTTTTTTTTATTTCGACTTTAGTCCCATAGAGGAAGTTGTTCAGTTTGATGGTCCGGTCATCCCTTAAAAAAACAATCAGCATATTAAGAAGGACCCTATACATATTGATGTGATGCTTTTGTCATGCATGAGTCATGAATCGATTGATTGTATGTATCGAAATAACCATGACAACAAAATGACTTGCAATTATTGAAGGTGACAGACCATCGATTAGGGTTATCATAGGATATCTTTCATGGGTCACCTGTATACGTTGTTATAATAAAATCCCCGAGACCATTTTGAATCTTTCCGAAAACATGTTTAAAATGCTTGGGTCTGAGTGACACTAACTTATAGTACATCTAAACTATTATAAAACTGTAACAGAAGTGTGTCTGTACATTGAAGATATTTACAAAAAAAGATTACGATATGGTTTTTAGGCTTCCCTGATTCCAAATCACGAATTTTTGGACTTTTTGTCTGTCTGTTTGTTTGTTTGTTTGTTTGTTTGTTTGGGTGTTTGTTTGTTCGAGTATCACGCAAAAACTACTGAACCGATTTTGATGAAACTTTTTTTGTTTGATAGCTTATCGTCTGACTTAAAATCTGGTATATAATTTATGCGGACGAAGTCGCGGGTAAAAGCTCGTACAGTATAGTATCAATTATTTTATTTAATAGACTATTTATTATTGTATACATAACCTTAGCATAAGAATTTATAATTGTAATAGTTATATGTTCTAGAGTTTCGGGCCACGGCGACAACACGTTCCCACGCGGTGGTAGCTTCAGAATAAAAAATCGGTCAAGTGCGAGTCGGGCTACTCGCGCACCGAGGCCGAGGGTTCCTTACCACACCACCGCAACATATTAAAGTAAAAAAAATTTTTTTTTATTCCGGGACCTTTAGCACGAGTTCGACTCACACTTGGCCGGTTTTTATTATTTTTTGTTATACTGTAGAGTTTGCTCTATAATCACACCAACTTTGACGCTTATATGTAGTACCGTTTTTACCATAGAGCGAGAAGAAAATAATAAATAAAATAAATAAATAACGCTCACAGGCACATACATTGTAATGATTCCAAGATAAGCACTATAGGCTTTTTAATATGGAAACCATACAACAACGGCACGAACATATAACATCCATGACCGAACCGGGATTCGAACCCAGGACCCAGGTTTGGCAGTCCGGCGTGGTAACCATTACACCAACCGGGTCGTAAAAACTAGTTCCTTGTATGAGAATGAGGAGCCCCCTAAATTTTTAGACATTTTTATTTTTTAACAATAACGCACATGCTGTGAAAATTTAAACTATCTAGCTCTTACGGTTCAAAAGTTACAGCCTTAAATAGGTAGGACAGACAGACGCGACGGACGGACGGACAACGTAGGCTTAGTAATAGGGTCCCGTTTTCACACTTTGGGTACGGAACCCTATAAAGATTTGACGTTTAATAAGTGTGTGTTTAGCTTCTATATTAAATAAATTATGTTGACTTTGACTTCGATTTACCTATCCTGTACGTGAACTAACTAACTATATACATTTTGCTGTATTTACCAAACACCATAAGCGGTTTATTGAACTTGGCACGTTTCCATATATTACATAACAGCTATATAACAAGCATTATAACACTTTATGACCGCATGATAAAGTGCTTGGGGTCAACCACTTGGCCTTAGTTGTGGTTGTGGCATATATGGTTTTTTGTGCGTAATAGTCATATCATACCTAACTAAAGTTTAAACAGGGTGTAACAAAACTCTATAGTAATATTTAAAGGGGTGGTTTAGTTAGACCACCAAACTGAACAAATTTCAGTATGGAGACAAGCTCGAAAAAAAGAAAAGACCAGAGTTATACAACGTGTTAATGAATTAACGAAAAACTAGAAAGCAGTTTGTTTAGAATCGAGAGCAGAATATAATTATCATGGTTTCAACATAGGAAATTTTTTCCAAAATATTAAATAATTTGCTTGAAAAAAAATTTTTTTTTTGAACCCGTTGTCAACCCACCGCACGGGCACACTCACCCTACTAACTATCAAAACAAGATTATTAAAATGTATCCATGAGTAACCTTAGCGCTTTCATTCATTGCTGAAATGATAACAAATCATTTTTGCCTCAAAACTTAAAATGCGAATAACTTTAAATTTTAACTATAAAAATAATGAAGTTATTGTTTCAATCTAATTATTTTGTTATAAATCAGTTGGGGTGTATGAGGTTTTTTTTTTTTTTTTAATTTATTTATCAAATACGTAAACAAACATCTTATGAACTAAAAGCAGGTTTTGCGTTAATTCATTAACACGTTGTATAGAGCCCATACATTTGAAACGAGCCCGTAAGTTCTATTTATCAACCAATCTGTGTCTGTATTTTGTCAGATTTGCGTTAAAATGAGTTATGGTACGGAATATATAAGAGTTTACAAGTTATGGCTCAAAGTTTAGTTACTTACTGTATTTTCGGTAGGAAGTGTTAGGTTTTCATTTCAATGTGTTGTAGAGTCTTAAGAGGGCTATTCGAGCTCAGTGGCGCCCTCGTCACAATAATAAAGATTTCTCAATAATGAAAGCCTACATTAAAAAAAGTGCCCAATAGATAAACTACAACAGACTTCAAGCTATTTTCATAGAATACTTTAATTGGTTAATATTGAAAATAGGACAAAACCACGGAATACGATATAAGAGTACTAAACTTCGTTTATCCTGTATTTGCAGATGAAATTGACAACTCAGCAACCACCTTAAGGGGATACTCAAACCATCAAATTGAACAACTTTATCTATGGTACCAACATCGAAATCGCGAAAAAAAAAACAGCTGGCCCATACATTTATTGGGTCGAAGGCTTGCAGTTTTACCCTTTAGGACCCTGTAGAATTTAGATAGTTGTAGTTAAAGCTTATGACCACCCCAAAAAAGGATTATAATCGTGAGTTTATGTATGCATTTATCAATATACCTAAGGTTAAAAGCTATTTGTAATAATAATAAAACAGCGGAACCAAATCGTTATGTTTCGGAGGAGTGGTCGCCGGCTACTATACGGTTGGCTGCGTCTGAAACGTCACTGCCAGGGCCGAATTAAGTCTTGTAGAGGGCCCCTAGGCAATGCAAGTCTCGGGGCCCCTCTCCCCACGGATGGCCGAAGCTATTTTGTGTTGAAATACGACTAGGGAACCGATCGCTTTAAATAAATCTCTACAGACGTGATTGCACTGCGTGCGAACCACAACTTTTTACACATTCGGTAATCGCGCTAATCATTTGACAGCTCATGACAGCCGTTTGACACGTCACTATTCAATTTTATTTAAAAAAAATGGCTGCCATCTTGGTTGTGATGATTTTGGCAATTATTTATTTAGCAAGAGTGCTTGACATCGTACGGTAGAAAGCGTAAAATTAACTACTATGATAATTATGAGATATGACATTTTTCTCTCATGGGCCGCGGGGCCCCTTGGCGGCGGCGCGCGCCCCGGGTCCTTAGACTGTTGCCTATATTGATAATCCGGCACTGGTCAGTGGTCACTGCATCAAACAAATTGCATCTGTTGTTAGAGGATAGGAGGGCCGATAGGTATTTACCATGTACCTTACTACAAAGGTTGCAGTTTTTACGATAAGCATATACAGGGTGAAATTGATATCATTAGCATCCTTTTAAACTAAGATTCTACCCGTCAAACCGAACAACTTTTACAATGGCAGCAAACCGATTGGAGCAAAAAAAAATCAGCTATTGCATACATTTGAGTCGCGAAGTTGCGCGTCGACATTGCAATTTAGTATGAAACCGCTGATTTTTTATTTGCTCCGATCGGTTTGCTCCCATAGTAAAAGTTGTCCAGTTTGATGGGTAGAATCTCAGTTTAAAAGGATGCTAATGATATCAATTTCACCCTGTATATCTACCTACATATATAAAAATGTTCTGCGGAATAGTAAACAAACGACAGCAAAGTTTTATAGCGGAAGTAGTAGCGCCCCTTTTTAAAAAAATATGTCTTCCCGTCTAGCCAAGCGTCGAAGGTCTAACCTTCAGTTTGAAATAGCCGACCTTGAGGCGATGCGGAGAAAAATGTTATAGCTTGATACAGATCTCATCACAGAGCAATGAACGCTGAACACGTCTGCACTACACCTTCACAGTCATGTTAAAAAATCACGCTTTGAAAACCGTTTGTCAATGCATTAATTCTAACTGGCAATTTCCTCTGAAGAAAATCAGTAAATCTTTGTATTGCAGAATGGAATACCTAATGAACAACATGAAATCACAATGTTGATAGGAAACCACTTTTTTCGCTGAGTGACAGTATCCTTAGGTTCGTTCCTGATAAATTGGCTTGTGTTTGTTTTGTAGGAATTATTTTTACAAGTTCTCGTGCTGCTTAGAAGAATTTAGTAGCAGCATGGAGAAATTCCCCTTTATTAAAGACCAATTTCTTAGTTCTTGCCTATGGTTCTTGCATACAAATTCAACAATCTTTTCTTTGTCTTAGACTATTTTTCACGATTTATTTACTTTTCTACCATCCATGGTAGGTATAACGTAATTAATATTGTAGATTCATTAAAAATACGTAAAATAGTATAAAATTCCTGTTGTGAATAAAATATATTAAACTTTAAATGTATTTTATTTTGTATACCTACTCAACATCTAATTATGTAACTAACACCCTGTGTCAAAGTAAAGTCATCCTCTTTTCCAGTAAATAGCAAGCGAGAATCAATTCAATGCTCCATGGGTAAAACCTTGTTATCTTTCTTCGAGCTATAATAGTACGTTATTACGTTTAGTTACACCTTATTGCGCAATAGTTCTCAGATAAGTGTAACCTTGTTCATAATCTTTGTATTGAATGCTGGGCTCGGTACTTAAGTACCTTAGGATCAAACAAAAGTAGATATAATTCTGAAAATTCGCTTGAAGTGGCAATGGGCTGGCCATATCTACCATCTACCAAAGAACTGACAACTTCTACCAAAGAACTGGCAAATTCGGGAAAAATATAGATTGATTGAGCTCCGTCTAATAACCAATTAGTAGAGCAGAGAAAATTCGAACTAGCTTCGCTCGCTCTATATTTTTATTACTGTACCTACCTATACATAATTCCTAAGCTTTCAATTAGGTTACTTTGCAAATGTTTGCGAAGTAAAAAGCTCTGGAGTGCGATTTTTGAATCTCATACGTCGAACTCAGCAGTTAAAAATGTCAAAATTACTATGAAGATATGCATCTTGCTACTGCTTAATTGACTTTCAAAAATCATACTCCTAGAGTGCGATTTTTGACATTTTCCATTTTCTGAGTTCGACGTATGAGATTCAAAAATCGCACTCACACTCCCAACCGATTCGTATTGAGGAGAAAAGTCGAGCTCGCTTCGCTAGCTCTAAGTTTCTATTTTTGCATGGATAAACCAAAAGGTGTCTGATCACAACCCGAATAGATGTGCTAAAAAATTTCGAGCTCGCTGGTCTTTTAGGTAGGCCTTGTTATAAAGATAAGGGGGCGGCAAAATCGGTATGTGCCCCGGGCGGCAGAAACCCAACCCTACCACCCTGAGGGTAGGCATGTGCCTTGCAGTGGAACGTATGTACCGAAGTTTTTTTTAAGGGGATGATCAGACCATCAAACTCGATAAAACAGGGCTGCAATCGCGGTAAATATTCTGTGATTGAACCGTTATTGGACTACTGTACGAACCATAACTTTTGACCTTAGATTAAGCTTTTGACACATTTGGTATTGCGCTAATCGCGGTACTGCTCTTGACAGCCGTTAGAGCCGTGTTGACAGATCGCTCAGACGATAAGGGCTGTCAGTCACATAGAGTTTAATGCGGAATTCAGCACAGTTGAATATACATTGGATTGGAATGTGACAGGGTTGGAAAAAATCATGATTTTTTGAAAAAATCAAATTCACGATTTTTTGAAAAAATCCTAATTAATCAAGATTTATTTGATTTTTTGCGTAAAACGGACGCGTGATAGTAAAACTTAAATCACAATCAAAACCATTCAAAAGTGATGTTCACGGAAGAAGTGTTAAAAAATGTGACTCCACTTAGAGTGGTGGTGATATCATATCACAGAAAAATATATTTAGTGAAGAGGAACAGTCAAAGATTTTTCCAATGGTTAAACAATTGTTTGGGGCGATCGCTTCTTCAACTGCTGTGGAATAGTTATTAGTTATGCAAGGCTGCAAAGTTGCTTTTTGGCGCGAGTACTTGTATTGAAACCTGAGCAAGCGAAGGATTCTAGGATTGAACCACGAGCGAAGCGAGTGGTTCAAATATAGAATCCTGAGCGTCGCGCGCGAGGGTTTCAAAGGTACGAGACGCAGAATAACTTTCCTGCCGAGCGCAACACACAACTTTTCACCTCACTACAGCAAGGAAAATTTCAATGCGCCAAACTCATTTTTAGAATAATCGCACTGGCCAGCACGTAAACAGCATGAAAAAAGAAACTTGATTAGGCTGTTTTTCTTTATTGAATAGAAAGATTCTAATTTTAAAAACTCTTTCCACGCTAGCGGATAAAATGCACTTTTGCACTCAGATTTCGAATGATAAACAGTATCTTTCCGAGCTTGTGATGTGAAAAGAGTATTTTCCACCTTTAGAATTGTTCACAGCAAATTACGAAACTGACTGGGAATTGAAAAGGCTGGGAAACCGGTTTTTTTGTTCAAGTATTATAATAATTATATTGATTGATCTTAGATGTAAAAGACCCTAGTATTTAAAAACCAAGCACATTTGATTAAATCATTGATTTTTATTGAAAAATGATTTAAATCAAAATGATTTAATCGTGCCAACCCTGGAATGTGATTAAAACTGTAATTGGATAAGAATAGAACTTCGATGTTTTGACTTAGCGCAATCGGGCTCCAGAACAACTTTCTCTATTTTACCAAAATCGAAATCAGGAAAAAAAAAATTGCTGCGGGATAGAATGATTGCAGTTTTGTATGTAACAGCAGATTTGTCCTTCGCGATTTCGACGTTGGTCCCATGGGGAAAGTTGTTCTGTTTCATGGTCAGATGATCCTTAAAAAGCCTTCAGCATATTAATTAGGGTCCTGCCTAGGATGATTATCATGATGAAATTGCTCTAGTTGTAGCCTTGTAGGTAGTTAATGTTTCTGACCACTGAATACTGTGATGTCGGTGATTATGTAATTACAATACAATTAGAAGTGCTGATAAACATAAAATGAAACTTTTTCACACTTGCGTGTCTGTAAAAAATATGTAGCGATTGAGGCCATGGTTACGAATGTCGGGCGAGGTTTAATTTAGTTTTTAGACAAAACATGTTTTTACTTTGTCCTGCACGGCTAGCATGCCACCCACGACAAAGCGTTTAAACGAGAAAATCGTCATGCGCGCTCTTTCTAGACTACGTAAAATAATAAAGATGGAGGCACATCTCGATTTTTATCGTTTTCTCGGGGGTGGCATGCGAGGCCGACTGCCGCCATATTAAACTTGTGGATAGAACGAAAATGAAAAGGTTTTTGAGTCACTGTTGTTAGCTACACGCATACAAAGCTAACGAAATGGTAATAATGCAAAATATTGTGTATGTTTTAATTTTAAACGCCCAATGCATTCTCGTAAAAAATATAGGTAATAAATACCTACATATTCTAAAAACGCTAATGGTCCATACTAATAATGTAAGTGATACTAATTGGCTCAATATTATGCACCATTGAAAATAAATCGAAAATCGATAAAAATAAGACGTAACTTTATGATCTTTTTCGATCTAGAAAACTTTCATATATTACAATTTTTATCAATGTAAGATCTGGCTAAATATCCATGTAAGTATTTTTAAATCTAAGATTGGAAATCTACCTTTATAACTCCTGTTTGTGTTGCTATCCAGAAATAATTGGCTGTAGTCCACCACTCTGGGAGTGGGTTTTGCGGAAATTAATTTATCTACACTAATATTATAAAGAGGAAAGATTTGTACCTATTTTTGTATGTTTGTAATGAATAGGCTCAAAAAGTACTGGGCCTATTTAAAAAATTCTTTCACCATTAGAAAGCTGCATTCACCCTGAGTAACATAGGCTATATTTATTGCTAGAAAAGATTAGACGTCCACCCGTGCGAAGCCGGGACGGGCCGCTAGTGTAGTTATATGACACATTCACGTTTTTACATGCCGTAATAATCACCATCTTATTTAAGAGGTAAGCACCTAAATATGACATTAAAATTAGCCGAATATGACTTTTAATACAAATTAAAGTAACTTTAGTCTTATACTTTAGTCCTATAACTCCAGGCACTGTTAATGGACAAGTTAAAGAGTGGTACAGAGAGAGAGGTATCAATTTGATCATGCCTGTGTAGGGTTGCCAACTTTTTTTAGACCAGATATAGTATTTCGAGCCTTAGGGCCCGAAAAAATATAGTAGATCGGGGAAAAATAAGAAAAAATATAGTATTTTTCGAATTTGTTCATTTAAATTTTTTCAAAAAGATATGTTTTTGCTACTTTTTGGTTTGAATACCAAGTTCTTATTTTAAAGGAACAATCATTTCTCTATTTCGTATTCGTTATAGAAAATAATGTATCCTGTAAATGCAGAAGTAGATGGATTCGATACAGAAATAATATAATTTCTAAAAAAATAGATACATCTGACTTTAGGAAAACTTGTTGTCACTTTTCAGTACCTAGTATATTTAGTAGAAAATTGTTTATGGAACAAATGTGATGAAGAGGAATTTTTTTTTTTAAATAATGTTATTGGTCTTTTTTATTGGAGCTAAGTACCAATATACAAAGTGTTAATGAATTAACGCAAAACTAGAAAGCAGTTTGTTTAGAATCGAGAGCAGAATCGAATTATCATGGTTTCAACATAGGTAATTTTTTTCAAAATATTAATTAATTTGTGTCTAAAATTTAAAATTTACTGAACCCAACGTGAACCCTCCGCACAGGCACACTCACCCGACTTACTACCAAGACAAGATTATTAAAATGTATCCATGAGTACGTTAGCGCTTTCATTCATTGCTGAAATGAAAACAAATCATTTTTGCCTCAAAACTTAAAATGCGAATAACTTTTAATTTTAACTATCAAAATAATGAAATTATTGTTTCAATCTAATTATTTTGTTATAAATCAGTTGGGGTGTATGAGGTTTTGCGTTAATTCATTAACACGTTGTATATAAATTCTCTATAAATTATTTGCTCATCAAAATATAGTAGTTTTGCCTACTATATATTTTTCTCAAAATTATAGTAGTAGGACCCCTAATATAGAAGGATACTATATTTATAGTAGGGTTGGCAACCCTTTGCCTGTGTCCCATTGGGGTAGGCAGAGACAATTAATTGCCCTACTGGACCCTGGTTAGGCAATCCGGTGTGGTAAATAATTACACTAACCTAACCACTAACCAGGTCGTCGTCTTCGATGCTATAAAGGGTGTTATGGTAAGGGTAGACACTTTATGGGGTGATTATACCCATCATGCTAAATAACTTTCCCTAAAAAATCTTTAGGGAATAGGCAAAAAATCTTTAGATTTTCCATTTAAACTATTATAAAACTGTAACAGAATTTTATCTGTACATTGAACATATTTACGAAAAAAAAATTACGACGTGGTTTTTAGGTGTGACTCCAAGTAAACCTTTTTTAAAATTTTTGTCTGTTTATTCGAGCATAACACAAAACGACTGAACCGATTTTTATAAAACTTTTTTTGTTTAATAGCTTATGATTTGACTTTAAATCTAGTCTATAATTTTTCGCTGGTAAAATCAAGTATTTAAATACCAGCTGATCGAACATTTGTATGTTTTTTTTATGAATTTCCCTTGTTCCTTTGGGAAAGTTGTTCAGTATCACGAGTACAATTACCCATTAAAGTAAATGCAACTGTCTTCATACAACCCATAGTCTAAACATAGACAGGGGACATTGTTTTTAATATAATAACAGACTGAAAGGTCAAAGAAAGAATGTTATTTGATTCCAATCTCTAAAAACACTATTGTATTATCTGTTACGGTTTACATTAGATTCCTAATGTATTCAATTGTGCATTAATAACTATTATTGTATGCAGTTGTTATTGCAATATAATAGTATAACTAAGTTATAACAGACTTAAAATAAAACTGGTTAAGTGCGAGTCGGGATACTCGCATATCGAGGGTTCCACACAACACCACACAACATATTAACTTAGAAAAAATTTTTTTTTTCTCCGGGACCTATAGCGCGAGACCGACTCAAACTTGGCCGGGTTTTTATAATTTGTTGTTATACTGTAGAGTTTGCTCTATATAATCGCACCGAGTTTGACGATTGTATGTATTACCGATTTTGCAATAGAGCGAGAAGAAAAAACGGTGATAAAGACTAGTTTCTTGTATGAGGATCCCCCTTAATTTTTAACCCTTTTATCAGGCATAGTACATTTCATCTACCCGCCCGACCACATAAAAATACACTTTACAGCACTAAAGTCAGCTGTTGGTTTTCTGTCTCTTTTCTTAATCTTATTTTAGAAAGTGACGGGAATAAATTTAGTTAAGTTAAGTCGTGGCACAGTCCGAATCGGGGCCACAGCTAACAAAAAACAGAAATTGACAAGATGATGTCAGCACATGCGAAACGGAGTCTAGAGCTGCAATAGCTTTAGCTGCGTGCGATACAGTGACTTTCCCTTAAAAAATATGCTTCAAAAAGAGTTTTTATCCTTTATTTTACAGAATGACATGTATAATTGTAGTTAATCGAGTATAATTGTATTGTAGACTTTGTGTAAATGCCTGCATAGGTAGGCTTCAGTGAAACATATTAATGCCAAAACACCTGCAAATTATTGTACCTACACTACACCTGAGTCCATACACAATAAAGTTCATTTATCATTATCATTTACCCTTCGTCCTGCGATTATATTATGTTTGTTACGAAGACATAAATTCTAGTGTGTCCATTGTGGTGTCAGTCTAGGCTACAGGTAACATCCGAGGTAACGGCGAGGTAACAGGTAACAACAAGGTAAAAAATAAAGAACTACCGTAACGTGTCCATTTAATAATAAAATTAAGATGTTTGATGTAAAAATACGTTCCTCTGCATTTAAAATTGTTAAGTATTATAATATAAGAATGAAGACTGATTAGAATTAGATATATCCCTTTTAGACTGATTAGAATTAGATATCCCTTTTTTATTTAATAACAACATAATGAGTTAAAACTAGTCAGATGCTATAAAAGATTCTCCGAACAATCTTATCGGAGACCAGAGGAATGACAAACAGGTTTTTGGCCGGTACGAGTCCGGCACTATCTGGGTCTTCCTTCCCAGATATCCATGATGGATTTTCCTCTTTTTGTCACAAAGTATTTAAAAAAAAACAGCCGAGAGGTTATCAGAGGGCAATAGAGGGGCAAGGTAAAAAGTTTGTGGGAGGCAGAGAGTGTCCGTACTGTATGTAGTAATAGATGCTCTTTCTTATACTGTGCTACAAATCTACTCGAGCTGATTGATGGGATGGATGATTTTTCACCATTTCGATGTTAGTTCCATAGTGAAAGTTTTTGAGTTTTTTCAGCATAGCATAGCATATGCTCACGACTATATTCCCGAGGGGGTAGTCAGAGATATTCTGAAACTTCAGAACATCCACGTTTCACTAGTAGTACCGAAACTGTGTCCAGTGTGATGGGGAGTGAGCCCGTCGCCACTTGTAATGGACAGTAGGTACAATACATGCCTCGAAATTGAAGCATGCAGGTTTCCTCACGAAGTTTGAGTTTTCTCAAGTAAAAAAAATAATGACTACGCAGACTCTTCGCACGTGTTTTAATCAGAATATATACTGCATTGACGACAATGGCCGGCGCTATACAGAGAGCTATCAAAACAATACCAAAGTTTACAGAAATCGACATCACATCCTCTCAGGTTACAATACAACGACGCCGCTACGCACTCAACTCCTATAAAACCATTATAAACCCACGAAAAGATCTATAAAACACCACGTAATATGGCAATGTGAATAAATAAGTAGGCATGACAAACTGTTATCGATTTTACATATTTCAGACTATTTCTTACGCTATTATCACTTCCTGCTTCACGGGAAATTGCCTAGATGTTCGTAGATTACTGTTCTGGACGTAACGAGTGTTTAATTATACAGAAATAATGATTTACTCACCTAAATACAAAAAGTATAGTCGATCGAAGTGCACTGGTGGTGTGAGCACGTTTTCTAGTTTGTATATGATTTAAGACACTGAAACGTTCGGTTTGAACAGTAATTGATTATGTTTTAGACTTCTAATTAGCGAGAAAACGCGTTTTTTTAAATAAAAAGTAAATAATTTCTGCAAATTCGGCTAAACACGTCCGTCCGTTCGCAGTCGGGAATTAGTTCACAAAAAAAATATGAGCGCTACCGTCGCACTTTGACACAAAGAGAATATAATCACTTTGACATTTCAAACAGCTGCGTTCTCGATGCTCGATGTTGACGTTAAATTTTTGGCGGTATTAGTTTTTAGGGATGGGTAATATCGAATTTTCACAATATCAAATCGAAACCATATATTGATATTGAATATCGGATTCTGAAACTATATATTGGATATCGGTCGATATCCAGTAACGATGTATTAGTTGGTATTAGTATACCTTTAAGATTTAATATCGTACGAATCCAATATAACTATTGCTGTTTCACTCTCTCGCACGCTGTGGGTAACACCCTTTCACTCGGTTTTCCTCGGTTCAGTTCGGCATAGTTTTTATGTATTATTGGATAAAGATGGGTAAAGCTTTATTCATACTACAACGGCGCGGAGACGGACGGAGGACGGACGGAGACGGGACGGCAACGGACGGAGACGGGACGGCAACGGACGGAGCACGGGCGCGGACGGAGGACGGACGGAGACGGGACGGCAACGGACGGAGACGGGACGGCGACGGACGGGCGCGGGTGGAGGACGGGCGGGCACGACGCGAAACCGACACCCAGTGTTGCCAGACGTACTTTAATTATCGAATTTTAACGGTAATTTCATACCCCGTACGGTAGGACAGTCAGTACCCGGCAAACAGGCTTGAAAAATGCGGAAGAGTGCGGCAGCAGTTGAAAATGTATGGAGATATTTCTACTGCTGATTTGACTTTCGAAAATCACTCTCCTGGAGTATGATTTTTTAATGTTAAATCAGCAGTAGAAAGATGCACGTCTCCATAGTAGGTACCTAACTGCCTCCGTGGTCTAGTGGTTAAGAGCATTGGCTCTCGATACGGAGGTCGTGGGTTCGGATCCCACGGGCGACACCTAGTGATATGTCACTTTGTGCGTTTTTCCCTAGTTGGTTAGGACATTGCAGGCTGAATCGCCTGATTGTCCGAAAAGAAAAATGATTCCGTGCTTCGGATGGCATGCTAAGCCGTTGGTCCCGGCTACTATCTCTGGTGGTAGTAGTCGTTACATAAAAACCACGTCAGAGGCCGTAAGGCGGTCTGAAAAAACTCTGACACCAGGGCCTGCCCACACGATAAGAAGAAGACCTAATATTAAATTTTTCAACTGCTGATTTCAAAGAGTTTCTATGAGTTTCAAAAATCGCACTCCTGGGAAGAAGAACAAGACACAAATCGCGCAAGAACTAACTTATATTATAGAGACTCAGGTGGTATAGGTACAGAGTGTACATTTAAATGCGCTATTACAGGGGTGCTTCAGATAATCAAACTGAACAACGTTCACTATGATCTAAGTTAAAAAAAAAAATAAAGATTTTGTTTTTCAACCGATTGATTCCAAAATCGATAACTGAGGGTCCGCGACCGCGTGGACTCCGAACACGAATCCGATGTCAGATTTGAGAAAAGTGACCGCCATCTTGAACTTTTTTGTTTCTCAACCGATTGCTTCCAAAATCGATATCTGATGGTCCGCGTGGACTCCGAACACGAATCCGATGTCAGATTTGAGAAAAGTGACCGCCATCTTAAACTTTTTTGTTTCTCAACCGATTGCTTCCAAAATCGATATCTGAGGGTCCGCGTGGACTCTAAACAGGAATCTGATGTCAGATTTGAGAAAAGTGGCCGCCATCTTGAAATTTTTTGTTTCTCAACCGATTGCTTCCAAAATCGATATCTGATGGTCCGCGTGGACTCCAAACACGAATCCGATGTCAAATTTGAGAAAAGTGGCCGCCATCTTGAACTTTTTTGTTTCTCAACCGATTGCTTCCAAAATCGATATCTGATGGTCTGCGTGGACTCTAAACACGAATCCGATGTCAGATTTGAGAAAAGTGGCCGCCATCTTGAACTTTTTTGTTTCTCAAACCGATTGCTTCCAAAATCGATATCTGATGGTCCGCGTGGACTCCAAACACGAATCCGATGTCAAATTTGAGAAAAGTGGCCGCCATCTTGAACTTTTTTGTTTCTCAACCGATTGCTTCCAAAATCGATATCTGATGGTCTGCGTGGACTCTAAACACGAATCCGATGTCAGATTTGAGAAAAGTGGCCGCCATCTTGAACTTTTTTGTTTCTCAACCGATTGCTTCCAAAATCGATATCTAGGGGTCCGTGTGGACTCCAAACACGAATCCGATGTCAGATTTGAGAAAAGTGGCCGCCATCTTGAACTTTTTTGTTTCTCAACCGATTGCTTCCAAAATCGATATCTGGGGGTCCGCGTGGACTCCAAACACGAATCCGATGTCAGATTTGAGAAAAGTGGCCGCCATCTTGAACTTTTTTGTTTCTCAACCGATTGCTTCCAAAATCGATATCTGGGGGTCTGCGTGGACTCCGAATACGAATCCGATGTCAGATTTGAGAAAAGTGGCCGCCATCATGAACTTTTTTGTTTCTCAACCGATTGCTTCCTAAATCGATATCTGGGGGTCCGCGTGGACTCCAAACACGAATCCGATGTCAGATTTGA
Organism: Agonopterix subpropinquella; assembly: GCA_922987775.1. NCBI lineage: Eukaryota > Metazoa > Arthropoda > Insecta > Lepidoptera > Depressariidae > Agonopterix > Agonopterix subpropinquella. The sequence continues at coordinate 1,478,420 of OV277694.1, read as the reverse complement.
GAAAAGTGACCGCTATCTTGAACTTTTTTGTTTCTCAACCGATTGCTTCCAAAATCGATATCTGATGATCCGCGTGGACTCCAAACACGAATCCGATCTCAGATTTGAGGAAAGTGGCCGCCGTCTTGAACTTTTTTGTTTCTCAACCGATTGCTTCCAAAATCGATATCTGAGGGTACGCGAGGACTCAAAACACGAATCCAATGTCAGATTTGAGAAAAGTGGCCGCCATCTTGAACTAGTTTGTTTCTCAATCGATTGCTTCCAAATTCGATATCTGGGGGTCCGCGTGAACTCCGAACAAAAGTGTGTGATGTTAGATTTGAGAAAAGTGGCCGCCATCTTGAACTTTTTGTTTCTCAACCGATTGCTTCCAAAATCGATATCTGAGGGTCCGCGTGGAATCCGAACACGAATCTGATGTCAGATTTGAGGAGTTATCAGTTAGTCTGTTATCGATTTTGGAAGCAATCGGTTGAGAAACAAAAAAGTTCAAGATGGCGGCCACTTTTTTCAACTCTGACATCGGATCCGTGTTCGGAGTCCACGTGGACCCCCAGATATCGATTTTGGAAGCAATCGGTTGAGAAACAAAAAAGTTCAAGATGGCGGCCACTTTTCTCAAATCTGACATCGGATTCGTGTTCGGAGTCCACGCGGACCCCCAGATATCGATTTTGGAAGCAATCGGTTAAGAAACAAAAAAGTTCAAAATGGCGGCCACTTTTCTCAAATCTGACATCGGATTCGTGTTTATAGTCCACGCAGATCCCCAGATATCGATTTTGGAAGCAATCGGTTAAGAAACAAAAAAGTTCAAGATGGCGGCCACTTTTCTCAGATCTGACATCGGATTCGTGTTCGGAGTCCACGCGGACCCCCAGATATCGATTTTGGAAGCAATCGGTTGAGAAACAAAAAAGTTCAAGATGGCGGCCACTTTTCTCAAATCTGACATCGGGTTCGTGTTCGGAGTCCACGCGGACCCCCAGATATCGATTTTGGAAGCAATCGGTTGAGAAACAAAAAAGTTCAAGATGGCGGCCATTTTTCTCAAATCTGACATCGGATTCGTGTTCAGAGACCACGCGGACCCCCGAATATCGATTTTGGAAGCAATCGGTTAAGAAACAAAAAAGTTCAAGATGGCGGCCACTTTTCTCAAATCTGACATCGGATTCGTGTTCGGAGTCCACGCGGACCCCCAGATATCGATTTTGGAAGCAATCGGTTGAGAAACAAAAAAGTTCAAGATGGCGGCCACTTTTCTCAAATCTGACATCGGATTCGTGTTCGGAGTCCACGCGGACCCCCAGATAACGATTTAGGAAGCAATCGGTTGAGAAAAAAAAAAGTTCAAAATGGCGGCCACTTTTCTCAAATCTGACATCGGATTCGTGTTTGGAGTCCACGCAGATCCCCAGATATCGATTTTGGAAGCAATCGGTTAAGAAACAAAAAAGTTCAAAATGGCGGCCACTTTTCTCAAATCTGACATCGGATTCGTGTTCGGAGTCCACGCGGACCCCCAGATATCGATTTTGGAAGCAATTGGTTGAGAAACAAAAAAGTTCAAGATGGCGGCCACTTTTCTCAAATCTGACATCGGATTCGTGTTCGGAGTCCACGCGGACCCCCAGATATCGATTTTGGAAGCAATCGGTTGAGAAACAAAAAAGTTCAAAATGGCGGCCACTTTTCTCAAATCTGACATCGGATTCGTGTTTGGAGTCCACGCAGATCCCCAGATATCGATTTTGGAAGCAATCGGTTAAGAAACAAAAAAGTTCAAAATGGCGGCCACTTTTCTCAAATCTGACATCGGATTCGTGTTCGGAGTCCACGCGGACCCCCAGATATCGATTTTGGAAGCAATTGGTTGAGAAACAAAAAAGTTCAAGATGGCGGCCACTTTTCTCAAATCTGACATCGGATTCGTGTTCGGAGTCCACGCGGACCCCCAGATATCGATTTTGGAAGCAATCGGTTGAGAAACAAAAAAGTTCAAAATTGCGGCCACTTTTCTCAAATCTGACATCGGATTCGTGTTTATAGTCCACGCAGATCCCCAGATATCGATTTTGGAAGCAATCGGTTAAGAAACAAAAAAGTTCAAGATGGCGGCCACTTTTCTCAGATCTGACATCGGATTCGTGTTCGGAGTCCACGCGGACCCCCAGATATCGATTTTGGAAGCAATCGGTTGAGAAACAAAAAACTTCAAGATGGCGGCCACTTTTCTCAAATCTGACATCGGATTCGTGTTCGGAGTCCACGCGGACCCCCAGATATAGATTTTGGAAGCAATCAGTTGAGAAACAAAAAAGTTCAAGATGGCGGCCATTTTTCTCAAATCTGACATCGGATTCGTGTTCAGAGACCACGCGGACCCCCGAATATCGATTTTGGAAGCAATCGGTTAAGAAACAAAAAAGTTCAAGATGGCGGCCACTTTTCTCAAATCTGACATCGGATTCGTGTTCGGAGTCCACGCGGACCCCCAGATATCGATTTTGGAAGCAATCGGTTGAGAAACAAAAAAGTTCAAGATGGCGGCCACTTTTCTCAAATCTGACATCGGATTCGTGTTCGGAGTCCACGCGGACCCCCAGATATCGATTTAGGAAGCAATCGGTTGAGAAAAAAAAAAGTTCAAAATGGCGGCCACTTTTCTCAAATCTGACATCGGATTCGTGTTTGGAGTCCACGCAGATCCCCAGATATCGATTTTGGAAGCAATCGGTTAAGAAACAAAAAAGTTCAAAATGGCGGCCACTTTTCTCAAATCTGACATCGGATTCGTGTTCGGAGTCCACGCGGACCCCCAGATATCGATTTTGGAAGCAATCGGTTGAGAAACAAAAAAGTTCAAGATGGCGGCCACTTTTCTCAAATCTGACATCGGATTCGTGTTCGGAGTCCACGCGGACCCCCAGATATCGATTTTGGAAGCAATCGGTTGAGAAACAAAAAAGTTCAAAATGGCGGCCACTTTTCTCAAATCTGACATCGGATTCGTGTTTATAGTCCACGCAGATCCCCAGATATCGATTTTGGAAGCAATCGGTTAAGAAACAAAAAAGTTCAAGATGGCGGCCTCTTTTCTCAGATCTGACATCGGATTCGTGTTCGGAGTCCACGCGGAACCCCAGATATCGATTTTGGAAGCAATCGGTTGAGAAACAAAAAAGTTCAAGATGGCGGCCACTTTTCTCAAATCTGACATCGGATTCGTGTTCGGAGTCCACGCGGACCCCCAGATATCGATTTTGGAAGCAATCGGTTGAGAAACAAAATATTCAAGATGGCGGCCACTTTTCTCAAATCTGACATCGGATTCGTGTTCGGAGTCCACGCGGACCCCCAGATATCGATTTAGGAAGCAATCGGTTGAGAAACAAAAAAGTTCAAAATGGCGGCCACTTTTCTCAAATCTGACATCGGATTCGTGTTCGGAGTCCACGCGGACCCCCAGATATCGATTTTGGAAGCAATCGGTTGAGAAACAAAAAAGTTCAAGATGGCGGCCACTTTTCTCAAATCTGACATCGGATTCGTGTTCGGAGTCCACGCGGACCCCCAGATATCGATTTTGGAAGCAATCGGTTGAGAAACAAAAAAGTTCAAAATGGCGGCCACTTTTCTCAAATCTGACATCGGATTCGTGTTTATAGTCCACGCAGATCCCCAGATATCGATGTTGGAAGCAATCGGTTAAGAAACAAAAAAGTTCAAGATGGCGGCCACTTTTCTCAGATCTGACATCGGATTTGTGTTCGGAGTCCACGCGGACCCCCAGATATCGATTTTGGAAGCAATCGGTTGAGAAACAAAAAAGTTCAAGATGGCGGCCACTTTTCTCAAATCTGACATCGGATTCGTGTTCAGAGACCACGCGGACCCCCGGATATCGATTTTGGAAGCAATCGGTTAAGAAACAAAAAAGTTCAAGATGGCGGCCACTTTTCTCAAATCTGACATCGGATTCGTGTTCGGAGTCCACGCGGACCCCCAGATATCGATTTTGGAAGCAATCAGTTGAGAAACAAAAAAGTTCAAGATGGCGGCCATTTTTCTCAAATCTGACATCGGATTCGTGTTCAGAGACCACGCGGACCCCCGAATATCGATTTTGGAAGCAATCGGTTAAGAAACAAAAAAGTTCAAGATGGCGGCCACTTTTCTCAAATCTGACATCGGATTCGTGTTCGGAGTCCACGCGGACCCCCAGATATCGATTTTGGAAGCAATCGGTTGAGAAACAAAAAAGTTCAAGATGGCGGCCACTTTTCTCAAATCTGACATCGGATTCGTGTTCGAAGTCCACGCGGACCCCCAGATATCGATTTCGGAAGCAATCGGTTGAGAAACAAAAAAGTTCAAGATGGCGGCCACTTTTCTCAAATCTGACATCGGATTCGTGTTCGGAGTCCATGCGGGCCCCCAGATATCGATTTTGGAAGCAATCGGTTGAGTAACAAAAAAGTTCAAGATGGCGGCCACTTTTCTCAAATCTGACATCGGATTCGTGTTCGGAGTCCACGCGGACCCCCGGATATCGATTTTGGAAGCAATCGGTTGAGAAACAAAAAAGTTCAAGATGGCGGCCGTTTTTCTCAAATCTGACATCGGATTCGTGTTCGGAGTCCACGCGGACCCCCGGATATCGATTTTGGAAGCAATCGGTTAAGAAACAAAAAAGTTCAAGATGGCGGCCACTTTTCTCAAATCTAACATTGTATTCGTGTTCGGGGTCCACGCGGCCTCTCAGATATCGATTTTGGAGGCAATCGGTTGAAAAACAAAGAAGTTACTTAAGTACTACTACAAACGGGTACTGTTATGTAACTCGCTTCAGCGCCATCTATCGAGCCATTTTGAACTGTCACCTTCACCATATCAAATTCTTTTCACCATAAAATTTTCCTCGATTTTTCGAGATCAACTATTGGCAGCACCGCGCGGGCGGAGGACGGACGGAGACGGGACGGCGACGGACGGAGACGGGACGGCGACGGACGGAGACGGGACGGCAACGGACGGAGCACGGGCGGTGGACGGACGGAGACGGGACTGCGACGGACGGAGACGGGACGGCGACGGACGGAGACGGGACGGCAACGGACGGAGCACGGAGGCCGTTGGCCGTCAAAGGATTTAATACTCTCCTACTATGTAAATAAGGTTCATTTTTCATTGCCCTCGCTGGCTCCGTCCCGTCCCGTGCCCGTCCCGTCCCGTCAAATATGAATAGAGCTTTAGTTCGCATTGAAAAACACCGCATTATTAGCACTATTACCACTAGGTGAAGCTACATTGGTGATGGCTCTATGGCCGAAATCTCCGCTATTGACTACATAGTACTACACTATTATTACTAGATGGCGGGTGTTGTATATAGAAAATCAACGGTCTAACGGTCAAATATAGAAATAGTAGAACAATTGACACGAAAAGAAGAAGAAGAACGGTCTATAATTTGTTCTAAGATAACACAGTATGCAGTTTGGTTCGGTAGATAGCCGCTAGCCCGTATAGCGATGCGATACGGTTTGATATCCTATATCTGTAAATCACGGATATCTTGATATCGAGGCGAATCGAATTTGTGCGCCAATATAGTGTTTCACCAAATATATAGTTTCTGTACGCATCGATATCTGATTTTTAGATATTCAGTACGTTTCAATAACTATATACGATATATTGCACGGGAATCGAGAAGAAAAGGACGAGCTTTGTTTCTTTTCTAAATTAGTTTTTCAAAATGCAACTAAAGAACAGGCTGTAAGGGCTAGTTCCCATTGCATTTATTTAAAAAAATATAAGCAGGCCTATGACAGCCTTAGTTCGGATAGTTCCGTTGTGGCGCTGAAGTCACATTTTCCGTCATGAAACGTCATTATAGGATGATGATAAGGCGCCGTCCTATTGCCATCGCTCGCGCGATCATGCGTGCGACCGACTAAAATGATTCTGCGACCGTGCGTTTAAACATACTTATATCTGAATAGAAATAGAACAATTCGATCGCATCGCATGATCGCACGACCTTCAATAGGACATTTCACAGATACGAGGATGTTTAAACGCACGGTCGCACGATCATTTCCATCGGACGCAAGCATGATCGCGCGAGCGATGGCAATAGAATAGGACGGCGCCCTAGACGCCATTATTAAACTTATAGCTGTTGCTGCTGCTATTGCTGCTGCTGTTGCAGCGTCATGCCGAGTTGTTGCGTTAGAAGCTTAAGTATATTTTGTATTTTTCCAGTGGAGCTTAAAAACGAAATTTGACAGATAGATGTGTTAAATGCCACTATCGCAGGTTGGCGTACTAGCCCCGCTTGTATTTTCACTTGAGTTGAGAGTTCTTGAAAAATCCTAATTCTTTCCGTTCTCCGCTGTATGACACAATATCGTTGATTAGTTTGTTCCTTGGTCAAATATACCTATTTTTGCATTCTGGAATCACTATAGCCACTATACTATCACTATGGACCAGGGCTGCGTTCAGAACGTTTTTGTGCAGTTGTTTTTCAACTCGCTCTCATCATGGGCCTTGTTTCATCTAAATAGATGTTTCAAACAGCGTCTGTTTGCTTAAGACACCGACGTTCGTGGCTATATAAGCCGATTCGGGAGCGGCAATGCCTGCCGCATTTACGGCATTTGTGCTGTGTGTCGGTTGGTGCAGGAGCCTGTTCATCCCTGTGCCTTTTTGCTCGCTTTACGGCCAGAGATTCAAACCAGACTTCATCGTGGGCTGTTCGACCGTCAGCTATTTCCTTCCTCCACTCGTCCCTGTCGCTTGCAAGGCATTCCCACTTCGAGTGGTCATTTTAAAAGACACCATATCGCGCTTAGCACAGTCCTTAAAACGTAACATGGGTCTTCCGACATTACGTTTAGCGAAGGCTACTTGGCTCAGCATGACTCTCCTGGGCAAACGACTTGTGTTCATACGGTGCACATGCCCCAGCCACCGCAGTCGTCTCTGCTTAAGCATGGCAATGGCACTGGTAAGCTGTGCAATCTGAAGAACTCTCTCGTTCGTTACCCTATCCTTCCATGTGATTTTTAGTACACTCCTAAGACAGCGCATGTGGAAATTATTTAGGCGACGTTCTTGCTTTGCATACGACGTCCAGGTTTCAGCACCGTACAAGAGTGTACTCAAGACGCATGCTTGGTAAACAAGCTTAGATATTTGTTATCCCACACTCTTGTACTTAGCTTCCCAAACGTCGTAGCCGCTTTGCCGATGCGAATGCTGATCTCGTCGCTGAGACTCGCTCTAAGGTATGGACAATTGGACAGTAGCGTAGCGAGGGGGGGGGGGGGGGGGATCAGGGGGGGCTAATGCCCCAGGCGGCACTTTACTAGGGGCGGCAAATTGGGAAAAAATATACATTGATTGAGCTCTGTCTATAACTATAGCTCTTAATTCGTAGAGCAGAGAAATGTCGAGCTCGCTTCGCTCGCTCTGTTTCTGTTTTAATTATTGTGTTTGTGTCTACATATATAATCCTAAAGAGTTCTGATCACAGCTAAGACATGGTGCTAAAATTTCCAGCATGCTTCGCTCGATCCATACCTAGCTTTGACTTAGGCTATTTTGCACATGTTTTGTACGTAAAAATCTCTGGCTCTAACCGATTCGTATTGAGGAGAAAAGTCGAGCTCTTTTGCTCTAAGTTTCTATTTTTGCATAGATCTAAAAGATGTCTGACCACAACCCGAATCGATATGCAAAAAAAAATTTCGAGCTCGCCTCGCTCGCTCCGTTATCAGGGCCGTAGCTAGAACTGGATTGAAGGTAGGGCATAGGAGGTTTAAGGTAGGGCGGAAGCAAAGGCTAGTTTTTTGGTAACGAAAATGAGTAAATGAGTAACATAATTCAGTGTCTGTGAAATTTTCACTCCAGGAAAGATTCAAAAAGTATGGTGATACTGAGTTCGCCTACACTTACCTACTTCCAAAACACCATTTAAAGTTTGCAGCGAGCGAAGTGAGCTCGAAATTTCACACTCCAATACTCAGAATGGTGTTGATATGAGTTCTATTAGCCTAGCTACGCTCATATCATAGGCTGGAGCGAGCGAAGCGAGCTCGAAGTTTCTCACTACAAGACTCAAAACGGTATTGGTATGAGTGCCATTAGCTTTTCTATGCTCATAAACATAACACCATTAAAACGCTGGAGCGAGCTCGAAATTTCACTTACCTACCAAGACTCAAAACAGTGTAAATCCGAGTTCACTTAAAACAGCATTTAAAGGCTGAAGCGAGCGAAGCGAGACCGAAATTTCACAGCACTTGAACTTTGTTTTAATCAAAATACTGTCAGTTTCAAACATTTCACTCAAGTCGGAGTTGGAGTGGGGGAGTATGCTCGAAATTTCACGACGAGATGAGAGTAAATTGTAATAAGTTTTACCGTTTCATATAACAAAATCAGTAACCAGGAGCAAGTGAAGCAAGCTCGAAATTTCCCAGCCGTAAGACGTGCGCGATTGCGGCTAGAGTAACGTCAATGTTGTAAGAGAATTTGCCCCACTTGCCAATATTGTAAAGACTATAGAAATGGTTGGGTAATTTTTAAGGTAGGGCATTGGAATTTTAAGGTAGGGCATTGCTCCACGATGCCCCCCCCCCCTAGCTACGGCCCTGTCCGTTATTTTTTGTGTAGGTAGGGTAAGAGGGCGGCAAAATCAATCTTCGCCCCGGGCAGCGGAAAGCCACGCTACGCCATTGGGTACGGAACGGCCAGTGGCGTTTTTTCAACTCGCCATAAGGTACGGAACGATCACGGTTGTTTTATAACCTCAAATTTTGACATTGACGGTAAAATGGGCTTCCAGGGCTTCCATCATTTCCAAATACAATGAAAAATGAAAATGAAAATGTATTTATTGTGGATCATAGGTAAATTAATAGATGTTGTACATAGAAAATAAAACAGTTCGGCTATGTCCTGCCACATGGGCGTACAATAAGTAGGTATAAAAAAAAATGCAAGCAAGAAAAATTTAAACAAGCACTAAAAATAACTATTAACAAAAACAAATTATTACCATTATACAATTTGGTGAATTTACAATGGCAAAATAGATAATTTCACAATTTGGTACATTAGATGGATTCGTCAGAAAGGAATTCGTCAAGACTATAGTAACATTTCGTAATTAATATGTCATTCAGTTTGCTTTTAAATAAACTAAGCTCATCTGTGTCACGTATGATCTTAGGGATTTTATTGTAGATGTGAGGTATCCTACAGAATAAGCTTTTATGAAACAAAGCCGTGTTTGATGGTAACACCATCATTTTACCTATATGCCGCTGACGAGTGTGAAATCTAAATAAGTGCAAGTTTGATTTTGCAAATACAGCGCATTCGTAAATGTACAAACTTGGCAGAGTTAAAATTCGCATTTTTATTAAATGCGGCCTACACTAATCAGTTTGTTTCAAGTTATAGATAGCTCGGATACACCTTTTTTGAGCTTTAAATTCAAAGTCTTTATTTCGTTGAGTTACCCCAAAATATGACGCCGTATCTCAGGATGGACGCAACACTACCGTGGTATGCCGTCATGAGTGCTGAATTATTTACGACTTTGTTTAATTTATAAAGTGCATAAGCGGATTGCTGAAGTCGTTTACAAACATGGTCAATATGGTTTTTCCAATTCATTTGGTTGTCAATATGTAAACCCAGAAACTTTGTTTCCTTTATTTCTTCTACGTTTGTTCCTATGTAATTAATGTCAAGATTAGTTAAATTATTATGTCGTTGTCTAAAATTCATTATTTTTGTTTTCTCCAGATTTATATGAAGATTATTAATGTCAAGCCAATGTATTATAGATGTCAAAGAATGAATAATGTCAGTATTTAAGTTATTTATGTCCCTACTTGCAAATAAAACTGTGCTGTCATCTGCAAAGAGTGTCATTTCATGGTTGGTTGCAGATGGCAAATCATTAATATATATCAGAAAAAGAAGGGGCCCTAGTACACTGCCCTGAGGTACCCCATATTCTATAGATCTCTTTTCCGATACCTATGTCAATTCATTATTGGATTTTGGGCATATTTGATTAATGTGTGTTACGTGTTGCCTGTCACTAAGGTATGATTTTATTAGTTTATATGCATTACCTCTTATTCCATAGACATATAATTTTTGTAGCAGGATAGCATGGTCCACATGGTCAAAGGCCTTTGTCATGTCCATGTACAATTGTACAGAGCTACGGTTGGAATTCTCCTATCCATATTTGTCATCACAGTTTGTAAAAAGTTGTAAATTGCCATATTGATGGATTTGTTTTTCCTAAAACCATATTACTGTGGCGACAAAATCTTATATTTTTCAAAGAATGAATAAAACGATTTATATATTACTTTTTCAAATATTTTTGCAAATATTGGTATGAGTGCTATAGGTCGATAACAACTCATGTTAGCTTTATCACCCTTTTTAAACAGTGGTTTTATTATGGACAGTTTCATCATACGCGGGAAAATTCCCTGTTTTATAAATAGATTCATAATGTAGCTAAGAACTGGAGATATTATACTAGATACTTCTTTGACAACTTTTGTAACTACTTCATCGAAGCCTGTGCTATTCGTATTTTTTAAAGATACAATAATTTTATGAATGTCATGTGTCTTCTTATCGTGTGAGCAGAGCCCTGGTGTCAGAGTTTTTTCAGTCCGCCTGACGGCCTCTGACCTGGTTTGGAATGTCATGTGTACTAGTTGGATCCATAAATATAGAATTAGATTGATAAGATGTCAAATTAGGTAGTATGTCAGAGTTACATTTTAATATGTCTGCAAAGAAGTCATTGAAGGCCTCAGCTATAGCCTCAGGGCTTATAATGACTTCCCCATTTTTAATAATTTTTGTAATATTTTCCTTCGGAGTATTGTATTTATTTCTATTAATTATTTGCCAAGTAGTCCTAGATTTATTTACAGATTTCATAATCATATTGTTGTTTTGAGATTTCTGTGTCAAATTTATTATAGTTTTATAACGTTTTGCATACATTCGAAACATTTTTTTATTTTTTTCTTTTGGTGCTTTTCTGTATTTCCACAACAGTTCCCTTTTTCTTCTACTACAAAGCTTTACCCCCTTTGATACCCATTTGGGTCTTCGAGTGGTATTTATTTTAATTATTGTTTCCGGAAAACATAGGTCATAAAACAGTTTAAATAGTTTATGAAACTGTTCAAAAGCAATATCAGGCTCAGCCGCTTCAAAAACCTCAAGAAAGCTTAGCTGACCCAAGCAATCTTTAAATTTAATAATATTTTCTTTGCAATAATCTCGCTTTTTAGTATACCAGTGTGTAACAGAGCAGCTTTTTTTACCGGGCATGTAAGAATTTGTGCAGTATGGTCTGACAATGCCAATTCCATGATCTCACCCTTGCACCCTTGCACAATAAAAAGCTCTTCTTCCGTTAGCGGATCAAAAAATAATTTGGAAAACAAAATATTAATTCAAAACGAGCGAAAAGTCAAGTGACCACAGATAATCTAAACGTCAGAGTGTTTTTAAACCATCGAATTAGATGGTTAAAAGTTGCAACCCGTCAGAGGTTCGGAACGGTTGAGTTGTGACAACCGAGTTGCAAAGAGCGTTTTTTCACCGAGGCTCTGAACGGCGTTAGTGCGAAAAGATGCACTCGGGGTGCACATAGTGTGTAGGTTCTGAACGCAGCCCTGTAACTACAAGTTCTATAAAAATTACCTTGACGATAGCAGCGCCACAACGGATCTGTTGGAACTAAGTGAAAACACTGTCGTACCATACTATATTTTGGTCGTACCTATGTCAGTAAACCTTCACTATCTGTAGGCTGCTTTGACTATTGATTTAACTAGAAAAGGATAGCGCAATACCAATCATCCTATGCAGAAAGAAGATAGTACCCGCTGTTTTTTTTTAAACAAACGTCAAACAAAAATAGCGCGCAGTCGTTACCGCTCTTATCAAACTTTTCGATTTACCAGTTTATTTACATAAACAAAAGTTTTATTAAAGTTCTGTGTGCTATGTCGGCGACACGTACGGCCAGGCTTTCTCGTGAAGTGGAAGATTTCCGCACAAAGCCGCCGTGGGGCATAACATGCCAACCGAAGAAAGAAGATAACTTTGATGTGCTTCTCATCAACCTACAGGGTCCCAGGGGCTCCCCTTACGAGGGAGGGTGCTTCAAATTGGTGGTGACAATCCCAGAGAGGTACCCCTTCGAACCGCCATTGATTAAATTTACTACCCCTGTCTACCACCCCAATATTGACAAAGGTATTGCTTTTAAACTTATTGTTTTTTTTTCTGGAGAAATTTAGATTAAATCCAATAAAGCGACCCGCCTCGTCTTCTTGCGGTTACCTTCCGCGTGAATCAATTTATCTATCTATGAAAACCATAAAGCAGGCACTTCATTCTCGCCGAGAACGGGCGAGACAGGCCGAGAACGAGAGTGTGGATGCCCTTCATTGTTCTCGTGGCATCATAAGCCATAGTAATTTTCCTTGAAAGTTCTCGGCGAGAGTGAAGTGCGGGCTTAAAGGTATTATACAGAGGAACTGACAGCTGAGAGAGCGAGATGTACTTAGCGGCGCCACTGTATAATAGAAAGAGATACGTGACGTGAGACAATAGAACCATTTTTGGGAACTTGTCGGCACAATCGACAGGGTAAATATTCGTGCTCTGTGAATAATTAGTGAATTTAAAGTGAAATCATAGATTATTTTGTGAAATATACTAACACTATTTCATTAAATTATCTATGATTTCACGTTAGATTCACAATTATACACAGAACTCGAAGTTTTAGGGTGCCGATAAGTGCCGATAAATTCACAAAAAACGGTTTCATTTGACAACTCATGTCAGTTACTCTATTCCAGGTATAATAACTTTATGATGAAAACCGAATGTATCAAATCAGTAAAATAGTTTCTGATGTTCCATGACTGACTGACAGACAGACAACGCACAGCCTAAGCCGCTGAAGATAGAAAAATGAAATTTGGAATATAATATATACAGGGTGTAAAAAAACACCCTAGTAATACTTAAGAAGGTTCTACAGACCATCAAACTGAACAACTTTCACTATGGAGCCAACACAGCTGTCCAATACATTTGAGTCGAGTCGGTATAGCAGTTTTGGGATAGCAGATTTTAATTTCGAGATTTCGAAGTTGGCTCCATAGTGAAAGTTGTTCAGTTTGATGGTCTGAAGCACCCCCATAAGTATTACTAGGCGGTTTTGTTACACCCTGTATTCTACAGAAGAGGACTAAGAAAGGATTTTTCGAAAATCGACCCTGAAGTGCTCCCCACACTTAACTTCGAATTTGCATCGCATTGCAAATATCTGCGAGCACCAGGGACTGAATCACCGAAAAAATTTGGTACAAACGGTTAACGGTATGTCGTCATACCGATAAATTCTGGGATACCGGAAAATAAAGGTACCTTAAAATACCGGTACCTAACCTTTATGAATAAAGGTTTTCTTTGATAAATTGCCGCGCCGCGCGTCTACCATGCTTCAGTGCTTATTCGGCAGCGGGTATTCCACGTGGACTAAGTTGCGCGTCAACAGCTTGTATACCTGTATAGTGATGTTACTGCAGTTTTTTAGGGGTCAATAGTCAAATAGAGATCTTTTTTTTGTAGTTTAAATTAGCATCAGTCGAAAGACTAAACAGGGTAAGGAAAAGTAACAAACTATGAGAAAATAATCAATGCGTTTCCACATAATTGATTCACTGATGAAGTGACAAAGGTAAACAACTTGTCAGCTTTATAAACTAGGGCTAAGTTCAAAGGTCAATGTTTATTTGCTAGAACATTAGTAAAAAGATAACAATTCCTTATGTTCTACCTTACCTTATGTCCTTATGTTCAACAGGGTATGCAAAAATAATACAAAAAAGAAAAAGTTACATTTTCAGGAATACATCTAAATTTTTTAGCTAAAATTTTGTGAAAAGTACCTTAGCATCTACAACAAAATTTGTTAAACCCCCATACAATACAATATTCATTCATCAATGAATCTCGAGCTTGATTGAACTCCCACACTTTAACTAACATTAAGAAGAGAGGCTCTCAAAGAAAAGACAATGCGGGTTTTGTATGTAAGGTTGGTGCCTTATTTTTCGCCGTAGTTTTTGGCGCGGCCAGCAACCAAACCTGAATATTTTATTTCAGAATAAAGTAACAAACAAAACTTATTAACATGTATATCCCTAAACTCAGTCCGGACAGAGATATAAAGGCTTGAAGTTGAAAATATTACCATTATGAGCCCTTCAAGCCTTTGTATCTTAGTTCGAACTAAGTTCTGAGATATTTGTAATAATAACAAGTGTTGTTTTTAACTTTATTCTGAACTATAATATTCAAGTTTGATTGATGGCTGCGCTAAAAAAAGAAAAAAGGCGCCATTTTTAGGCATAGGCTTTTGTTCAACCCCCGATTCATCAGTGAATCTGGAGCTTGATTGAACATGACATATTCCACAGATGATACACATCTTCTACATTAACTAACATTAAGAGGACAGGTGGGCTCTCAAAGACATAAGGGAATAGGTCACTTTTCCAACTGTTTACATATTTATCATTGCCATCGTATGTGTCATTTCATTATCCACGGAGGAAACAGGGGAATACGTTTGTATGGAGATACGGTACTAGTCTATCCTCTTAACACTCCTCACAATGAGGTCCCGTAATGCTACGGCAAATCCGTTAAAACTGTGCTTCATTTTATTCTTTATTATTTACCAATGATTATTCTTTTTGAATTTTGAAAATCGGTCCAGTAATTCCAAAGTTATCGAATTTTGAAGTGTGCTCGGAAATAAAATGCCCCGCGGACACGTGTGACGTCACGAGGCATTACTGCGTACCGGTTACAAGGGACTTTAGTATTAAAAATGTTATACCTCGCTATTTTATACGGTTTTACCGATTGTACGGAACGTTTTTGGATTAGATTTGGTTTAGCTGATGTAAAAATGCTATCGCGCTATTTTTTTTGAACGGTTTAATCGTTGACGTTACCAAAGCAAAACCAAACTCGAAACGTTTAAGCCGTAAACGTTTCAAGTTTGGTTACCACAATACATACCATACACCTACCACGCACCTACCACGAACCTACCACGCACCTACCACGCCAGAAAATTCGATCGAACGGACATCGAACGTTACGACAACGTATCTTCCGAAAAAAAAGCTAAATCGTTACCGTTAATATAATTAGCGCGATACAAATTGTGCATAACGTAACGTTTTTGGTTGCGGTTTTGTTTTGGTAGTATCGTTCAAAATTAGCGCGATTGACCCCCAGGTCGTTTATGTTGTCCAAGTCAATTACCAAATTATCTCCCCCACCCCGCACACCTCCCCCCCTCCCTACCTCTAAATTCGAGCCGCCATGGGCTCTAGTAGTAAATTAACATTGGTTCTAGGACTTAAAATCTACACTAATATTATAAAGAGGAAAGATTTGTACCTATTTTTGTATGTTTGTATGTTTGTAATGAATAGACTCAAAAAGTACTGGGCCGATTTAAAAAATTCTTTCACCATTAGAAAGCTGCATTCACCCTGAGTAACATAGGCTATATTTATTGCTAGAAAAGATTAGACGTCCACCCGTGCGAAGCCGGGACGGGCCGCTAGTATTATATAAAATGTAAGATGTCTGCATGACTCCCACTTTTTATGTACGCATCTTGTAGAACACATCCACGAGAACATTTTTGGTTCTATTAATTTTCGACATAGGACGCACCATATCCGAGATATAACATTTTTAATACTAAAGTCCCTTGTAACCGGTACGCAGTAATGCCTCGTGACGTCACGCACTCCGTCGCGTGGCCGACTGGCCGCCCAAAAGTTGCGGCATTCAATTGATCGTAGCTCGTCATTTTAGGTCGTAGGAAAAAAATAAAAACACCAATGTTCAGGATTTTTAATGTACTAATACTACATTCAAAACAAAAATCGTTACAGATCCTCATTCAGAGAGTCAGCCTTTTTTTGCCTTTTTCAATGGCAAGAGTCAAGAGATACGAAAAATTTGGGAAAAAAGTATGTGCCTAATAGTTCCTATTGCCAAAGGAAATAAGACTACAAATGAATCTACAGTAAAAGAAGATCCTTCCTCTAAGTGTGGGAAAAATGCGAACAAAAAATTATATGCTTTTAGCATATTAGTTGGCGTATAGTTATGGAACTCATGTCGATCTGATTCTCATAATCTCTAGATTATAGTGCTAATATTAGCTATACCTCTAAACGGAGTGTCGTGTAATCGCAGTTGGCGCACATAGTGTCTTGGTATATGTTGATTTTTCTTTCTAATTTTCGTATGAACATCTAAGACGTTCCTATACAAGCATTGCTTTACATGTGCCAGTTTAACAGGAAAAACTTAGCAAAAAAGTCAAAATGGTGCATTTTTTATTTCGATTTCATAATTCCAATTGCATTTTTACCAAATCTATCGTCCGATTAATAGTAATCGGACGATAGATTTGGTAAAAATGGTAACAAAAAAAAAAATAAAAAAAATAAATAAATTTGGTATAAATTAAATTATTTATTTAGAGTGTAGCACCATCAATAAACATTACGGTATGGTGGGCCTAAAAAATTGACTCCTTCAAACCAATCTTTTCCAGGTGGTCGTATCTGCATGGACATGCTAAAGATGCCACCTAAAGGAGCCTGGCTACCAACCATCACCCTCGAGACACTCCTCGTGTCCCTCCAGACCCTGCTCGCCAACCCGAACCCCGACGATCCCCTAATGATGGACATCGCAAACGAATTTAAATTCGATAAAGATAAGTTTCTTGCAAATGCTAAAAAACATACAGAGAAATATGCTGTTGAGATGGGGAATGGTAATTCGGCTTCTGATCAAGGCTAAATATTTCCAGTCACTCTACAGATTTCTACGTATACTTTTTGTAATGAAAATTGATTTCCCCCAGAGTCACTTATATGCAGACTTTTAATTTGAACCCGGCGGGAGTCTGGTGAAAAATGTTACACTGAGGGTGTGGTATACCCATATTTAAAAATGACTGTTAATATGTTATATTTTAATTAATCACGATAAGTAAAAATGTTTTTATACAGAAACGAATATCTATTAATCCATTTCAAAATAAAAACTGTTCATAACGAAAGAGTTTTGTATTAGTAAATTAATGAAACTCTAATCAGTAAATTTACAAATCACAACATAGGCACTTTCAAAATGGCCATAAAAATTACGAAAAAAATTTTGTTCTATAAAAAAAAATTGAATATTTAAAAAACACACTACAGTGAATCATATTGACTAAAAAAAACTTCCGATTTTATTTTAGAACATCTTAGGAAATTATGTTAAATTCAGTTCAGTTTACGCCAAAAATATAATAGCATGCTCTATTAAGAAAAAAAAGAAAGGAAGACTAAGAACACATGCTGGATGTGGAAAGTCATACTGTCATAAGAATCTCTTAAATTGGCATTTATTTCACTTTCCTTGACTTCTCTATGATCACTTACACCCCTTTTCTGCCTCAGATCGCAGTACATGCTCAATACAGTATGCGTGTGTGACACGGTTGAATATTCATCTTTAACTTCCTTAAACATAGACCTTAGTCGCCTTTCTTACTTTTCATATCCATTTCTGATCGTAAACTACGATATAAACTAAAAATAAAGAAAACAGAACAAAACCATGCATACATTTTTTTTTTTGCACAAATCCTATACGCCAGCTGTGTGGCCGGGTATAAGATGCCCGAACGATAATTAAACGTGTATAACTCAAGAGCTGGTTAACTTATTACTGCAAACCAGTCGCTATCCCCTCTAGTAACTCTTTAACTCCAGCTACCAGAAGCCACAAATAATTAGGGTAATAATTTTGTGAAATGCTGTCACTTAAATAACTAGGTGGGTATGACATACCCGGCCAGACTCCCGCCGGGTTAACAGCATGGCCTGGATAGACCGAACTGAACCCCAGCGAATTCAAACCCTTCTGTAATCCGAACAACCTCCTGCTCATGAACACACGGCGACACATTAAGCTACGCAAAACCAATATAATCTGGCCGCCCGACGTTATACATTACTCTACCTACGCGCGGCCAGCTTATTTTGGGTTCGCGTAGATTGATCAGGTCAGGTTACCCTGTTTGGACTTTGAACTATTAGAAGTTGAACGCTGCGAATCGTGCGAGAGGGTGCGGTATGTTGTTGTTGTTTCGTCTCACGGCACGCTGCGCCCGCGCCGGCAGCCGCGTCTATGCAGGCTCTCTACCGCACTATTTTGTGTTTTGTACGTAGTGTAGTTATGGGTATATAGGGTGTGTAACCTGATGTGTCGCCGTGTGTACACCAAAATTATTAAAAATATACCCTGTACATCTAATTCACGACCTTACTCTATTTTGGGATGGTTACAATTGTGGTTACAATCTTTGCTACAACTACAATCTACCTGTAGCAAGATACACTTTTATAATTTTAAGGTTTCAGAATATAACATAGTAATTTCTAATTGGGTAAGTTTGTCCAGCGGCGGACTAAGCCCGCCGGAGGCCCAGGGCGGCAAAACTAAATGAGGCCCCCGGTCTTTCCAGAAATTGATATCTACAATTCTTTCGAGCCGTGGCAAAAACTTCACATCGGAGCCCCTTCCTTCCATAGGCATAGGTAGCAAGTATTTTGTCCCAGGGCGATCCAGGTCCTACAACACGGAGCGAGCGAAGCGAGCCTGACATTCGTACAATGTAAAACCTAGAGCGAGCGAAGCGAGCTCGAGATTTCACTGAATTCTGGAGCGGGCAAAGCCAAGTAAAATTTTACTGCAATATAATGAGATCAGTGGAATAAGATTTAAATCATTGAGTGAGCGAAGCGAGCTCGAGTTTTTTTACGACTTAACATCTGGAACGAACAAAGTAAGCTCAAGATTTAACTGCACACCAACAGTGCAACTGCAACTGTATACTATGAAAAGACATAGGTACCATCCAAAACCAAGAGCGAGCGAAGCGAGCTCGAGACTTCACTGAATTCTGGAGCAAGCAAAGTGATCTCAAGATTTTAGTGCAATGTTTCTAGTCAGGAGCGAGCGAAGCGAGCTCGAGATTTTGCTTCATTATAACTCGACTTTTTCAGCTCATGCCGAAATCGAGGCGATTGATGTATTAAACAAAAAGCTGAAATGAGCTTATAATATAATGCTTATAATAACTCGATTGTAGAGCTCATCTTGAAATAGAGTAGGTGAGTATATTGGCGTATAAAATTAAAACCGGAGCGAACGATTCTATAATTATGACTGGGTTGTAGCATGAACTGTCTCAAAGCACAGAAAGCTATCAAAAAAACCAAGCGAGCGAAGCAAGCTCAAATTTTCGAAATACATTCTAATTCCAACCACATTGACCTTTCAAGAAGCGAGCTCATAATTATGCTAACTGCATAACAACTTGAAAAAGATTTAGCGAGCGAAGCGAGCTCGCAAATTCGCAGTATTTTTGACTCTATTTCTTTTCTTGACTTTCAATGACTAACGTACGGGGCCTCCAACTTCAAACTGCAGTCTCAGAACCTGTTCTGCTTCTGGCCTCCTGAGGCCCGGGCCTCCAACTCTAAACTGTGTCTTTACTTGCTATATAAACGTCATTATTTTGGTTTTGATTAAGCCATTTTGTGTTCCTTTCAATATCACGGAAAATATTAATATTGTAATTAGATTATTTCTTTAGGAGTCATAAGCATTATTGTTATTGTTCTTGATATTCAGATTGTGTATTGTTAAATAATTTAAATTTATTCCGGGATTTTGAATGGTAGACTGACTTACGGCTCCCACACATAACTGCGACATCGCATCGCATCGTAAATATCTGCCAGAGCGCTCGATGATTTATTACGATGACATATGTATGATTATTGCACGCAGCACATCGCAGATATTTGCGATGCGATGCGACGTCGCAGTTCTGTGTGGGCACACTTACCCAGGTAACAACTCCCCCTATGACCGACTTACCCAACTTGAGCATGTAGTTTTTATCGGGTATAATCAGGGCTTGAAAGAAGCGTATTAGGCGTGAGGAATTTATTGATGTTTAAATAATATATTTGGAAGATTTTCAAAAGGACTGTTAATGTTAAGAAAGGACGTAATAACTAAGACTAGTGCCATAAGGTTTCGTTTAATTCATTCTATTTAGTAAATGTAAAAGTTATTCTAAAAAAATAGTTTTTATCTTTAACTTTAATTTTTTTATTTAATTTTAACTAAATTGATTGAAATCGTTGATTATTCTGAATGGCGCTAACTAGTTAAGGCTGCACCGAGCCAATTGTGCTGCCCCCTATCGTATTTTTTTATTTCTTACCAATTAAACAATATTAAAAAAAAATGTCACATTGTAGATGTGTGTGTGCACTGAGAGATCACATCTTGAATTCTGAAATAAAGTACTACAGGTTTTAGTAGTAGTTGTAAAACAATTGTAAAACTGCGTCCTGGAATTTGTAAAGCGATAATTAAAAAGATATAACCTAAAACGTGTGATCCCTCAATCCTCACAGAGGACCTTCTACATCTGGGAAAGTATTAAGTTTAAACCAAGTTTTTGCTTACAGACTTTTAGTAGTACTTTATTTACAACGAATCTACCATATAACATGATACACAGCATCCTACACAAAAAATTACAAAGCCTTTTCACTGAGCTCTCAATCCACACACATGAAATTTTTAATGATAGCATTTTATCGTTAATTTATTAAATAAATCAATATTATTTGCGTTTAACTTTTAGTAAAAACTGTAAGGAAATTTGTAAAAGAAAGAATACATAGCAAATATGTCCTCATTCTATGTAATTGGCATTTAATTGTGATCCCTCAATCCACACGTTTCAAAATAACAAATCATTTGTAAAACAATGAAAATAGCACCTACAATAATGCAAAGCCGCAAATATTTAGTAAAAAAGTTCTACTAAATCTTACCAATTTCAGATCCTGGATTAACGGCGTGGAAAATGAGAAAAACAGCTTCGATAATTCTGCTCAAATAAACCAAGCAAGGTGACCACAAACTAAAACTTCCTGGGACATCATGATTATTCATTTCTCATACATTGAATTTGAAAGTAGGTAATTGTTTATCTATGAAGTGGCAGTGTTGCCACCTTACCTCCAGATCAAGTAGCTAAACCGTACCCAAAAAGTAGCTAGATACCTAAAAGTGGCTGAATAAAGTAATGTTAAAAAAATACATAAATATGCTGAGATGCAGTTTATTTGGATCAGTAATATTGATTTACAATCAGTTATTCTATAAAATTATGCTCTTTGATGTTTTACAATGCTCATCATAGAATGCCATGCCTTTCGACTTC
Source organism: Agonopterix subpropinquella (assembly GCA_922987775.1). NCBI lineage: Eukaryota > Metazoa > Arthropoda > Insecta > Lepidoptera > Depressariidae > Agonopterix > Agonopterix subpropinquella. The sequence continues at coordinate 1,456,915 of OV277694.1, read as the reverse complement.
TACGTTTAGGTAATCGGAACTCAAAAACAATAAAAAACGCTCTAAGGACCCGTTAAAATGACTAACTTTAGCTTAAGAAATTGGTATTTATAAATAAATAAACAAAAAAAGTGGCTAGAATAAGTGGCTAAAATATTTAGCCACAGATTTTTTTTGTAGCTGACAAGTTCAAACATGTTGCTAGATCTAGCCAAAGTGACAACACTGTGAAGCGGGTGGAAAACTGGAAAGTGATGCATGAGGATAAATATTAAATATATTTGAAAAAAAAAAGGATACCTACCTACTTACCCGGTGCAAATTTTTCCTAAGGACCCGTTTTAAAACGTGTAAAAATCACTCGTGAAGATCAGTCTATCTCATTCTCACTGTAGCATACCTACACACGACCAGTGCTGCCAATTCCGGGGAATTTCCCCGATTTTCGGGGAATGAGGGGTGCGTGCGGGGAGAGCGCGGGGAATGATTCAAATCGGGGAATTTCGGGGAATCGACTATTTGTAATAAATGTCAAACAAAGAATGTCTAAAGAAGAGGTATTGTTAAAATTCGAACCGAATTGGACTATTCTTAGATCGAAAGTGTGGGAGAAATATAAATAATAAATAAAACTCATTGTATTCTAAATATTTAAGTAGAATTTTTGATAAAAATTAGAAGACAAAGAAGTCCATAAGCTAATTTTGTGAAACATTAAACTACATTTTGCATGAAAAAATGCTTTTTTTTGAATATTACAGTGTCGGGGAATGCATGATTGGAAATCGGGGAAATTCGGGGAATTGAGCCTACTTAAGCGGGGAATCAACAAATTTACATTGGCAGCACTGCACACGACGCATAGCTGAACTCTATCTCCATGAACTTACTATATCTTCTCATAGGCACCCCGAGTGATTTCAAAATTTTTCAAACGTTTTGAAACGTACCTAGTCTAAAATTTATTCATCAAGCGATTCAGAAATTATTTTTGCATATTATATCAGCTGCTGTAGTATACCACCGTGACACAGCACTATCGCACCTTCGCTCTCTTTCTATTTGTGCGCGAACGAACGAGATAAAAGACGTGATATAGCCGTATCACGTGCAACATGCTAGCTAGGCTGGCTTTTGTTTACTTTCCTCGTAGTCGAAATGAAAAGCAGCGGGGCAAGTACGCCAACCCGCGATAGCGTGATATAGCACTATCACGCTTCCACTCTCTTTCTATTTGCGCGCGAACAAACGAGATAAAAGACTACATTTGACAGATTGATGTGTTAAATATCGCTATATAATTTTGTTTATTTCACAATTTTCAGTGGTGAATTCATTAGTTCGACTCAGATATCAGTTATACACGCAATACTCGATAAGAAGAGAATGTTTTAATCGCCGATGATTTGCTTTAAATTTTTGAGGAAATCTTTTGTGTAGTTCCGAAGCGTTTCACCAGATCTTCACCAAATTAAAATGGAACCATCTCGAGGGTAAATCCTAACTAGGAACTAAAAAAGAATCACCCAAATCGGTCAAGAAATGCCGAAGTTATTACGATTTTCGAAGGTTCTCCTCGATTTCTCTGTGATTCCATAATCAGATCCTGGTTTCCTTAGCATGGTACACCCTTAGGATATCTCCCTTCCAACAAAAAAATAATAATCAATCAAATATCCGCGAACACACAAAAAAGATTAAGCAATTTTAAGCAAAAGCTCGTAATAGCTTAGTCCTCCAGCTGGAGGCTTGGAGACAAAATGTTTCAAGACGGTAATCTTTTGTACCATTGACGTCTCGCTTATTCTAATGGGCGGTTGTCATATGTCATAAGTATGAATGAATGTCAAGTAGCCTTTTTATGTCTTGCTTTATAATATTTATCTTCCCCTATACTATATCTATGTTCCCGAGTGATTTTTACACGTTTTGAAACGGATCCTTAGGAAAAATTTGCAACAGGTAAGTATCTTTTTTTGAAATGGTATATTTGAAATTTATCCTCATACATCCCTTTCCAACCGCTTCATAGATAAACAATTACCTACTTTCAAATTCAAAGTATGAGAAATGAATAATCATGATGTCCCAGGAAGTTTTAGTTTGTGGTCACCTTGCTTGGTTTATTTGAGCAGAATTATCGAAGCTGTTTTTCTCATTTTCCACGCCGTTAATCCAGGATCTGAAATTGGTAAGATTTAGTAGAACTTTTTTACTAAATATTTGCGGCTTTGCATTATTGTAGGTGCTATTTTCATTGTTTTACAAATGATTTGTTATTTTGAAACGTGTGGATTGAGGGATCACAATTAAATGCCAATTACATAGAATGAGGACATATTTGCTATGTATTCTTTCTTTTACAAATTTCCTTACAGTTTTTACTAAAAGTTAAACGCAAATAATATTGATTTATTTAATAAATTAACGATAAAATGCTATCATTAAAAATTTCATGTGTGTGGATTGAGAGCTCAGTGAAAAGGCTTTGTAATTTTTTGTGTAGGATGCTGTGTATCATGTTATATGGTAGATTCGTTGTAAATAAAGTACTACTAAAAGTCTGTAAGCAAAAACTTGGTTTAAACTTAATACTTTCCCAGATGTAGAAGGTCCTCTGTGAGGATTGAGGGATCACACGTTTTAGGTTATATCTTTTTAATTATCGCTTTACAAATTCCAGGACGCAGTTTTACAATTGTTTTACAACTACTACTAAAACCTGTAGTACTTTATTTCAGAATTCAAGATGTGATCTCTCAGTGCACACACACATACATTGTAGTCATTGCTGATTTTCAATTTATCGTTTCACTGCGATTTTTTTTTATAATGTTTGTAGTTATTATCTTTAGTTATAATTATAATAGCTACAAGCATAAAACATAATAATCCACAATGTTTCGATAAATTGATAGCCAATCAGGACTACAATGTGACATTGTTGTTTTTTGGAAATTTTGTTTAATTGTTTAGAAATAAAAAAATACGATTGAGGGCAGCACAATAGGCTTGGTAGGCTCTTAAGATAAAAAAAAAATATTTTATAGCTGTAAATACTATGCTTATATTATTTATTATAATTTCTTTTAAGTCTTATGCTGTGATATGTGTTTGGAGAATCAAACATAAAAAAACAGGTTTCAAAATTACCCGAGAACATGGAGATTAGCTTATAATAGCTATGAGATTATTAGTAACATTGTAAGCGGAGCAAAACGGTACTATTTCAAAATAGGGGAGCGGACTGCAGAAAATATATTTTAGTTTTATCTTCTTAGTAAAAAAAACTTTTGAAAATAACGCTTTACTCACATTTTTAGTTTCTTTTAAGCCAGAATACTATTTTTAATAACATGATGAACTATAAAAAGTAATTAAATGTTGATGACGTCATCTGTGGGTATTTAGTACAATTTTTCATACATCGCGCGCGTTTTGACGTTCGATTAAAAGTTGCTAATTTGACTAATTGTCCCGGACTGTCCGATCCCCTATTTGTTATTTATGTCTGATCCTTGATTAGGACTATTATTTTGTCAGTCACAATAGTTTCTTGTAGCTTATTTTTCTATGCTGGCTCTTTCGAAAACTTGTATAAATTTTTGCCCAAAATTGCATGAACCATTTACTTTGGTTTTAGGAAATCTCTCTTTTTCTTTACCTATCACACTTTAACGTCACTGTTACAAGTACACAAATTAGTTAAATTATTGAGAAAAAGAACAGAAAACAGTGAGAAAAACTATTTCGTGTTTGTAAGCTTCTTTTTTTCGCAAATTGTGATCGGATACGAGCTTTTTCTTTTTCCGATTAATTTTATAATCATCAAGACAATTATCAACCTATAATTATCATGATAATTGTCGTGATAATTATCACTTCAAACCCTGAAAATAGGATAAATAAAATGCGCCGTGCGCGGATGGAAATCCGCACGCAATCAAATTAGATTTTTTCAAGGATCAGTGTCTATTACACGTAATAAAATAACTAATGTGTTGTAATTTGTAATAATTAAATAATGAAATGATGCGGAACAAACGTAAAAGAATGTACTTTATGAATGAAGACTTGGAATTTTAAACTGCACAGCAGTACTTTTATATGTTTAAAAAACATTGTTTTGAGCATGCCACAGATATCTTTAGCATTATTTATTTTATTTTAGCTTTATAATGGTCCCTCTAGTATGATTTCGACGCGACGCGACGCGCCTTCGCTGAATTGAAAATGCACTCTTCCCGCGCTTTTCAGAGAGAACGTCGCGTAGAATGAAAAATGACAACTCTCGCCCAAGTAGATAAATCATACTAGTGTGGCAGGAATGCATTTTAGGTGCATTTAAATATTTGTATAGTGATATGCAAGACACTATTCAAAACAAGTTAGAAGCAGCAATGAATGCACATAATTATAGGCAATTGATTCTAACTGGAAATGGTAAAAATGTAATTAAAAATTTAACTACATACGTAAACCTACATAAGTATACAAACTTGCAATCAGAAAGGCGGCATAGGTATTGTCTAATGCAATAATGTAAATAAAGTATGATTGATATGAGCGTCAAAGTGTTTTTAACCACAACAGCTCTGGCAAAATGTCAATCATTTGAGAATAAATAGTAGGTATCTTAAGTTTTAAGAATAAAATTAAAATTGATGGAAGTTTTGGTTGGTTTGGTTTTTTGGCTTGATTGAGATGTTTCCTGGGAAACGAATGATAAACTCGTTTTTTTCTTCTATCGCATTTAATTATGCTTTTTTAAACATTCTGTGGCATGCTTCAAACTGAAGTATTTATAAATGTTACTGAAAGTTAGTAAGTTTAGAATAAGCTCTTAGAGTCATCGATTATCTCTAATGGCAATGAAGACATTTTGATCCAATAAAACGTGGAACTACAGGATGTAAGTGACAGCCTGGCAAAAAATTCAACGGTGAATTCAGACCATCAAACTGAACAACTTTCAATGGAGCCAGCCAGGAAACGCGAAAAAAATCTGCGGCTCATAAAAAACAGCAGATTTGTTTCACGTTTCCTAAGGGGGGGATTAGCATTAAGCATATGCTCACGACTATATGCCTCGAAGGGGTAGTCGGTCATATTCTGAAACCTCAGAACATCTACGTGAGGGTGGCTCCATAGTGTTTATTCAGTTTGATTTCAACGTTTCTGTGTTTGCCAGGCTGTCACTTACACCCTGTATTATTAGAGAACATAGCATGGCACCATCGAGAAAACGACAAAAATCGTACCGTACCTCTTGTCTTTGGTACTTTGCGTGTGCCACAGAGTACTTTGTTAGCGTATATATGCGAAAGGTTTTGTTTGTCGCTGTGTCGTGCGTAGCATGCTAGTTCTACAGGTCATGTGCAACAATAAAACAACGATAGACACATTATATCTTTCTCGTTTTCGCCGTGGTGGCATGCGAGACGCACTAGTGTCACTAGTGTGCTTGCTAGGGCTTGAAAATGTCTATAAACAGGTATTTAATCTGAATTTTAAGTTCAGTATGAATAAGAATGGTTTTTGAAATGTCTTCGTTACCGTTTTAGATTTGCTGGACTCATAAGCACAATTATAACAGGAATTATGTGTAAAGTTAAATAAAATCATAATAATTAAGGTTTTGTTTTTTATTGTTCTTCTGCTAATAAAAGGTAAGCGCGAAGGTATTACGACGGGCTCCATCGGGTTCGGCCTCAGACCATTTAAATGCTAATTACTAGGTAAATGGTATACATAAAGTTACTATAGCTTACAGGAGTAGAGGAACTGCCATGACTTTCCGAATGAAACAGTTTTTGGGAACTTATCGGCAGGGTACAAATTCGAGCTTTGTGAATTTAAAGTGAAATCGTAAATATTTTTGTGAAATATACTAACACTATTTCATTAAATTGTCCACGATTTCACGTTAGATTCACAATTATTTACAGAGTTCGAATTTTTACCCTGCCGATAAGTTTTCAAAAACGGTTCTATTGCCTCGCGTCACGTATCTCTTTCTATTATACAGTGGTGCAGTTTCTCTATTCCTGCACGTCTAGTATAATATCTCTACATGAGCGCGACGCGCCTTCGCTGCATAGAAAATAACCTGTTCCTGCGCTTCTCGGAGAGCGAAAGCGGCGCTTGCCGCGACATGTAGTATGGGAAAAAGCCGAGGTAGAGAAATCATGCTAGAGTCTGGAGTGCGATTTTTGAATCTCATTCGCTGAGTTCAGCAGTTGAAAATGTCAAAATTACTGTGGAGATATCATAGACATTATTATACATTATAGGAGATATGCATCTTTCTACTGCTGATTTGACTTTCAAAAATTGCATTCCTGAAGTATGATTTTTGAAAGTCAAATCAGCAGTAGAAAGATGCAAATCTCCACAGTAATTTTGACATTTTCAACTGCTGAACTCAGCGAATGAGATTCAAAAATCGCACTCCTGGTATAATAACTTTATGGCCCAAATCACTTAAATACAATTACTATAATAAACCTTCAATACAATTTGGCCCAACTCATAAATAGTTTACAATACGTCTCTTCAAGCATTAAAATAGGAAAAATTTCTTTTTTAACCTCAATTTCAACCCGTGTCTGTACTACTTTCATCACCGGAACTCGCACTTTCCGTCTCCGACGAACTGCTATTTCCCTTCTTCTTCTCCGCTTTCTCCACACTGGCAACACTCTGTTCTTTACTACTCTCTTCTACTTTAACTTCTTTTTTCTTTGATTTCTTCTCGCTGGTGGCAGGTTTGAGGGTCTCCGTGGAGACTGTAGCTACCATTTTGGACTCTATGTGGTTGTCGGAAGGTTTGAAATCTTCTTCATCTTCCTCGTCAACTGGTTTTCTGTTAGCTAGGGACGCTTGGACAGCTGTTTTGTAGGCTTCTGGGTATTGGGAACTGAAATGAAACAATTTATTTTTATTATTATGTAGGCTGGTTAGAAAATATACATCTTTAACATGTCAGTAGAGTAACGCGGCAGCACCTCCGCGTGCGGTCGCGCTTCGTCTATCTTATTTGCTCTAGCAAATGACGTTCCTGAATGACAGAAAAGGATGGAGCGACGGAAAAATGCGATGTGGTGCTGCCAGATGAGGTTCAACCCTAAAAATTGGATGAGGTTCCAGCGCCAATTTGTTCGCATGCGAATGGATTTGCTAGAGAAAACCTTGCCAGCGATTAGCGACGTGTTTACACGAGTCGAAAAATTGGCGCGGGGGATGCGAGAGACGCGGGTGGAGGTCAGTAGCACCGAAAAATAGACGCGTGCTCTTCCTTGCAAACATTCGCATGCCGTGAAAAATTCGTGTTTATAAGGTGCTTGTTTTGAGGCCCCGCAGAATTCACTCCGTAAAATGTTAGTACTAGCATGTCCGGACAGTTCCATACATTTTAGATTTAGTATAGTCTTGGCGCAAACAGATGTCGCTACTGGCCTGAACGAGAGATAAATCTTAATAAAATTAAACGTTACTAGATCACTATTATTTGAGTTTTGTTCCACGGAAATAAATTACATAGATTAATTTTCTTAAAAATTTTAATAACAAATGTGTTTAACACTTTCAACATAATTAAACATTGCTTAGTACCGGTTACTCACCACCGGCGCTGTACTTGCGCGTGTTGGGAACTAAGAAGGTGGCAACTTTCTTAGTATGGGCATTGACCCTCTGTTGTGTATAATTTATTTACTCTATGGTACTAGTATTTATTCTGTACCAATACCAACCTGAGTTTAGTTTTAATAGCACGAATCTTCTTGAAGATCAGCTCCAGATCCTTCCGCATCTCCAGCAGCAGCTGCGTGTGTTTCTTGAACTCCGTGGAGGCCGCCCGGAGACGGCTCGCTGACAGCTGATTGCAGTTCGTCAGCATCTCCGTTGTTTTCTCAAAACGTTGCAACCTGAAGATTTTAATAAAACAATGAATGTATCATCTTGTACACTGATCTGGAAGTATACAGGTTGTTACAGAAGTAAAAATAAACATTTCAAACTTTTAAGGGGGTTGTTGAGACCATCTAACTGAACAACTTTTACTATGGGACCATTCAAAATCACGAAAAACTTTTGTCGCATACATTTAGCTTGAGCAGATCTGTAGTTTTGGTATGGAACATCGCAAACGCATCGTATCATGGCGATTATGGCAAATCTCCCCATTTTGGGGGAGGTCTATGTCCAGCAGTGGACGTCTATCGGGTGATATGATGATGAACAAAAGATTTTTTTTCACGATTTCAATATTGGTTTCACAGTGAAAGTTGTTCAGTTTGATGGTCTTAACCACCCCCTAAAATGTTTATTTGAATTTTTGTAACACCCTGTATAGAAAAGGGGGGTTTCCTCACCCCCTCCTTTTGGGGGTTGAAAGGGGGACACCCCCCCTCCATTCGTGCCGCAGGCAGCCGCCAAGCAGGATACTAAACTTTGACCCGATTTATAAACTGAACTTGATGTCAACCCACCGCACGGTGTGCCCGTGCTACTTATAAACAAAGCAAGATTCTTAATGAAAATATATTCATCACGAGCATGCAAGCACTTCTATTCATTAAATAATAACAAATAATTTTTGCATGAAATCTTAAAATGTGAATAGCTTTAAAATTTAATTAATAAAATAATGAAATTATTGTTTCAATGCAATTACTTCATTATAACTCAGTTGGGTTCTTCTTATCATTTGGGTAGAGCCCTGGTGTCAGAGTTTTTTCAGACCGCCTAACGGCCTCTGACATGGTTTTTATGACTACTACCACCAGGGATAGTAGCTGGGACAAATGGCTTAATGTGCCATCCGAAGCATGGAATCATGTTTCTTTTAAGACAATCAGGTGATTCTGCCTGCAATGTCCTAACAACTGGGGAAAAACGCACAAAGTGACACATCACTACTAGTCATTTGCTTCGAGTTGGCCGTTCCCTCCCTTCCCGCTTCACCGTACCGCACCCCTAAAAGACCCTATTAAACGCAATTTTATAACCTTTAGCAACGCAACCACGTACGGCACGTCCGTCCCGATCACTAATATCGCTTTTAATTTTAAATTTTTATTTGCTTGTTATATTATTTTTTGTCGACGGGACCAGTTAATGTGCCTGTGACGAAATTTCGTAACGGTCATCGACGGCCAACTCCAAACAAACGGGTAGTAGGTGTCCCCCATGGAAATCGAATCCACGACCTCCGCGTCCAGAACCCAATGCTCTTAAACATTAGAACATGGAGGCAGTTGGGGTACTTATATGAGGTTTTGCACTTATTCATTAACAATAGCCCTATTAATTTGGCACTCCATACCTATCTCCCACATTACATGTACTCACGTACGTAGTAGGTCAGCATACCACAGGCTGAGTCAAGGAAAACATTATGAGGAAATCTACAAAGGTACATTGATAATTTAATTCTGATGCGTATGTGAAGTCCACCTGACACGCGTGGACTAACGCCCTAACCTGCCTGTATCCCATCAGTGGGCATGTAGAGATTGAAAACTTACATGTTTTTCTGTGCCCTAATAATAGTTTCGATATCAGTTTGATCCACCATTCCGGCCAGGCCTTGCACGAACACCTCGGGCGCCGAGTAGTTCTGGAAGCATTCTATTGAGAAATCACTTTCTGGAGTGTCGTTTGCCATTGTTATTGCACTATTATTCGATTTTTCAGGCGATAAATATATTGAAAACCAAATACAAAACCAATCCCTAGGTCAAACGATGGTCAAACGTCAAACAATCTGTCAAAATCAGGGTTGGATTTAGGGACGTTGAAAGAGATAGTACGAAAAATTGAAAAGGATAGTATTTATAAAAAATTATAGTAAAATTTTTTTTTTTTGTAATTTAACATAATAGTCATTAAAATCAACACCATTCAAGGCAAAATTTACTCCTTTTCTACTAAGTTTATCAGTTCTTGAATATTACTATTAGTTCTATCTTCATTTTTGGCATTTAATCTCATCGACATATCCTCAGTAGGAATAAAATCTGTAAAATTACCACTTTTGCTACCGCTTTTGATAGCGTCACAAGACAATAAAATGCCGTCTATGGATTGTTTTGCCAGTTTGTCTCGTAGGTATCTTAGTCTTTGTAAGGTTCACTTTACTGAATATTCGTTCGCACATGCACGGTCGAATATTCAAATGACGAAAACTAAGCATTCGGGAGCAAACTTAAAATTATAGTATTTTAGCGTACTATCCTTAGTTGTGGATAGTATATAGTACAAAGAGTGAAATTATAGTATAAATACTATAATTATAGTACAAAATCCAACCCTGGTCAAAATCAAAAGCAGGGCTGCCACCTCAAAAATCGATTAGGCGCTAAAACTTTGAAAAAAGCGCTAGTTTCTAACATTTTCGCGGCTCAAAAAAGCGCTAGGTTCGGCGCTAAATTCTTATCACATAAAAAGTTCTTTAAAGTTCTCTAAATAGTCTAATCAGCCTTTCCCACACTTATTTAAGAATCAATTTATTTAAGTCAGTCAATTCGTAAGTCCCATGTAAAATTAATGATAACACCTTCAAACAAGCGTTCGTATTTGAATCTCCCGAAAACTGTAGGTAAACTCTATGGACATGTTTTGACCACAATATGCTATCAATATTTATCATATTCCAATCAAAATCGCAAAATATAGCATATTCAAACACAAATAATGTTGCTTTATTAAAAGTTAAAAGAGCGTTAAATTCTGAGATACGGCGTTAAAGATGCAAAAAAAGCGCAAGATCTAGCGCCGGAAGAGCTAAGGTGGCAGCACTGCAAAAGTGTTAATCAGGGCTGCCGCCTCAAAAAATCGATTGGGCGCTAAAATTGTGAAAAAAACGTTACATTCCAAAAAAAGCGCTGGTTTCGGCACTAAATTCTTATCACATAATAAGGTCTTTAAAGTTCTCTAATTAGTCTTATCAGTCTTTCAGAATCCCATCCATAAGTCAATTTAAGTCAGTCAATTCGTAGGACCCAAGTAAAATTATAGATTAGCACTTCAGATAAGCGTTCGTATTTAAATCTCCCAAATACTGTACACTCTATGGACATGTTTTAACCACATAAATAAATAAATAAATACGCTATCAATATTTCAATCTCAAAATACAGCATTATTCAAACATGAACATTGTTGCTTTTTTACGTGATAACGTCTTATAAATTGATGAACACCGGGTGCACGCACGAAAAAGTGTCACGTTCCGCCTGAGCCTGAGCGTGCAAGCGAGGGCGCGGAACAAATCTCTCTTTCTCGCGTGACGTCAGAGCTAGCAATTCGAATGACGTTATTATTAACTTTTATACTGTGTGTATAAGTGTGACAAATAAACAACTTGGTCAAAGCAAATAATATGTGTTTTAATGTTATGGAAAATATATGTTAGAGTAATAGTTGACAGAGAAAAATAGTTGACAGAGGGATAACCAACAAGTGTATCCATGGCAACAAACATAGATTAAAGATAATACTTATATACAGTCTCTTTACACCCACGGAACTTAAATTTTCTTTAATCCAATTTTTTCACTTAATTCTTCCAATCTTGGACCAAAAAGTGGTTTTGTCAGCATATCCGCCAGCTGTCGCACGGATGGGACTTGTTTTACTTCAAGTTCGCCATTGGTTACGCATTCACGTACAAACAGATGCTTCAACTTGATGTGTTTGGTCCGCTTATGGAACTCATATTTGGGATTGTGAGAAAGCTTTATGGCTGATTCGTTGTCTAGATAGAGCACAGGTTTTTGTAAATCAGTCAAGTCTTTCACTAGGCTATTCAACCACAGAATCTCTTGTGCAGTTTCGCTGGCTGCGATAATTTCAGCTTCAGTTGATGAGAGGGAAACAATTGTTTGTCGTTGACTTCTCCAGCTGATAGCTGCTCCTGAGAGTAGGCACACCATCCCAGATGTCGATCTGCCTGTTGCTTGGTCTCCCGCGAGGTCGGAGTCCGAGTAGCACACCAAGTTTTTTGGTGTCTCTATTGTATGTCTATATATTAGACCTTTGTCTGTAGTTCCTTTTAAGTAGCGGAAAATCCGTTTAACTAGCATAACATCCTTCATAGTGGGTGTCTCTAGAGTTCTGGATGCTTTGCTTACGGCATAAGCTATATCGGGCCTTGTCCCCACAGCTAAGTAGGTAAGTGCTCCAACGGCCTGTCTATAAGGAAAATTCGGCCTGCTTTCAGTGTTCGGGTCCGTATCGTTGATACTTTCTTTGGTTATTGGAGTCGGTGTTGATTTACTATTCATCATACCGAACTTTTCAAGAACCTTTTTTGTATAGGCTTGCTGGCATATTGTAATTTTTCCCTTTTCTGCTTTTATTTCCATGCCCAGGAAGTAGGAGACAGGTTTGGTTGTTATCTTGAAACGAGCTTTTAGTTCCTTAATAAACTCATCTCCTGCAGCAGTTGTGGTAGATGCCACAAGTCCATCGTCAACATAAAGTCCAATTATAACTTTGGACTGTCCTCTGATCCTAGTATACAAGCAAGGATCTGCTTCACTTTGTTTGAAGCCAGTTTTTATTAAAAATTCGGCAATGCATAAGTTCCAGCATCGCGGCGCTTGCTTCAGACCGTAGAGGCTGCGATTAAGCTTGCATACCCGCTTTGTTCCATCTTGGAAGCCTTCGGGCTGTTCTACGTGAATAACTTCTTCAACTGAACCGTTCAGAAAGGCTGTTGATACATCGAATTGACGTAGGTTTAAATTTTCTTTAGCAGCGATTGCTATAATTGTTCGTATAGTGCTGAGTCGAACCACAGGACTAAACGTCTTATCGTAGTCGACGCCTTGTTGTTGTGAATAACCTTTGACAACTACCCTGGCTTTAAATTTATCGATGGAGCCATCTGGATTTGTTTTCAATTTATAAACCCATTTGCATGGTAGGGCCTTTCGTCCTTTAGGTAATTCCACTAAATCCCAGGTTTTATTTTCTTTCAGTGAGTTTATCTCGCTCAGCATGGCTTCAAGCCATTTTTCTTTGTAAATTGAGTCCAATGCTTGTTTGTAATTCACTGGATCCTTAGGTAAATTTTCAACTTCAGCAACAGCTGCCAGTACGAAGTCATCATACCGTTGTGGCGTTTGCATTGCTGATCTGTCTCTAAGGTTGTAGCGATTTAGTTCAGGCAGATGTTCAATTTCATCCTGTACCTGTTCGCTATCATTATCTTGTAATTGTTCAATTTCATCCTGTTCTTGTTCATTAGCGGTTTCGTAACCAGTTGTATCTTCCTCATCGTTTTGAGTAGAATCTGCGTGTACGACGTTTTCAATAAAGTCATTTTGTTGAGTGTCGCCAGCATCATCGAAATCAACTTGTGTTTGACTTGTTTCAGAAGTCTTTTGCCTTTCATCGAAGAAAGAGTGGTTGCTTACATTGTCTGTAAGGTTTGAGTAGTAGTTTGTATTTACAACTCTAACATCTTTAGAAATAATTGTCTTGCGTTTGGATGGAACATAAACTCTGTATGCTTTGCTGATATCCGAATATCCAACAAACATTCCTGGTATAGCCTTGGAAGCAAATTTATGACCTTTGGGTCCTTTCTTCAGTATGAAGGCTTTGGAACCGAAAGGATGGAGATGATTTATACAGGGCTTTCTTAGTACCCATTTCTCAAATGGCGTTTTGTTTTCAATAGCACTGTTCACACTTCTATTCGACAGATAGTTTGCGGTATTGATTGCTTCTGCCCATAGGCGCATTGGTGCTTTTGCTTCAATAAGCAAAGCCCTGGCTTTCTCCACTAGTGTGCGATTCTTCCGTTCAGCAACACCGTTCTGATGGGGAGTATAGGGTGCGGATAAGCGTCGCGCAATCCCGTGTTCCTTTAGATAGGCTTGGAATTTGGCGTTGACATATTCCGTGCCATTATCCGTTTGCAAGTGTTTGATTTTGTTGCCCGTAAATGTTTCCATTTCTTTTTTGTACTCTTTAAACTTGTCTAATACTTCTGATTTGTTTTTCAGGAAGTATACACGTCCGTACCTACTGTAATCATCAATGAAAGTGACGAAGTATCTACTTTGAGCATACGTAGGTGTGCTGATTGGGCCACACACGTCGCTGTGGACAATCTCTAGACGTTCGGTAGTTCGAGGAGTAGTTCGTTGGGGTGGGCTTGGCACTCGAGTCATTTTAGATTGAATGCAAGTTTCGCAATCTGACAAAGCCTCATTTTTATTGAAGTTCAATCCAATCAGTGTCTCGTTTTTGAGAGCTAGGTGGAGATCTTTGTCGTTCATATGGCCGAGCTTTCTGTGCCAATCTTGTATGGAACCTTCTTTGGTATTTGTTGAACTCGTTGCAGGCGTTGCCGCAAAGCTTCGTTCAATTTTAGGCGATTTGATATAGTAGAGGCCATTTGACTTTACTGCGGTCATAAGCAGCGTCCCAGTCTTATTGCGTATGACTGCCTTGTCATTAAAGAATTCTACTGAAGCACCATGATCGGTCATACTTGGTACTGATAGTAGATTTGTTGAAAGTGCAGGTACAAACAGCGTGTTTTCAAGATGTATTTTCCCAAATGTGTTGATCAGCGTAACTCTGCCTTCACCTTTTATTTCAGTGCAGTGATCTTCTGATGCAAAGTTGAGCTTTCTTGACACAGTCTTCATGTCTTTGAAAAACTCTTGCTGAGGCGTCATATGAGAAGTACAGCCGCTGTCAAGTACCCAGTCGTCTTGACGGTTTCGGTTCGAAGTAAGAAGGCACTCTTCGGCGTAGTGAGAGTCATCGTTTTTAGTGTTAGACTTCTTCTTTACATTTTTCTTCCAGCATTCAGAACATATTTTGTGAGTCTTTTTCTGAAAGATTTTGCTTCCCGTCTTCTTACAGAATTTGCAGGATGCGTAGAGTGCGTTATCTTCTTGAAGTGTTTGAGAACCAGATGCAAAATTTTCATCATTGTGATGACGAGCGTCACTTTCTTCTGTTATTTTTATTTTAAGTTCCTCTGGTTTTGGCAGGACGTCGCGTGATTCTATAGCAACACGGAAATTTTCATACTCTGAGGATAGGCTGTATAGCATCATTATTGTTAGTAGATCCTCATTTATTTTTACGTCCATATCAGCCAGTTTGTCAACAGTGTCCATAAACTTGTTTAAGTGTGCACGTACATCGTTACCTTCAAGTTTTGTAAGTATCAGTTGCTTAAGAAGGGATGCTTTACGTGCGGGACCTTTACTCGCATGAATTTCTTTCAGTTTATCCCACAGGGCCTTTGCAGAGGTGCATTTATTTATTTCTTTGAGCTGAGAAGGAGCGATTATAAGAATTAGTTCAGATTTTGCCTGACTGTCTCCTTCAGCATCTTCGGCACTTGCGTCTTGAGCGAGGGGTTTAACTACATACTTCCATAGTTTGCTTTTTATCAATACGGCTTCTGCCTGAATTGCCCAAGTGTCATAGTTATCTTTATCAAGTGGATCAACGTGATATGTTGCCTTCGGCATGTTTGCGGCACAATGTCCAATGTTCATTCGCCACTATGTCGTGACAACGTTTTTCACTTTAAACGCTCTGCTACCATATTAACTTTTATACTGTGTGTATAAGTGTGACAAATAAACAACTTGGTCAAAGCAAATAATATGTGTTTTAATGTTATGGAAAATATATGTTAGAGTAATAGTTGACAGAGAAAAATAGTTGACAGAGGGATAACCAACAAGTGTATCCATGGCAACAAACATAGATTAAAGATAATACTTATATACAGTCTCTTTACAGTTATCACGTAAAACTAAATAACGCTCACAGGCACATACATTGTAATGATCCCAAGGTAAGCCTTAGGCTTTTTGTTATGGGAATCATACAACAACGGCACAAACATATAACATCCATGACCGAACCGGGATTCGAACCCAGGACCCTGGTTTGGCAGTCCGGCGTGGCAACCATCACACCAACCGGGTCGTCAAACTATCGTTCGTAAACCGATTTTACAGACAACCAATTTTTTTTAATGTTAAAAAAGCGCTAGATTCTACGGTAATTCTCAGATACAGCGCTAAACATACCAAAAAAGCGCTACACTTAGCGCCAAAAGTGCTAAGGTGGCAGCACTGGTGTTAATGTCAAACAAACGTCTGGGGAGAACAGTGTCCCAGTTCGTAAAAATCACGTAGAAAGCAGAGCCATCTTTTACATTCATCCAATAACTAACAATAGGGAGTTTTCTGACATCTAGTTTAAATGTAGCTCAACATGCCTCGTTAGATGGCGTTAACGTGACCTGGGACCCAGTCGAGCTAATTTAAAACATAGAAGTTCAATCTTTATTCAGTTTCAGTTCTAATTACATTGCAATCCAGTTACTATTCAACTGGGCTGAATTCCGTACCTACCTATCGCGCTAAACTTGACTTATTTACTATGTGATTAACAGCATTTAAAGTCTGAGCGATCTGTCAAAACGGCTCTAACGGCTGTCACATTATTAGCGCGCGCGATCCCGAATGTGTAAAAAGTTGTAGTTCGTACGCGGTCCAATCATGGTTCAAAAGAGATTTATTTAGCTTGGTCTCTTAGGTTAAGATGGTAATATAAGGCTAAACAAGTTAAAATAAATGCATGCCACTGGTTCAGTTCAAACGCATCCGTCGACGGAGTGAGTGCCTTTTCGTGTTTTCTTGCTTATTTTAAAAACGATTATTTTATTGCTATTTTATTTATAGATTTATTAATAGCAATATTGTATACATCCATCTGCGTCAACGCCATCCATCGAGCCATATGCCATAAAAATATTTTTATTTTCATTTTTTTTTTCATTTGAAACTACGTTTTTTAAATTAGTTTCGGAAAATCCCTCATTAGGTTCTCAAATGAGTCTTTAAACGTCTTGTCGTGTATGTACATAAATAAGTATAAATAAGTAAATAAGTATTTTTGGGTAAATAAAGAGTTTAAAGAGTTACTTTATAATGGGGCACTTTTCTGAAAGGAGATTAAAAAACAAAATAGTTCCGACTCGATAGATGGCACTAATGATATATATATATATCTTGGACAACATATATGCAACATTGTTGTTAGTAAAACACAAATAAAATATTATTTTTCAATAAGAAGGGAAATCATGAAAAGATACCTACTTCGTCGACGAATGCAACAGACTTAGTGACATGCATATTTTTTGTTTTTTTTACTTTTTAGACTAAATTATTATGCTTCAGTTTATTCGGAGCAGATATACAGATGTCCCATGTTTTCAATTTGGGGTAGGTACCAAGAATCGACGCGAGATGGCTCTCGTTTCAAGACTGCAAACGCTCTCTCGACCAAGAGAGTAGTAGGTATATTCCTTGCTCTCGACTCAGCACAGCACAGGAAGCTGGCATATGTATTGATGGCACCACGTTATTACTTAATAATTTAATAACACTCTACCATAAAAGATACCTACTGCACTAAAAAAAAACGATTTCGCGCTGTTTTTAGAACATCAAACTTTGCGCTTCAGGAAGAAAAACTAAAATGCTCCTTATGCCAAAGAGGGACAACCTGCATCTAGATGCAGGCATACTTCCATAGTGAAAGTTGTTCATTTTGATGGTCTGAGGCCCTTTAATATTAGTGAATCGCATTTATGTGTATAGAAAGATTATAAAGAAAATTGCTATCCGTTTCAAAACACGAAAAGGGTTTTATAAAACAGTCTTTACATTCAATAATTTATTTGACCTAATCCCTTAACATCAAGTTCGAATGGCAGTCCGTAATTTTCTGGATTAATTTCACTCCTGCGTGCTGCTGCCGGCAGCACCCCGGCGGATCCCTGGTTCTCCTTCGCTACTTTTTGTACAAATGTACCAAGTAATTTCATTCGTTGATTCTTTGTGAATGGCAAAACACGCTTTCTAAACGCCTCGTAATATTTTTCTGTTTCTATTGGTATAGGGAAATAATCGAGTTTCGTTTTGTCAAATATTTCCTCATCATTGTCACTTGATTCAATGCCCGGCAGCGCTAAATCATTTAATCCTATATTCTCTCCACCATTTAGTAAATCTAAAATATTTAGTTCGTTCACTTCTTCCAATTGTTTTTGTTTTCGGTTACGGTTTGAGTGATCGCGGTGTTGAATTGGAGATATCCATTGATCTGCAGTTTGTAGTTCAACTGAATCGAAGTTAGCTGTTTTCGCGTTTTTAAGATCGTTAGACGCATCTTCGTCTTCACTTACTATCTGTGGCCCTGGTGCGTGTGACAAAACTCTATCCAAAGTTTCAAAATTTACGAAATCTGGTTTTTTATTTCTTTTGCAATCTTGTCCGGTGAGGATACATCTAAGGTTTTCTGATGTTTTATCATATTTGAATTTTTTGTCTTTTTCTTTAATATTCACGGCATAATAATCGTGTCTTTTATCACCATATCTATTTCGCTCATCGTCTCTTCTGTCATTATACCTTTTTTGTCCACATCTATTATCTTTGCAATTAACAACATTTCTGTCGTTTTCTCTTCCGATATCATATCCTTTCATTGAGTCAAAAAGTTCATATACATCAGCCTTGTTAAGTACGAACGCATTTATATCGTCATTTAGTTTGTATTTTTTACGATGATTCAGTAGCCGACTTATTTCATGATACAGTAAATCGTCGCTTCCAACTACGTCTCTGTTAACATAACGACCGCATCTATTAGCTCTTGTATCATCAGTTCTGGTGTAATCTTCTTTTGAATAATCAAATATTCTATCAGTTATTCTTCTATCTCTTCCACTACAATCATCATCTCTATTTCCTCCACAAGCGCATCGTAAGTCATCTCTTTTATCATCTTGTCTGCCTCTTCCGCACCTGTCATAGCTATTTTGGCAATCATCATCTCTATTTCCGCCACATCCGCATCGTAGGTCATCTCTTCTATCATCGTCTCTACCTCTTCCACAATCTCTATCTCGTCCACATCTTTCATCACTGCATCTCAAACTATTCAGATTATCATCATCTCTATTTCCTCCACAACCGCATCGTAAGTCATCTCTTCTATCATCTTGGCTGCCTCTTCCGCACCTATCACCGCTGCAGCGAAGGCCATCTCTACCTCTCCCACATCTCTCATCATTGCATCTTAAGTTATTACCGTAATCATCATCTCTATTGCATCCATTGCCACATCTTAAGTTATCTCTTCCGCATCTATCATCACTGCATCTCAAACTATTTTGATTATCATCATCTCTATTTCCTCCACAACCGCATCGTAAGTCATCTCTTCTGTCATCTTGTCTGCCTCTTTCGCATCTATCATCACTGCATCTCAAACTATTTTGATTATCATCATCTCTATTTCCTCCACAACCGCATCGTAAGTCATCTCTTCTGTCATCTTGTCTGCCTCTTCCGCATCTATCATCACTGCATCTCAAACTATTCGGATTATCATCATCTCTATTTCCTCCACAACCGCATCGTAAGTCATCTCTTCTATCATCTTGTCTGCCTCTTCCGCACCTATCAGCGCTGCAGCGAAGGCCATCTCTGCCTCGCCCACATCTCTCATCACTGCACCTCAAGTTATTACCGCAATCATCATCTCTACCGCATCCTTTGCCACATCTTAAGTCATCTCTTCCGCATCTCAAACTATTCGTATCATCATCTCTATTTCCTCCACAACCACATCTTAAGTCATTTGTTCTATCATCTTGTCTGCCTCTTCCGCACCTATCATCGCTGCAGCGAAGGTTATCTCTGCCTCCTCCACATCTCTCATCACTGCACCTTAAGTTATTACCGCAATCATCATCTCTGCTGCATCCTTTGCCACATCTTAAGTCATCTCTTCCGCATCTATCTTCACTGCATCTTAAACTATTCGGATTATCATCATCTCTATTTCCTCCACACCCGCATCGTAAGTCATCTCTTCTATCATCTTGGCTGCCTTTTCCGCACCTATCACCGCTGCAGCGAAGGCCATCTCTGCCTTGCCCACATCTCTCATCACTGCACCTCAAGTTATTACCGCAATCATCATCTCTGCCGCATCCTTTGCCACATCTTAAGTCATCTCTTCCGCATCTCAAACTATTCGTATCACCATCTCTATTTCCTCCACAACCGCATCGTAAGTCATCTGTTCTATCATCTTGTCTGCCTCTTCCGCACCTATCATCGCCGCAGCGAAGGTTATCTCTGCCTCCTCCACATCTCTCATCACTGCACCTTAAGTTATTACCGCAATCATCATCTCTGCCGCATCCTTTGCCACATCTTAAGTCATCTCTTCCGCATCTATCTTCACTGCATCTTAAACTATTCGGATTATCATCATCTCTATTTCCTCCACACCCGCATCGTAAGTCATCTCTTCTATCATCTTGGCTGCCTTTTCCGCACCTATCACCGCTGCAGCGAAGGCCATCTCTGCCTTGCCCACATCTCTCATCACTGCACCTCAAGTTATTACCGCAATCATCATCTCTGCCGCATCCTTTGCCACATCTTAAGTCATCTCTTCCGCATCTCAAACTATTCGTATCATCATCTCTATTTCCTCCACAACCGCATCGTAAGTCATCTGTTCTATCATCTTGTCTGCCTCTTCCGCACCTATCATCGCCGCAGCGAAGGTTATCTCTGCCTCCTCCACATCTCTCATCACTGCACCTTAAGTTATTACCGCAATCATCATCTCTGCCGCATCCTTTGCCACATCTTAAGTCATCTCTTCCGCATCTCAAACTATTCGTATCATCATCTCTATTTCCTCCACAACCGCATCGTAAGTCATCTGTGCTATCATCTTGTCTGCCTCTTCCGCACCTATCATCGCTGCAGCGAAGGTTATCTCTGCCTCCTCCACATCTCTCATCACTGCACCTTAAGTTATTACCGCAATCATCATCTCTGTTGCATCCTTTGCCACATCTTAAGTCATCTCTTCCGCATCTATCTTCACTGCATCTCAAACTATTCGGATTATCATCTTCTCTATTTCCTCCACAACCGCATCGTAAGTCATCTCTTCTATCATCTTGGCTGCCTCGTCTGCACCTATCGCTGCTACAGCGAAGGCCATCTCTGCCTCGCTCACATCTCTCATCACTGCACCTCAAGTTATTACCGCAATCATCATCTCTGTTGCATCTTTTGCCACATCTTAAGTCATTTCTTCCACATCTATCATCACTGCATCTCAAACTATTCGTACCATCATCTCTACTTCGTCCACAACCGCATCTTAAGTCATCTCTTCTATCATGTTTTCTGCCGTTTCCACATCTATCACCACTACAGCGAAGGGCGCCTTTATTTCGTCCACAGTCTTCGCTATTTTCTTCACTATATTGTAATTCTTCCTTTTTAACACACTCGTTCGGCTTGGAAATTTTGGAGCTGCAATCATTGTCTGGGCGTGTATAACATATCCTGTCGCTGGATATTTGAGGTTCATCGCCTCGTAAACTTAATTTTTCTCGTTGTAAATTGTTGTGTTTAAAAATGAGATTTAATGTTTGGATGTTTACCAGGTTTTTCTGTGATGATTTTCCATTCAAGTTGTCAGTGTGGTCATGATGTTTCGGACTGTGTCTATAGTTATGCTTTCCATGATTATGGTCTTTTTTCAATTCTGGTATATCTTTTCCAAGATCCAGTTGTTGTATTAATGATTTTATTTCGTCCTCAAGTTTCTCTTCCACTGTTTTACTCAATCTTCTTTGATTTGTTATTGTGATTGTTCCAAATAGAATTGCTATTAGTAATAATTTGAAAAACATTGTTTTTTATATTAAGTTTTCTATAATCTTTTTCAACATCTCCTTTCTCAAAGTCTAATCAATAAAAGAGCAATTCCATGAAATCAATATCTGTAGGTATTTTTAATTAACGCGCATGTTCAATTATTGGTTTTATAATTAATTATGATAAGTATTACGATGGTTATGTTGTACAAGCACGTATAGTATGATTTCTCTACTTGCACGCGACTCGGGTTTATTCCACTATACATGTCGCGGCAAGTGCGACTCTCGCTCTTCGAAAAGCGCAGGAAGAAGTCTAGATTCTATGCAGCGAAGGCGCGTCTATAGCGTGTATAGGAATCATACTAGACGTGCGTGTATACACGGCGACACATCTAACTATATAAAACCAACATAAGATGGCCGCGTGACGTTATACGTTATGCAACCTACGCGCGGCCAGCTTATGTTGGTTTTGTATAGCTTGATGTGTCGCCTTGTGTACCTACTTAAACCATGACTTTTTACTTTTATTTTATTGTGGGTATCTTATGTAAAATCTCAGTAATTTTTTGTCCTGTTTCAGCGGACATTAATTGAAAACACGATGTGAAAGAAATCGCTGTAATCACTTTTTTTTAACTATATTTTACAATTATGTTTGGGGGAGGGGTAATAAATTCAGATTATACTGGGTGTAACAAAACACCAAAATTAACTTTCACTACTTAGACAACGAGTCGAGAAAAAATAAAAATTTTCGGTTTCATACAAAACTGCAGTACAGACAAGTTACTATAACTCGGTCGACTCAAATGTATGGGACATTTGTCTTCATAGCGAAATTTTTTTCTTTTTGATGGTGTAAATATTACTAGGGATGAACTTCCTATAGGGTTCTTACGTTCTTAGAGTTTCTTCAGTATCATAAACACAATCACCCATTAAAGTAATGGACTGTCTACATTAACACAGCCAGCACAAAGGAATAGTGATAGGAAAAACGCAACGATTCTAGCCAAAGGCCAAATTTTTATTCATATAAAACTTTTTAAAGTTATTTTTATTAAAACATTCATTTTATTCATCTAAAGGCGTTTGGAAATAACCTTTAATCTTCAAATCAATAGGAACAGCGTAATGAAGCAATATTTCTTTCTCAGGATCCAGTCCAGAATTACGACGCGAAGGTCCATCACCGTGTAGAAAATCGACGAAACCCTGCAATCTTCTACTCTCCTTGTCTTTGCGAGCAAAAGCTTTTAAATTCCTTTCAAACTCCTCCAGATTCCCAGCTTCGTCGCTCATCATATTGTCGTGGTAAGCGAAGTCGGAATGTCTTCGTCTGCTTCGCTCATCATCGTTGTAATCACGGTTGTAGAATACGTTTGGTTGTTGTTGGGTCATAGAGCCGACGTCAAAACGGTCGTTGTGGTCGCCGAATGTGACGTCTGGTTGGGTATCTTGATCGACGGCGAATTGAGACAGCGTTGCGGAAATTATGGACAGGATGATGAGGATAATCTGTAATTCATATTTTTAAATAAATAGGTATCAAATACCGCGTATCGGAAGGCGCAGCGTGGGTAGGCCCCTCACACGGTGGACCGACGACCTGGTGAAGGCGGCGGGAAAACGTTGGATGAGGGCAGCGCAGGACCGGTCGTTATGGCGATCCTTGGGGGAGGCCTATGTCCAGCAGTGGACGTCCATCGGCTGAGATGATGATGATGATGAGGTATCAAATGTTACTGGGAAACATAGCATAGAGTCCATTGCAGGGCAAAGGCCTCCTCTCAGTATAAAGGGAATAGTGGTCGGTAAAAAATTGATGACGTCATACCTCCCCCCCCTAAGGGAATTATTTTTAGGAACTGCTAGTCAAAATGCTGGAAAGCTGGTTAATCCCCATACTGAAACGGTGAACTCAGACTATCAAACTGAACAACTTTCACTATGGAGCATACCTCAGGAGACGCGAAAGAAAACCGGCTGTCCCATACATTTTAGTCGAATAGATACAGCAGTTTTGTATGGGACTGCTGTTTATTTTCGCGTTTCCTGAGGTAGGTAGACTAAATAGGCTCCATAGTGAAAGTTAGTTCAGTATGATGGTCTGAGTTACCGTTTCAATATTTGCTAGGTTGTCACTTACACCCTGCATAATTCCGCTAGACTTGCACCCTACATGATTCTAAGAGGAATTAGTATTGTCATTAGGACACCCAATGGAAACATCGAGTGTTTCATTCTGAGCCGGAAACCACTCAAGTATAGCCACATAAAATACAAAAATCCGTACCATTTTCCAGCTCTCCGTTTAGTTTTGCAAAAATGTCCAACATTTTATTATTCCAAGTGCAGTTAAGTTTTAATTAATTTTCTTTTCTGATTGCGTTCTGCGTTTACTTTATTTAACTACACGACGTTTGTACAAGATCGTTACAAAAAAATCATCGTTATCAGCCAAGGGATTGATGACGCTTGGCAGAGAGTTACAGATCTCAACCATGAGGTTCGGGATTCGAAATCAATCCCGCATTCGCACTCATACGACATGCCTTTTTGTTAGAACTTTGTCACACTCACCTTTATTAACGTGATCAAGCTTCTGTGAAGCGTAACTGTAAATACTTTACTGTGACAAGGTTCCAATTCCAAGGTGGCGTTATAAAGCTTTACGGGTGTTGTTAGTCGCGCAGTTGATTTATTTTAACACGAACCAATCATTTTATTCTACGGTTGCGCGACAAAAATGACCGGATTCTATTGGTCGGTTGATTTTGCGCAATTTATTAACTGCTAGATAATCAATTTCAAACTTTAATCTTTATTAAACAGAAGGTTGATTATTATTATTACCAATGGTTTGTAGTTTCATCGGGAATATTCGGGAATCGTATGCCCTGGTATACAAGAAGTAGGTAACTATGACAAAATAATATACAGGGTGTAAAATTAAATGCATTACCTGAGTAGTACCTACATATTGAAGGGGGTGATTCAGACCACCAAACTTTCACTACGGAGCTAACATTGAAATCGCGGGAAAAAAATCCAACCCAAATGTATGGAACCCTCATAGCAAGGATCTCCTTTATTTTGCTTTAGAATAAAGGAGATCCTTGCTCTTAGATGGATCCAAGTGATGTTTTTTCCCGCGATTTCGATATTGGCTCCATCGTGAAAGTTGTTAAGCTTGATGATCTGAAGCATCCCATTCAATATGTAGGTAAGCATGTAATTTTAAACCCTGTATAAAGGTAGTCATACTTACTTGTATGAAAGAAAAAAACCGGGAGAAAACGGAAAGCTATATATACGCTGAAGAAGAAATTCTGACTTATAGGTATTACGCTGAATCTACAGTTTATAAAGTTTCCTTATCGGTGGCACCATAAACTGGTCAAACACACAATACTGCAATAAAAATACTTATATCTTCTTTTAATTTGTTATTGTTACAAGAAATAAAATCACATTAAACGGTAATAAACTAATAAAACACACCGCGCGTCTAGTTTTGGAACGCACCCGTAAACGCGCGGTTGGAAAACGCGGGAAAAAATGCAAATGGCGGCGCCGCGTCACGTCACGTCCACCCGCCAGATGGCGCCGCGCGTGTGTTCCACTGATGTTGTTTTAATTACACTTCGGGTTGCTTTATTTGTAGTTTTTCTGATCAGCTTCGCTGTGGATTTTGTGTTCTTGATTTTAAAATGTTTTATCTAGTAAACATTTTTACTGTTGCTGCTTGCTCTCTATGGGACCAATACCGAAATCGCGGGAAAAATCAGCTGTTCCATACAAAACTGCAAACATAACTCGAATCAAATTTATGGGACAGCCATTGAATAATTATGAATAGAACAGACAACGCAATTGAAATCAGTGCACCACGATCAGCAGTGCGGGGCGCGCACTGTGGGGGCGTCGCGGTGCAGCACGCGCCCGGCACATGCTAAGTAAGGTTGAGCCAATTAGCTTAAACGAATGTTACAAAAAATTTAGTCTGGGTTCGCCTCTAGTAGGTAGGTAGGTACCATGGGAATAACAGATTTTTTTTTCGTTATTTCGATATTGGTCCCATAGAGAAAGTTGTTCAGTTTGATGGTCTGATCATCCATCAAATTTTTGAGATTGTCAACTGCTGAACTCAGCGAATGAGATTCAAAAATCGCACTCCTGTATTATGATGATAATTTTGTTTGTCTCTTTAAGTACGTAGGTATATTAAATTAACGTTGGTTTACGTCAGATATTTGCAAAGTTACGGACATTTTTAAATTGTTATACTCAAATAGTTCAGTTGTTTTCGGGCACGTGCCTTTTGTATGGAAGTTTGGCAGAGCACCTGTGATCACAATACTGTCTGTTCCATTATCTACGTCCTACGAGTCGAGCCGCTTTCGAACTTAGGTCGCGGTCATAAGATCTTTGTAAGGGACTTTTTTGGGACTATCCTATTTGGATAGATTAGGTGTAGCTCGATGTTTTTTTACATTGTTACTTGATTGCACAGCTGGTTTACCAGACTGGTAGACCAAAAGTGATACTGTAGCTAGAGTAGCTTAGTGTCAATGTATCGAATGTGATAGGTAATGATAAAATAATGAGGCATTTTCCAAAGTTCAATAAAACTCAATTAGGAGTCACGTTGCAGGGACTGACCCGAGCACACGTCTCGCGTGGTTTCGCGCGTCGCGTTTTTGCCTGCCACGAGGCTCCGCAATCCTCAGTCTCTTCTTGTTCTTGTCCAAAAACAATCCCTGAGATTGGGATAGATTCTCCCATAAAATACTTGACACTGGCGGAAATGCAGTGCTAACGCACAAGCAAGAGTCCATTTAATTATAAATAAATAAAAAAATAAAAATAAAAAAACTCAATTACCTATAGGTAGGTACCTACTTTATTGCAAACCAAAACAGAACATACATTTGAATAAAGATAAAGAATTACAAGTAGGTACAAATGAGGCGGTATTATCGCTAATGAGCGATTTCTTCCAGACAACGTTAGGGATTTAGGATAAAAGAAAATAGGTTGTTGTTGTTGTTGTGGAAAACAGTCAATAGATGGCGGTAGTAGTAGTGCTTATATCCTAGGGGACCGTGTCACTTCTTTGTCACTCATATCTCATACCAGTCTCATACAATCTCATATCATTATAATATAGACGCGTTTATCGAACGTCAACAGATTAAAAAAAGAACTACTTACAAAAGCAATAGGCACGCAGGACGTAGGTACAGGGTGTAAACTTAAAAAATGTATTACATACTTTAGTATGACCTATCGTATAGTGCGAAAACGTGGATCCTGACGATAGGACTTTGGGGTCAAATGCTTACCTATCACACATAAAAAAAAAAAAAAAAAAATAGGACTTAGTTCATTAATTCAATGTCGCTCAGCGAGTTATGAAGAGAAATCCATTCCTCGGCAGATACCGAGGAACTGGCAACCGATGGGGAGTCATTCAATAAAGCGACAATCTAAGTGTTGACTTTCGCAGTAACGTGTCCTAGGGAACCCGTCAGAGTTCTACACTGGAGACTATGAACTGCCACTGTCAGGCGTAGTATGTATGGGACGCTGTGGCTCGCTGCCGAACCGACGACTTATAAAGAAAGGTGGCGGGGAGCGAATGGATGAGGAAGGCCAAGGACATGGTTTAGCCTGAAGGGATTATAGTCTCTTACGACACCAATCTTCACACAAGAACGCTTCTGTGGTCTGCCAAATGAAAAGATGTCAGACCCACCCAAAGGTACGATGCGATGCGATGCGGGCGAAATGAAAGCGGGCCAGAACCGCATGCGGGATGCGGGTGCAAACCCACACACCGTCCGCTCGATAGAAACCGCAGCGAAAAGTGTTCATATTGGGTCCTTCTTAATATGCTGACACTTTTTTAAGGCGAGGATCAGACCGTCAAACTGAACAACTTTCCCTATGGCGACCAAAATCGAAATCGCGAAAAAAATCTGCAGTTCATCATTATTTTTTCGGGATTTAGATGTTGGTCTCTTAGAGAAAGTTGTTCAGTTTGATCCTCCCCCAAAGCTGGTTATCTCAACCCCTTAAAAAGAGTCAGCATATTAAGAAGGACCCTGTATAAACCACATAATTTGTTGTTAATAGGCCTATGTCCAGCAGTGAACTTTACGTCATATAGGTACGATTAGAATTGGATTAGGATATGCTAGTGAAATTAAACGTAGCATATTCATTCATAGAGTCTAAGAGTGAAATCGATATCAAATCAATTACTTTTTAGAAGCACTCCATTATGTTTGTCCACCGGAAATCAATTTCACAGTTTATTTGAGATTGAAATTGTTAAATCATGAACTATAGTACCTACCCTACTTAACGATGTAGGTATAGGTCCATCGCTATGTGAAGTAGAGGACTATACCTAACCAACAAACAATGGTGAGATTTCAGTCTTACTAAGTGTAGGGAAATAGTACCTACATTATGGTACAAGTGTGTATTTTTGGTGATTACCGCTGAGACGCCATTGAGACCCGAGCCGTAGGCTAGGGTCTTAAGAGAGCCGAGGACGGTTATCATCAATACACACGTGTATCATACCTACGACGTTTTTCAACACACTTGTGAAGAAAATAATACCACAGTGTACTATAATTACTAGATAATATGAAAAATAACTATTGTTTTTAATGAAAGGCAATAAGCACAGAATAAAACAAGGATGATAGAAACTCTACAACCTACTGGTGGCATATTATCAACTTCTTCCAGCTTCAATCCGATCCTGATAACATATTTTTAGGGTTCCGTACCCAAAATGTGAAAACGCCCAAATGGCACATGTAGCATTATAAATAGACCACTTTTGGTGTAACTCGGAACTTGTTGCATTAATTAACACTTAATAGGGTTTAACTGAGAACTTAGAGCTGCTTATTACGCTTTAGCCTTTATAATAGCATTATAAGAGCAGGAACGGATACTATTGTAACGGGATCAGAGTTAGAGCAGCTGTCAAAAATGCCTTCTTACAGCCTATATCGCATTGGTTGCTTAAGAGCATTATAGGGGCAGTAAAATATGATTATTGCTGTATAAAGGTGTAGAATTTTTTTTTTTTTTTATTAACTATGGGTTTGCTCTTGACCTCAATCCAGTCCTCAGGACGAAGATGGGGTCGTAGATGTAGCGAGCTTACCCAGAAGATGCCTATTCACTCGTACTTTAAAGGAATCCGGGTTGTAAGTACTCGGAAATACTGACGCAGAATTATACCACTGTAATGCTAGCATCTTAAAAGAGTCAATGTGAACTACTGTACAGCCAATAGAGTTAAAGTGGTGTACACGTAGAGTGATTTAACGCTTAAAGTTCTATATTGGTTCACCTCAACTCTGTAATTAAGCCTCTTTTTCAAAGCTGCTTAAAGGTGTTATATTAGCACTCGTGAACACCAAAGGTATTCCGAGATACTCTTGTAACTCAGAAATACAGCATTTGGCAGTAAAGTGGTGTACACGTAGAGTGATTTAACGCTTAAGGTTCTATATTGGTTCACCTCAACTCTGTTATTAGCCTCTTTTTCAAAGCTGCTTAAAGGTGTTATATTAGCACTCGTGAACACCAAAGGTATTCCGAGATACTCTTGTAACTCAGAAATACAGCATTTGGCAGTAAAATGGCTACAGAAAATACCACTATATTGCTTTAGTCTGCATAATGGCGTTTAAGTAGTTCACATGAATGGCTTAAGCGTTGATGTGAACCATAATAACACAAATATAAGCCGACAGGCTGCATATTGGTTCACTTGAACTCTTATTTACTGCAATAAGCGTTATAGATGAACCGGTGTGTACTCTTGTACAGCCATAGTCGTTAATTCAGGATTATAAGAGTTCACATAGGTTTCTTAAGAAAGCGCCATTTTGTTATAACTTTATAACCTAAACCATATGAAAAATAAAATTATGGTGTTGTTTATGTTTTACTAATGATTTCTGCTTTTATTTACACGTGAAACACATATTTATTATAATATAAAATAAAACTTTATATGATTTAATGTAAATCAGACACAAAAAATGTACACATATATTTTGACGTGTAATTATTTTCACAATATTTCTAATTAAAAACCAAATATTTCCGAGGCGCGTAAAAAAATTGCTATAAAACCATATAAACATTCACAATGAACTTGCATTCCCAAATGTATTCACAGGCTAATATTATAAAAGTGTACTTAACTAGGTTATCACAAATTCTCAATAAAACATCACTTCACGCCATTAATAACCAACACTCACGGAATTTATTTAAAGAATTTAACTCTACTAATAAAATAAATTCAGGTTTTTATATACACACTCTGCTGATGCTCGAAGAATAATGTAGAACCTCAAGCGTTATTTAAGTATAGCAGTAACCCCAATCCTAGGGCTTAGTCTGTATAACAGGACACTCGTATTCTGTTAAGCAGCTGATATAATGCCTTGTGTCCCATTATAATTCCAATATAGAACCTTAGGCTGTATAACAGGACACTCGTATTCTGTTAAGCAGCTGATATAATGCCTTGTGGCCCATTATAATTCCAATATAGAACCTTAGGCTGTATAACTTGTGCCCAAATAAGAGTTATATCGGTGTTAACAGCGCTGTTAACACCATTGTAACACCATCTTATACAGCCTTTAGTTTCCGTGTACACCAAAAGTGGTCTCTTATAATGCCATATGTGCCATTGGGCGGGACCCTATTACTAAGCCTACGTTGTTCATCCGTCTGTCCGTTCGTCTGTCCGTCTGTCCGTCTGTCTATCCGTCCGTCCATCCGTCCTACCTATTTAGGACTGTAACTTTTGAACCGTAATATCTAGACAGTTGAAATTTTCACAAAATATTCTTTATTCTACAGCGGATTTGTTAACAAATAATAAAATGTAAAAAGATTCAAAATTAAGGGGGTCCTCAGTCCTCATACAAGAAACTAGTTTTTATTCACGTTTTTTTTCTTCTCGATCTATTGTAAAAATGGTAATACATACAAGCGTCAAACTTGGTGTAAATATAGAGCAAACTCTACAGCATAACAACAAATAATAAAAAAACGGCCAAGTGTGAGTCGGTCTCGCGCTAAAGGTTACGGAGAAAACAAAACTTTTTTCTAAGTTACTATGTTGTGTGGGGAGGAGCTCTCGGTGCGCGAGTAGCCCGACTCGCACTTGACCGGCTTTTATTTATAATTTCCAGATAACGTATGTTCTCTTGACAATCATCACGCCAGTACTGAGTCTGTTTTATAATAAAGGTCCGCAATCAGACCTTAATTTTGATCTCGGGTCTATACTGGAAGAAAATTATGACAACTTTAGACGTGCTGGCAGAAACCAGGAGAAAAATCCAGATGGCTTCTGGACTAGGGACTTAAAAATACCTGATTTGGCAGAGTTGCCAGTAGTGAAAAAGTTTGGGTTAGAAAGTATATCGGGGAAGAGATCTGTGGTATTGGAAAGGAATAGGAATGGTAATAAAGGGAAGAAAAGGAAAGGAGATAGACTAGATAGGGATACAGGAACTAAATAATACAGGAACTTTCTTTACAGGAATAAATATTTTTTGAATGTAGTTTTATGTTTTACATAATCTACAGGGTGTTAGGGTACACAGTTGCATTACTTTAAGGGGTGATTGTACCCATGATACTGAACAACTTTCCCTAAGAAACCTATAGCAAAAGTTTCTTAGGGAAAGTTGTTCGCTCCGGTTTTTTAATTTAATTCGTCAGTTCTATGGTCTGATAATCCCCTTAAAAAACCGTCAGCATAATTTTTAAGGACCCTATTAATCTATTAAGTACCTCTACTTTGTTTATGTTAGGAACCTACCTAAAGCGATTACGATGTTATCTTATCTTGTTGTGGGGGCTGGCAAGCCAGCAACACTTCGACCCAGTGGGATCTTTTGTGTTAGCCCCGATTTCGATGTTGGTCCAATAGAGAAAGTTGTTCAGTTTGATGGTTTGATAATCCTCTTAAAAAACCGTCAGCATATTAAATTGGTATTGGGTGTTAGGGTAAAAGTTGCATTACTTTATAATGGGTGATTGTACTTATGATATTAATATTAAGGCCACTCCTCCCATTTGCAAGGCTCTCTTTCTTACAATCAAACATTTGCAATTAGCCATCCCGCTTCAATTGCGTGGCGCCAGTCGGAATTTTCCGTTTTCTTTGAAAACCTGTATGATTTTTTATGAATTTTCAAAAAATAAGAAAACCACATCATTCTATATTGTATTGTGAAGAATATTGTAAATTTTCATATTCTTCTGATCAACAATGTAAGAGTAAAACGGTTACAACTGGAAAAAAAGAGGTGACTTTGGATTCGTTTTTCTTCAGTTTTAATAATTAAAATAGATTTCGAGAAAAACCACATCACTTCTCATATCCTGTAGATTGTTCAGTTTTGTTTTCTGCTTAAAAAGTGCCATAGTTAATGTATAAAATGGTTACAAAGTTACTCAAAACCGGGCGGACGCCCCTTAAATAACTTTCATAAGGGAAGACAGATCCGTACATTCATAAAAAATCATCTATGAAAAGACCAATATTTTTTTTCTAATTTCCTATAGGTTTCTTAGGGAAAGTTTTTCAGTATCATGAGTAATGCAACTGTTTGCCCTAACACTCTGTATAATAAAACCAAATCATTTTCCTCGTTTACGTTACCTGTGAAAGTATTGATTTATCTATGGTTTTTATAAAAGTTAAAGGTACTTTTAGGTAGGCAGATGATACTTTTCGTGGTGAAAATATCTACACATTATAATATACGGGCCTCGCAAATTTAATGTGCCACCTGGGACCGCAGCAGCCGATACGATGTGTTACCGATGCCCACAGATGCCTAAAAGTGCCTAACGATTATTGCTACATAGCGCCCAACAAAAGCTGGCAACGAAATATGCGTTTTATGTTATTTATCAGGTTTGGTGGCAAATCGGTGGCGCGTTGCGGGTAGGTATGGAAACCAATCATGAGGGTCCGGATTCGAATCCGCACGGACGACATGCCATGTAACCTACCAATGAGTTTTTCTAACTTATGAACGTAATACAAGAGTAGGTACTATAATTACTACGTAATATCGACTGCTCTCAAACGGTGAAGGAAAACATCTTGAGGAAAGCATACGCTCTGAAGAAAAATTATGTGTACCTATGTGAAGTCTACTGCGATATAGTAATCACATTCCCTCACGTAAGGTGCTGAGATAGCGGAAGAGAGATAAAACGACGTTTTAATCATGTGTAATCGCCTGCTAGCTCAGCACTAATACCACGTACGAGCTATAATAGTATATAAGGTTAGGTTAACTAGACATAGGGGTCGAATAAATATGAAGTTAAAGATGTCCAACCAAAGTGCCTTTCAATTGCGCCCCTGCAACCTACGATATTTCACTACCAATCCGCATTGGTCACGCGTGGTGGACTAACGCCCCTGAGAGTATTAATACTTAAGGAGGTGCTTCAGATCATCAAACTGAACAACTTTCACTATGGAGCCAACATCGAGAAAAAATTAAAAAAATCTGCCATCCCATACATTTGAGTCGAGACGGTACTGCAGTTTTGTATGAAAGAGCGGTTTTTTTTCGCGATTTCGATGTTGGCTCCATAGTGTAAGTTGTTCAGTTTGATGGTCTGAAGCACCCCCTTAAGTATTACTAGGGTGTTTTGTTACACCCTGTTTAAGCTGATGATGATAATGGCAAATTATATGTAAACTAGGAATCCCGCTGCGTTATTAATTAACGTAGCATGTTTTAAAATCTGTTGTAAATAAATAATTAACGCAACCTTTAAAAATAATTTAAAAAGATAGGTATAGGTAATTAAATTATGTCTTACTTAATTATTATAAATACAACGCCTAAAGTATTGATCATGGATATCTAATACACGAACAAAGTAAGCAAAGCATGTGCAGAGTCTGCAAAAGCAAAATTCGCACCTTATAAACACTTTTGAGCGTGAAAAACAAACGAAATATTTTACTGTTTGCCGCCCAACAACAATTTTCATGAAAACTCCGGTTTTCAGCGGCTTACGGCGGGCGGGCGTTTCCCGCCTCTCTCAGTCTGTCGCCGGGCGCGCTTCGGAACGCACGCCGCTTTCCCGCGCTTTCTGACACTGACATTTCGTGTTCGAAAAAAAGAAATCTTTTTTTTTATTGACATTTGAAAGGGTTGTTTATAGTTGCGTTAATTTTGTTATTTTAAAAATTGTTTTGTGTTATTGTTATTGTGCGATTTATTTTAAATAAGTAGTGCATTTAGTGAAAGACTGCAATAAAAACCGGGGGAAAGCTGTTAGCTGTCAGCTGTCAAAAGTGTTGAGGTAAGCTTTGTAATTATAATTTATTACTCCGCTATAAATTAGGAGGCGTTGCATCAAAATGGGAATCTTAAAAGCTGAGAAATAATAATTTTGGTAAATTTAAATTTAAGAGGCTTGATTCGGTAGTATTCTCCTATAATCAAAGGTTTTCCCTTATCTTAAGTAGTACATACAACGTTATTTCTTATATTTTTTTACCTATTTGAATTATTTTATATGCAAAAAGAAAAAAAATATGTCAAATCCACATGTAGGCCTATCTATTGTGTATCCATCTACAATTTTATTTCAGGTACCTACCTAACAAAAAGTTATCTACTGTTTTAATAAAGTGTAGCCTTAGTTTTTTATAGTTTAGTTATTAATTTAAATACGTTTTGTAATTATTTAGACAAATTAAATACCTACACACAAAAAAAAAAAGACAACGATTGTTATTTTATAATTTAAAACACTGGCTGGTTATAAAAACTGTTCCATCTTCGAAATTACCGTCTCTATCCTCGAAATAAAAGCGTTAAAAAAGGGCACGTTCAAAAGCAGAAAGATTCTTTCAACTTTATACTTCCAGAAATAAATAAAAAGTGATATTAGTTTTCATAAAGCCGTGGCACCTGGCCGCACGCGCGTGGCATCAGCTGGGCCAGCCAATATAGCATCATTAAACCCTACAGCGCTCTCTGGCACCAAACGTTCCCTGATATATTTCTCTTTGGTTTTTTTCATAACCTTTCTCCATTTGAGAAAGGAGATGAAGTTTGAAATTAGAATCTCTTTTGATAGGATAGGTAGTTTAAAAAGCTAGGTTTTATTTAAATGGAAAGTTCAAAGGTTTCTATAATATTTTGTTTTTGTTGAGTAACGTTGTTTGTAGTAGACAACAATTCTACACTATTTGGCATAAAACCTTACCCTCCTTCTGGCGCAGTTGGGGAAAAACTATGCAGTGTGTCTACCTGTAACATTAAAAAATAATTATATACAACAAAATTGACTTTAAAATTAACAGGGTGAAATTGATATCATTAGCATCTTTTTAAACTTAGAGTCTACCCATCAAACTGAACAACTTTAGGTACTATGGGAGCAAATCGACCGGAGCAAAAAAAAACTGCTGTTGCATATATTTGAGTCGAGTATCTACTAGGCATTGCAGTTTAGTATGGAACAGCAGATTTTTTTTTGCTCCGATCGGTTTGCTCCTGTAGTAAAAGTTGTTCAGTTTGATGGGTAGGTACTCTAAGCTTAAAAGGATGGCATTGATATCAATTTCACCCTCTAGGTATTCTCAGTTTGAAATTCAACCCTGATAAAAATGTCATGACACTTATCAGAATATAAATTAGTTTAGGAAAACAAATACGGGTCAAATGAGGCATTAACGATGCGGGCAAGGATTTTACTTGTTAAGGTGATACGGGTCACTACAGTTCGAAACTTTTATAGAGAGACTAGATATTTCCTGCGACTTCGTCCGCACAGTTTCCCATCATCGTATGGAGGAAATGATATAGCAGATTTTAAGTCTGAACATAAGCTTTCAAACACAAAAAGTTTCATCAAAATTGGTCCTGTAGTTTTCGCGTGAAGCGTGGACAAACAAACAAACAGACAGACAAACATGTTGGGAGTGTAGTAAGGGACACCTAAAATACTAGATAGCAATCAAAAGGTCAAAAAATTTCAGATTTAAATGAATAGTTACAATATTATTTCCACAAAATACGAGGAAATAATATTTAAATATTGTTTGTAATTAATTCTGATGCTTGCAACGATGTTGGTTTCCCTAATGAATAAAATTATAAAATTGAACAGATACAATTTTTTGGATTTTTTATCTGTCTGTTTGTTTGTTTACTTGTGTGATCGCGCGAAAACTACTGTACTGATTTTGATGGGACTTTTTGTGTTTGAAAGCTTATGATTACACTTAAAACTCTAAACCGACATCCCAACAACAATAACCGAAGCGCCACTTTTAATTAATCTTCAGCACGTCATGCGCCGGCCGTGCCATATCTGGTACAAAGTCACATCTGTGTAAACAGGGTTGCCGCGTCATCTACGTTACACAGGTGCTCTCAGCTTCCAGCGGCGACGGGAAATTATTAAAAGCGTTAGAAAATTTGTTCTTGTGTTATTGAACTAAGTTGATTACTTTTTTGCTTCTTATTTGTTATGCTGGATGGCATAAGATTCATTACCAGTTTAGAGTTTCTTATGCAGTTTTCTTGTAGACAAAATGCTAGCCAAGCCATCAATTCTAAAAAAAACGGGCATCCAGCAATGTTTTGGTCACCACGAAATTGATGGCGGTCGTGATTTTTTTTTTCGGGCTCACTCCCCGTCACACTGGACAGAGTTTCGGTACTACTAGTGAAACGTGGATGTTCTGAAGTTTCAGAATATCTCTGACTACCCCCTCGGGGAATATAGTCGTGAGCATATGCTATGCTATGCGAGATTTTTTGAAACAATATGTTTGTCCTATATTATTTTTCTTCAAGTGAATCATGCTCTAAATGCACAGTTAAATTAAAAAATGACAGATCTGTTGAGCACTCCCCCCATATTTTATTAATCAATTAAAATTATCGTTCAAATACTTAGGTATTTACATCATCATTTTTTGTACTCTTTTAGTTCGCTTAATTTTTGAATTTCCTCATATTTCTTGGTGCGCAAATAAAATATATTGTAATGTACAGAGTAGTTAGCATCGTGACTACTAACAATTATTTTTCTTAATTAAGTCATTAGGTACGTCACCAAAATTTGTTTACTTATTAATTACTATATTGTTAAACTGTCAACTCACGTCACTTGCATAATCCCATTTTAATATTAACATCTGTGCAAACGAATAGATGTGTGTTGTAGAGTTTCTGGCCGCATCTTCTCTACAACGGAATACCTTCCGACGCGGTGGTAGAGTCAAAAAAATTACGTCCGAAAATTATGTTACTTATTATAATAATATTTTGAATAAAAAATGTTGAGTTTGAGTTCACGTCACACGAATGACGCAAATTATCGCAACTAAAACCGTTACTCAATCGACATCTTTCAGTTTTCACTTATGAGGATTATAAAGCTAGCAGTCTCCATACAAAAATAGAAAACAAATTTACCACTCTAAAACTTACACAGATGGTTAAAGCACCGTGCGTAATTTGTAATGACCATAATTAACTCCAAACATATCGTGAAATTCGAAAAATCTATAGCTACAAACCTGCTAATAATTTATCATGCCAAAATGAGAAACCACGTTCACTGGGAAAAACAATGAAAAACTCGCGTAGCGTGTAATTTTCCATAAAGAAAAACAATGTTTATGTGTAAATTAAATGTTCTAAAAAGGCTATGCCTTAAAATGGCGCCTTTTTTCTTTTTTTAGCGCGCCCATCAATCAAACTTGAATATTCAGTTCAGAATAAAGTTAAAAACTACACTTGTTATTACAAACATCTCGGAACTCAGTCCGAACTGAGATATAAAGGCTTGAAGTGCACGTAATGGTAATATTTTCAACTTCAAGCCTTTATATTTCCGTCCGGACTGAGTAGAGGGATATACATGTTAATAAGTTTTGTTTGTTACTTTATTCTGAAATAAAATATTCAAGTTTGGTTGCTGGCCGCGCCAAAAACAACGGCGAAAAATAAGGCGCCATACCTTACATACAAAACCCGCATTGTCTTTTAATTTACAGATGAAAATTGTTTTTCGTCATACTATGCAGAAATATAAGAACTCGCAGCCTTCTCAAAAATTATTCGGTCCGCTGGCTTGGCCACATAGAAAGAATAATGTGCTTCAAGCCAGCTACTGGCGAGAGTTGCGCAGGATTGGGAAAAGTGACGCTCTCTCGTTATGAAGGCCAAACCCACCTTGAGTCGCCGAGCCAGCTGAGTTTAGTTTAACACGTCAAGGATAAGAAGTAATCCGTTTTTGCTTCATATTTGAAGACTGGTAGCTTGATAGTTCTCTGACCGTTTCACGATTTGGAAATCACAGATGTAAAGAAAAGACAATGCGGTTTTGTATGAAAGGTTGGCGCCTTACTTTTCGCCGTTGTTTTTGGCGCGGCCAGCAACCAAACTTGAATATTTTATTTCAGAATAAAGTAACAAACAAAACTTATTACCATGTATATCCCTCTACTCAGTCCGGACGGAAATATAAAGGCTTGAAGTTGAAAATATTACCAATACGTGCACTTCAAGCCTTTATATCTCAGTTCCGAGACTGAGTTCCGAGATATTTGTAATAACAAGTGTTGTTTTTAACTTTATTCTGAACTATAATATTCAAGTTTGATTGATGGCCGCGCTAAAAAAAGAAAAAAGGCGCCAGTTTTAGGCATAGGCTTTTGTCAAGTTTAGACATAGCAAAGATGTATCGGACTGTAAAGATGACACTTGATACATCTCTGTCACGGTTTGGCCCGTGCTGTAACTAACACGTTACATCTGTGTCAATCTCTTAACAATGAACATAATAGCGTCATTGTGACGCAAGATAATAAATAAATACACAATTCTTAATTTCATAGATGAATTGGTATATAAGATTTTCATTCATCTTGTGTTTTGCATAGCGGATTCGGTAAGTCAAGTCATTTATTGGAATTATTTTATATTTTTTACAAATACAAATCATTTATTGCAACCATGGTTTTAAAAGATATGTTACGAATAGTAGACATCATAGACGAAGAATTTTTCACTTACGCTGGAGTAGACATAATTAAAAAAAAACTGATTTCGTTTTTGTTGCGATCATAGACGAAGAATTTTTCGCGTTGCGATTCATTGAGTTTATCAATATTTTACCCAGAGGGTTAGTAATGGGCAGTAATTTTATATTTACGATATGTTGGCGAGTGACGTCACCCGATGAACTAAAAATTATGATATTTTATTTAAAAAATATCTGTAAAGGATAACATATATTTTTTCATTCATTTTAAATTCTTTAAAATGACAATTGTCTCGAAATGGCAAAAAAAAACTTGACATACCGTATTCTGATTGAATCGAAATCTGAACTACGATTATTTATATTCCTGGGTATATGAACGTTTAAAGCGTACGGTTAAAGATTTTTTTGGTCTTCGCTGCGCAGTGCGCATAGACCAAAAAAATCTTTAGGTACGGTTGTATCAAGGCTCACTTTTATCATAAAGTTTTCAGTAGAGCTCAAGAGTATAATTCAAAAGAGAGTGCCATATCTGGCACAGCGTCTCGAGGACATCTGTGTCCACAGCTCGGTATCAGATGTGTTCCGCGGCGCAGGTGTGCCGACGATCGGTATAAATTGTAAGAGTTCCAATAACTGGGGGAGGGTTTCCTTGGGCGTTTTAGGGTTTGAGTTTCAGTCGTTTGAAGGCTTATGTAATTAGTGATTTTTGTTTCTAGGGGTAGTTGAGTGTTGCATAACTTGTGGAATTTTCTAGCAATTTGACAAAGGCGTCGAAAATAAATATTTAAATAATGAAATTAATTAAAAAAAATTTCACACATACTTTATTTATTATAATAATTATAAAGAAAATGTCACAATAAAACTAAAACATCCTAAAACTAAAATATCCTAATTAATTAATTATTATTATTAAAAACAAGTTGTATAAATTCTTGAAGAGTAATTTATTATTATTTTTATTTTATTAAAGGTTTTTTAAATAAATTAATGGCCTTTTGCTTGTGACTAGCATGCATTTCTGCCAATGTTTTTGAGCAAAAACACGGTTGAGAAGAGATGGCAGAGCCTCGTGGCATCTCCGACGCGAACCGCGCGAACACCACGCGATTAACACAACTGCTCGTGGCCAAGCTTGCAACGTGACTCTTATTAAAAGTTACATAAACTCATTTCGTGATGACTTTTTAGAGTTTTTAGGTGTTTTTATGTTTCCACTAACTCAAAAAAAATTCTACGGATATAATGAAAAAACAAAGAAGAAACGTTTAGAATTTCTTTAATTAAATATATCTAGGTAGTTAAAACATCCAAAATTGAAAGTCCCACGCACTTGCCAATGCCAGGCGAGGAGCCGCGCCCCAACTATTGTGGCGTGCGCGCATCTGTGTAAACAAACGGCGCACGCGCCGGTGTCTGCGCGCAAACATACAACATGTGGCACTTTGTGACGAAATGTCTGCTCTATGCGTAGGTATATTCCCAGAGAACCTTAAGAGGGGTTAGAAGTGCAAAGTAGACGTGGAACGCGTGCCACGCGGTTATGCAAAAGCGCTTCTTTGCATTTCTGACCACTCTTATAAATCTTATAATGTTCTGTGTGTATTCAAATGGCTTAAAGAATTCCTTGATGTTCCAGCTAAAAATAGATCACCCGTTTTCTTCCTGTGAGTATCATACGAGGCGACTAAGAGATATGGTTTCTAATGCAGTCATTTGTAGGGAAAAGCTACCTAGCCACCCATCACAACTTGACTCGTCATTCCATGCTTTTAAATTCATATTTTGCCACATGACAGAAGAAGCATAGTAAATTTTCCAAACAGTGAAATTTCTTCATTTTGAGGCCACCGTCCAAACATGAGAAAATCGATAAAAGACGAACTTAAAAAGTCTCACTTTCAATGATTTTATCTTTACTTTATCTCCTAGTTAGAAACGATGCCATCAAAATTACATCTTCGATAACCGTGGTGGAGAAAATCGATTGTAGCATGCACAAAACAAGTAAACACTATCACATTCCATACGTTAAATAGGTATAACTCTTCCAATATCGTTGACACATCTACAGGTTTGAACATATAATCCGCACTGGGTAACCGCACTTCCCCCGTTTTTCGGCACCTCCGCCCCCCGCCCCCCAATCGTCAGGTGTGCGGAATGATTAATAGTATTTGTAGGCAATTAATTCCACTTCCCACAGCTGGAGGGAGTGGTCAATGATTGTCAATCTTGTCAAAAGTATGTTAGGTTCGTACACAGAAGCAACAACCTGACCCTGTACCCGGACCTTCGATGTTTCGATGATCGCCACTGTTTCGGTCTGCACTTCATTGTAATAGAGTTGACATTGGAGCGAAAACATTCACGCAATCGCGAAGTTCGAATGTGCGGGTAGGGTAGACCCACTGAACCAGGAGGCCGATAGAGCTAAATGAAATTCCAATCAATTGTTACCGATGTCAATCAAATATTGGTACAGGGTCCTCCTTAATATGCTGACACTTTTTTAAGGGTACGATCAGATCATCAAAACTGAACAACTTTCTCTATGGGACCAACATCGAAAGCGCAAAAAAATCTGCTGTTCCATACATTTGGCTCGAGTAGGTTTGCAGAAGAAATGATTTTTTTACCGCGATTTCGATGTTGGTGTCATAGAGAAAGTTAGTTATTCAGTTTGACGGTCTGATCACCCCATTGAAAAAGAGTCAGCATATTAAGAAGGACCCTATAGAAGATTATTATGTCAAGTTTAGCGCGATCCCAAATACAGCTGAATCGACAGTGGATCATAACCAAAACTGAATCTTAACTGAATTTGCACCAACCATCAATGTTTTAAATTAGCGCGATCGACTCCCAAAAATGTCATCGATTTTAACTTGTTAATAATGAAGATAGGACTTTAATTAGTTTGTATGGAACGCGCTGCAAGGACTATCTTCTGAACATATTTCCAAAACGTATTTGTATCATTTGAAATGCATCTTACGGGAACACGGAAGCCTCCTGGGTTACTTATGAATATCGTCCTTGATTGTGCAGGACCACTAGAGAAGCACAAACGAAAGCCCGTATCCAGTAGGCACAAGGCCGCAATTTATCGGCGCGGCGCAGCACGATGCGGGCAATCGCCGCTCGCTCTCAAATGCCTGCCCCATGCGGGCGGTACCGTCGGCAAATACGATAGGGAACCCGCAGTTAATTTAACATGAACAAGGTTTTAAGATTTAGCAACGAGGTTGAATAAGAGAGTAGGTACAAATCCTAAAAACTCTGATAATTTTGACAGATAGCACAGTCGGTCGGTATTGAACCTGCCTGCTGTGCCGAGGGTCGCGGGTTCGAATCCCGTAAGGGACAAATATTTGTATGATGAATTTGCATAGTTGTACCCGAGTCATGGATGTTTGTATCTATACAGGGTGTTAGGGTAAACAGTTGTATTACTTTAAGGGGTGATTCTATCCATCATACTGAACAACTTTCCGTAATAAACCTATAGGAAATTCGTAAAAATACTTTTGGACTTCCCATACCAAATGCAATCAGCTGATCGAAGTTTTGTATTAAAAGTCGAATTTCCTATATCTGGGAAAATTGTTGTAATGCAACTGTTTACCCTAACACCCTGTATGTTATCCTTTCGATCCTATTTAGATTCAACTGTCGCTTCATAGATTGGCTTAACATTAAAATGTGAAGTAGTGTGACAAAAAAGGTAACAAAAGCATCTAGAAACAATATTTTGCTATCTCTACCCACGCCCGTATGCAGGCCCGTGATAGAGCTCCGATGTTGCTATGGGGGACACTTTTATCTCTGTTTAATTAATATGCTGTTACTCTACTATGTTTGTAAGGTTGTTTGTTGATGAACGCAATGGGCCGTTTTCCAAGATTTAGTAAAAAAAAACTCAGTAGATGGCGTATTTTATTTAATGGGGTATTTTCATTTAAAAAAAACATCCGGCCAAGTGCGTGTCGGGCCACGCGCAGTGTAGGGTTCCGTAGTTGCCCTTCACAATATGGACTTAGAAGCGGCTTTTTGTTTCGTACTACGCGGTTCTCAACTAAAACTCGTTAACTTGTAAAGCATACAGCCGTGATAGTTATCCTTTTAAATTCATTATATGTACTATTGCCGTGAATTTTTTCACATCTCCAACTACAACCGTTTAGCCGGGAGAGGGAGGGTGGGGGTGGGGACACCTGGACTCTAAAAAAAATTATCGCTTTGAAGCTTAATATTTCGCTAATGGATCCCTAACTCGAATAATGGTTTTATCACACCCACAATATTTTTAAAAGACCTATTTAACGATACCCCACAACATGGGATAGACGAAAAAAAAAATGTCATCCCCACTTCACGTGTAGGGGGGTACTCTAAAAAAAATTTTTACCACTTTGTCGGCGTGATTAATAAGTATATAACTATGCCAAATTATAGCTTTCTAGTACTAAGCGTCTCTGAGCTAAGCCGCGGACAGACGGACGGACGGACGGACATGGCAAAACTATAAGAGTTCTTTGTTGACTTCGGAACCCTAAAAAACCAATCAATTTGAAGATAAAAAATTCAGAGTATGTCTACACCTCCACAATAGAACTTAGACCTGACTTGATGGATTCAGGCTGATGAGTGATGATAATAAAAACTAAACCTAACCCCAAAATTGAATCCATCAAACCCCACCTGAAACCGTACAAAATAATATTTTAATCTAGAGGTAAAACCGTACAAAACAGTTTTGCCTTGATTGGTTTGGTTTTAATCAAACTTTTGCTTTCCGAGCGGTGTGCGGTTGACAGCTCGATTATACCGGGTCGTTTCTCGATTGTGCTTAACATACTCGATTATGACTAAAAACTGTGTCGGTCGTGTCACTGGCAGGTTGATGTTTAGTGGTTTTCTTTTTTTGCTTGACGTTCGAAGTTTGAAATTGGTTTAGTAGTGTCTATGGTTGGAAAGCTTCAGTTATTTTTATGGTTATTTTAGATTTAATTTAAATTCTTAGAATGTGATTTCTATATGACTTATTAACTCATACTTTGAACTCGGCAGTTGAAAATGTCAATAAATTACTATGGAGACGTGCATCTTTCTACTGCTGATTTGACATAAAAAATCTTACTCCAGGAGTGCGATTTTTGAAAGTCAAATCAACAGTAGAAAGATGCGTATGTCCATACATCAACCCACGACCCTCTGTTGAGCAGACAGGTTGACTACAAACTGAGTTATCGGGCATAAACCCGCCAGGTTACAAAGAAGGACCCTATACAGGGTGTAACAGGTTTGTTACACCCTGTATAGACAATCAAACATAAAATCTTTCACTATGGAGCCAACATCGAGAAATAACAAAAAATTATCAGCTGTTTCATACAAAACTGCAGTATTTAAACTAATCGACTCAAATGTATGGATAAGCAGATTTTTTTAAAATTTTGACCTTGTCTCCG
The DNA here is from genome assembly GCA_922987775.1 of Agonopterix subpropinquella. NCBI lineage: Eukaryota > Metazoa > Arthropoda > Insecta > Lepidoptera > Depressariidae > Agonopterix > Agonopterix subpropinquella. Next base: position 1,412,578 of record OV277694.1, on the reverse strand, counting down.
TCGTAGTAGTGAAAGTTACTCAGTTTCATGGTCTAAATCACCCCTTTATATTTTACTGGGATTTTTTGTGACACCCTGTTGTTCGATGTTATTTTTTGTAGTTTTTGTTTTTTATTGTTTGATTGTTTGTTGTATTTTATCTAGCTACGATATCGGGAACCCTGGGCAAAAGCTAGTCTAACCTAAAAATAAATATAGGTTCCTATTTCTAATATCTACGCTGTGCATGACCCCAGCCATTCCTGATATCCTGTAATCCTTCCAGGTTTGAGTTCCACGTCCAAGTGTTGGGGCTGCCGGTGACAGCTCGATTACCCCCCACCCCCCGGCTCTGGAGATAGGGGGAGAAGTAGGGGGTTCTAGCCTCAAGCCCGTTTAACTAACTTGCAGGGAATGCGATTAAAAAAGTCGTTGATTTGTTTCTTTGTACTTTATTCACAACAGATACATAAAATAGTGACATTCTTTGTAACATTTTCTTTTATATTAAAAAGAATTAATTTGTACTTACGTATAATTATTGATTATGATAAATGACTTGTAATGAAAATTATTAATAAATATATGTCTATGTCTATGTCTATGTCATATACATAAGAAAGGTGAAGACAGGATTGTATTCAGTAGAAGATTAACAAAAAATTAAAACCGATTTCAAAACTCAAAAAGTAAAAAATAATAATATTGCTGTGCAGCCGATGAATTTTACGTTAGCATTTACAGGGTGAAATTGATATCATTAGCATCCTTTTAAACTAAGAGTCTACCCATCAAACTGAACAATTTTTACTATGGGGGCAAACCGATCGGAGCAAAAAAGAAATCAGCTGTTCCATACTAAACTGAAATCTGCAATGTCTCCTACTCGACTCAAATGTATGCAACAGCTGATTTTTTTTTCTGCGATCATATTGCTCCCATAGAAAAAGTTGTTCAGTTTGATGGGTAGACTCTTACACCCGTATTCTTAGTTGTTTTTTTAACATTTCCTCACTCGAGTGTAGGACGTTTTTGACATTATTTGTATGACAAAAATGTCAAAAACCTCCTCGACTCGAGTGAGGAAGCCTCTAGGAAACAACTAAGAATACGGGTGTTAGTTTTAAAGGATGCTAATGATATCCATTTCACCCTGTATAAGAATATCAAATTGCTTTATCGATGTCGCTGTCAAGCCTGTACGATTCGAGACTGAGCTTACAGTAATTTTTTGGCTAAGCTTGACACCTACTCCAATAAAACAAATTGATATTCTTATAGATGCTAACGTAAAATTCATCGGCTGCAATCAAAGATTTTTCCAAAAAAAATCTTTGGCTGCAATATTATAATTTTTTACTTTTTGAGTTTTGAAGTCGGTTTTAATTTTTTTTGTATTCAGTAGATAACAACTTTACTTTATCATCCGAGGGATAGTTAGAAATATTTGAATTACAGACCCCTTACTTGGACTTTCGATTTTGAAAGTTATTGTACCGACTGCTCTCAAACAGTAAAAGCACATCGTGAGGAAACCTGCCTGCATACGCTGAATAAAGAAATGTTGATGCGTATGCAAAGTCTACCTACCAATCCGCATTGGGCACGCGTGGTGGATTGACGCTCATATACCCTCCCTGAGGGTAGGCCTGTGCCCTGCAGTGGGACTTTACAACGTGTTAGTAAATAACCTCATACACCCCAACTGATTTATAACAAAATAATTAGATTGAAACAATAATTTCATTATTTTGATTGTTAAACTTTAAAGTTATTCGCATTTTAAGTTTTAAGGCAAAAAATGAATGAAGGCGCTAACGTACTCATGGATACATTTTAATAATCTAGTTTTGGCAGTAAACAAGTAGGGTGAGTGTGCCCGTGCGGTGGTGGGTTGACATTCATTTAATATTTTGAAGAAAAAAAAAACATGTTGAAACCATGATAATTGGATTCTGCTCTCGATTCTAAACAAACTACTTCCTAGTTTTGCGTTAATTCATTAGCACGTTGTATAGGCAGATGATGATGATGATTCGACACCTGGGTTCGTCTGGTGCACCCTGGACAGTCAACCTAGAGACAGCTATTGCTTACTAGCTAATATTTCCAATACAGAGTCGAGTAGGCACTTGTCATACGATATAGCTCATGACATGAAATAAGATTGGATATAGACGTTACGGTAAATAACTCCTACGTTTAAGAGTCCTTTTACCGTACAGTGGTGCCTTCATCACAATATTAAAGATTTCTCAATAATGAAATCCCAAAATGAATAAGTGCTACTCCAATTATTTTTATACTCTACTTTTATAGGTTTTTATAGATATAAACATACAATTTAGGCGGATAATGCCCCGTTCGCAAAATGTCCCTTCGAAAAACAACGTCCCTTTCTCAAAACCAACTAATAACATTGAAAATGCTGGAATTCCTTTCCATCCTACTCCACCATCAGGGCACGGCGCGCGCCGGGCACCCGCGCTTCCGCGTGTAGTCGGCCGATCAAACGAAGACTGTCGCGTTATTGATTCTCTTTTTACGCTTTGGTGCTCTTTTGAGCGCGGACCCTACTTCCAGTAGTTAGTAAGTCAATGTTTTTAGGGTTTTGTAGATTGGAAAATCACTTTTTTTAATTTATACTTTCTTGATTGAGAAATCTTAAATATTGTGACGAGGTCGCCACTAAACGGTAAAAGGACCTTTAAGCTTGCAATGAAATACAGAATTTATATATCACCGTACCCAAGTCAGTTGAAAGCGAAATGAGACCGAGCCTGGGAACCAAATCAGGACATCTGTCGCCCCAACACTCGCTACTTATAAACTTTTCCTACGTTCGTTCGGATTGCTCAATAAAAAACTCTATTTATATTATTCTATAGAATTCATTATTAATTTCGTATCAGGTTAAAATAGGACATCTTATTAGAAGTCAAACGTTTGATTAATCTAAAAAACTGTCTATCTATCTATAACGTCACGCCTCTTTCTCAGTGGGGTAGGCAGAGACCAGGGTGCGCCACTTACTACGATCCTTATGTACCTCTTTTGCCTCATGCACATCCATACATCTCTTCATACATGCCCGTCGGTTTCGAGTACTCCGCACCTCCCCTTTTTGTAGGACGCAACTGATTTGATCAGTATACGTCCTACGAGGGCGCCCTTTGCCGACTCTTCCAACTCTAAAATCTAAGAAACTAAATTATTATTTATAAGGTTTTGACTAATTAATGTACAATATTACTTTGAAATACCGCGTGCCGCAAAGCGCAGCGTGGGTAGGCCCCGCACAAGGTGGACCGACGACCTGGTGAAGGCGGCGGGAACCCGTTGGATGAGGGCAGCGCAGGACCGGTCGTTATGGCGATCCTTGGGGGAGGCCTATGTCCAGCAGTGGACGTCCATCGGCTGAGATGATGATGATGGTGATAATTACTTTTAAATGCACAGGTGCTTACTTAAAAATGCACAAGTTTAATTTAAAATTACAATAAATTTTTATCACCATTCACCTACATAAACACAGAATTTCATGACGCATCAAGCCCCCATACGATGATGGCATGAAAATTGCTGGCGTTGAAAATTATTTTTTATTTTCGTAGTATGAAATTTGTCTGAAATCGCCCCCCTGTGCACGGGGCTCCTATCTGAAACATCTCAGATACTTTTTCGGTAATTCCTCATGACCCCCTAGCCCCTCCGTTATTTAATTTACGCACTGAATATGAGAGCATTTAAACCTCCTGAGCACCCGGTCCAAGATAGGTAGGTAAAATGATAAAAATACACACTCCAAAATGGAATAATTTCTACCATTTTTTAATAGCTTAATACCAATATTACTACCTTTTTCATCAATTTCGATAACTGTAATCCATTCCCCCGGTAGTCGGGCGGTGGGTGGCGTAACATACGTTGGAGCAATCCCTTACAGAGAGCCTGTCAATTATATTTATAATGCTAAAACCATAAGTTCAACAGAGTTCTTTCAAACGTATAAGTTTTCCTATTAATATACAACTTCTCTCGAGAATGTAAAATTAAAGCATTGATTTTATTTTTCAATGCACTGGTGCTTTACTTATAAATGCACAACTTTATTTATAAGTGCACAGATTGAGAAACCATCAAATTAAAAGGTTTCTATTCAAAATAATATCGCATTTTTTGACGTCATTTTTTTACTACACTACCGCGTTGGAAGGTGTTTCGTAGTACAGAAGATGCCGCCAGAAACTGCACCGAAAACAGGCTAAAAAACGATAATTTCTAAGAATTTTTTAATAGCTAATGCCACCTTTTTCGCAAACATCGATAATTGTAATCCTTTCCCCCTCCGGGTGGTGGGGGGTGGGGGTGTTGAACATCTGTTGAAGCAATCCCTTACAGATCGCCTGTCAAGTATATTTTTGACAACTAAAACATGTGCTAAACTCATACGTTCAACTGTTTTCTGGCACATACTCTCACTGTATTAATATACAGGGTGAAATTGATATCATTAGCATCCTTTTAAACTACGAGCCTACCCATCAAACTGAACAACTTTTACTATGGGAGTAAACCGATCGGAGCAACAAAAAAATCAGCTGTTCCATACTAAACTGCAATGCCTACTCGACTCAAATGTATGCAACCGCTGATTTTTTAGTTGCTCCGATCGATTTGCTCCCATGGTAAGAGTTGTTCAGTTTGATGGGTAGACTCTTAGTTTAAAAGGATGCTAATGATATCAATTTCACCGTGTATAAATTCACTCAGAATTTTTTGAAATTAAACTGGAAATACGTTGAAAACGAAATGAATTGAAAGGTTTTTGAAAATAGCACTCCTTCTTTGTTGTGCTATTGATTTGAACGTATGACTTTCAAAAATACCCCTGCAGTTGCTTACTTATAAATGCACAACTTTATTCATAAGTGCACAAGGTTACATTTTTGTCACAAACTAAGAATACAGAAGTGCACAGATTGAGAAACCATCAGAAATAGGCCAAAACATAAATTTCTAACAAATTTTTAATAGCTAACGCCACCTTTTTCGCAAACATCGATAATTGTAATCCTTTCCCCCTCCCCCCTCGGTGGGGGGGTGGTTGGGTGGTAACATCTGTTCGAGCAATCCCTTACAGAGAGCCTGTCAACCGCAGCCCGCTGGCGAACACTTATTTATTTGAAGCCCAAATTGATTCGTTTGATACGTTTTGAGTTTTTTTTTGTGTTCTTGTTTTGTTTTTGAGGTTCTTGATGGGATAATTAGGTTTGGTGGTGTCGTAATTTAGTGATTTGGTTTCGAGGTTTTTTTAAATTTAAATTTTTAATGGTTCGTATGATTTTTAGATTTCAGATTTATTTGTTTAGGAACAATTTCTACAAGGTTTACCTAACAAAAAACCCGCGTAATTTTAAAGGTTTGGTTTAGTTCGTCAAACTGAACAACTTTTACTATGAAAACAAAGTCGAAAAAAAAGCAGTTGTCCCACACATTTGAGTAGATTCAGTAGGTACTCTGTACTGCAGTTTTGTATAAAACAGCTGATTTTATTTTCGCGATTCCGAAGTTGGTTCAATAGTGAAAGTTGTTCAGTTTGATGTTCTTAATCAACCCTTTAAATATTACTAGGCGGTTTTGTTACACCCTTTATACAGGGTGTAACAAAACACCCTAGTAATACTTAAGGGGGTGCTTCAGACCATCAATCTGAACAACTTTCACTATGGAGCCAACGTCGAGAAAAAATAAAAAAATCTGCTTTCCCATACATTTGAGACAAGACGGTACTGCAGTTTTGTATGAAAGAACGGTTTTTTTTCTCGATTTCGATGTTGGCTCCATAGTGAAAGTTGTTCAGTTTGATGGTCTGCAGCACCCCCTTAAGTATTACTAGGGTGTTTTGTTACACTCTGTATAATATCAAAATGATTTACAAAAGGTCAATATTGAAATAAATATGTACATGTTAACAAGTAGGTAGGTAGGTTTTATATTCTATCACATAAGGCTGCTATATCATTTATCTTCCTTCTTCTTCCCTTCTTTGTACAGAACCAATAAAAAAAAAATTGATGCTACGCCGTAGCACAATTTCAAACGTACTCCGCCTACGCCGTGCTACACCGTAGCAAGCGTAGCCTTATTTTCTTTCTCGTAGGCTTATACAATCTTTGTAAAAATTAATTCTACAATTATTTTTATAATCGTTAGTTATATTGAAATATTAGAAAGTCATATAAATTTATAGCATAGGTAGTGGAAAGGATTTTTTAATTATAATTATGTAATAATTGTCGAAACCGTACTGACTATTTACCATACATAATCAAGGCAAGAAACTTCAACTTATAACTACAGGGTGTAACAAAACACCATCATCAATCTGAACAACTTTCACTACTGAGCCAAGACTGGTAAATAAAGATTTTTTTAAAATATATTCTTAAGTAAAGTGACTTAAGTTTAAGTCTGTCGAGAATAAAATTCTTTAAACCTATAAATTTGATACTAGGTAATTAACCTAATAAAGTAACAAAGAAAACTAATCAAAATTACAAACAATACTGAAGGCCGTTTTACAAAAAATTAAGCATAAAAATACGCATTAGCGACAGCCTAAACGTTATTATATTATACGATTTCCTAAATGAAAATCCATATAACACGGCAGTCGGTGGCACATGGTGGCATGCACAGATGTACAGCATGACTGGATGCGGCATGGGTGTTGAATTTGTGGTTTTTGAGCGCACTTCGAGATGAAAACTCTAACATAGGGCTCCCACACATAACTGCGAATTCACATCGCATCGTAAATATCTGCGAGACTTATAACGATGACTTATGTATGATTTTCAATCGTAGCGCTCGCAGATATTTTGCGATGCGATGCGAATTCGCATCTATGTGTGGGAGCTCTTATACAATGGGATTTATTACAGAAAATGCATGCTTGCATAATATGCTCGCGTCTGTGATCCACGTAGGGGGTAGTTAGAGATATTCTAAACAGGTATAATACTACTCTGGGAACGTCTGGATTATGGTATATTAATACCATAATCCTGAAGTTCCCTACTTTGGTGGTAGTAGTCGTTACATAAAAACCACTTCAGAGGGCGTAAGGTGGTCTGAAAAAACTCTGACACCAAGGCTCTGCCCTCACGATAAGAAGAAGAATGATATGGCTACCACATCTAGTACTCGAGTTCGTTGGCGACATTCATTAAAATGTGCCGCGCCGCCGCGCCGTCGGCCGCACCTGTCGCCCGGCGCGCGACCAGCGAGCAGTTGTGTTTGTGCGCTATACATTGCTTCATCATTCATTCGTTCATTCCATTCATTCAAATAGGTATGCAAACTGCCTCCGTGGTTAAGAGCATTGCGCTCTTGACACGGAGGTCGAGGGTTCGATTCCCACGGGGGACACCTAGTGATATGTCACTTTATGTCTTTTTCCCCAGTTGGTTTGGACATTGCAGGCTGAATCACCTGACTGTCTGAAAAGAAAAATTATTCCGTGCTTCGGATCCAGATCTGACACCAGGGCTTGATGCCCACACGATAAGAAGGAGATTCAAATACCTATGTCGCACCGTGTCGGCCGCATATGCCACCTCAGCCGCAAACTTCGCAACTGTCGCCTGGCGCGCGACCGGCGAGCAGTTGTGTTTGTGCGCTATACATTGCTTCATTATCATTCATTCGTTCATTTCATTCATTTAAAATATGCCACGTCTTGAATTTTGATTCTTGTTGTGTAGGTACATTGTGGCGATGGCTTATTTATGGCTTATTTAAATAAACCGTGGCTTCTTACTACATGTCACACTGGACACTGCTCGTGAAATAAAAATTATTTCGAACGCACTGACAGGTTTTTGAATACAGTATTTATCCGCCTATGCAGTTAAACATTTAAAGTGCCTAGTAAAATATACTGTAAATGGAGATAGTCTTATTCGTTGTTGAAAAGGCGAGAGATGTTTGTCAGAATCGTAGCATGTGGCGATCTATGGTCTCTGTCTACCCTAGAGGCATGAGCATATGCATGCACATGTAACATTTACAGTTTTGAAAGAGTTACTCTGAGTCACATTTTCACAACGATATCAATGTACTGTACCAGTACTAGATACGGTGTTCAGTAGGAACTGCATGTTACTCTGCAATGCGGTGTACAAACCGCATTGATGTTAGTTTACTCTATGCTAATGGGAATGACAAACCAATCTGAATACCAATCTGTCATTTTTTTCAATAATCATTTTAATTTTATATTGATGTATTTAAATTAGTTATCACTATAAAAACCGCCTGAAAGTTGTTTTACGGGATACTTTTATTCGAATATAAGGTAACTATGTAAAATTATAAGAATATGTAATTATTAATTTAAATTTTAGAAAATAGGTAAGTCTATTAATTTCCTCAAGATTGGGTAAGTCCATTACTTTTTGTCTCGTTTCGGCACCCAAAAAGCGACATTTAAGGAAAAGAGACGGGTATTAATGATCATAGATGAATCAAGAGACTTAAATCAGAGGACACAAAATAGGCACAATACATGCACAATATAATGAACTAAAGGCGGGTGCCAGACGAGGATTGAAATTGAAAATGACGCTAAGATCGTTCATATTTGAGATTATATCTTTATACTTGTTCATGGGAAAAAAATTAATGCGAAAACAATTATTTGATTTACCTTTTACCTCGAGATGAAAAAGATTTATTGACAGCTAAAGTCATCATCGCGACTTAGCGTTTTAAATTCTCATTGATCGCGACCAGGTACAGTGGATCCTTTGTGGAACTTTTGATTGTGTGAACTGTGAACAGATTACTACGAAACAAACATTAAGATAATCAGTTAAAAAAGATACACAAATTAAATAATACTATGCGAATGAAAAGAAAAATAGTAAGGGGACCACGGAGATGTAAATCTCGTTGTTAACCGCCAACCGGCACAGTGGATCCGTTCTGAAAAAAGACGGACTTAGGACCTGAAGTCGGAATTTCGTGATGATTTTTTTTAAAGAAGAGATAATAACTATCCTAGTAACTTTAATTCTTTCAGTAAAATCTATGGGATGTATGGTTTATGAGAAAAAAAAAATTCATTTTTTTTGTATGGAGAAGAACACCTTTTATTTTATTTCTTGACTTGGTTCAATTTGGGACGGGATTGGCTTACGTTTTATGAATGACCAAATAATACTGGACCAAAAAATATATAACTAGTGCAGTCACGTGCAGCGAAGCGAGAAATTAAGTGTCAAAAATTTCATTTTTTTTCGCATATTTTGCAAAGAGTGCACGTTTTTGCCAAACTTTTTGTATATTTTCGTGTACCTGCACTGCTAAATTAAAAATTTTAATGTCATTTTTAGGCAGAAATAATCAAGATGACAGGTACTTTTTTTTTTACTTTGCTGATTTCTTTTTTGTAATTAAAGAAAAGGGACTACTATCGTCAAGGAGAAATAGATTAAGATGGGTGACCAATCCTGCCATCGCAAATTGAAACACATAGTTCTTCCTTTCACAGTCAAGTGACAGGATAAGAATGAATACCTAATTTGGGTATATTAACAGCACAATGAATAATTTAAAGTCATTCTTATCACCGGTCACCACTAGTCACCGGACTATGTGTTTCAATTTGCGATGGCAGGATTGTTCACCCATCTTAATCTATTACTCCTTGACCGATAGTAGTCCCTTTTCTTTAATTACAAAAATGAAATCGGCAAAGTAAAAAAAAAAAAGTACCTATCATCTTGATTATTTCTGCCTAAAAATGACATTAAAATTTTTAATTTAGCAGCAGGTACACGAAAATCTTAGACTAATTATATCTGGACCGGCCTTGCGGTAGCATTTCCCCTCTGCCACGGTATTAGATCAATTAATCTTGCGCCTTTACACCCAATTTTATACCTTATCACTAAACGAGACAGCCTATAATAGCAAAACAATAATTTTGAACTTAGAACGTTTGGGGTTTACACGAGACTACTTATCATGATTTTGAACATTCAAAATTAGAATCTAAAGTCATAGGGAATAAAATCCAAAGTTGCGGATAACATGTTACCTCGCCCCCCGCAAAAAGTGGCAGAAAGTTTGTTATTAGAATGACACGTGGTTACGCGTCCCGATATAATTAGTCTAAGACGAAAACATACAAAAAGTTTGGCAAAAACGTGCACTCTTTGCAAAATATGCGAAAAAAATGAAATTTTTGACACTTAATTTCTCGCTTCGCTGCAAGTGACTGCACTAGTTATATATTTTTTGGGTCCAGTATTATTTGGTCTTTCATAAAACGTAAGCCAATCCCGTCCCAAATTGAACCAAGTCAAGAAATAAAATAAAAGGTGTTCTTCTCCATACAAAAAAAATGTATAATTTTTTTTCTCATAAACCATGCATCCCATAGATTTTACTGAAAGAGTAAAAGTTACTAGGATAGTTATTATCTCTTCTTTAAAAAAAAATCTCCGTGGTCTCCTTACTATTTTTCTTTTCATTCGCATAGTATTATTTAATTTGTGTATCTTTTTTAACTGATGATGATGAACTGATGTTTGTTTTGTAGTATCTGTTCACAGTTCACACAATCAAAAGTTATGAATAAGTATCTAATTCTACAGGTACGTATTTCAGTGGTCTGCACGTAAGTAGTCGAGGATGCCCAGATAGTAGGTATAATACCTAACATAAATATGAACTGTCGCATCTGTCTTGGCCGGTGATGCTCTTTGACCAAATTATTGTAGTTTCTGTTTTATGTAAACTAGATGGCACTAATGTTCCCAAAGAGTTTTGGAACAACTTGTTTGTTTGAACGTGCTTGTCTATCGCTAGAGTTCATGTCTATGCATTTTCACTTATGAAAAAATGCCCGATTTGTGAATACAGGATTTAAATTCATTCCGTTCGTTCCATTCGTTTCGTTCAATCGTAGAGGCGCCATCTGTCGCACCGCGCGGCTGGGGCTCGCTCGACCAACGCTAGCTTTGTTCAGTTCGCAATACATTGCTGCGCCAATACGCGGCTGACACGTCGCAAATGTTTTATGCTCGGTCATTAGTGGTTGCATTGTTTTGGGATTAGAGTTCTCTTTTGAAAAAATGACTTGATTGAATCCTTCTTATCGCGTGGGCAGAGCCCAGTTTTTTCAGACCGCCTTACGACCTTTGACGTGGTTTTTATGGAACGACTACCACCGCTAGAGATAGTAGCCGGGACCAACGGCTTAACGTGCCGTCCAACTGGGGAAAAACGCACAAAGTAACAATTTCACTAGGTAGGTAGTAATCGAACCCACGGCCGCTCTTATCCATTAAACCACGGAGGCAGTTTGAATCCTGCAGGCCTAGCATGCGACCCACGAGAAAACGACAAGAAACGAGATGTGCCTTTGAATTTTTTTTTCTTTTTACTTTGAGTATTGTGAAAGCGAGCTGACGGTTTTTAGTAAGGCTAGCGGGCTGGGCTTACTGACGATCGTGACGAACTGGTGAAGGTGGCGGGAACCCGTTGGTTGAGGGCATACGCGTATTGAAAATAAAACCGGTCAAGTGCGAGTCGGGCTACTTGCGCACCGAGGGTTCCGTACCACACCACCACAGAACACAACATTAGGTATTAACTTAGAAAAAAAAAACTTTTTTTCTCCGGGACCTTCAGCGCAAGACCGACTCACACTTGGCCGGTTTTTAGTATTTGTTGTTATTCTGTAGAGTTTGCTCTATAATCACACCAAGTTTAACGCATGTATGTATTATCGTTTTTACGATAGAGCGTGAAGAAAAAACGTTGATAAAAACTAGTTTCTTGTTGAGAACCCCCCTTAATTTTTAACTTTTTGACATTTTTATTATTTGTTAACAAATCCGCCGCGCCGTAATAACGCATAATCTGAGAAAATTTCAACTATCTAGCTATTACGGTAATAGGGTCCCGTAAGTCCCGTTTTCACCCTTTGGGTACGGAACCCTAAAAATGTGCGAGATCTCGGTATTTCTGGATCTCGGTGTACCGAGATTGATAGCCCTAGTTGGTCCCATAGTGAAAGTTGTTCAGTTTGATGATCTGAAGCACCTGCATTTGAGTTTATACCCTGTATTAATTAATGCAATGTCCAAACTGTGATAAACCAACACACGCCTCAAAATTGAATCATGCAGGTTTCACGATGTTTTCCTTCACCGAAAAGCCCGTGTATAATAATTGTATATTAACAGTAGAGTGGGAGAGAGGGGGGAAGGGGGGGGGGGGGGGGGGTCGTCAGCAGCACATGGCGCGGCACAGCTGTGAATGTATTTACTGCTAAAAGCTCACTTGCCAATAACGCTGGCAAGCTCTATGTGGCTTTTTGATTTTGAGTTTGCTGTTTGGTAGAAATATACGATAAATATTTTTTCCCCTGCGACTTCGTCCGCGTGGATTAGCCCTTAGGTAGAAGAGACACTTGGCGGTGGCGGGTAGTCAAAGTAACACCAATATAAACCTTTACGCTAAGCCTTTACGTAGCATGGCGTCGTTTTTTGACGTAGGCGACGTCGCCTGGAGGCGCGGGCGTAATTCTCCAAACGACGCTATGCTACGTACTATAATAGTACAAGCCCCAATTGTCCAAAAGTCTTCAAATAACGATTTTGGTGGGACTCAGCTCCGCCATACAGACTACTTATATGTACTTATTCGGTATGTTTTCACCTCCTAGAACCGGCTCATGAAGCCCTTTCATTTTATACCCAACAAGACAGGTTTTAGAGTTCCTTACTAGTTCCCACTGCGGCCAGAAATCGCAGTATGTTTTTGGGCGGGGCGATTTGTATCTCATCTGATGTCAATACCTGCCTACCCAGATGAGTATTGTGTTTGGACATCTGGGGCCCACAGTCACATAGGAGGTGCAGAGGAGTTTCTATCTTCTCCTTGCAGAATCTGCAGGCGGTCGTATCATTTAATTTCAGTGTGTGCATGTGCTTAAACAGCTCGGTACGAACTTTTTACTATGGCAGCAAAGAGATTAGGAGCAAAAAAAAATCTGCTGTTGCATACATTTGAGTTGAGTAAGTACTGCAGTTTAGTACGGAACAGCAGATTTTTTTTTTTGCTCCGATCTGATTGCTCCCATAGTAAAAGTCGTTCAGTTTGATGGGTAGACTTTTAGTTTAAAAGGATGCTAATGATATAAATTTCAACCTGTACAGACTGATGATAAATGAATCTGTGCAGCAAAAACAATTTGTAATAGTTTCAAAATGCAAATTGATACTTTCTTAACATCCAAGTATTGATACTTATTAATATAGTCAACTACCCTCCGAGACGTAAGGGATGGGGGGTGGTATAACAAAAGCAACCACCGCACCCACGTGGCTACAATATTAGCATAGACGTGGGAGACGCCACCTGGCGGCCACGGACACAGATGGGGTACTCTAATTGATACTCTCTCGCGTTTAATGATTTTTTCATCACTTATACTCTGAAAGTAGGTTATTGTTTATCTAAGAAGCGGGTTGAAAGTGATACATTTCTTCCCTAGGGCGGAAAAGTAATTAAAAAAAAATCTACGTCTATACTGAGCAAACACACTTCGATAACATTATATTAAAATTATTAATTTTTATAATTATTATGAACAAAAAAAATCGAATTTAGTAATAATAACAATAATTAGTAACATTTCGATACTTTTGTATAAGTTATATGCATTTTGTTTTCTGCGTGAAGAACAAGTGAAGAAAAAGTACCTAATTTAAAAAACAGGCTAGTTTAAAAAAAAAGTTTTTCTTTTTCGCGCAAGGCTGCGTTCAGGATCTTTGGGTGCGGTTGTTTTTTCAACTCGCACTATGGTAGAACGTTTTTCACCGAGGCTCTGAAGTGCGATTTTTGAACATCATATGAGCGAATCGGTACGAGCGAATAGAAAGATGCATAATCTCGTAGTAATTATGACATTTTCGACTGCCGAGTCGCTCGTTGTCGAGTCGAAAGTTGCGATCGGGGTGCACCTGGGGCGTAGGTTCGGAACGCAGCCTTGCGCGAAAAAGGAAAAAACTTGAAAAAAAACGGAGGGAAAGCCACATGTTGCAAATTTTGCGGATCTTTTTCAAAACGTGTAAAAATCACTAGGGAAGTATATCTGTCTCACTCTAGCATCCACAATCTTCGTATGTTTTTTTTCTACTTCCTATTGGTCCCCGAGTGATTTTCAAACGTTTTGAAACGTAGCCTAAAATGAATTCATCGAGCTAATATCGATTCAGAAATTGATTTTGCATTATCTGGTTTTGGTTAATTTCCTCGTAATCGTGATGAAAAGCAGAGTGTTTAACTCGGGTGAAAGTACCCATTTCACACTCGAACTATGGGCGCCCCTCACGTTCGTTCGGGGCGCCAAACATCTCGTGTGAAATGGGTCACTTTCATCCCTTGGTTAACAATCTACTATTAATACTTGTTAAGTATTTTATCAATTTACACGTTGATAAGTTTAAGAGGAGAGGTGTAAGGTGGATTCCACATACACCTTCCTCGAGTTTAGGCTTGTGCCCTGGGACGCATAGGTGCCATTGCTATTGGTGACACGTTAAATAAAACGTTGAGTGGAGTGGAGGCCCAGAAAACCCATACGTGGTAGAGGCCCGCCTATAAGATGGGTCCATGATATTAGGCGACATGCCTGGATGTAGAGGGCAAGGGATAGAACGTCATGGAGGAACATATAGAGGAGGCCCTATGTCCGAAGATGGACTTTATCAAGGGACTGTGATAGATGGATGTTTATAAATTATAAAACTTATAAATTACCTCTTCTTCTTCTTTGCCTGGCCCTTTCCCATTTTATTTGGGGTCGGCCCTCCGTATCATGCGTCTCCAGGCAGCTCGGTCCTGGGTTGTCTCTTTGCTGACTTGGGCTTCTTTGAGGTTCTTATTTACTACGGACATCCATGTTGAATTACCAAACTTATAAATTACCTATTAACACTATATTATACGGAATGATTTTTTTTACCGTTCCGAAACATTCAAGGATGGTTCAGACCATCAAACTGAATAACTTTTACTAAGGAAGCAAGCTTGAAATCGAAAAAAAAAACGAAAAAAAAAGATTGTCTGAGCTCACCGTTTCAGTTTGCGAAGGGCCTGTCCCTTACACCCTGTATAAATATTGCGAAAATAAATCAGCTGTTCCATACAAAACTGCATATCACTTTTTTTTCGTGATTTCGACGTTGGATGGTTGAAAAGTTGTTATGTGTTTAACGCACTGACTGAAAAATTATTCTGTATTTCTAATATGCCTGCCCCCTAGGGGAATACAGGGTGAAATTGATATCATTAGCATCCGTTTAAACCTACCCATCAAACTGAACAACTTTTACTATGGGAGTAAACCGATCGGAGCAACTAAAAAATCAGCTGTCCCATACTAAACTGCAATGCCTACTCGACTCAAATGTATGCAACAGCAGATTTTTTTTTTGCTTCGTTCGGTTTGTTCCCATTGTAAAAGTTGTTCAGTTTGATGGGTAGACTCTTAGTTTAAAAGGATGCCAATGATATCAATTTCACCCTGTATAGTCGTGAGCAGCATTCAAAATAACGCCAGCTATTTTACAAAATCAAAATAAACATCCCTGTACAAAGCCTAGGGGTTGTTATAGTTTAGGCAAGGTTTACTCAGGCGCCGCCGGGCGGACGGGGGTTGTGCGGGGGTGCGAAGTGGGGTGGGGGATGAAAAATGCGGGTAGCTCAGCTGTTTATTCACACGCATCGAATTCGTGTGCGTAGATGTAATTTTTGTATGTTAATTCCTGTAGAAGGGGATGCGATTCTAAAAGAACACACGTACGATAGCCAGAAACTTTATTTCAACTTCAGATAAACTTAGATTCACTTTTCTCTGTTTTAAAGGTGGCAAGATAGAATGGCGTGTGAAAAATAAAAATATTACTTTAAGTACCTACCTACAGGGTGAAATTGTGATATCATTGGCATCCTTTTAAACTAAGAGTCTACCCATCAAACTGAACAACTTTTACTATGGGAGCAAACCGATCGGAGCAACTAAAAAATCTGGTGTTCCATACTAAACTGCAATGCCTACTCGACTCAAATGTATGCAACAGCCGATTTTTTAGTTGCTCCAATTGGTTTGCTCCCATAGTAAAAGTTGTTTAGTTTGATGGGTAGACTCTAGTTTAAAAGGATGCCAATGATATCAATTTCACCCTGTATAATAAAGTTTCTCGTACGAGGTAACCAAGGGATAAGGTTTGGACAGGGCAAAGAAAATTGGATAGGGTGGAAAGCCTGGCAAATAGTGAAACGGAGAATTTAGACCATCCAACTAAACAATTTTCATTGAGTTGGGTGGGTAGGTACGCAGTTTTGCATGGAACAGCTGGCTCCGTAGTCATCATCATGTCGTATGGCATTTTTTGTCTGCCTGCTTGGATCCGGGGAAGTCTAAATTTCGAGATCAAGATTCTTCAGCCAGTCTTCCGCTGCCGGGGTTAACCTATGGAGTTCCTCAATTCCACCGGGGAAACGGCGCAGATGACACTCATTTACCACGTGGGTGAGGGTTAGGTCAGGTGCCCCGCAGTCGCACATCGGTGACCGGTGACTCCCTCAGGCCCCACTTGTAGAGGTGATGGTTGGTCCTTCCGTGGTTAGTTCTGAACCGGCTTAGCTTAGCCCAGGTCTTCCGGTCCTTATCAAACCCGGCTCCGTAGTAAAAGTTGTTCAGTCTGATAGTAATCTGAATTCACCGTTTCAGTATTTTTCGAGCTGTTCGTTCTTTATATCCAGTATTAACATTTAAAACCCACTTTTGTAATGGTTTTGTTGGCGAAAAATTTACAAAAAACATATTATTATTTAAACTATTATAAAACTGTAACAGAATTGTGTCTGTAGGTACATTGAAGATATTTACAAAAAAAAGATTACGATATGGTTTTTATTTTAGGCTTCCCTGATTCCAAATCACAAATTTTTGAACTTTTTGTCTGTCTGTTTGTTTGTTTGTTTATTTGTTTGTTTGTTTGTTTGTTTGTGTGTTTGTTTGTTCGAGTATCACGCAAAAACTACTGAACCGATTTTGATGAAACTTTTTTGTTTGATAGCTTATGATCTGACTTAAAATCTGGTATATAATTTATGCGGACAAAGTCGCGGGTAATTTTATAAGTACGTAAGGACAAGAGCAGACTGTTTCAATCGACGGAAGTGTATGAAAAGTTGTATGAATGTGAATGAGGCTAAAGAGATGTGTCAGAGTGGTAGCGTGCGGTCCGTGGTCTCTGCCTACCCCCATGGGACAATCGCGTTAGCTTAAGTATGCATACAGGTTGTAACAAAAAACCCTAGTAATCAAACCGTAAAACTGAACAACTTTCTCTACGGCACAAACATCGAAATCGCGAAAAAAAAACAGCTGTCCATACAAAACTGCAAACATGCTCCAGCTAAATGTTGATTTTTTTTTCGCGACAAGCTGATTTTTTTTCGCGACAAGTAGTTTTTTTTTCGCGATTTCGATGTTCGCCCCATAGAGAAAGTTGTTCAGTTTAACGGTCAGATCATCCGCTTCAAAAATTTTCAGCATATTATGACTACTGATTTTTTTGTGCTCTTACAAGTTTGCTCCCATAGTAAAAGTTGTTCAGTTTGATGGGTAGAGTATGTGGTTTAAACCGTTTAAAGGTTAATCATGCTTTTCATTACACTCTGTATAGCTACTAATCCGCCAGTTATCGTGGTGACGCACAGCGCGCATTAACACGTAAAATGTTTGTTGCCCGTCCGTCCGGCGTTGTTTGCACAGATCCGGAGCGTGCGCCGGACACCTGCGACGGTTTGCGTTGCGATCTACTATTAATTTATTGTCTGTTGCTTTTTAATCCCTTTAAAAGCTAAACATACAAAAATCCGTGGAAGTAGGTGGTAATGGCCAACTATTAAGAGGATATGCCCTACAGCGCGCTCTATACCTACACTTAACACTGTCTAGAAACTATAATAACTGGAACAGTGATTATGTAAAGCTTTTAATTAAGGTTAAGAGCATTGGGCTCTCGCCACGGGGGACACCTAGTGATATGTCACTTTGTGCGTTTTTCCCCAGTTGGTTAGGACATTGCAGGCTGAATCACCTGATTGTCTGAAAAGAACAATGATTCCGTGCTTCGGATGGCACGCTAAGCCGTTGGTCCCGGCTATTATCTCTGGTGGTAGTAGTCGTTATATAAAAACCACGTCAGAGGGCGTAAGGCAGTCTGAAAAAATTGACACCAGGGCTCTGACCACACGA
Organism: Agonopterix subpropinquella; assembly: GCA_922987775.1. Classification (NCBI taxonomy): domain Eukaryota; kingdom Metazoa; phylum Arthropoda; class Insecta; order Lepidoptera; family Depressariidae; genus Agonopterix; species Agonopterix subpropinquella. The sequence continues at coordinate 1,394,244 of OV277694.1, read as the reverse complement.
TAAGAAAGAAAGAAGAAGAAATATCCCTGGATATCTTTGTATGTCCGTGTGGTGTCGGCTAAGAATAGTACCACCCCATTTGGAGTCGTAAAAGGCGACGAAGGGATCTAACGGAGGATGGGCAGCAGCATCCTCTGAGTACACACATTCAATCCAACTGCGATCGCCAACCCGCCTGCCAAGCGTGGCGATTATGGCAAATCCCCCCATTTTGGGGGAGGCCTATGTCCAGCAGTGGACGTCTATTGGCTGATATGATGATGATGATGATATCTTTGTCTAGTCATCATTATAAATATAAAAGTACGGGCTAGATTCAGGTACTTTCAATGGGACTGGATAATCTACCACTGTGACGATGTCCAACATAAAAAATAAAAATAAATTACCATCAATAATAATATCTATATATATGTATATAATGGTTGTGGTGTGACGTACGCACGCACTGTACAGACGAGACGTACAGACAGACAGACAGGACAGGTCGAAATTATAAGGGTCTTGTAGCAAGGATTCTGACATCAGTTCAAAAACTCTTAATCTTGACAAATAAGCAGGGTGAAAAAAAATATAGATTATTCCACAAATTGAAATCAGTCGCAGCATCTGGCCGCGGGCCGCGATCTTTTCTATATTAATGCGGGTGACAGTTGGCGACCCCTTCCTCTGGGGTGCTTATAGGGTTAGCAGTTTTAGTTCTACGGTTTTTTTAATATTTAACTTTTTCTTGTTTTTTGAGGACATACCCTGGATTTTTAAGGGGTGACTGAGTCCATGATTCTGATAAGCGTTATTCTATGAGCGATTATAATGCGATAGATATAGCTCATACTGGTGCGAAAGGAAGACTATGGGACCGACTATGAAATAGTGAAGAATCTACTCTTTCATATATTTTGGTCGAGAAGGTGTACAGGGTGTAAGGCTGAATAATTGCATTACTTAAAGGGGTGATTGTACCCATGATACTGAACAACTTTCCCTAAGAAACCTATAGGAAATTCGCAATTTTTTTTTGGACTTTCCATGCTATATGCAGTCAGCTGATCGAATGTTTGTATGAAAAATAATTTTTTTTTTTGCGCATTTCCTATATTATGTTTCTTAGGCAAAGTTGTTCATTATCGAGGTTGCAGTCACCCCTTAAAGTAATGCTACTGTTTACCCTAACACCCTGTATAAGGAGTGAAACAGTAGATTTTTTCGTTTTCAGTGTTGATCCTACACTTAACTTTTTTCAGAAATATGGACTGTCGCATTCCTTACTTCTTAGACCTTATTTATGCTTCCGGAATTCTAGTTTGTGGCAGCCCTATCTATTAGTATTATGTCTAGCGAAGGGTTGTTGAACCATAGATCATTGTGGTACACTTCGGACCTTATTTTATTGCAATTAACGAGTGTACTAAGAAGCTAAGATGGTATTAGCTTAATCGTACCTGCCTAAAGCCGAGGGCTTACGACGCCACGAGAACAATGAAGGGCATCCACACTCTCGTTCTTGGCCTGTCTCGCCCGTTCTCGGCGAGAATGAAGAGCCGGTGTTTCTTTTGATAAAGAAAGCAATAGCATTAGCTTAATTATGCTCACGGCTATATTCCAGGGGGGGTAGTCAGAGGTGTTCTGAAAACTCAAAATATCCACATTTTACTAGTTCCTAGTATCGAAAAAATTAAAGATATATGTATTAAATAGGTAACACTAAGCTAAATTAGCTAAGTAACTAAGCTAAGGTAAATTAGCAGCCTCCAATTCTCGAAAAAATCGGCTATGAGCGTGTCGGACACTTCCATGACATGGTTCCGTTCCTATTGTATAATGATTGTTTAGAAGAGGTTTTTAAAATTTTTTACTTCAGCATTTTGAAAGTTATACAATTTTGTTTCAAAAGGTACAAACATGAGAGTAATTGAGAGACAGACAGGATGGACTACCTATCTTCCTTATTTGACTACAGAACCTTAATTTACGGATACTTAGGTATTCCATAATGTAGTTTACAGTCATTTCACTTCTTTCTATCCTTTAATAAAAAGGGGTCCAAAAAGGACAATGAAATATATTAAGACTTACAATTCAATTCAGAATAGCTCATGTGGTGTCCATAATGGGTCACTGAGCTGCCGTATTATAATATAGCACTATATTCGGCTTGTGTGTTAATTTAAGATTTGTATGGAAATCTTTGAGCCACACGGTAACATATTGAAACTTAGTAGCTTATCTATGAAACTAATATTTAAACGGTAATTTGTTGAAAAAAGAATTAATATTGAAAATGCTCTTTTCTGTCGCTTCGGTATCAGCCCGATTTTCAGCGAAAGTGCGACGTCGGTTTTGGGACTGTCCCACTGAGCTAGTAATCACTACGTTTGACTGTCCTACGAGACGCGTCTCGACGAGGGCTATAAAAAACAAAAGTAAATATTGAAAAATCCATAGAAATTATTATAATGGAAAAATCAGAAAATACTTATTTGAAAATTGGAAAAATGAGTTATATCTGTCGTTTTTCGCCCGGTTTCGTTCAGAAAAAAATTCATATCTCGAAAACGAAAGGAGATAACGAAAAAATACCCTATAGAGATATGACTTTCGGCTATATAAAAAATATTTTGGAGGTGCGTTATCATATATCACTGACGGTTATTAAGAAGTTGTATGCCTTCTTGAAAAATTTCATTCATTTCATTTGGCAGATTCATTTTCAATATAGGTACCCCAAAGTCAGACTTAGGACGGAACATTGTTTTGTATGGAGCACTTTATCAGGACTATCCTCGGCAATAATTCATAACGCTAAACGAATAGCGACCAGTAGTAATGAGTACGAGTGCTGAACACATCTGGTGCTGCGGAAGCGTGGCGCGGCGTGGGCGTCAGCTGTCCGTGCGTTCGTCTAGTTTGTTTTATTAACGTATTAACTAAGCTCGCCGTTGCTTTGTTTTGTTATGGTAATTAGATGTTTTTGTCGAGATTACTGGGTATAATTATCTGGGAGGGTTAATAGCGAGCCGAGGCTTATAACACTCCGCCCATTGCTGCAATGCAATTCACTAAGCGCAAATCATAGAGATAGGAAGTACTGCAAACATCGTCACAACCAAGGACTATACTACTCGTTTAATTCGTCGTTGACACATCGGCGAGCTGCAGCACTTTATGGCTGCACAGCATGGGCTCTGTTCCCTTAGCCTTTCCATTGGATGGAAGAATGTACCAAAAAAATAACTTTATGGCTGCAGCGTAATCGAAAAATTCTTCGTCTATGGCGAGCTGACAATTCGGTATTCGCTATGGTTATATATATCATGTGTCAAACTCATATAAAAACTTCGAGGATCTGTAGGATGCAAGAAGGATGTTAAATTTGTGAGCTCGTCCATGTTTTTGGCAGCGATGTGACGTGGATGTGACGCTTATGAGAATTGCACTCCGATCTATTGTGTTCACCTTATCTTCTTCTTGTGGTACATACCATCTCCCACCGGAGGTTGGCTATCATTAGGGCTATTCGAACCCTGGAGACTGCAGCCCTGAACAGTGAGGTGGTGTTTATATCGAACCATTCACACAGGTTCTTAAGCCAGGACGTCCTTCTTCTACCAGGCATTCGTCTTCCAAAAATTTTCGCCGAAAAAGAAATTCTGATGCTTATTGTGGGACGTATACAGGGTGTAAGGAAAAGTACCTAAACGTAAACTGCATGCCTACACGATCCTTGAGGGTACGCCTGTGCCCTGTAGTGGGACGTATATAGGCTGATGATCATTCAAATGAAATGTTAATTATAAATGGTGTTATAGTGACGATTTCCCAACGGTTGCCCTTTTCACTAACAAAATGATGCAATAGGAAAATCAGTAGTAACCGCTGTAGTTAACGATTACAAGTGCGCACGCGCGGACCGCACGCGCGCCATATGGCCCGCACGTGGCGGTCCCTAGTTTTATATTTACATCTGGAACATCTGGAATCTGTGGTGATTACAGGAAACTGGTGCGTTCTTATGAGAAAATTATTTTCCGAAGTTTTCTGTTAGTCACTCACGAAATTGGCATCCTTTTAAACTAAGAGTCTACCCATAAAACTGAACAACTTTTACTATGGGAGCAAACCGATCGGAGCAAAAAAAAATCTGCTGTTGCATACATTTGAGTCTCCTGAGTCGAGTACCTAGGCATTGCAGTTTAGTATGGAACAGCAGATTTTTTAGTTGCTCCGATCGGTTTGCTCCCATAGTAAAAGTTGTTCAGTTTGATGGGTAGACTCTTAGTTTAAAAGGATTATGCTAATGATAGTTTAGAAGTTTTGGAACGCACCACCCCGTTATTTCCGTGAGTATCGTATGAGGTGACTAAGGTATTATACTTGTATTATATTACTTGAACAAGGTTTTCATAACAATCACCGTTGTTGCAGTCACAATTATCTAAAGGGTATCTACGTGTTGACTTCAGCCCCACGCACGCCTCTCAAAGGTCTGGGACTCTTATGTCCCGTGATAATAAAGATCAAACATAATAATCATAATAAATGGGTGGGTGGTGTTTTCATTTTAATGGGAGTTAGTCAATGTTAGAGAGTTACTCAATGTATGGCGAATAACGGTTATTTTTTCGCTTTTTTTGCTGTTGACTCTACAATGAAAGTTTTTCAATTTGATAGTCTGTGCCTTTAAGTATATAACGCATTTAAGTTTACACCTTGTATAATTCATCATCATCATCATCATCAGTCTATATTCGTCCTCCTGCAGGGCACATACCTACCCTCAGGGAGGGTGTATGGGCGTTAGTCCACCACGCGAGCCCAATGCGTATTGTTGGACTTCACATACGCATCAGAATTCTTTTTCAGCGTATTCAGGTTTCCTCACGATGTTTTCCTTCACGGTTTGAGGGCAGTCGGCCGGGACGGGGACCGAATCATCGCCTCCTGCATGGCAGGCTTTTTTGTGCGATCAACCTTTTGTATATTTAGATTAATAAATAACAGAACGTAAAACAAAACCTATAAAGCAAACACAAGTTTTCAGTAGTTCAATTACGTGCGAAAGTAAAAATTGTTGCCCGGCACACCTGCCTGCCTAGTGCCTAGTGCCTACCCCAACGAACGCCCCGAACACCTGCGCTAACGAGAATCTCACCCCCTTAGGGGTGGCCCCTACTCTCGGTCGGGGGTTGCTTTGACTTCGAGTCGAGTTGCCTTTGATTTTTGTTTTGTAGAGCATTTAAAACTTGGATTTATAACGTTTGTACCTATCGAATAATGAGTATATATATGAGATGAAGTTTGAAGCAGCACCATGACGGAAAAATATTATACACATACATGTGATGCGGAGAGACGAGTGTCATGTTACGAGACGAGTGTTAAGTATGAATGTTGATGGCTGCGGTAGGAGAGGCAGGCCGAAGAATAGATGGATGGATTGTGTGAAGGATGATGTGTGTAAGAAATGAGCGAGTGCTGAAATGACCCCAAATAATGGAAAATGGGCAAGAGAATGATGATAATGATGAGAATGGCAATTCAGACGAAAATGAGCATAATAATTATGCAGGTACCGAGTCTCCGTCAAAACCCGAAGGTGCAAAATCGGGTGCTACTCAATCTTTCTCAATCTCGCTCCAAGTCTAGTTAATAAGTATTCAATTAGCAGACTAATGGACGCTACGGCGGCGAAAAGGGCGTGAAAACAATTAGCTAATAGCGGCAAGGGATTTCAGCCGCGCGAAGGTAGCACATCCTGATTGGTCAATATAATTTCGCGCATTTCGCAGGTAGGTACACTTTGTACCATACCGGCCATATAAAAAGGGGTGCTTCAGACCATCAATCTGAACAACTTTCACTGTCGGGAGCCTTGCTACAACTGCATACTACAAGAGATGGTTGGTAGTTGCAGCAAGATTCGTGAGGTTTAGTGTGTATGTAATAAAATAACTGATAAGTCTAATAACGTAATAACTTCGCCGTAACTAAACCAAAAATAGTAATTTTATGCGCATCGTGGTAAGGGCTACGTAGGTACTATACCGACAGCGACAGGTGCGAGGTTACCGGCAAATGTAACATTACCCTCTTTTTGTCCCACGTCGAGTAACGAGTCGAGTATACACGCTCGAAACAATGTTTGTATGGAAATTATTAAAGTTTCAATCTGTAGGGCTATTGTGTAAGTCTCCGATTATATCGATACAAGATCAATACTTGAACGCAATAGAGATGAAATATCTAAAATTCGGGATAATTCGAATAATACATGGGAATATACCCTGTAGCATTACTAGTCAAACATCGTGAAATCGTTCTATGGAGTGCCGGAGGTGTACACATTGGCGACACATCAAGCTACGAAAAACAAAATAGGCTGGCCGCGCGACGTTAAAATACGTTATTCACACTACGCGCGACCAGCTTATGTTGGTTTTGTATAGCTTGATGTGTCGCCGTGTGTACTTACACAAAACATTTTATTCAGTGAAAGTTTTAGCACATTTTTCAAGATGGAGTCACGTTTAGTTTCCATCCCATCCCAAAATATTTTCAATGAAATTTTCTACGACTGCGTTGTTTACCACTAGCGTTTTGAGACTGACCAGCCGTTCAAATTGAGATACAGCATGATAACAGGTGGCCTGTGTTCAGTGTAGTACTGCATTACGTCACAACTCTCGCCATAACCCGCGCAATAGATACGAAACAGCTGGCCGGCAGGGCCGTTTGACGGGGGCTTTAGAGGAGGACTTTAGGGGGTCTAGAATCTTGAAAATAGCATAGACAAATAATAATATTTATTGCAGTGACAATAATGCACACGTGGGATTGATCCGGAGCTGGTATCATTTTGATTTTCATTGGTAAAGTGACTATAGTTAGACTAAGATCCAACTGCATGTTTTCTACACCCACAGTTTAGGCAATGATACTAGGCTAATATTCTAGACTAGAGGAAAGGTCATATAAGAGTCCTAAAAAAACGGAGTTGCCACCAAGCCTGTCGAAAAACCCTTGCAGCCGGATGCAAACACTTTGTTCCATTTGATTTTCTATATCCTCATTTATTTAGGCACTAAATTCTTACAAAATTGAAGCTAAACGTATCAACTACACAAAAACGAGATAGCCTGCATAATGATGCTTGCAACGCAGGGTTGCCACATTACTTGCTGTTCTTGTAAGAATAAGGGAAGACTGACTCTCAAACTCTTTGTCTGGCAGTCAGACACAGCATTTTATTATATACAGTTATAACCCTAACTTAGGCGTTATATATTTAAAGTTCTATCATTGTTTCAGATGGAGGCAAAAGTGAAAGAAGAGATACCTGACAAGGAGTACAGTCAGCCAACTACAACAGAACGACGGAAATGTGAGTAGCTTATTAGCTTTCATGTCGGCCATAGCCCCACCACACATTCACATTTAAAGCCTAATAATATGGCATTTCCTCTGGAATAGGTACTTAATGTATCATTGCCTAAACATATAAGTGAATAAAACTTGTAATGGGATCTTGTTATAAAAGGTGATTCATTAATAAGGTAAGTGCACAATACAACGGGCCGTATCGCTCGAACGGAAATCCGCCGTGCAATAATACGACTGCGAAGCGATTTGGGCGGATTTTTGCGCTGTTGCCCGCCCCGATGCGGCCCTTCCTAATATGCGCATATCTTTAACGTACCTAATGTCAAATATTACTTTAGATTCGATCACAAACTCACGATATAAGTAAATTGGGTCAAACTTACTGAAAGACGCGTGAGGGTTGAATTAATTTTGAGTTTGCCCACGCACGCACCGTGCGAGGCAGGTAATAAGTTTCTTAACCGACTTCGGAGAAGTAGGGTCACGTGTTTCATCATTTATTATCAGTTGAAAATGGACGCTTCCCGGCTTAGAAGAAATTACGTGGGTTGAAAAGGGAAAGTTTTACCAACCTATTTCTTCCCGTGGGTGTTTTACATGGAGAATAAGGGATTAGGTACGGTTAATTTTGAAGTATTTAATTGACCATACACTACTTAGTTACAGGTCTACTCTAATGGCAAAGGATCATGGGCGTTAGTCTACCACGTGTGCCCAATTCCACCAACCCAATGCTGACACCTTAAAATGCTAAAAGTGAACTTTACTGCAAATCATCATGCTTGTATGGCCCAGTAGGATGTAGGTATATACTTAAAGGGTGTAAACTTAAATGCGTTGTAGTGCGTTGTACATATTTTAGGTTCTGCTGTGTTATTTATTTACAATATTTACAGTGTAGGTACATTAACAATAATCTTAACAATAGCCTAGCCTAGTCAAACTAAGAAAAAACTTAAAAAAAATAATAATTATAAAATAGAAAAAATAAGACATAAAGGCAAAGGAGCACAGGGTCCCGGGAGGGTCTTCGTCGAGCACATCTTCTACTCGGCTCATGCTAAATAGAAGATGTGCTCGAGGCTGCCGTCTTGTGGGAGTGTGCCGACGACGCTGGCAGCATTACCTCTTTGGATGGCGATTGATATCCGTTGCCCGAGGTACGCGCCAGCCCTTCGGTCGCCGGACACTTCGACCAATCGCGACGACAGCTCTTTGAATAGTTGTCGGGCGTCTGGTCCCCATGGCCCCAGAGTCTCCACACCGAACGGCGCCAATAAGTAACCCTCGCCGAGGGTTACATATTTGCGCCGCTTCTCGCTCTCTGCAGCAGCCGCCGCCGAGCCGGCCCTTCGAGAAGTAGCAGAGAGGTGTGAGGGCGCTACGGTGTCGACGCAGGTAGCATCCCACACCAGGGTTCTGCCATTCCTCCAGGGGATGAGGGTCATACCATCGGGCCTCCTGCCATCGTCCCGTGAAATGCCATTGGGCTCGCGAATGGCTGGCACGTTGATGCTGACAAGGGCCCGACGGATGACGTCGTTTAAAGTGGCGTGGCGAGTGAGGCGGCCGGCACTGTGTCGACAGGAGAGGCCATGGTGGCCGAGTGGATCGACGCTGGCGCCGCAGCGGCACCGGTGAGGCTCATTTGTCTTTATGCCGAGTCTCAGGCTTACTGCTAACGAAAAAGAAGTCCTGTCGAGGAGTGTTCCCACGTGCGATGATGGCAACGCGTTCAACCAATAGCCAGACTCTGGCTCGTTTGAGGCTAGGAGGCGGGCTTTCTCTGCAAGATTGAGAGCGTTGTCCCTAAGGATTTGTTGACGCTGAATGCAGAGTGGCTCGTCCCATAACCTCTGCGAGGCCGGGTTTACGGGGACATTGCAGTTCGGACCGGCAGCAATTGTCCAGGAGTTTTTGGCTTCAGTCAAGTACGTGACCTAAGGTTCTGCTTCAGACCATAAACTGAACAACTTTCACTATGGGACCAATATCGAAATCGCGAGAAAAAACTGCTGTTTCATACAATACTGCTGCAGTAGGCAGCGACTCGACTCAAATGTATGGGACAGCTGATTTTATTTTCACGATTTCGAAGTTGGCTCCATTGTGAAAGTTGTTCAGTTTGATGGTCTGAAGCTACACCCTGTATAAAGAATTACTTAGTTATGCGTTTTTCCAAAATCATCCATTAACTTAGTAAATAAAAAAATTTGCAATGACTCCTAAACGACAATGCAGACGAAGTCGCGGGCAACAGCTAAAGGTAATAATAATTCATGTTACTACCCATACCTACAAAAGAGTGAGAGGTTACAACAATACGGTTACAGTGCCCAAGTTGCTGAACTCATTTCCATCTCCCTATTGTATTTCATAATATTTAACTTTAACTCTCATTTCCTCAACAAACTTTGAACATACCTCAAAACACCCATCATAAACACATAGTAGGTAACCTAAAATATCTAAAACGGAGCCCGAAACACGAAAAGGTATTACATTATGTTTGTGGGAACTCTAGCAACTGTCGAACGATCATAATCTCGCAATAGAGGCGCTCGGCACGGGCGATCTCTACTCGACGACGTAGAGACACTGGAAGAGATGATAAAGTCGGAGAATGACGCAGGACGAGCTTGTGGTGTGGTACATGATTTCCAATGAAAAGAATCGGATTAGCATTATCTTTTATTTCTATCGATCATTATACCTAATTTCTTTCACTGACTCTACATTTACCACCGTTTCAAAAGTAAACACCATGGAGAAGAAACGGCAAGAAACTTCAAAGCAACAACCAGCATAATAAAGAAGCTTTTAGGTTAGGTTAGGCGGTGTGTGTGGTAGTGTGCGCTTGGCAACGTTCTCTAGTAGACTGAACACTGAACAGTGCGTCGTCTCGCGTTATCGTTGAATATTGAGGAGATGGCCCTCAAAAAGGCCCTCAGGGCCTGTTTTGCCAATTACTGATACGTTTCAGATAACCTATCGAACATAGTATGTATAACTACATGGCAAACAAATAATAGGATTCTGCAATCAAATTAAAGATTGAAAAATTTAGTCTCGGATGGGACTTGAACCCGCAATCTTCCAAACCGGGGAATTGCTTTTGTCCATTTTAGTCACCGAGCCCACTACGCACAACATGGCTGTAACATGTTTATAATCAATAATATTTGAGATAGAATTCTGATCTATTTATCTGTTGCATAGACTTTCAGACACATATCAGGACGTGTGTAAAAATAGCGGAATCAAAGCTGAACATAGTATCCATCCATTCAATTATATCTAATTCATTTTGTTTGCTTGCATTCACCTTTGCTCTCTGTACAAAAGCAAGCACGCTCAGCGTCCATTGAACCATACCATTTCCAGTTCATCTCTACATCTGCATGGGAACAATTTCTACAAAGACCACACTGTATTTGTTAAAGGCTATACACAAACTCTGTTCTGTTGATAGCTAAGTAGTTAAGTACCTACCGTTTGCGAATAAATGTAGATCGACGAGATTAAGGTTGTCTATCTAACAAAAACATGCACCAATAATAATCGCATCATAATAGATTTCAACTACGGCGACCACTTTATGACAAAAGCAGTCTCGATGCAGAATATTTTTAAGTGCATAAGTGTGTGCATTAAGGCCTGCGGAGGCCTACCCAAGGGTCGCCACAATTCGCGGTCCAGCGCTGCGCTCATCCAATGTGTTCTATTCACCTTCACCAGGTCGGCTGTCTACCTTGTGGGGGGCCCTCTACCCTCGAAACACACCACACATGGCAATTGAATTGCTTCATAAAAGCGTGTTGACTTTTTCCTAGTTTAAAATCCATTCGATTCATTAGTAATATAGACTCTACTTTGATCATAAAGATCTTTTTGTTCTTCGTATCTTGTAGTTTCTTGCAAATAGTCAAACCAGACGGTTGTCGTTTAAGGTGGTTGCAGAGGGGTCAATTTTATACAAAACTTTGACGCACAATACGCGTAGACATAGACATAGAGCATATAAGCAACTTTGTATATATTGAAAAATAGTTTAGAAAATCTAGATGTCGCGTATTAAATAACATTTGCAATTTATGATATAGTTACGAAGATATAAAGCTTTGAAATTTTTCATACAAATTTTTCTCCCCTTTCCTCATTCAATCAACGTTCAGGCCGATTTGGGCCCATCCAGAACGAATCAACCAACTAGGACCAAGTCAACTCAGATTATCCTTCCCGTCAGTAAATTATATTGCATGCAATATTATGCCCCGTTATTTTCATGATGATGGATATGGGCAAATTTTTACCTAAACGATATAAATACTGAGGCGGTCCCCACACAGCACAGAATATCTACCAGATATCTATTAGATATTTTGTAGACACTTCGATATCTTGTAGATATCTATAAGACATCTTGTAGACATTTCTGCTGATAGGGTCGCGACTCTATGCATTGTATGCAAGAAGATAAAGACGAAAAACATGTCATGTCTTATTTGGAAACAACGATATACAGGGTGTAACAAAACACCCCAGTAATACTTAAGGGAGTGTTTCAGACCATCAATCTGAACAGCTTTCAATATGGAGCCAACAGCGAGAAAAAATTAAAAAAAAATCTGCTGTCCCATACATTTTAGTCGAGTCAGTACTGCAGTTTTGGATAGGACAACTGATTTTTTAAAAAATTTTCTCGATGATGGCTCCATAGTGAAAGTTGTTCAGATTGATGATCTGAAGCACTCCATTAAGTATTACTAGGGTGTTTTGTTACACCCTGTTAAATGTTTGTAAAGTAATTTTCTAAGGTATCAAATTATATGTACCTATTTACTACCTACCTATAACCTATACCTACATATAATAATAATAAGTTTGAAAAGCACTGGTTCTGCGTGGGAACAGGACATGTGATGGCGACAGGTTAACGTGAATGACTAGAATAAGCTTACAGTTTGTAAATATATCATTCGTGACATTATTGTGGGCTAGCCTTCGTGGTAGGGGTTTGTTTGTTCTTTAGTAAATTATGTAGATATAATATTTAATCATAGAAAACAACGACACACATGTCCACCACACACTGAAAAAAATGTATCAACCAAATTAGTGTTAAATATAATCAAACTTTAGTGACTTCTTGACTCGACTTTAGTGTCGGCAGAGGGCGCCCTCGTAGGACGTATGCTGATCAAATCAGTTGCGTCCTACAAAAAGGGGAGGTGCGGAGTACTCGAAACCGACGGGCATGTATGAAGAGATGTATGGATGTGCATGAGGCAAAAGGGGTATGCAAGGATCGTAGTAAGTGGGGCGCACCCTGGTCTCTGCCTACCCCACTGGGAAAGAGGCGTGACGTTATAGATAGATAGAAAAAACATGGGTACGTTCCCTTACATGTTTCGTTAAGGCGGTTGCAGAGGGGTCAATTTTATACAAAACTTTGACGCACAATACGCGTAGACGGTATTAATATAAGTAACTTTGTATGTATGAAAAAATAGGTTATAAAATCTAGATGTCGCGTATCAAATAAAATTTGCAATTTATAATATAATTACGAAGATATAAAGCTTTGAAACTTTTCATACAAAATTTTCAAAGCTTTATATCTTCGTAATTTTATTATAAATCGCAAATGTTATCTGATACGCGACATCTAGATTTTCTAAACAATTTTTCCATATATAAAATATTACTTTTATTAATTCCGTCTACGCGTATTGTGCGTCAAACGTTTGTATGGACTGAAACCACCTTAATACAATACATTCGGGATATTATCTATAATAATAGCTTCGTTCATTACGATCCCTTCATAAAATAGGTTAATAAATACATATTAACTCATGACTGTATTCCTTTTTGGGGTGGTCAGAAACATTGTTACAACTATCATATCCAACTACGAATAATAAAAACACTAAAATCTTCGACCATGTTATGAATAAACAAATTGACTGATTGATTAAATGTTGTCTTACTGATACAGCACAGACAGACGGACATACGTACGTATACTAACAGCGACACCCGTCAATTCTCATAATGTTTAATGTACGATGTTTGGTTGAGACCGCCTCCACTAGTCATCGGTTATACATATCTATGATTTTTTTATGTTTACTGGATAAGACATCGGAAAATTACCCAACAAAAACAATTTTTTTTTTTTTTTTTTTTTATGTTCGATAGGTAAACATTTGACCCCAATCTCACCTGATGTTGAGTGATGATGAGGCCGAAGATGTAGCATGCTTACCTAGAAAGATGCCTATTCACTCTTGCCTTGAAGAGGCCCAGGTTGTATTGCTCAGGGAACAGGTCCGCAGGCAGTGCGTTCCACTCCTTAGCCGTGCGCATTATAAAAGAAGAAGCAAACTTCTTCGTGCGAATTGCTGGTAGGTCAACGACATAAGGGTGGAAACCCAGCCTGCGTCTCGTCCCCCGCAGATGAAAGGGAGACGGAGGTATTAAATCGTGTAATTCCGTCGCACACTCTCCGAAATGTATCCTATAAAAAACAGATAGACAGGCTACCTTGCGACGATGCTCAAGACTTTGTAGCTTCGCCACAGAGGTTGGATCACCTATGAGCTTCCTGGCACGCCTGTCGATTGAGTCCAACGCGGCCAGCTGGTATTGGGCAGACCCGTCCCAAAGATGGCAGCAGTACTCCATACACGATCGGACTTGTGCTTGATAAAGTTGTAGAAGCTGTCCCGGAGTGAAGTACCGTCTGACCTTCGAAAGGACGTCCAGTTTTTTCGCTGCGGTTTTCGCCATGGACTCAATATACCGCCCGAAATTCAAATCGGACGATATGTTAATGCCCAGGAGCTCCAGGCGATCAGCTATCGGTATGGACACATTTCGGAAAGTCGGAGTCAAAGCGAAGGGACTCCGTTTTGTGGAGAAAAGGCACGCCTGTGTTTTGTTTGCGTTGAAACTGACCCGATTAGCGTCACCCCAGTCGGACACAAATTCAAGGGCCAAGTTTAATCGCTGCACCATGGCCTCTCGAAAAGACTGAGTAACATCCAATTTGACCCCTGCACCGGACAGATATCTGTCAGAAACAGTGCTGTCGTCAGCATACCCAAAGGTTCCGGGCACAAGCATGTCGTTTATATGCAGCAGAAATAAAGTAGCTGACAGAACTGACCCCTGAGGAACACCGGCATTAATAGCCATTTGATCCGATGAGTATCCATCAATGACTACTCGTATGCATCGTTCACTCAAGAAGTCAGCTATCCAGTCGCATAGGTCAATCGGAATTCCATATGATGGAAGCTTGCTTATAAGGCTTGCATGCCAGACCCTGTCAAAGGCTTTGGATATGTCAAGTGACACGGCAAGTGCCTCCCCGTATCTCTCGACAGCCTCACTCCACAGATGTGTGGCATACACAAGGAGATCCCCCGTGGACCGTCCTGGGCGGAACCCATACTGGCGGTCACTGAGGAGATCGTTATATTCAAGGTATGCCAGGAGCCGGTTGTTAAGTACACGTTCCATAGTCTTGCAGAGTATGGAAGTGACTGATATTGGTCTATAGTTGACAGGGTCGGCACGACTGCCTTTTTTGGGCACAGGTTGCACGTTCGTATTTTGCTGCATAAAGGCTTTAGAGCCAATGCAATTATTGCTTTAAGCTGCTAGGCCTAAGCTATAGAGCGTGCTCAGCAGGCCTTATGCAGCAGCACTATAGCCAAATAGGCACAATTTTATGCAGCCTTAAGCTTCAGAAGACCTATATAGTAGCTGCTTAAGAGCGCCATACTGGCTGCAATGGAAGATTAAGTAATAAGATTCACTCATATAGCACTACATTCGTGAACGAATGACCGATTGAAATGAATGAATCTTGTTTTGACAGCACACCGTTCAGTTTAGTTGTTCCTATATTTGTGTAGGCGATATATATACTAAGACAAAAGTATGAGTACATAAATAAATTATTTAAGCTCGTAAATTCAGTACCTATGTCAAGTTTTTTTATTAAGGTCTGAAAATAGTAAACCACTTCGAAATAATAGTCAAATAACATTTAATTAATTTCTAAGTTAGAGATTTTTAATAAAAGTATTACAGATATTTTTAATAAAATAATTTAGTTTTTCATTAAAAAACGTGTGACGTCACTCGTCGACCTGTAATCTAAATTTTTTAAGCTAGGTCTTTTTTGACTTAAAAATTAATGTAAAATGCGTCCTTATTTTGAATAAATGATTTTCAATTTTGTGGCATTGTTACACCTTCCATTTGTTCTAGGATCCCTTGCCACTAAAATATTAAAGCAAACAGCCCACCGAAGGCCTGTCATTATCGCTCTCAATCACAAAACGATTGTCTATCATTTTAAAACAATACATTTTTCACTTTCTAATGGTTACTTTTACCTTCGTTTTTTTATGTATTTTGTTGACCGATTAGGTTAATAATAGGGTTTAAATCTTGACATTCTATCTTTACATAAATATAGTCTGCGTACCTTGATGGTTTATTTTGTAGGCACCCATCGGAAAATAATATATTAGGTACACACCATGTACACACGGCGACAGGTCAGGTACCCTGTTTGGACTTTGAACTATTAGAAGTTGAACGCTGCGAATCATGCGAGAGGTTGCGGTATGTTGTTGTTGTTTCGTCTCACAGCATGCGTAACCTGATGTGTCGCCGTGTGTACCTACAGTAGCCTACCTAAGTACCTACAAGCGAAATTTTTTTCCCTAACTTTGAATTTTGAAAATTGAAAGAAACGCAATGCTAGAGGAGATATCCAGAGGGGAAAAGCTTATTCGCGGGGTACAATTAGTCTCATTTCTTGGTAGTCTTATTTCTTGTTCCACATTGATTTTTATTTCCTCTGATTTACAGCTAAAATCCGAAATTCAGATTCGAATTCAATCAGCGAAACTGACTCGAGACTGACTCGACTAACATGGTGCTTCAGTATATCAGTTTCCCTTCAAATCAAATAAACATGAACAGACTGATGGACCAGAATGACGAAATACTGAGCGTGTAAGTGCTAGGTTACACGTTCAGTATTTCATCAGTCTGGTCCATCATTCTGAATGACGCCAGAATGACGCCAGAATGATGCCAGAATGATGAGTGGGTTACACGATCAGTTTCCCATCAGTATTTCATCATTCTGGTCCATCAGTCTGGTCAAACGTTGAATGACGCCAGAATGATGGAAGACTGCAGGGTTGCCAGACGTACGAGGTACTGGAATCCCGGGATTTATTTCTCTTTTAAATTAAAAAAGATTAACTTTTAAATTAAATAATTTTGAAAAGTTGATTTTTGCTATGCATGCGTTTACTATGCATCCGATTAGTTATGCATTCCCGCATTTTCATGGCATCCCAACAAATATTTAAAAATAATAATTTTAAGAAGCCGCCATAATTTTATTGCTAAAAATTAAGTTTAGCTAACTATGCATCCGAATATCCGATCTCTAATTATTAGGCCCTAATTTTGTAACATAAATCATAATGCGGTGTTAAAATTATTTATTTAAAGCCCCCATATTCCCCACCTTGATAATTTTTTCCCCATAAATTTCCCCAGCGATTTCACTTCTCCAATTTTTTCCCCAAAATCCCGTGAAAAACCCCCAATCTGGCAACCCCGACGGTGACTGACACCGAATGATACGACCATCAGTTTACCATCAGTATACCATCATTCACAATGGAATGACAGTCTGGATGGATGGTTAACCATCATTCCATCAGTCCATCATTCTCCCATCATTCTGGCATCATTCTCCCGTCATTCAGACCAGACTGATGGACCAGACTGATGAAATACTGACCGTGTAACCTGGCTCTAACCTCCCTCTAACGACACCGAACTGGGTTGGTGCTATCCGAAGCTACATGTCAGCATACTTACCCAATATAACCATTATAAAACGTCTAGTCCATGAAAGGGTCTGAATTTATCGTAAAGGCGCCGCCACACTTGTGTTTTTGTCGCGTGCTCTCGTCGCATGTCCGCGACACACGCGTGTAGGCCCCGCGGGGTTGTTTAGTGCTGTCCCCGATATCGATAGTAAGTTATCGATCGTTTTCAAGAACTTTAATTAGTAACTTGTGTTTCAAAAAAAAGCGTTTTTTTTTTAAAGAAACAATAAGATAACATATTCTTATTGATCAACCTGTTTATTGTTATTTTCTTATCATTATCTTTTTTTTTTATTTCTTTCTTTCTTTATCTTTTATTTTATTGTAGCAAACAAATAAATTTTAATTTATTTTATTTTTTTTATTTTATTTATTTATTTACCAGATACATGAATTGACACGACTTAAATAATACATCACATAAACCAAAAGAGATTTTTAGGTGACATAAATAATTCTGCACAGTTTTTACAAATCAAACAATAAACAGTACATTAACTAGATACAAAGCTCAGTTATAATAAATATAAATAGAAACATGGTAAAAGTTTCCTTCCATTTATATAAATAGTGCACCATACACCCTCCTTGAGGGTAGGCCTGTGCCCTGCAGTGGGACGTTTATAGGCTGATGATGATGATGAAATAGTGCACCATGCACCAGAAATGTGCATATAAACTTGTTTTATATAATGTGCTATAAATGAGGCTGCGTTGGAATTTACGTAATAATATTTCAGGTTAAAATTTTTGAAGCAAACTCAAATTTTTTTTGCTATTGATTACTTTAAGATTGAGATGCTGTAAAACTTCCTATAAATAAAATCTAACTTGAAAACCAACGCGATCAATTTAGGATCGTATAATTCCTGGGCGCTAGTGCCTTCTTGATCTGCTTAATTTAGTTTAGGGCAGCTCATGTACCTATTTAAAATAAAAACAAGTACCTACATAGGTAAATGCTGTTCTGTTCTAACTACTTATTGAAGTATATTAAAGTATATAATTATTAAGAGGATAGGCGGGCTTAAATTGAAATTTAGAGAATAGGTCACTTTTACGACGGTATATAGGCAGGTACATATTTGTCCAATCCGCCCTATCCATACACCCCGCCGACAAGAGCGTGAAACTGTTTTATCTACATATAAATATAAATATCTTGGACAATGTCACACAAATTATCTAGTCACATTTAAAGTACCAGAATCTAGCCTGGACTTGTATTATGATGACTAGACAACGATATAGAATACATACAGGGTGTACAATAAAATGGGACAGCTACTTAAAGGGGTGCTTCAGACCATCAAACTGAACAACTTTCTCTATGGGACCAATATCGAAATCGCGAAAAAAAATTCCGCTCTCCCATACAAAACTGCAAACATAACTCGACTGAAATGTATGGGACAGCAGATTTTTTTTTCGCGATTTCGATATTGGTCCCATAGAGAAAGTTGTTCAGTTTGATGGTCTGAAGCACCCCTTTAAGTAGCTGTCCTATTTTAATTTACACCCTGTATATAAATACAAACATTCATGACTCGGGTACAAATATTGATATTCATTTTTTTTTATTCTGTGTTTTATTTTATTTTAATTGGACATACAAATATTTGTCCCTTACGGGATTCGAACCCACGACCCTCGGCACAGCAGGCAGGTTCACTACTGACAGTGCTACCGGGCCGACCATAAAATAAACGATAGATTAGATTAGATTCATTTATTGATATTTTAGTGATATTTAAGAAGTATAATATTTAAACCACCATTACTTTGTTCGCATACCACTTCCATTAGTTCTTCCTATTTCCTAATATTCGTATTTTCATCGATATCGATGGTCGCGTAAGCGCGTCACTAGCACACTTAACGCCTGCGGGCAGAATCTGCGTTTGACACTTCATTCTGTGGAGCCTCCAGTAGTATGGGGCAGATCTGAGCTTTGGGGAAAATACTATATTTGTTACGTAGTGAGTCTTTGTGGAAAAGCTATTTACTGTGAAATTGGGATGGTAATTTATACGCAGTTTCAAATATTGCATTGATTATTAACATGTTTGTTACAGCCATGTTGCGCTATTTCAAATCAAATTAAAGATTGAAAATTGTTCTTGGACTGGACTTGAACTCGCTACCTGCCAAACCGGGGCCACATCTTGGACACATAGCTGTCATTTCATACGTAAACTACTTTATACAGTTAGGGTAAACAGTTGCATTACTCTAAGGGGTGATTTCACCCATGATACTGAACAACTTTCCCTAAGAAACCTATACGAAATACCTAAAAAATTGACTTTTCATACAACCGCTCGATCAGCTGATTGCATTTAATATGAAAAGTGCAAACATTTTTTTGCGAATTTCCTACACGTTTCTTAGGGAAAGTTGTTCAGTATCATGGGTACAATCACAACTTAAAGTAATGCAACTGTTTACCCTAACACCCTGTATGCCGTCCGTGGGGATTCGAACCCGGACCCTCATGATAATGTGTCCATACCTCTCCGCAACGTGCCACCGACGCTCTCCTTACTATACAATAGTAAATGTTTGGGAAAATGCTCATGGCCATGTTTCACCCGACTTATAAGTAGGACTACGCGTGCGTGACAGGATGATGTGTGGCGTACTCGTCTTGTAGTGGGACATCGAGTGAGCTCCCCGATGACGTTTGACTTATCGCTTTTATATACAGAGAGAGATGAGCTTTCATTTGGTTTAGGAAACTGGTAGATGAGACGGGTAACTGACACGATCAGAAGTGAGATGCAGTATACAGGGTGTAAATGACAGCCTAGCAAATACTGAAACTGTGAACTCAGACCATCATACTGAACAACTTTCACTATGGAGCCTATCTCACGAAACGCGAAAAACAAACTACTGTCCCATACAAAACTGCTGTACCTACCCGACTGAAATGTATGGGATAGTTGATTTTTTTCCACGTTTCCTGAGGTATGCTCCATATTGAAAGTTGTTCAGTTTGATGGTCTGAAGCATCCTTTTCGATATGTAACACATTTAATTTTACACAAAAAGCGCACGAATGAACCCGCGACAAAACCCCAGCTATAAAATAAATGCGACTAAAATAAAACAAAACCATAAATTAGGCGAATAACTAGAGAGTAGGGTAAGCGTGCCAGTAGTTGACCATGACAGAATGATAGGTGGCACTCGGGTAGGAACGCGTCGAGTGCAGTCCGAGTCCATCTGATCTATGGAGTGTGGGGGGGGGGGGGGATGGTGGATGAACGAGGCACTTTTTTCGCGGATTTTACTAGAATGGCTTCAACATAGGATATCGTATGACTAAGGGATACGGTTTCTTATTAAAAAGTGTTAATACAGGGTGTAAGTGACAGCCTAGCAAATACTGAAACGGTGAACTCAGACCATCAAACTGAACAACTTTAACTATGGAGCCTACATCAGGAAACGCGAAAAAAATCAGCTGTCCCATACATTTTAGTCGGGTAGGTACAGCAGTTTTATTTTGGGACAGCGGATTTTTTTCGCGTTTCCTGACGTAGGCTCCATAGTGAAAGTTTATTTTTATTTTTTTATTTTATTCATTTTAGGAAAACTTACGGACTAATTACAGGATAGTAGGGTATCAACATTTTTTAAAACAACATTGCCAACTAAAAGTTTCCACAGATAAATTTCATCAGTTAATGTTTCATCAGTAAATTTCATCAGAAAAGTTGTTCAGTTTGATGGTCTGAATTCACCGTTTCAGTATTTGCTAGGCTGCCACTTACACCCTGTAGGTATTTGACATAACGGGATACGGTTTCTTATTTAAAAAGTGTATATACAGGGTCAAATTGTAATCATTTGCAACCTTTTAGAGTCTAAAAGGATGCCAATCATCTAGCAAAGCATGCATATGCTCACGACTATATTCCCCGACAGGGGGAAGTCCGAGATATTCTGAAACTTTAGAACATCCACGATTCACTAGTAGCGAAATTCAGTCAAGTGTGACGGGGAGTGAGCCCGTCGCCACCTGTAATGGACAGTGGATACAAAAATTTTTTTACGAATTTCCTATAGGTTATTTGTGGTTGGGCATTGCAAGCAAGGGTCTTTGTGTAACACTGCGACCATCGCTGATCTTTTGTGTTCGCCCCAAGCTCACCCGTATTTTACGCATACCTCCGAACTTATGGTATTTTCTTTTCATTCTCGGGAATGCAGGTTTCCTCACGATGTTTTCCTTCACCGCCTAGCTAGTAAATGGTAAATACAACCGTACGTGAATTCCGAAGAACTTAGTGGTACAGGCCAGGAATCGAACCGCGTCCTCATGATTGAGGCGCTTGCTCTCTTCCGTATGGGCTATCATCGCTCTTTCCTATAGGTTTCTAAGAGAAAGTTGTTTAGTATCATGGGTACAATCACCCCTTAAAGTACCTAATGCAACTGTTTACCCTAACACCCTGTAGAAATTATCAGCTAATGCCCAAACACTCCATTTTAGCTTCATGATCCTCATATTTCATGGCCCATCGCTATCGAGCCGGCCACTCGGACACCCGAGTACCTGAGTGAGGGGTGGGGGAGGTACCTTCGACATGTAGACTTGAAACCTAGTGACAGGAGGACGGTTGTCATTAAAATTTTCTCTTAGAGTCGCGAGGCGATTTGGTATTAGTCTCTGTGTCAAAAGATACAGCCCTTTGGACGAAACGGACAGACAGACGGACGGATGGACGTACAGCGTAGGCTTATGAATAATAATATACAGGGTGTAACAAAACACCCTCGTAATACTTAAGGGGGAGCTTCAGACCATCAAACTGAACAACTTTCACTATGGAGCCAACATCGAGAAAAAATAAAAAAAATCTGCTGTCCCATACATTAGTCGAATCGGTACTGCAGTTTTGTACGGGACAGGTAATTTTTTTTTCTCCATGTTGGCTCCATAGTGAAAATTGCTCAGTTTGATGGTCTGAAGCACCCCCATAAGTATTACTAGGGTGTTTTGTTACACCCTGTATATACATTGTCAATCTTTGGGTACGGAACTGACAGGACCCTACACCTCGATTTAATACCGAAATTACCGAATGAATCGGGTAGTTACATAATAACACTCCTGGCCGGGGATCGAACCGTCGCTCCCTGCACGGCAGGCAAGGCTACTCGCCATCTGATGTGAAACATCTTTTGCGCACCTTGGCAGTAAAACCGACTCGTATGCCGACCACAGACTTCTGTATATGCCGACAAATTATGGCATGATGCCGATGCCGTCACGACACGTTTGTTTGATAGCTGCGAATAGTTCATCGTTCCTTGAAGCGCAAAGATCGAAATTTTCGAAAAAAAAGTTGGGTACTGGACGCCCGGCAGAAGTGAAACTTACGCAGCTGTCAAATTTAAATTCCGAACTTCCGTCACACGAAAAGGTTGCGGATTCGAATTACAAAGCTCTCCCATAAAAAGTTCACTTCAAAAAGCGCGCGTAATCGACAGAGTGCGTATTTCGTTGTTTCACATCTGCCAGGCGTCCTGCGACGGCCTTTTTTTTTCTTTAAAACAGCAGCACATCATGGACGTACATAAATACTTTTCTAACATACAAAATATATATTTTTTTTTTTTTTTTTTTTTTTTATGTGTGATAGGTAAGCATTTGACCCCAATCTCACCTGATGTTGAGTGATGATGAGGCCGAAGATGTAGCATGCTTACCTAGAAAGATGCCTATTCACTCTCGCCTTGAAGAGGCCCAGGTTGTATTGCTCAGGGAACAGGTCCGCAGGCAGGGCATTCCACTCCTTAGCCGTGCGCATTATAAAAGAAGAAGCAAACTTCTTCGTGCGAATTGCTGGTAGGTCAACGACATAAGGGTGGAAACCCAGTCTGCGTCTCGTCCCCCGCAGATGAAAGGGAGACGGTGGTATCAGATCGTGTAGTTCAGTCGCACACTCTCCGAAATGTATCCTATAAAAAACAGACAGACAGGCTACCTTGCGACGATGCTCAAGACTTTGTAGCTTCGCCACCGAGGTTGGATCACCTATGAGCTTCCTGGCACGCCTGTCGATTGAGTCCAGCGCGGTCAGCTGGTATTGGGCAGACCCGTCCCAGAGATGGCAGCAGTACTCCATACACGATCGGACTTGTGCTTGATAAAGTTGTAGAAGCTGTCCCGGAGTAAAGTACCGTCTGACCTTCGAGAGGACGCCCAGTTTTTTCGCTGCGGTTTTCGCCATGGACTCAATGTACCGTCCGAAATTCAGATCGGACGATATGTTAATGCCAAGGAGCTCTAGGCGATCAGCTATCGGTATGGACACATTTCGGAAAGTCGGGGTCAAAGCGAAGGGACTCCGTTTTGTGGAGAAAAGGCACGCCTGTGTTTTGCTTGCGTTGAAACTGACCCGATATAACAAAATAATATTTTCAGGCAGTAATTGTGGAGGCGAGATGAAAGCCGTGCCGCGAGGTGTCGCCTGCCACGACCAGCACACTCGATAACGAGTAGGGGTGGGATACTTATCGATGGTTTTTTGTATCGATGAGTTAAAAACTCAATAATCTCTCTGTAATTTTTGAGACATAAAGTTGAGCTCAACACCCCTTATACAAGGTGGAACAAAACAACCTAGTAATATTTAAAGGGGAGGTTTTAGAGCATCAAACTGAACAACTTTCACTATAGAGACAACGTCGAAATAAAATAAATAAAATCAGCTGTCCGTGTGGGACAGAGTCGAGTAGGTACAGCAATTTTTTTATTTATTCTCGAATTGGCTCCATATTGAAAGTTGTTCAATTTGATGATCTAACTTTATTCACCCCTTTAAATATTACTAGGAGTGTGTTTTGTTACTCCCTGTTTAAGCTCATCTTATAATGAGTAGGATTGTTAAATAATTGCGGGAATACAGCAATCTTTGATTGTTTTTAGTTATTTCTTATAACCACGACTGGTAATATTTTATTAGTAAATTTTCTTATTGTGAATGTAAAATATGAAATTAAGTAAGTATAAATTATGATTCTGTAAACTTGACGTACTTAGTCTAGCATTCTCTATTACAAGGCCAATAAAATTCTGATTTCTGGAAGATATCGAATTAAAAGAAAATTGCGTCTGGTTCGTCAAATATTTATGTCAAAATTGTGAAAGTAATGTTACTGCAGCGGCCAGCAACAGAGGCATTGATGGACGAACGTGTAAATGTGGGCCGAGGCGAAGCCGAGGCACACATACGTAAGTCCATCAATGCCTAGTTGTGGCCAAGGCTTGTATAGTACTTTTCTCAAATAATGCGCGGAAATGAAAACAATAAATTTTCTCATATAATTCGCGGAAATTAAAACTCTTTTCAAAATCAATGACGAACAACGAACAACAATTTGTTTTTTTTTTTTTTGTTAATAAACAGCTTTCGCAGCAAGCCAGTTCGAAATTTAAATAAAACCTTTGATGAGTTACCTCCTTGGTCGCCATGTTTCGGAGTAAAAGATCGTTCCATTTTTAAATTACACGACAGATATGAGTTTAGTATGTAATTTACTTGGCCGCTAAACACGACAGATATGGATTTTCATACAACATTGCCGGCCGCTGCGCGCATGTATTTGGCCAGTACAGCAATTTCGATTTATCTCGAAGAAGGTTGTCAAAATAATGCTCACATTTCCAAGCATGTTTGAGAAAAAACAATTTTCAAACAATCTTGTTTAAACAGGTATCGAATTGGGTATCGATAAAAAAATAATACAAAACTAACATCGATAGGTCACTCACCGTGTCCCACCCCTAGCCTGCAGCGGAGTAGTGTCAGAACCAGGCGGCTCGCACTTGGCACACCACTAGCGTGTCGACGAAACTTTTATTTATTCTGTCGTTTGCAGATCACTCCGCTTTTTCATCCTGTAATAGATTGTGCTAATTTGTTTTTAAAGATGTTTCCTTTGTTTTTGGTTTTTAATTAAATTCGGTTTATATAAAAGTTTTTTCAATTATTAAATTTTTTAATTAGGTATAACGTAATCGTCAATTGTTTTCGCAGGATTTTCAAATCAAAAGATTGCCTTTTTATATTTTCTTCAAATTGTAAAAAAAAACAAACATAAAACTTTCAGGTTAAGACACAAGATTGGGCCTGACTATACAACGTGTTAATGAATTAACGCAAAACTAGAAAGTAGTTTGTTTAGAATCGAGAACTGAGTCGAGTTATCATGGTTTCAACATAGGTAATTTTTTTCAAAATATAAAAAATTTTAATATTCGTTTGCAAAATTTAAAATTTCCTGAACCCGATGTCGACCCACCGCACGGGCACACTCAGTCACTCACCCTACTTACTGCTAAAACAAGATTATAAAAATGTATCCATGAGTACTTTAGCGCTTTCTTTCAGTGCTGAAATGATAACAAATCATTTTTGCCTCAAAACTTAAAATGCTAATAACTTTAAATTTTAACTATCAAAATAATGAAATTATTGTTTCAATCTAATTATTTTGTTATAAATCAGTTGGGGTGTATGAGGTTTTGCGCTAATTCCTAACACGTTGTATAATCCCCGCAAGTTGATATTGCGACTGGCGGCCATCTTGGTGACGTAATTTTGACGTAGTCGACTGTGCACCATCCGTACCGTTCGCAAGGTTAGCCCGTGCTTGATGACGTCACTCAGCGGTTATTGTGACAAGGTTCCATCGCAATATCAACTTGCGGGGATAATATAAGTATACAGAATGGTACAAATATGGAAGGACAATTTTTAGGGTTCCGTACCCAAAGGGTGAAAACGGGACCCTATTAATTACTAAGCCTACGTTGTCCGTCCGTCCGTCCGTCCGTCCGTCCGTCCGTCCGTCCGTCCGTCCGTCCGTCCGTCCGTCCGTCCGTCCGTCTGTCCGTCTGTCCGTCCGTCCGTTTGTCCTACCTATTCAGGGCTGTAACTTTTGAACCGTATAAACCTAATAAAAACAAATACTAAAAACCGGCCAAGTGTGAGTCGGTCTCGCGCTAAAGGTCCCGGACAAAAAAAGTTTTTTTTTTCTAGGTTAATAATGTTGTGTTCTGCGGTGGTGTGGTACTGAACCCTCGGTGCGCGAGTAGCCCGACTCGCACTTGACCGGTTTTATTTTAAATAGATAAGAGTGATTCAAGAGGAAGGTTTATATCAGCATTGCACCCGTGCGAAGCCGGGGCGGGTCGTTAGTTTCCTCGGCGTAAGTTGTTCAGTATCATGAGTACAAGGATCCTTTAATGTTGTACAATTGTCTACAAGTAGCACCCTGTATTTCCGCTAGTTTAACGGCCTCGCTCTAGCCCCAGTAGCCTGTGCAAACAGTGAGATGAGTTACGTGATGGTGCATAGTAACCGTACTGTTTGTACTGTGATTGGACGCAGGACAGTGGCGGGACTGTAGACAGGGTGAAATTGATATCATTAGCATCCTTTTAAACTAGAGTCTATCCATCAAACTGAACTACTTTTATTATGGGAGCAATCTGTTCGGAGCAAAAAATAAAATCTGCTGTTGCATACATAATTGAGTACCTAGAGTTGGCATTGCAGTTTAGTATGTTTTAGTATGGTTGCTGTTAGTTTCTTAGGGAAAGTTGTTCAGTATCATGGGTACAATCACCCCTTAAAGTAGTGCAACTGTTTAACCTGTATTATCTATCACATATTGTTATGTAGTACTTAACTAGATATTCTTTCTTATACTGTGGTTATCTTCTTCTTATCGTGTGGGCAGAGTCCTGGTGTCAGAGTTTTTTCAGACCGCCTTACGGCCTCTGACGTGGTTTTTATGTAACGACCAGGGACCAACGGCTTAACGTGCCATCCGAAGCACAGAATCATTTTTATTTTCAGACAATCAGGTGATTCAGCCTGCAATGTCCTAACCAACAGGGGAAAAATGCACAAAGTGACACATCACCAGGTGTCCCCGTAAGAATCGAACCTACGACCTCCGTGTCGAGAGCCAATGCAACTGTGGTTATGTTTTGGGGTTTATTATTACGGCATAATATGCCTTTTTCCAGTGGGTGTTCACATGAGGGTTATTGACGTGGGACATATCTTCAGACAGATTTAGACGTAACCATAGAGTAAATAAATTATACACAACAGAGGGTCAATCAATGCCCATAGGTACTAAGAAAGTTGTTACCTTCTTATATGAAAACGCGCGCAAGTACAGCGCCCGTGGTGAGTAACCGGTACTACAGCAATGTTTAATTACGGTAAAATAAGTGTTAAACACATTTGTTATTACAATTTTTAAGAAAATAATTCAATATAATTTATTTCCGTGGAAAAAAACTCACATAATAGTGATCTAATAACGTTTAATTAAGATTTATCTCTCGTTCAGGCCAGTAGTGACATCTGTTTGCGCCAAGACTATACTAAATCTACAATGTATGGAACTGTCCAGACATGACGTAACTATAAGGGTACCTAGTTGGACTACGGAACCCTACAAATCGATTCAGTTTTCGATAGTAAACCGCTGCGCTTCTGTCCCCTCTCCCATAAAGCAATGGGAGCTGTGTACACAGTACGATGGGGTCCGTGCCGCCGCATACCGACCACCAGTTTATTAGTATCGGAAGTTACACCTTGCAAATATACTATCTTTTAGTACTAACTGGTAACCGGGCTTCGCTTAAATAAATTCCGACATAATAATTCTGCTAAAAATGTTATTTTATTTTATTTTATTTATTAGGCACATAAAACAGATTACAGTTATAAAAACACAAAATATAGACATTAAAGGTAAAACAAGCCATAATCCTAAGCATATGTGCACATCATGAAATAAGCAAAAGCAAAAGGTGAACAATTAGCATCGTGTGCGTGACTCTATACATATTAAAAAGAAAATGTTGTTCAATAGAAACATAAACGGGTTGTACCATGAAAAGATACTTCGCGTCCATCGGACAACCGCCAAAATTCAAGTTAAATTCAAGTAATTTTGCAAAACCGTGTATATCTATACTAATCTATATCTATACTAATATTATAAAGAGGAAAGATTAGATTTTTTGTTTGTTTGATTGTTTGTATGTAATGAATAGGCTCCGAAACTACTGGACCGATCTGATTAATTCTTTCACCATTAGAATGCTACATTATCCGTGATGAACATAGGCAAAAAAAACGGCCAAGTGTGTGTCGGAAAGATTCTAAGGCAGTCCGAAGTTCGCCGCAGTCAGCGTCCGCCCGGTTTTGATTAACTTTGTAACCATTTTATACATTAACTATGGCACTTTTTAAGCAGAAAACAAAACTGAACAATCTACAGGATATGAGAAGTGATGTGGTTTTTCTCGAAATCTATTTTAATTAATAAAACTGAAGAAAAACGACTCCAAAGTCACCTCTTTTTTTCCAGTTGTAACCGTTTTACTCTTACATTGTTGATCAGAAGAATGTGAAAATCTGCAATATTCTTCACAATACAATATAAAATGATGTGGTTTTCTTATTTTTTGAAAATTCATATAAAATCATAGAGGTTTTCAAAGAAAACGGAAAATTCTGACCGGAGCCGCGCAATTGAAGCGGGATGGCTAATTGCAAAAGTTTGCTTGTAAGAAAGAGAGCCTTGCAGATGGGAGGAGTAGCCTTAGTTATTCAACAAACATTAATTTTTTGGGACCCCTTCCTCGGCGGGGAATATAGTCGTGAGCATATGCTATTAATTTTTGGGGCAAAGCAAAACCTGAGCTTGAGCCTGAGCCTGAACATTGAGAACATTTTATGCAAATGACTGGGACAAGGTATGGGCAAAAAATAGTTGATCTACCGAATTAATGCAAAAAAGCAAAACATAGGGACATAGTAGAGGTAACATAACACACACACAACACACACACACACACACGCATACTTTTAATTTAATTTAATTTAATTTTTTTAACATAGATTGTATGGTAAACAAACTTTTGTTCCAGTGTCATTCATTATTCAGGGAGGAAACAACGGAATACACGTTTGTGTGGAAAATACGGTATCTTCTTATAGCCCAGTCATTTTACGGTTTGAGCCGGGACTAATTAATAATTGATTTTTTTTTCGCTATAGTATTGAAGAGCCAATTTGAGCTTCAAAATGTACAAAAATAAAAAATATCACGTCAGCAACAGTTCCAATTCAAAAATTTTGATAATTGACAGATGGTAAATTTTTTTTGCTCATATTTAAGGCTTTAACCATTATACATACTTCAAACATGGTGTAAATATTTGTGTCTACTTAGAAGGTACTGAAAAATACATTCGTATTTTCTAATACCGAATTTTTTAAATTTCAATGCCTATTTTATTGCTCTTTTTTTAATTTATATTGTTAAATCAAGGAATAAATGATTATGAATTATGAATTATAATCTAATTCAAATGAGTGCATTGGTATTAATATTATTAATTTAAAAGTCTTCTGGGACTCACAATTTTGATTTCTATGTTGCGTAGCAATTTTTTTTAAATATAGATAAAGATAAAGATAAAGATAAAGAATATTTATTGTTCAAACTGTGTAAAAAAAAGATGTTACAATAAGGAAGAATCAACAGTTTGGTCCGCAGCACGGACGTACAATATAGGCTTACATTATAAACCAAAACAACTACCTATGCTAAATAATAATTACCTACTTATCACAATAAAATTTATTTGAATTTAACAAAAATAAGCATTAATGTGTATTATTATTCATCAAAATAATCGTTCAATTTGTAGTAGCACTTCGAAGTGAGCCATATTTTCAGTTTATTTGAAAATTGCTTGCCATTACATGCTTTAATAGTATTTGGTAATTTATTATAAATTTTTATAAACATATGGTAACAATTATTTCTGTACAGACTAGTATTGGGGCAGTGGTCAATGACAATCCTTTCCGGGTCTCTTATAGCCCTTTTAGAAACATTTCGATTGAATCTGAAAAACTGCTGGTGTTTCTTCACAAACTTACATACTTCCCAGATGTACATGGATGGCAGCGTTAGTAGACCTAGTTTAGGAAACAACGGTTTACAGGAGTCATATGGGCCAACACCACACATAGCTCTTACACATTTTTTTTGTGTAATAAACACTTTATTAATATATGAACCGTTCCCCCAAATAATCAAGCCATATCTGAGAACAGAGGCTACAAAACCGTGATATGCAGTTGAAGCTACTTTTTGAGACACTACCTGTCTGAGTCTACGCAGGACATAAACAAATCTATTCAGTTTGCTACATACACTTTCGATATGGCTTACAAAGCTTAAGTTTCTGTCGAGTACTAGCCCTAGAAATGTTACATTATTAGCTTCTATTAAATCCTGTCCATTATGATTTATTTTTAGATCAATGTGCTTACGTCCCTTTACAGTGAATTGTACATATTTCGATTTTGTAAGATTGACACGAAGATTATTAGTACTAAGCCAATTTATTACAGAGCACACAGTATCGTTAATATCACATTCGTAGGTATTTAAGGACTCTTCATCAGACGTTACAATAATCGATAAATCGTCAGCAAACAAGACACACTGCTTAGATGTTATATTAGGTAAGTCGTTGATATAAAACAGAAACAACAAAGGGCCTAAGACGCTACCCTGTGGGACACCGTACTTATTTATCTTATAGGATGAGCGATACGACTTTAGGATATTATCAGTATCTAATTTATTTATTTCTATACATTGTTCTCGATCTTGTAAATATGACTTAATCCAAGACAGTGCGGGTCCTCTTATTCCATATTTCTCTAGTTTATAGAGTAATATATCATGAGACACAAAGTCAAATGCTTTGGACATATCAAAGAAGAGAACGCTGACAAACTTTTTACAGTCGAGATTTTGTAGTACACTGTTTAATAAGGTGAAACCAGCTAAAGTAGTGCATTTACCCTTTTGGAACCCATTTTGTTCTGTTTTTATAATACTATATTTTGTTGTGAATTCTATCAGTCTGCGTTGCATACACTTTTCGAATACCTTGGATAGAATAGGAATCAGTGCAATGGGACGATAATTATTGAGATCATTTCTCTCTCCCTTCTTGAACAGTGGTTTCACAATTGATAATTTTAAATGTTTTGGAAAACGGCCTGTTTGCAGTGAAAAATTTACAAGGTATGTTAAAATAGGGGCTATAATCTCTTTGCATTGTTTTAATATATTTGTTGAAACTTCGTCGTAACCATAAGCATTCGAATTATTAAGCGAGCTAATAATTTTAATTATTTCAGGTTCATTAAAGGGTTTCAAGAAAATAGAATTTATCATCGGTTTGATGGTACATGCTTGATTTATTGTACTATTACTAGAAGTGATATCGGATTTATTTGTAGAATCAATGTAGTAATTGTTAAAAGTTGTTGCGATGTCAACTGGATCTGATATTAACTCACCATTTAAGTTTATTACATCTATACTTTGATTTGAATGTTTGCTACATGTTTCATCATTTATGACTCTCCATGATGCTTTACAGACATTTTTACTATTTACTATAAATTTATTATAAGACTTCTTTTGTGCAATATGAGTACATTTTTTCAAAATTTTAGAGTAAGTTAAATATTTTTCCCTATTTTGTTGAGTCTTATTTGCATAAAAATTGAAACGTAGCGACCTTTTAATTTTGCAACAAACTCGCAGACCCTTAGTTATCCATTTTGGTTTCTTTTGAATGTTATTCACTCTTACTTTAACAATAGGAAAACAGAGATTATACAGCAAGCAGAACGATTTATGGAAATTATCAAAAGCACTATCTATATCTTTGGCCATGTAAACATCATGAAACGGATAGGATTTTAAATAATTCAAGAATTTTGTGATATTATCGACACTGAAGTCTCTCTTATAAACGAACCAGTTTTTAATTGCATGTAATTTATTTTTCACAGGAAAAATCAGCAGTTGTGCGGTCTCATGATCAGACAGTCCTAGAGGAATAACTTTCCCTGATGCTTTTGTAACATTACTAATAATTAAGTCTAGACAAGAAGATGCTCTTGTTGGTTCATTTATGTGATGTGTTAAATTATAATTTCGACTTATGTCTTTGAGATAACCGCTAGCATGACTGCGTTCCATAGTATTAATGTTAAAGTCACCTGTGAGAATAATCTTTTTGTTTTTATATTTTTTGGCAAGGAAATCTAAAATTACTTCTAATTTTATGAGGAAAGAATTTGCAAACCTTTTATGTGAGTTGTATATATAATATTGTTTAGGATAGTATTTTTGTCACTAAATGGTGCCGGTTACAGTTTAAAAGTCCAATTAATAATTACTCCCTACCCCGCCTAACAAAACGACTGGCCTATTAAAGGTGTACCTATTCAGATAATGAATCTAAACAACTTTCCTTAAGGAACATGGGTCGAAAAAACGAGATTTTTATTCAACCTTCCTTACAAAAGTGCGGCTCAGTCGATCGATTTTTCTATTCGCTTTATCACTGTTCGCTTTATAGTAAAAGATGTCCTGTTTGAAGGTCTAATTAAAGCACCCCTAAAATACACCACAATTGTTTAATGACTCAAAACATTTTAAGGGTGTACTATCGGGGACTTTTCCGTCTGACCACTTAAGAAAAAAATCGCATGATTTCGCCCAAAATTTATTGTTTAGAAACTATTATTAATTGGTCTATTCATCAATAGGGCGGGGCAAGACATCGCTTTTATTTTTTAGTATGCAAGCAAAAATTAGCCTAGTGGTGGTCAGGCGGAAAAGTCCGCGATAGTACCTATTTAAGTATTCAGATAATAAAACCAAACAAGTTTCCCTATGCAACATGGGTCGAAAAATCCGAAATTTTTTTGGAAACTCTATTTAAAAGTGCTGATTAGCCGTTCGGTTTTCTATGGGAGGTCCAAAATACTCCGAAATTATGTATCGTTACTTTTATAAAGTAACTAATATGTTTATATGTTTGTTGCAGCCACCACAGTGAGCAAAGAAAGGAGGTCACCTGAGCAGGAGGAGACCAGGTCGTCTCCGACTCCTTGCCCGCCAAGCCCCACCAACAATGGCATAGCTGGTAAATAGCATTATCATCTTACTATACCTACTTATCTATACACATATCTAATTATTATATAGAGAAAACTTGCCTACCTGGGTAGGTACCTACTATGTATACGTTCAAAATATTCCCAAAAAATTGTATGTTATGTCTGTGCACGTATCCCTTAAAAACTGCTGACCCGATTTAGATAGAGTTTTGCGAAAAGCATTGGTTTTTATTTTCTAGTCCGTTGCTCACTCAAACAGAACGATATTGGCCTCGATTCGGAGTGTACCACGACTAAACTAAACTAAATGTATTCCTGTCACTTTCTAAAATAAGATTAAGAAAAGAGACAGAAAACCAACAGCTGACTTTAGTGCTGTCAAAGTGACGTTAAATGCGTAAAATAAGATGCCATCATAATGTACGCCATCTTATTTAAGTCGTTTTTGGGCGTTTAACGTCACTTTGACAGCACTAAAGTCAGCTGTTGGTCCCTCGTCAGACATACGTCATAACCTCATGATATTACCCCTCTACCAGCCCTCTCATCAACGGAGTCCCTCTCCCCACCACTCCCGGAAGGCTCCAGAGCTGCGCCAGCACTGCAGCGCCTGCGCAGGTTCCTCTCAGCACTGCAGCATTTCGCCACAGACGTGGGAGCTGATACTGGGGAGAGAGTTAGACAACTCATTTATAATCTTGTTGTAAGTACCTTGTATGATAAGGTTAGATGAGGTCATGGACGAAGGCTGTTACAGAAAGGTTGCGGGAGAGGTGGCAATCTATAGGCATATACTGTCAGAATTCATACCAGAGAGGTATGAATTCTCTACGTGCGCGCAACTCTGGTATTTTTCATGCTAAATGTCGCGAGAAACGCGGCTTTCGCTTTTCTTTTTTTTTTGCGACAAGCACGGGAAAAGGTCCTTTTCTAGGCAGCGAAGGCGCGTCGCTCGTAAGTGGTGGAACCATTATAAGAGGGGCTTAGATGATTACATTTCGGGAAATCTACATTGCAATTAGTAAACTACATTTTAACGGTGCACGATGCATGGTAGCTACTGGGGTACAAGGAGTGCAAAAAGGGCGCCAAATCCTAGGGAGCCACGAAGCACAATCCTAAGTCACCATCATCATTGTCTCAGCCGAAAGACTTTCACTGCTATACATAGGCTTCCCCTAAATACCTATATCAAAGTCCTGTCCAGTCTAACAATGTCCCGCCTTGTGCTCCCTTTATCCAATGGCACAGAATAGGTAATAGTATATAGTTGCCAATGGGTTACCGCCACCTTCACCAGGTCATCGGGCTAGCTACCTTGTGGAGGCGCACTGCCTACCCGCACCCACGCTATGCCTTCCAGTATGCAGTCGCCACTTGAGCACACTTAGACTCAATCGACCATCTGTTCTACCAGCAATGTGTCCCTGGTCAGGAGCCTGCAATAAGAAGGCGGCAGCTTGAATTCTATTATCATTCATGCGAACTCCAGCAGTCATACGTCAGCTGAAGGTGCAAAGGTGCTCGCACCCCAGCCTAAAAAACTACCATCACTGACGTAACGGTGCGATAACAGCGAAGGTTAATTAGGGTTATTAGGTGCAAAGTTTGTGTACCATGTTTTTGTAGTTGAAAGACTAGGCACCTGGTACCACCTTCCACGCCATTCTATCAATATGCTAAAAGTGAAATTTCTGTTATCCATATACTCACCAAAACTCTTTATCCCCACAGGCCGGCACGCTAAACATAGAGGAATTCCAAACAGGAGTACAAGAATGCACAAACTACCCTCTCCGCGCCTCTGTACCAGGGTTCCTTCGAGCTCTATTGCCCCTAGCTCAACGAGACCTGCATGCAAGAGCGCACAGAGCTAAGCAAGTAAGAACCTTATTTCTAAAGGATTGGTGTTTCAAACTAGAACCCGAAAGGGATTCTTAGCGGTCGGCTTTCGGTAACCAAGACATGTATCTGAGAGCACACAAAGCTTAACATGAAAAATTGACTTTAGGCTTGGACTTCATCACATCAACAGCCTATCATAGTTCATTGCTGAACATAGGCCTCTCCCAAAGGGCGCCACAAAACTCTATTCTCGGCCTTCCTCGTCCAGTCGCACCCTGCTACCGTTTTTAGGTCGCCAGTCCAGCGGCAGGGCGTCTAACACTACGCCCGCTAGTACGTGGTCTCCACTCTAGAACTCGAATACCCCATCGGTTGCTGCTGTTGGTAGTTGGTTAGTAGGCTTGGACTTGGAGCTCTAAAACTGGAGTCCAAAGGTGTGCAAACTATCGGGGTGTCGTCTCATTTGACTTTCCTTTCAACCAGTGAATTATCCTAACTTTTTCTGCCGGGTTGAGTTTCGGATGAAGTACACAATCGCTGTTTGGTCTTGCCATTTGACATTTTCTATCAATCATCATCATCATCATTGGCCTTTTCATCTATAACAGATGACTAAGGCTGCTTTTTCACCAGAGATGTGCGAGGTAGTGAGGCGGTGAATTAGAAAACAATCCACCAAAATAGCGGGCTCGCTTGATCACGTCATTGGGAAATTGAAGCACTCGCATTGGACGATTTTTTCCTCGCTCACTGCCTTGCTACCTCGCACATCTCTGGTGTAAAAGCAGCTAAGAACAGCGTCTTGGCGGCACTTGCGCCAGGCACTTGCGGGAGCGACAGGCATGGCCGCACTTACTGCAAGTAAAAGGTGGACTCTCGATCGGTGGATACTGGGTTTGCAGCGCGCTGGTGCCTCCTTTCTCGTTTGCCATGCCCGGTTCTTGCTGGTTTCTCTTCCCTCCATTAAAAGTTTCCTCTTCTTTTAACGATTTCCAGCGAGATCTTCCGATCCGATTTGATCATCAATAACATTCTAACATTTCTCTTTCCCCACAGACTCCTATCCAGTACATCAGGAGCCACGAACACCTCATACTGGAGACCACGACCGACAGTGGAGACATCTTCGCACAGCCAGGAGTCAGCTCAGAATCGGCCACCAAGCGGAGAGCCAGCGATCCGTGAGTTATATTGTAAATTTTTAATAAATTATCGATGCACACATTCCCACCACTGTAACTCCTGTAAACCAGGATCAACAGCGGCGACCATTCACAACACTAGACAATGAAGTCCAGCGAGCCCGGGGGATAACTCTAATTTGTCTTGGAACCCGCAAGGAATTTAATCAAAGAAGATAGGAGGAGTAGGAACAACAATTTTTTTGCGACTCCCCTTCATTGTCAACTAGGAGACAATAAGGAAAGCAGGGCTATAGTTACACTAGCGACCCGCCCCGGCTTCGCACGGGTGCAATGCTGATACTATGCATGTATTATACAGGGTGTACAATAAAATGGGACAGCTACTTAAAGGGGTGCTTCAGACCATCAAACTGAACAACTTTCTCTATGGGACCAATATCGAAATCGCGAAAAAAAAATCCGCTCTCCCATACAAAACTGCAAACATAACTCGACTGAAATGTATGGGACAGCAGATTTTTTTTTCGCGATTTCGATATTGGTCCCATAGAGAAAGTTGTTCAGTTTGATGGTCTGAAGCACCTCTTTAAGTAGCTGTCCTATTTTATTGTACACCCCGTATAGGTACATATAAACCTTCCTTTTGAATCACTCTATCTATTAAAACAAACCGCATCAAAATCCGTTGCGTTGTTTTAAAGATCTAAGCATACATAGGGACGGACAGCGGCAAGCGACTTTGTTTTATACTATGTAGTGTGATTGTTACCTATGTTAACTTTGAATCGCCTTTTGAAACATAGCATTGCAATATGCTCACGACTATTATCTACCCATGGGGTATACAAACATAATTATGCTAAACATACCTTATTATTTAGAAAACCCTTATTTCACTACCATTGCCTGGGATGCGATTTTTGAATGTCACCGGTGAGCTTGAACGGTTTTTGAATCTCATACAAAAGCTTTCTCATACCCATGAGTTCAATACGAGTGGGAAGGGGCACACGTATTGAACTCATGGGTTAGAAAATTTGTCACCGGTGAGATTAAAAAATGCGATCTATGGGAAGTCGGTGAATGTCGGCCATTTTAGTCAGCTGGTGATTTTCAAAAATGGACTCTGTCCAGTGTCGCAGAAGTGAAGTTTGCCCGTTGTCACTTTAAATCTGCTATAATATCAAATTCAAACCCCATGGAAACTGCATGAAATCCAATAGGTTGGTAGGTACCATTAATAACAAAACAGATCATACTTCAGAATCCATTTAACCAAAAATCAAATCCAATACAATCTTCTATCAATACACGTCGGTGCAGGTAACTGGTTCGGACAGGTAATTTGTACCTCCCCTCGCCCGAGGCTTCAGGCCCCTTCACCTCCCCTGTCAAAAGCACGCGATACGGTACTACAAGTTTTTGTGGTCAGCTTTTGATGTCTGCAATTTTGAGGTTAGGGGCAAATCATTGTGATGTTGTGGCAACACTGAGATTTGTACTATAATAAAATGTATACCAGATAAAAAAATATAGTGTCTATTGGTAAACAAATTATTCACAAAACAGCGTTTTAAATACGGAATAATTTGCGAAGTAGTAGGTACTCGAAACCAGCGGGGAATGGGGGCATGTATGAAAAGATGTAGGACAAAAGAGGTGCAATGGACACGCGACGTGGTGCAAATGTATCTAAGTCGCATGACCTAAGTCTCTGCTTACCTACCCCAGTGGGCAAGAGGGGTAACGTCACATTCATAATTTAAAGTAAAGGAAAGTAATAAGGATCTCCTTTATTCTAAAGGCATACAGGGAGCCATAGCATTGCAAGAATGTCCACTTTTTTTGACGTTTGTGTTTAAAGTGTGTGGTGTCAAGTAGTATGGACAAAAGGCGAGTCGCGTGGCTAGAGGGCTCTCGAGTGGACGTCTGTCGTTGGCTCGCGATTTAGGTAGCCACGCGGCTCCGCCATTTTATGGCGGTTTCGAGTGTGTGTTTTTGTATAAAAGCAGGGCTTTGAGATCGCCATATCCAATTACCGTACAACGTCAAGCACTAATTGCTCTTTATAAACTAGATATTGGCAAAATCCACCAAGGAAACGCCATTAAACAAAAATAGAATGGACAAAAGGCACCAATTAGACCAATCTAGTACAAAAGTGACAAGTGAAAAGTGGAAACCGCATAAACAAAGATCTATAGTTCCGTCTCCCTCTGCTATTTAAGGTACGTCATAAGACAAAAGAGACTTAACTACAATTGTAAATTGATGCGGTCTCTATGCTTTAGAATAAAGGAGATCCTTGCTCTTATGGTAAGTATTATTTTACATTTCATTACACAGGTTGTAAAATTAAATGCGTTACATATTATTATTATGGAACGGAGTGCATCAGACCATCAAACTGAACACAACTTTTAGAAACCCAGCTTTGAAACCGAGAAAAACCTGTTGTGCAATGTTTCAGTTTCATAGAAAATTACAAATAGCTAGTTAATCTAAATCTATCTAAATACTTTTATGAATAAATTATTTATTATGTTAATAAATAGCTAGGTGCTCGACCAAAATGTATGAAAAAGCTGAGATGTTTCTCACGATTTACAAGTTGTTCCCGCAGTAAAAGTCGTTCAATTTGATAATCCGACGCACCCCCTAAAGTCTATGTTTTCACCGCTTTTCATCCATGGTATAAAACATTATGAACTTTGCAGCCTGCTAAAACATACATAACCCTCAATTTTTCACCGAAATCAGCTAAAAATCATAATAGACGCCATGATTCAAACACCACAAATAGTCAAACCCATCCGTGAGTTACGATCAGTGAACCATTTGGCAGGCCCGCGGCCGAGCTTTAAATTCTGCCCACCCCCCATTCGTTAGGTCCACATGCGTGGAAATACGATCCCCGCTAAATTGTGAGAACACGCTATGGTTTGGCTTGTGAGCCAAATTATGTCCTTATTATTTTGGTAAGCGTAAATTTTCGGTTGCAAAACGCGCTGTAAGTTAATTTAAACAGGTAGTTTAAAATTAAATTAAAATCATTTTAGTAACGTACATTTTGTTTGTGTCAATAACAGATACTTACATTGATATGCGCATAATAAGTAATACCAATAAAATTACATTTTGCATTCAGGAATGGGGTAGATATTTTCAAACATAAAATTTTCATATTTTCAAACGAAATGATTCATTCGCCTGACGGTTTAGCGTTAGCAATTATCGCGATCAGAAACTTTGCTAAACGGTACGAACAGGCGCTTTGGTTCGATCAAACATGAAGTCCTATGAATCAAGGCATTTTCATATTTATGTCGTTGTTATAAGGACTCTGAGAAGGGATTTGGTAAGTAGAATGAACAGTAATAGGTCCAACAGCTGCTGCAGATCGGTTCCTACGAACTATTTTTAATGTTCTCAGTATGTTCGAATAATAAAATGTTTGTGAATAAGTTTTATTAGTAATGTGACGGGTATTGTGAATATTTTACGATTTAGAACGTTGCCGTTACGTTGTGCTCCGAGCCGATATGAGGAAACACTGTTCATAGGAAAATTTATGGATTTTATAGAGGTATTTGTAAGATTAGTTTTAGACCATCACGAAAGGGATTATTGTCGTGAGTTTATAAACATGTAAAACTAAAAAGTTAAAAAATAATATTGCAGCCGATGACTTTTTCGTTCGCATCATAAGAACATTAATTTGTTTTATTGAAGTCGCTGTCAAGCCTAGCCGGTACGATTCGCGACAGGGCTTGCATTTTTTGGCTTGGCTTGACACCGACTTCTATAAAACAAATTAATGTTCTTATGATGCGAACGAAAAAGTCATCGGCTGCAATATTATTTTTTAACTTTTTAGTTTTTTTGAAGGCGGTTTTAATTTTTTTGTTAAAATTTTGTTTATTTCCCAATTTTCAGTGGTGAATTCATTAGTTCGATTTAATAGTAGTGCTTTAAATTAACAAACGCACTAGTCGGCACTACAATTTTCGAAGGTTCCCCTCGATTTCTCTGGGATCCATAATCAGATCCTGGTTTCCTTATCATGGGACCACCCTTGGGATATCTCCTTTCTAACAAAAAAATAATCATCAAAATCGGTTCATAAACGACGAAGTTATCCGCGAACACACATTAAAAAAAAAAAAAAAAAATATACGGTCGAACTGAGAACCTACTCCTTTTTTTGAAGTCGGTTAAAAAAGAAGGAGTCGTACCTCCACATTGTGGTTTAATAAAAGCGTTACAGGATCCTCCTATACCTGAAATAATAATAATGTTGTTTGAATCAAATTTTGAATCATGATCGCAGAAATAGTTAATTCATACATATATTCGTTATTGAAAAATGAAATAAAATAATTTACTTATATTGCAAGAATGTAGGTTACAAAACAGATTCCAATACTATTTACTAATAGGTACCTAAGCAAACGTATATTAATGTAAAGTCAAGCAACGCCTGTGAGTTAACAGCCAGCAATTAGCACTATCAGAAGTTTGATTGCTAACTAATTGCTCTGACTAAACAAGCAGGCGCTTGGTTTAATGCTCGCCGCTCAAGTGCATGCTTGCCGACTGCGGAACAAGCTTGAACTAACATGTTTTACATGCTGATGATTTGTTGGAAGCTGTTTTTAATATGTTAGGAAACAAACTGATAACGTTTTGAACGTGTTATTATACCTATATGAAACATTTATCAGTTACTGAATTAGGTCAAAAAATACCAGAAAAACCGGCTAAGTGTCGAACTCGCGCACCGAAGAGTGTTTCCGACCATACCAAAGTATTTAGGTACAACAAATTATGTTTTCATCCGGTTCGTAGCGCGAGCACGACACACTCTTGGCCGATTTTTGTTTTCTGTTGCTTTGTGATGTTTGTGTTTACCCTCACACCCTGTAATTATAAGTGGGTAGGTATTCAAAGTTATGTTTTGGCCTTAGTGCCGTAAAGTGGGTACATATCTACGTACATACATAAACTCACGACCATAATCCCTTTTGGGGTGGTCAGAAGCATTGCTAAACTACCAACGCTCACTTTTAGCATATTGAAGGTTTCAAGATGAAATGACGCGTAAAAGTGGTGATCATAAGAAACCGTTATCCCTTAGTCGCGTCGTAGGTACTTACGACACCCACAGCACGCACCTGAAAAAAAGACGGACGTGATGTCACTCTAAAAAGAGGTGAAGCATGCAAGGTCCTACAATTTCGTTTGTTCTACAAGGGATAATACACTCCACACAGACGCACCAGTTCTAGGCGCAGGTCCAACAACCCGCCGCCATTATGTACCGCGCGACAGGGCGACAGCACGCACACTCATATAAATGGGTGCTTCACTTGATTAGAAGAGATTCCGTCCGTCTTTTTATCAGGTCCGTGCGTGACCCACAGGAAGAAATGGGAAAACTCCGTAAAGTACCTAAGGCTTAATTATACCACACGGCTTGGGCTATAACGTACTTGTTCATTGAACAAAATCGACCATCAATGCAATCAAGCGATTAAACCCTTTATGCCTAAAAAATAACCCAAATCTTAACGTCTCTCCGTAAACAAAAGCAAAGGAATTAATTCATAAACTTGTAGAGTGCAATGAGGTAAAAATCTCCGCCCAGCAGCAGCCGAGAGCGCAGCGTCCATAGATCACGATACAGAATTCAAATGCACTTGAGCTGAACAACAATGCGTGTCGATTGGCTAGCTTCCATTACAAGGGAGCGAGTCTTGAGCGATGAGCGGACGATTATTTTGCTGTCATGGATGCTAAATAAATGCTACATTTATCCATGGAATCGATATTACCTTTATAAGATTCTTGCATTTATCTTTGTGCTATGGTATAGCGTCAATGTATCGATCGACTACAACATTTTTTGTAAGTACATGGAAACACCTCGGAATCTTCGTAGTTCGTATGTAGGTACCTATTTTTCTTACTCCAATCGTTGCGAGGTCCAAGACAGATTTGATTAATCTTACAGGGCTTATCGTCTAAGGCCACTCTTAGACGATAGCCCTGTAAGATGAATCAAATCCGTCTTGTTATCTATCTGCCACTGTTGATATTATTATACTATAAAAAAAATCACATATCCCGAAACAACCATGTAGCTGGCAAGAGGGGGGGGGGGATAGAAAAATGGTTCTCCCACACCCATAATATTTTTAAACGAATAGACGAGAAAAAAAATGTCATCACCACTTCATGTACTGTGTACACTAAAAAAATTTATTTTTCATGATTTTATTTTACCACTTTGTCGGCGTGATTAATATGTATGGTAGCCATGCCAAATTACGGCTTTCTTGCACTAAGCCGCGGACGGACGGACGGACAGACGGACATGGCGAAACTATAAGTTCCTTGTTGACTTCGGAACCCTAAAAATTGAGTAAACAAATTAACCCGCTATGCTCTCATGCCTTAAATCCAGCCACAGTAGAATGGATGAGGCGTGGCTGGGTTCTTGTTCCGATTATTATTTATCGTCGATTGCGCTTCGACCGTTGTTTGCTTAGTTTTCCGCAAGTTGACTGGTCTAAGTGTAGGGTTATAGTCTAGCGCTAATCTACACGAAGGGCGGGAAATAATTACTATGTTGTTGATGTTGATTGTAATGTTTTAATTGTTGTATCTTCTCTATCAGCTTTATTACAATCACAGTAATGAAACGGTAGTAGAGAAATTAATTTCAGGGATTTTTATTTTGATGTGAAACATCTATCGGCGCGCCTTGGCAGTAAAATCGACTCGCATGCCGTGACGAAAAATTGGCATCTCGATCGAAATTTTCGAAAAAAAAAAAACAGGAATCGGTAGAGTGCTGTATTGACAGCTGCGACTTAGTTCGTCAATTTTTGAAAAAAGTGCTATAAATTGGGAGAGTGTGGTATTTCGTTGTTTCACAATCTGCCGAGTGTCCCGTGACGGCCAATTTTTTTTTAAATGTTATATCTAGTTTAAGATGGCTATCGCAGTTCAGTGGCGCCCTCATCACATTAAAAAAGATTTCTCAATAAAGAAAGCCTAAATTAAAAAAGTTAATAACACGAACACTACAAAAGCCTTCAAGCTATTTTCATAGAATACTTTTATAGGTTTTTTAAAGGTATAAACATACAAATTTTGAAAAAAGAAAAAAAAACGGCCGCTTTTGTTTTTATTCGCAATTGTCTAAAAGTGGAATGTTTAGAACCTATAAAAGTATTGTATAACAATGGCTTGAAGGCTTTTGTAGTGTTCGTGTTGATTACTTTTTTAATTTAGGCTTTCTTTATTGAGAAATCTTTTTTAATGTGATGAGGGCGCCACTGGACTGCGATAGCCCTCTTAAGTAAAATGCGAGAAACAGATGGAAGGACGTTCGGAATAACACTCCGTCGCTATGCTATATCTGTAAACCAGGGTTTCCCAACCTTTTTTGCGTCACGCCTCCCCTGGTATAGTAAGGAATATTCTGCACGCCCCCCCACTATTAAAATAACGACAAGCGCAGCTGGAAAGGTGCTATCTGAGACCTGCTGAGCCTGAACATGTCAGTAACAACAAACGAATGGGTAAATTAGTAACTGAATGAATGAGTTAATTATTAAAATGAATTAATGAGTGGAATTTACGTGGTTAACTGGAGTTTTCTGTAAAATGTAAACGCATTGTGCCCCCCCTACGATATCACTACGCCCCCCTAGGGGGGCGCGCCCCACTGGTTGGGAAGTCTTGTTGTAATAGTAGATTGTTAACCAAGGGATGAAAGTGACCCATTTCACACGAGATGTTTGGCGCCCCGAACGAACGTGAGGGGCGCCCATAGTTCGAGTGTGAAATGGGTACTTTCACCCGAGTTAAACACTCTGCTTTTCATCACGATTACGAGGAAATTAACCAAAACCAGATAATGCAAAATCTATTTCTGAATTGATATTCGCTCGATGAATTCATTTTAGATAGAAAAATGGTTCTCCCACACCCATAATATTTTTAAACGAATAGACGAGAAAAAAAAATGTCATCACCACTTCATGTACTGTGTACACTAAAAAAATTTATTTTTCATGATTTTATTTTACCACTTTGTCGGCGTGATTAATATGTATGGTAGCCATGCCAAATTACGGCTTTCTTGCACTAAGCCGCGGACGGACGGACGGACAGACGGACATGGCGAAACTATAAGTTCCTTGTTGACTTCGGAACCCTAAAAATTGAGTAAACAAATTAACCCGCTATGCTCTCATGCCTTAAATCCAGCCACAGTAGAATGGATGAGGCGTGGCTGGGTTCTTGTTCCGATTATTATTTATCGTCGATTGCGCTTCGACCGTTGTTTGCTTAGTTTTCCGCAAGTTGACTGGTCTAAGTGTAGGGTTATAGTCTAGCGCTAATCTACACGAAGGGCGGGAAATAATTACTATGTTGTTGATGTTGATTGTAATGTTTTAATTGTTGTATCTTCTCTATCAGCTTTATTACAATCACAGTAATGAAACGGTAGTAGAGAAATTAATTTCAGGGATTTTTATTTTGATGTGAAACATCTATCGGCGCGCCTTGGCAGTAAAATCGACTCGCA
The DNA here is from genome assembly GCA_922987775.1 of Agonopterix subpropinquella. Taxonomy (NCBI): domain Eukaryota; kingdom Metazoa; phylum Arthropoda; class Insecta; order Lepidoptera; family Depressariidae; genus Agonopterix; species Agonopterix subpropinquella. The sequence goes on along the minus strand of OV277694.1, from coordinate 1,349,279 downwards.
TGCCGTGACGAAAAATTGGCATCTCGATCGAAATTTTCGAAAAAAAAAAAACAGGAATCGGTAGAGTGCTGTATCGACAGCTGCGACTTAGTTCGTCAATTTTTGAAAAAAGTGCTATAAATTGGGAGAGTGTGGTATTTCGTTGTTTCACAATCTGCCGAGTGTCCCGTGACGGCCAATTTTTTTTTAAATGTTATATCTAGTTTAAGAGGGCTATCGCAGTTCAGTGGCGCCCTCATCACATTAAAAAAGATTTCTCAATAAAGAAAGCCTAAATTAAAAAAGTTAATAACACGAACACTACAAAAGCCTTCAAGCTATTTTCATAGAATACTTTTATAGGTTTTTTAAAGGTATAAACATACAAATTTTGAAAAAAGAAAAAAAAAACGGCCGCTTTTGTTTTTATTCGCAATTGTCTAAAAGTGGAATGTTTAGAACCTATAAAAGTATTGTATAACAATGGCTTGAAGGCTTTTGTAGTGTTCGTGTTGATTACTTTTTTAATTTAGGCTTTCTTTATTGAGAAATCTTTTTTAATGTGATGAGGGCGCCACTGGACTGCGATAGCCCTCTTAAGTAAAATGCGAGAAACAGATGGAAGGACGTTCGGAATAACACTCCGTCGCTATGCTATATCTGTAAACCAGGGTTTCCCAACCTTTTTTGCGTCACGCCTCCCCTGGTATAGTAAGGAATATTCTGCACGCCCCCCCACTATTAAAATAACGACAAGCGCAGCTGGAAAGGTGCTATCTGAGACCTGCTGAGCCTGAACATGTCAGTAACAACAAACGAATGGGTAAATTAGTAACTGAATGAATGAGTTAATTATTAAAATGAATTAATGAGTGGAATTTACGTGGTTAACTGGAGTTTTCTGTAAAATGTAAACGCATTGTGCCCCCCCTACGATATCACTACGCCCCCCTAGGGGGGCGCGCCCCACTGGTTGGGAAGTCTTGTTGTAATAGTAGATTGTTAACCAAGGGATGAAAGTGACCCATTTCACACGAGATGTTTGGCGCCCCGAACGAACGTGAGGGGCGCCCATAGTTCGAGTGTGAAATGGGTACTTTCACCCGAGTTAAACACTCTGCTTTTCATCACGATTACGAGGAAATTAACCAAAACCAGATAATGCAAAATCTATTTCTGAATTGATATTCGCTCGATGAATTCATTTTAGGCTACGTTTCAAAACGTTTGAAAATCACTCGGGGACCAATAGGAAGTAGAAAAAAAACATACGAAGATTGTGGATGCTAGAGTGACACAGACAGGGCCGGATTAAGCCATGCAGAGGCCCCTAGGCAATGCAAGTCTCGGGGCCCCCCTGCCCATTGGCGTAACAATGATTTTTTTCCAGTGTGGTCCAGATTAGGTGGTCGCAATACATATCTACTAAAATGACGGATGTTGCAACACGATCCAAAACCTATAGTGTAGTCTGCGTAGTGTTCCATAACAAAATTGGGAAAACGGAACTCTTATCTTATTGAATCACCTCGATGTCTGTCCGTCAAACTGTCTGTAACACTCGTAAACTCGTTTATCTTGGAGACAAAGAGATTTTTATATAATATATAAAATTCATTATATTATAAGAAGCTGAAACTTCGTTTTTTATATCAATTAAGGGCCCAATTAGAAGAATGCGGTCAAAAAAAGATTTATTATTATAATTGAGCTTAGGAGTCAAAAGTTTTAATTATTCATAAATTATTATGTGGGATATCATTAAAGGAAACGTTATGAAAATGATTTTTTTTTTTAATCTTTTCTTAATTTTTTTATCAATTCAAATACAAAAAAGATTTTTTTTTCTCACGAGCCGCGGGGCCCCTCGGCGGTGGTGGGCCCGTAGGCCCGTGCCTACTTTGCCTATATGGTTAATCCGGCACTGGACACAGATATACTTCCCTAGTGATTTTTACACGTTTTGAAAAAGATCCGCAAAATTTGCAACATGTGGCTTTCCCTCCGTTTTTTTTTTTCAAGTTTTTTTCTTTTTCGCGCAAGGCTGCATTCCGAACCTACGCCCCAGGTGCACCCCGACTGCAAATTTTCGCACCAACGCCGTTCAGGAGTGCGATTTTTGAACATTATACGAGCGACTCGGCAGTCGAAAATGTCATAATTACTACGAGATTATGCATCTTTCTACTGCCGATTCGCTCATATGATGTTCAAAAATCGCACTTCAGAGCCTCAGTGAAAAACGTTCTACCATAGTGCGAGTTGAAAAAACAACCGCACCCAAAGGTCCTGAACGCAGTCTTGCGAAAAAAAGAAAAACCTTTTTTTTTAAACTAGCCTGTTTTTTAAATTAGGTACTTTTTCTTCACCTGTTTCTTCACGCAGAAAACAAAATGCATATAACTTATACAAAAGTATCGAAATGTTACAAATTATTGTTATTATTACTAAATTCAAATGTTTCTGTTTATAATAATTATAAAAATTAATAATTTTAATATAATGTTATCGAAGTGTGGCTGTATAGGTTTCTGCCTTTGCTCAGTATAGACGTAGATTTTTTTTAATTACTTTTCCGCCCTAGGGAAGAAATGTATCACTTTCAACCCGCTTCTTAGATAAACAATAACCTACTTTCAGAGTATGAGTGATGAAAACTCTTTTCCTGTAAATGGGACTGGGTCAACTAGTGTGTCCACTTTCATCCAACCAATATCCTAACTGAACAACAAACTGAACAACAGGGTCAACAATTATGAATTATTTATACATTCTGTGGTACTATCGCTACTTGCTTCATGCCATTGGAATTGCAATCGCTGATGTCTTATGCTTTAAACCGTAGTAGGATATTTCGATATTTATTCGTGTTTGCACTCAATTTGTTCAAAGTTTTGCATTGTCTTATTAATTCAATTGTTTTCTTTGTTAAACTTCTGTTAAACTTTACAATCTACGTAGTTGTATATTCCTCTTTTTCTAGTCAAAGTTTATTTTAATGATTTAAGCTTTCAAAAACTTTCCTGCCACACCACGAACCGTGTTAATTATTTACCTTATTGAAATCTATCTAAACTATTATAAAACTGTAACAGAAGTGCGTCTGTACATTGAAGATATTTACAAAAAAAAAGATTACGATATGGTTTTTAGATGTCCCTGATTCCAAATCAAAAATTTTTGGATTTTTTGTCTGTCTGTTTGTTTGTTTGTTTGCTTGTGGGTTTGTTTGTTCGAGCATCACGCAAAAACTACCGAACCGATTTTGATGGAAACTTTTTTTGTTTGATAGCTTATTTATGATCTAACTTAGTGGTATATAATTTATGCGGACGAAGTCGCGGGTAAATGCTCGTCTAAACTATTATACAACTGTAACAGAAGTGTGTCTGTACATTGAAGATATTAACAAAAAAAAGATTACGATATGGTTTTTAGATGTCCCTGATTCCAAATCACCAATTTTTGGATTTTTTGTCTGTCTGTTTGTTTGTGTGTTTGTTTGTTTGTGTGTTTGTTTGTTTGTTTGTGTGTTTGTTTGTTTGTGTGTTTGTTTGTTTGTATGTTTGTTTGTTTGAATGAGCATCACGCAAAAACTACTGAACCGATTTTGATGAAACTTTTTTTGTTTGATAGCTTATGATCTGACTTAAAATCTGGTACCTATAATAATTTGTGCGGACGAAGTCGCGGGTTAACGCTAGTAATTAATAATTTTGCTTTTGGCATCGGGCAAAAAATTAAGAAAAAGCGTGACTTATTTTCATGTTCATTAATATTGTCTTTAAAGATACTTAGGTAGGTAGGTATTTATCTCGAGGTTTCTTAGGTATCTAAGAACCTACTTTCTTTGGAAGGCACAGATATCTACTATTGATCTCGAATATTGCTGTTAGGTACGCCCACACACCCTCCTCAGTGAGTGTCTACCTGTGGGGAGTGGGGCCTGTGGGACTTATACAGGGTGTAAGGAATATTATCAAACATTAACCCTTTGCACATAGTAGGTATACGTTGAAAAAAAAATCTTTTTATACTTTGCTTTAAACCATACTCTACCCATCAATCTGAACAACTTTTACTATGGGAGCAAATCAGTCTGAACAAAAAAAAATTAAGTTGTTCATTTTGATGGGTAGAGTATGTGGTTTAAAGGTTAATGATACTTTTCCTTACACACTGTATAGGCTGCGATGATGATGATGTTTGCTGTTAGATGGCGATGTTACTGACTGTATCCCTCTATGGCGGTGTATTCAGCAGTCGATCATAAGGAACCAGGTTCGAATGCACACGACATGACGTTCCAAGCGATTATGTACCATAAAATTAATTAGCCCTCTCTTCCACAGATTCTACGATGCAGCGCAAACGAACGGCACACACGAGGACTATCCCCCCCACCCGAAGCGCCCTCCCCCCTCCAGCCTGTTCCTCAACCCCTCCCCGTTCCTGTACCCGTTGCCAAGCAACGCCAGCTTGTTTGACTACGGGCAGTACCATGGGTACCACAGCGGACAGAGCGAGAGCGGTTTCGAAAGGAGGGATGGTGGGTACATTTTGCAATAAAATACATTTATATGACTGTGACTACGTTACATTGGAAATTGGAATTAGGTAATAACCTTTGTAAACCAGTTTTTTTTAATTTAACAATTCATTGTATACATATACTTTTGATACAAACAATAGATAAGAGAAGATAATCATATTCTCTGCAAAGCACGAGTGAGCAAAGGGGAATTTTTATAATAAAAATCCAGGAGTGCGATTTTTGAAACTCATACTTCAGAAGTATGATTTTTGAAAGTCAAATCAGCAGGAGAAAGATGTGTATCTGAACAGTAATTTTGACATTTTCAACTGCTGAGCTCAGCGAATGAGTTTCAAAAATCGCACTCATAGATAAGATACTATTTTACAGATCGCACTCCTGCATTTTAAATAACAGTTTGATGTTAAGGGAACCACCTAATTTGATCAATGACCACAGATTGATTGTAAACTTAGGAAATGACCTTTGTGTTAGATCTATCCAGGGGTCTACCCGGACATTCGAACTTCGCAATTGCTTGAACGTTTTCGTTCCAAAGCTGTCACGATATATCGAAAATCCGGGTACAGGGCCGGGTCGCGGTTGCTATTGGTAGTGTCAAAGTCCTAGCAACAAAATGAAAATAGTCAGAAACCGGTAGCGTCTAACGCGGTTGTGTTGTATCAATTTATCCTACGTAATTTCTTCAAGAACCCATCTCTTTTCCAGGAGGCATAACAGTCCGCGACGTATCCTCGATGAACGCCTCGTTCACGGAGCCCCGAGGGTTGAGCTCCTCATCAGGCAGCTTGCTGAAGAGCGACGACGAGTGGAAGAACATCAACACCATGCTCAACTGCATACTCAGCATGGTGGAGAAGACTAAGCGAGCGCTCGCGATATTGCAGCAGAGAGGTTTGTAGACGTCAAAAAAATCTTAGGACGTAGACATAGAATGACCATTGCCTGCTCCTCGTCCCATATGCTCGCGTTTATATTCTTCGAGGGGTCAGGGAGTCAGAGCTTTTTTTTGAAAAAATCCAATGTGACAGGGAGTGATCCCGTCGCCACTTATAATGTACAATACACGCCTCGAAAATGAAACATGCCGGTTTCCTAACGACGTTTGTCCTTCAACGATAAGCCAGTCACAAATCGTACATAAACTTCCAAAAACTAATTGATACGAGTAGGTCTGAACGGGGATCGAACCATCACCTCCTGCACGGCATGACGGCATGCATGGTTACTTGCCACTGGACCACAACGACTTTTTCCCCTCATTAACTTCTGTACCACACGTCACCCTGCACTTTACTAAAAAACCGAATGACTTCTTGTCGTGTCAGCATGTAACAAACTATTGCATGACAATCGCTCATGCTGCAGTAAAAAGATTAGCCAGCCAGCAGTTTCAAGGCTGACTGCTGAGCAGGCAGACAGGGAGCTGGCAGGGTTCGCAACTCAGGTTTCGTCACTCGGGAAGGTTCGTTCCTTGGACCTCTTTGACTTAAATACACATTTTCCTCAGGAATAGAGCCAACGGAAAGCAACGACATTAAGAGAGCAGCGAGTGAGATAATGGCGACTGCTGTCAGGCAGACGGAAGAGCGTGTGGCCGAGGTGAGGAGACGGGCGGAGGACGCCGTCAACCAGGTGGGTAAGCTTCATTATTGTTTGCTATAGGTTTACTCTTTAGAACCTAGCTCACTCACATGATTGTTCTTCTAGCAGATGAATTAATATTGCTGTTGTGCAAGATCAACCCAGGCTTTCTGATTTTTCGCAATATACTTAAATACAGATAAATTACTAAGCCGTATGGTACCACTCCTTTCTTCCCTTGGATGTCGTACGAGGCGACTAAGGGATATGGTTTTTTGTGCTGTTTCATCACCACTCGACACGTCATTATTTCAAGATAGTGACCTTATACGAGCTAATGGTGAGCTTCGCTAGAACTGGATGCTTAAATTAGTACCTCAGACTAGTAATCAGGACTTCGTCCTCGCAAAATATGTAAAGAGAAAGTGATTCAAGAAATCGAGTTATCGAATGAATCAGCCAATACCTTTCCTTTGATTTTCGATAGAATAGATTAAAAAATGGTGGGCTTGGGCCCACCATTCTTTATTCAAAATGATATCACATAGATAGCTTTGTGACGTCAGTTTTGTTGACTCTATCACCGCGTCGGAAGGTGTTCCATTGTAGAGAAGATGCGGCCTAACCCTAAAAACATTATTAAACTAGCAAACTATACAAAGTTCAGATTAAGTAGATTATGTCGTTAATGAAATCCCAAATGATTGCAGGTCAAACGGCAAGCCCTGCTAGAGCTTCAGCGAGCAGTCGGCGCGGCGGAGTCCAAGGCCCTGGAGCTGGTGGCAGCCGAGCGAGGCAAGATGGACCGGCTCACCGAGAGGAGGCCAAGTCCACCTCCACCAGGACGAGACCTCAGCCCTAACGCCTCTGGACAACAGAATGTAAGGCTCAGTTTACTTTGACACTCTTGAATTATCCAGAAAAAACAGAGCTTTGCTAGATGAAATGCATTATCTAGAATAATAAAAAAGACTGAGTTCTCTACGTGGACGACAATGCCCTTTGAACAGCAGAATGTTAGGTTCAGTTTTGTTTACATTTTATAATTTTATTGATGTCTGCAAGCCATGTGCTGGCTGCAAGATGGAATGCATCATCTAGAGAAGTAAGGTCTTCGTTAGAAGGAGACTCCTGCATGTCCTGTAGACGGCAGAACGTCCCAAGGAGACACAGCTAAATTTTCTTGGATCGAGTCGAGTCATGGTGAAGAAATTTGCCAACCATCGCTCATTAGAGGCTTCCTGGGAGCTCGATAAACCTCTGCTTAATAGTATTCTTAAGTAAAAATCTATCACTAAAGTCTTATAAAAACATCTTAGACTAAAGTGTTTCCACTAATTCCTGCAGTGTTGCTGGAACTGTGGACGGAAAGCGCAGGAGACCTGTTCAGGATGCAATGCGGCGCGGTACTGCGGCGCGTTCTGCCAGCACAAGGACTGGGAGAACCATCATCAGGTGAGGATCTACTATGTGGATGGTTTTATGAGAAATAGAAGACCAAGGATAGGATGGCCGGATTGTGTAAAAGACGACATGACTGTGATAGGAATGAGCAATGCAGTAACGAATGATAACGAACTGAAATAACGGGGTAAGGTCATGGGATGATAATAAATTATGATATAATTAATTTGGTTTTAACTAATATTCATAATTCATAATTTATAATCATTTATTGCTTCATGTGGTGCACATACATAGATCTTATAAGTAATAACTTCTATTCTATTCTTCTTCTATTTGTTTTGTTTGCCATCAATATCTTTAAACATGCAAGCTTAGGTTAGTAAAGCTACAATAGATTTTCAGATTATAGCTTTTCACTAGGTACAGATAGGTATGTCACAGGCCTACCTACCTACACTTATAGCTAGGCTGTATTGTATGGACATCCTTAATGCACATGGACTTACTTTGTATACGCAACAGAATTTGATCTAGAGTGTTTACATATTTCTTCACGATATTTTCTGCACCAAAGAGCTGGTAGTATTTTAAATCGTTCATAAGTTTCCAAAAACACATTATTATTTGTGGTTGGGCTATTGCAAGCAAGGGTCGTTGTATCACGGAAACCAGCGCTGGTCCTTTGTGTTCGCCCCAAGCTCACCCATATTTACGCATACCTCTGAACTTATGGTATTTTCTTTTCATTCTCGGGAATGCAGGTTTCCTCACTATGTTTTCCTTCACCGCCGAGCTAGTAAATGATAAATACAACCGTACATAAATTCCGAAGAAGAACTTAGTGGTACAGGCCAGGAATCGAACCGCGGCCTCAGTATTGAGGCGCTAGCTCTCTTCCGTATGGGCTATCATCGCTCATTGGTAAAATAGTTTAATCCAAACTCTGTACAGAAGGTGAATCTACTAGGCTCTAGATCTCCTCAGCTATGACATGTATTAAGACGATGATAACTAATAAAACCAAACAATTTCCAGGTATGCAGCGGCCGCGACCAAAAGCCGACCACCCTCCTCCGAACGTCACCGCCAGCAACCACCCTCGCTAAAACACTAACCCGTTCCACGACACCCATCACAACCTCAACCACATCCACCGAAAGACCTGACAATCGCTTATCACTTAACTCCTTAAATACAGCTGAAAGGCTACTGACTAATAATCAGGATAGAATAGGACCCTCGACGAATAACGAGAGGATTGCTTTAGCAACTTTGTCCACTGCTCAGGGGTTAATTGGGGGTATTGGGGGGAAGAAATGACGTCTCAATAGGGATTTGGTGGCGAGCGTCAGGTTTCCTAGGAAGGTTAGGAGGTAAAGGGTTTTTAGGGGAATTTTTGTGGATTATTAGGATTTGCTGTTTGCATCTTAAATTGTCTTTCAAAATTATATTCGCCTGAATATGAATAAATTGAGTTTTAGTTTGGGTTTAAAAAGATTCCATTAGAACGCATAACCTGTAAATAATTTCGCCATAATTTATTATATATACCTACAGAGTGTAGCAAGACACTATAGTAATATTTAAAGGGGTGAAAACCATCTAATTGAACTTGCACTATAGACCCAACATGAATGTATGGGACAGCAGATATTTGTTTCTACTTTGTCTTCTTTCATAGTGTCAGTTGATCAGCTTCATAGTATAAACTAAACATTTACTTAAATATTATTAAGGTGTTTTGTTATACCCGCGCTCGTTTTCTTTAATATTCCATTGTAAATATTAAATACTTAGTGCCATATTAAGTAATAGGATTAAGACACTTTTAATTATAACATTAATACACTATAACAAACAGATGTATTTACCACAACTTGTAATGTAAATATAGTGCAATGAAAACCGCTGTCGCTCATGGTTTGTCGCACATAATACCGCAATCAACCTAAAATGTTTTTAGGTTATTTCATTCAAAATCGCCTTTTTCGAAAATAACTTGTAAAATGATGTATCATCCTGTAATCAAGAATGAATAATTTATTTTGTTTGTAAATAAATAATAAATGTTTTCTGCAAAATTACTCATAAATTTAAACACGTTTTCGCACTCTCATCCACAGAGTTGGATCCGTGGAGACCTTTTAAAACCTTCCAGAATCTAAAGTTTGTACATATTATTATACCTAAGTGGCGACGGGCTCACTACCCGTCACACTGGACAGAGTTTCGGTACTAGTGAAACATGGATGTTCTGAAGTTTCGGAATATCTCTGACTACACTCGGGGAAGTCGTTAGCATATGCTATGCTATGCTAATAACTATAGATCGGTAACTATTGTGCGATTCGCGGCATTTTCAGGGTTGGTAATAAGCGAGTTTTTTGTGGCCTTGAGTTTTTTTTATTATTCTTACAAGTCATGTTCTAATCGGTGTGCTATTTCAATTATATTATGAAATTACCAATATGATACTTACATAGATACAGTCGAGAACATGTGAAGTCCGACACCTTGATTTTTGTTCTTATGCCCTTCGTATAAAAAACAGTATCGCTCTTTAAATCTCAAGCTTGACGTGGTCTTGAGTGCACATGCTGTATGGGCTTTTTCCCTTTGCCTTTCACAAACAGGAAAAAATTAAGCAATGAGAAACGTTAAAATAACTCTAATTTGGGGGCCGTATTAGAAAAAACTAAAAGAAAACGATATGATAGCATTGTAATTTTTAACCAATGACGACCCGGTTGGTGTAATGGTTACCACGCCGGACTGCCAAACCAGGGTCCTGGGTTCGAATCCCGGTTCGGTCATGGATGTTTATATGTTTGTGCCGTTGTTGTATTGTTTCCATAATAAACAGCCTATAAATAGTGCTTTCTTGGGATCATTACAATGTATGTGCCTGTGAGCGTTATTAATAATAATTAATATGTGTTACAATTGTCACCTCTAGAGTTTGCCGCGAGTTGCACAATAGTTACCGATCACTAACACAACTCATTTCATTTTTAATTATAGAACCTCAATTTACGTTGTCAAGGGAAGGGATATTAGAATAGTTTAAAATGGTCACTGAGCCAATGTACGTATATTACTAGAGGTGACACTGCACTTCATTTCGCTGCACCCATTCCAGTGCGGCGACATCGTTTCACTCAGTCACACGCTAGATTATCTTTCAACCATAACAGGTATAATAACTTTATGCTTTCAACCGCCCGCGCTCAACCTTATACCCTAGGGTTGCCAGATAGAAGCTTATCATTTCCTAGACGTTTCTAGGGTTACGAATGGAGATTGAGTCAAAGTTCCAACTCCAACTGTTGAACCGATAAAAATATAATATTTATAATTTCTAGTCAGGTATTTTATTTTTACAAGGAATGGAAAAATGCAAATTATTGTAGGCAAAAAATTATTTTATCGAATGTTAACTAACATTCAAGAATTAATGAGTGCTCCTTTTGTGAAATCATTTAAGTATCCGGGTAGAATTTACCATTCAATTTCTTTTCGGGGTGTCGTAAGAAGCGACTAAGGGATAAGATCACGATAAGATGGTGTTATAACTTTGTAAAAAACCTAGTATTCGGGAATTACAGTATAATTACTGGATCAGTCGCAAAATTCCAAGACTTTTAAGATTTCCAGACAAAACAGTAGTAGCCGCACTGCACCTCTCCCATTCACCTGCTTACTTCCTACTAGTTTCTACCCGCATATGGCGCATGACGTTACGTTTGTTTTTTGTGTCACTTCAACTAGGTACGTGCATTGTAGCTCAATGAAAATGGTCATCAAAATAAAAAGGGTCCTTAATGTGAGCGAAGTCTGTTTGGACCGCCATAAATAAATTAGAATAAGTAACTAGCTATTTATTAAATTGTAAAATAACAATGATTCCTTCACGTAATAATGTGCAATATTAATATTAAAATTGTAATTTATTATCGATGTATAAAATTTCGAATTTAATAATTATAGAGAATTAATATAATTATTGTAATTTAATTGTAATTATTATCTTTGGATCTGGTTCACGAATTCATGAAATAAATTAATGTGTTAGTAAAATATATTTGCATTTTCATTCTGCTTACCTACTGCATAAATCATGCACTCTACTACAGGGTGTTAGGTTAAACAGTTGCATTGCTTTAAGGGGTGATTGGCCCCATGATACTGAACAACTTTCCCTAAGAAACCTATAAGAAATTCGCAAAAAAGAAGTTTCGACTTTTCATACAAAATTTCGATCAGCCGATTGCATTTAAGTATGGGAAGTTCAACATTTTTTTTACGAATTTCCTATTGGTTTCTTAGTAAGTAATGCAACATGTATATTTCCTCGATATACAGGCTGTTAGGGAAAACTGTTGCATTACTTTAAAGGATGATTGTATCCATAATGATAACAGAACAACTTTCCCTAAGAAAGCTATAGAAATTCTCTAAACTTTCCATACTAAATGCAATCGTTGATAGAACGTTTGTATGAAAAGTCGTATACAGGATGGGGGGCCATTTGGAAAGAGAGAGGACGTGCTCTACCTATATATATTTCTTTAGGAAAGTTGTACAGTGTCATAAGAACAATCACCCATTATAGTATTGCACCCAACTGTCTACGCTGATACCCTGAAGTCAGATATTATACTCTACAGGGTGTAAAAGCACACCCTAGTAATACTTAAGACCAACAAACTGAACAACTTTCACTATGGAGTCAACATAGAGATAAAATAAAAAAATCTGCTATCCTATACATTTTAGTCGAGTATCCTATACATTGTAGTATCCTATACATTGAAGTAATGTAGTTTTGTACGGGACAGCTGATTTTTTTTATATTTTCTCTACGTTGGCACCATTTTTTTTAAATCAAAGATGGGCTTTCTCCTGACCTCAATCCAGTCCTCAGGACGAAGATGGGGTCGAAGATGTAGCGAGCTTACCCTGAAGAAGCCTATTCACTCGTACTTTAAAGGAATTCGGGTTGTAAGCGCTCGGAAATACTGTCGCAGGCAGGAAATACCGCTCCTTGGCTCCAAAGACTCTTATATATGCCGTGCCATAGTGATAGTTATTCACTTTGATGGTTTGAAACGCCCCCTTAAGTATTATTAGGTTGTTTTGTTACACGCTGTATACCTAGGTACACATATTTAAAAAATATATCACATTTTGATCTAGCAGTGCCCTGCGCACTCTGCCCAGCTGCGCAGGTAATATTGTATAACGCTAACACCCTGTAGTCAGAAATACAGTACACATAACCACACATACCAAGTAAAAAATATCATATTTCAGCAAACTCTGTCCAGGTTATGGCAGGTAATATTGTGTCGTGACACCTCTAGTTACTTATATCTCAATGGTTACTTCACGTCCTTCACCGAAATAGAGAGTTTACAAAACATCTAGGTAAGCTGAAAAACTATTCAAAGGTTTTATAATAATAATCTTTCTTTACATTTTTTTTAAATTTTAAATTAAATATAAATATCTTGGACAATGTCACACAAATTATCTAGCCACATTTAAAGTACCAGAATCTAGCCTGGACTTGTATTATGATGACTAGACAACGATATACAATACGTATATAGATACAAACATCCATGACTCGGGTACAAATATTCATATTCATCATACAAATATTTGTCCCTTACGGGATTCGAACCCGCGACCCTCGGCACAGCAGGCAGGTTCACTACCGACTGTGCTACCGGGCCGTCAAAATTGACATGCTCTTTAACACAAACAATCAAGATGCCATCAACTAGCCCCGAGCTAAATACAACTTTACTTTCAACCCTTCCTAAAAACTGGCATCGCTTTGATTTGGTACCCTTCATTGCATTACAAAGACTTGACACATCTTTGTATCGTTAATCTCTTTGTGACCAATGCCCACGAGCACACGTCCGCTCGTCTCAACGTCTGACAGCGAAATGGAGAAGGTTCCAAATTTGAATTTTAGTAACGGTCGCCTGCGGCCAATCAGCTCCTTTGACGTCAATTTTCTTGGATGAGAAACGAATGCAGTAAAGTAATTGTAAAATTGGTTTAATTTTGAGTTTTTGGGATGAGGAAATAGGTTCTCATTATCTGATCATCATCATCATCTCCAGCATATACACCCAGTTTTAAATTACTAACAATTTTAAGGGTGTATGATCAAAGAATGAAACTAAAAAACTTGTTTGGTTAGTGGGAAAGAGTTTTGTAAACAAACAAAACATTTAAATTGAAAATTTAAATTTTTAATTCATTCTCTTAAAATTTTATTCATATCCATAGTTTTTCACCTTAGAGAATTGTGTCACCAAGTAGAGGGAAAAACTATGGATGTGAATTAAATTTAAATTCAGAATTTAAATTTAATTAACATCCATAGTTTTCCCCTCTACTTGTATCACGAAGTAAAGGGGAAAACTATGGATTTAAATTGAATTTAAAGAATTATAGTGATTTTAAATTTAATTCACATCCATAGTTTTCCCCTCTACCTACTTGTATCACGAAGTAGACGGAAAAACTGTGGATTTAAATTGATTTAATGTGATTTTAAATTTAATTCACATCCATAGTTTTTTCCCTTTACTTGGTGACATTAAGTTTATCTATAGAAACCAAAGACATATATATTACTATGATAGAAACTAACAATTAGGTACTAAAAATATATTTTTGATAACCAGATTTCTTTAAAATACACATAGGTAAGGTGATAGGTAGGTACAACCGGTAATTTATCATTTTTAAAATAACTTTCCTTGCTCGAAAAGCCTAACATTCTCCCGTTCTTCAGCGTCTATCTTCTTCCTCAGTATAGCTAATTCTTTATCCCGAATAACCTTCCTTTTAGCCGCTTCATGTCGGTTTTGGCATTCTAATGCGCCAAACAGCCTGTTTTTGGCTACACCATACACTATTCCGGCAAATAACAATATAAATCTAGTGCCTCGGATTAAAGGAGAAACTGGTACTGGTGGACCGTACGGTAAAGACATTGTTGATAGAATTTTAATCAGAGTATAATATCAGTGTTTTATTCCACAAATTATAAAGAATACGTCCAATTTTAATAAAATTTTGTGGTCATGTGACAGCAATGTGACAGCAATGTCAGCAACGTTTCTAAATTCAAATAATATGGAAAATGGAAATTAAAAATAAAGAAGTTTGGCGGAAGGCCATATAATGTCAGACCCAGACATACATATAGAACCCATATATGAATGAAACTTAGTAATACGTGTAGAGTGAAACAAAACTAACAAAAAAGGAAATTGGTTGAAATCTGTAGAAGTTGGGAGAAAGGTATTTCTCCTTATGATACCTTTTGTATCAAGTGTGTGAAAATCATAATCTTTCTTATTAGATAGCCTACTCAATCTTCTACGCATTAATTGTGTTTGTTTTAATGAAAATTCACGTTAACCGTATAATATTATGATAATAGAATCAAACGAAATCACACACACTATCAGTTCAATAAAGCTAAATACGTTCCGTAACGTCCAAAAACTACCTCAGTGATAAATTGATAATATTAGATGATAATAGCTGTAATGGTTGCGTTTTGCTACTGCTTTTTGGATGATTTGTCTATTTCACTAGTAATTTCTACTTTTGAATCCGGACTTCTAGAGATGAGGAAGATTTTTATAAAAATGCCTAAATTTTTTCTGTTTATAATAATTATGACCGCCGTCCTGAAGGGCTTTTAGTTTTCGTAAAAATGGCTGGGTCCAAATTCGCCAAAGTTCTTTTATAATAAACCAAAGAGATTTACAAAAAAATAACAAAGCTCCGTGAGAAAAAAAATAACAAAAATGTAGAGTCTAAACAGCCAGTCTTTTACATGCGAAAATAGGATAGGAAAGCTGTAGGAAAGGAACTCCTTAAAGAATGTATCTATTAATCTATCTATCCTTTATTTACCAATATCCATTTAAGTGCGAAGTGCATGAATGTAATTTTTATCCGTGTACACACGGCGACAGATCAACCTACCCATAGTTCAACCTTATGTCCATGAACATAGAGTTCAACTATGGGTAGGTTGATCTGTCGCCGTGTGTACACGGTTTTTAGGGTTCCGTAGTCAACGCCCTATTTTTGACTTTGATTTGGGCGCAAATATCTCGAGAAAGAAGCATTATAACGATTAATTTCTATAGGAATTTTGTTTCATTTCACAAGACCGCTCACTCGATTTCTTAAAAAAAAAATGGCCTGGCTTTCGTTCTACGGGAAAAAATCAGGTTGAAAAAAATCAGTTTCTTCGTAATTACTTCGTGGGATACAGTTATCTGTCTTCATGCCAATTTTCGATTCAACAGGTGCAAAAATGAACGAGTTATTGTGGCGTTGCATACAGACAGACAGACAGAATGGAAGAATGTATAAGGCAGGCATGTCAAACATACTTCTTGCGGCCCGATCGATCCCCTGATTTACATGCAGTGTAGAAGTTGATTTCTGCAGATTGGTATAATTACCCCAAGTTTTAATAAACAACTTATAGTAAAACACATTCATGGGAAGAGAATTATTTTTTTTTTCTACTACATATTAGGTAAATAAACGATTAACAGTCCTTTTCAATGACAGATACGAATTCTGTAACTTCTTTACGGCCCACTGATTCTACTATCATCAGGCCTGTCTCACTCCTCAGCTCAGGTACGTTTGACAGCCGGACACCTCCGAGGTGTGCATCGTCGCTCATTGACATAAGGCTCATTTTATTTTTCGTTCCTGAAGTGCGCGTTCGAAATTCGAAAAATCGGGTTGAGTGAACTATCTGTTACGGTAGTAACTATTAAATAATCTGTGCTATCATCAAAGAGATTTAATATAACATATTGAAAGTCTTTGACTATCATTATGCATGTGACTTTGAGTTTGACATGCCTGGTATAAGGGTTCCTTTTTTGACTACGGAACCCTAAAAACTAATTAAATTGCCATTGATAACTGGCATGTCGCGAGCGCGGATTCGAACCCGGCACTCACGATTGACCACGCCACTCGGTACCACGGCCAATAACTCTCGGCCCTCACTACGACTGAAGTGGATATTGGGTGGACAGACATAGATAAACGTCCGTCGACCACTCTACCGAAAGTGATATGCTCATAATTGCATGTCGTGTCGGTGCCGGACCGACAGTCGGTTGGACATGCTCTCTGTCAGCCCCTCCAGTGCGATGGGATTGCGTTTTAAGTGCTGGGTTATACGGTGACCATGTGTTGAGGTTTTAAGGAGATTTTCTGTTGATTTGGAGAAAGAATGAATTATTTATTTTAGACTCAAAAAACAACATTATTATGAAAAATTACAATAAATCTGAGAAAAGAAGAAAAGAAAAGAAGAAGAAAAGTTAATGCTTTAAACATTAGAAGGTAGTCTATCAGTATTTTCTACCAAAAAAAGCGGACCAAATTAAAAAAATAAGTTTTTTATTACCTGTTTTGACTTAGGTATATTGTACGCTTGCGATGTTCCCAGACTACTGGGCCTATCACATTTAATTTATCTATGACATAGGAAGGTGTTAGTTCTTATTATAGACACACTAGTTATTTACCCGCGGCGTTGATTACAAAAGACTAGTTTAAAATGTGAAAAAAAAGAAAAATTACCCAGTCAACGCTATATCTGTAAATGGATAATCTTTTTATCAAGTCCGTTGTACTTGATAAAATAACTCTTGGGCGTTTAAACGCGCCATCATTCATCATCATCATCATCTCAGCCGATGGACGTCCACTGCTGGACATAGGCCTCCCCCAAGGATCGCCACAGCGACCGATCCTGCGCTGCCCTTATCCAACGGCCATCATTGCCCTCACTGAAACATCATCTTGTTTTTAAGAAAGAGGACTTTTACGGACACTTACTTAAAATTAGTTAAAAATAATGTTGAGATACTTAACATTTTTATAGTTATGGTATTTTTTATGAAAAATTATTTTTAGTACATCTCTATGATACAAGTATAGTTTTGTCCGGGTCTTGTTATAGACATGGAGCGACTACACTATGTCGCGCCGAGACTAAAGTGCTTCAATGTAAAGGCACCACTCCCCATCGTTCGTTTTCATGACTAAATTACCAATTAACATACATAAACTCACGCCCATTACGGCGTTCGGGGGGATCAGAACCTTTGCTTCAAGTTGTAGCCTACAAACTAGCGTACAGCCGTAGCAAGGCTGGTTTATCATACTACTCAATGTTTGCTTGATAATGAATGTTTCTCTGAATTAATTAATGTGTCGTACTTAAGGTATAGTTCCTAGAACCATGCAGATTAATTAACCTTAACTCTTTGAATACTAGAAACACCGTTTCTTGTTTATAAACATATAATAATTATATAACGTTATCTAAGTAATGTGTTACCTTCTGTTTATTATAATATGTACGTATTAACTTTATTCTACAGGGTGTAACAAAACACCCTAGTAATACTTAAGGGGGAGCTTCAGACCATCAATCTGAACAACTTTCATTATGGAGGCAACATCGAGAAAAAGTAGAAAAAATTTGCCGTCCCATAGTTTTGTATGAAAGAGCTGATTTTTTTTTGGCGATTTCGATGTTGGCTCCATAGCGAAAGTTGTTCAGTTTGATGGTCTGAAGCACCCCCTTAAGTATTACTAGGGTGTTTTGCTACACCCTGTATAATGGCCTACCTATCATAATATTATGATATACTACCTAACTTTTTCCTGCGACTTCGTCCGCACAGGCTTCCGTAATCGTAGCGAGATTAAAACTAAAGTTTCATCAAAATCGGTACCTAGAATAACTTTTTGCTCGAATATTAAACAAACGGACTATAAATAAAAATCGGTCATGTCCTGTATAGAAAAAGACCTAGTTCGACTAAATAATTCATAAATATTTATTCTTAATAATATTTATCACAAAAGATACCTTTTTGACTTATTTTTTTTGACTCTACCACCGAGTCGGAAAGTGTTCCATTGTAGAGAAGATGCGGCCAGAAACTAAAACACACACATCATTTTGTAAACAAAACAAAATATACAAAGTACTCGTACCTACAACTAAGAAATAATACAACATTGAATTACATACCGGTAACATTGTTAAGACTACCTACCACCTTTTATTTTATCGTGTAAAATTAAATGCGTTTTAGGTATACATAATACCACGAGCCAAAATCAAAATCGCAAAAAAAACTGCTCTTCCATAGAAAATTATAATAGCTACTTGATCCAAATGTATGAAATAGCAGATTTTTTTCGTGATTTCGATGTTGGCGCCATAGTGAAAGTTGTTCAGTTTGATGGTCTGAGGTACCCGCAATACCCGGTAATATGTAACGTTTTTTTGATTTTACACCCTGTATTGTACAATTTTACTGACCAAAATAATATATTGGTCAATAAAATAATTGTACAATACAGGGTGATTAGATTATAGTACGATACTATAATAATATACTTAGTATGGGGTAGTAACTATTAAATAATCTGTGGTATGGGTGGCAAGGCAACCCTAGACTATTAAATAATCTGTGACCCTAGCATGACCAAGGCATTTTGGTCAATCATATAAAGATGTTTGGCGGACGGTCATGTAATTTGAGACCCAGACTTAGAGGTCACGTACATGAATGAAACTTAGTAATACGTGTAGAGTGAAACAAAACTAACAAAAAAAGAAATTGGTTGTAACCTGTAGAAGTTGGGTAAAAGGTATTTCTCCTTATGATACCTTTTGTTTCAAGTGAGTGAAACTCATAATCTTTCTTATTAGATAGTCCACTAGAGTGGACTATCTAATCCATATCTATCCATCTGTAGAAGATAGATCTTCATTCATTGTGTTTATTTTTATGAAAATACATGATAACCGTAGAATACTAAGATAATGGAAGAAAACGAAATCACACACACTCAGTTCAACCAAGCCAAATACGTTCTGCAACGACCAAAAAATAACTGTGATATGATAATATTTGATGAAAATAGCCGTCGTGGCTGCGTTTTCCTACTGCTTTTTGGATGATTCGTCTATTTCACTAGTAATTTCTACTTTTGAATCCGGACTTCTGGAGATGAGGAAGTTTTTAAAAAAATGCCGTAATTTTTTCGGTTTATATAATAACTAGCGACCCGCCCCGGCTTCGCACGGGTGCAATGCTGATATAAGCCTTCCTCTTGAATCACTCTATCTATTTAAAAAAAAACCCGCATCAAAATCCGTTGTGCAATTTTAAAGATCTAAGCATACATAGGGACTGAAAGACAGCAGGAAGCGACTTTGTTTTATTCTATGTAGTGATTGAGACCGCCGTCCATTTTACTTTTCGTAAAAAATGGCTGGGTCCAAATCTGCCATTCTTCTTTCAATGTAAACCTACGGATACACTTCTGTCTACGTAGATACTCTTTCTTATACTGTGCTTAGGTTACAGTTTTATGATTATGATAGGTACTCAACTACTCACCCATAGTTCACTTAATCGACCGGTTACTGGCGCGATGTAAACAAAGCAGTTATCAGTTAATATAAATGGTTGTCAATGATAAAGTTGTGTTTAGTTGTTGAATACAGTTGATTATAATGCGTGTTACGGTAAGTTGTTGAAATTCACCAGTATTACCAGTTTTTTCATTTTGAATAAAATATTAAGTAGCTACTTAAATAAACTAATCTCTGAATTAACTTTTAAAGACTGGAATCTTAAAATTGTAGCTCCATTTTTGTATTTATGATTTTGACAACCGAGCCCTGTTATGCTGCCCTCAATCGTATTTTTTTTTCTAAACAATTTAAACAACATTTCCAAAAAGAAACACAAGAATGATATATTGTAGTCATAATTGGCTTTCAATTTATCGAAACATTACGGATTATTATGTTTTAACGATAATAACTACAAACATTATAAAAACAAATACGCAGTGACCCGATAAATTGAAAATCAGCAATGACTAGATACAATGCAACATACTTTTTTTTAGAAATGTTGGTTAATTTTGTAGAAATAAAAAAAATACGATCGAGGGCAGCACAATAGCCTCGGTGCCCCCTAAGTAGCTAAAGCTGTTGACGTTGTACTGTTGTTTATTGATACATTGCAGGTCACTATCCTCGTAGCCCTGGCCGCGTTGGTCAGCTGCTCGCCCATAGACCCCGGGCTTCAACTAGTCAGAAGGCTACGGTCTCCACAGTATTACGGCGTTAACCCAGGTAGCATAACATCCTCTATAAGGGTTGAGGTTGAGCCTCATCTGGCAGCATCTCATCGCAGTGCTGCGGCGTGCGGTCGCGTTCTCGCTACCTTATTTGCTCTAGCAAATGACGTTCCTGAGTGACAGAAAAGGATGGAGCGACGGAAAAATGCGATGCGGTGCTGCCAGATGAGCTTCTGGGTTCAACCCTAAGCCTATTATACCTACATTAATTTTATCATAGTCGTTATTTACACTGTTACTTACGTACGTCGAGTAAGTATGAGGTGCAGACAATTGCATTACTTTAGAAGGTGATTGTACACATGATACTGAACAACTTTCCCAAATGGGACGTTAGCAAAAAAAATTTTTACCCCTTTGGGCGGAAACGGAAAAATAGTGTACTAACCTCGGGCAGTAAATAAGAAAGTCTCAGATCACATGTTTGTATCTGAGACCTTTCTTACTTTCCTGCCCTCGGTGTCGTAATCTACTGTTGACTTGCCAATCTTGCCATACTAAATTTTATGTGCATAAATACTTTTCTGATCGAACGTAAAGTTGTGTTTTTGCGAATTTACATTACGCCCTGTTGTGATAATATCCTTGATAGGTATAAGTACCTACAGTTTCATGTCTAGCGGCATCTTCTCTATAGGCACGGAATATATATAAGTTACGATACTTTAGAAGCGAGGTAAAAAACAAATCTTACGCCTATTGTTCTATGATCACAGATGGAACCTGGCTGACGACGCCGCAGCGGCCACAAAGAAATTATTTGTTGAAGGGGGAATACTGGTGCGGCACTGGGATCTGCCAACTGGAGCCTGGCTATGTGCCGTCGGGTTGCAATGGCGTCTGCCAACACGCTGTGTTACCTCCTCCGCCTCCGCTACCTTGATATGTAGCTTACATCATTAATGTATGATTAGTATAAATAAAACTTTGAAATTTGCTCACTCCCGGTTTTGTTTTTGTTGTCTTCTTCTTATCGTGTGGGCAGAGCCCTGGTGTCAGAGTTTTTTAGACCGCCTTACGGCCTCTGACGTGGTTTTTATGTAACGACTACTACCATCAGAGATAGTAGCCGGGACCAACGGCTTAACGTGCCATCCGAAGCACGGAATCATTTTTCTTTTCAGACAATCAGGTGATTCAGCCTGCAATGTCCTAACCAACAAAAATTATGTTTTCGGTATTTCGATGCTGGCTCCATAGTGAAAGTTGTTCGGTCTCACCTCTTTATTATACAGGGTGTAAGGAAAAGTATCATTAACCTTTAAACCACATACTCTACCCATCAAACTCAACAAGTTTTACTATGGTAGCAATCCCGTCAGAACAAAAAAAAATCTGCTGTTCCATACTAAACTGCAATACTACTTGACTCAGTTGTATGGAGCAGCTGATTTTGTTTGTTTTGACAGGTTTGCTCCCATAGTAAAAGTTGTTCAGTTTGATGGGTAGAGTTTAAAGGTTAATGATACCTAATTTTCGTTACACCCTGTATAAGTATGACTACATCTTGTAGTAACATCAGGGTAAAAAAAATCAAAGGAAACAAAATTATTTGCATTCGGCTCCCTGGGGGTCGCAACAGGCTGTAGGGTGGCAACCCTATCTATTTAGGACTGGGTGGTATACACAAATATCTTACGCCAATTGTTCTGTGATCGCAGATGCATCGTCGACGTTCCCGCTGCCCATGCCGCTGGATTACTACCCATACGACGGAGGCCGAGTACGTGCACAGGAACAGAATCTGCAAAGCAATGCGGCCAGCCTAAGCTCGGCACACCAATAGATCGGCAGTATTTAAAAATCGTCTGTATCCTTACCCGTGCAGTCGCCTTAGTAGTTTTAGCACAGAATAAAATATTCTAACTTACTACGTTCTTTGTTAATTCCTTTGAGCCTGTAACTAAAGACTAGCAATATCAGCTAAAGAAATTTTACCACTTTTTTTCAAGAAAATCAACCAAATCTCAACCTGTATATAAGTACAAATCCTCCAAATGGATCCGGTGTGCAGAATGGCATCAGAAGTGCTATTTTTGAATCATCATTTTGAATCACTTTCAAAATCATGATCGAATCATCATTTCAGCCTTTTTTTATACCTCTACTACTGGACATAGGCTTCCCCCAAATATATTGTGATGTTTCCGAACCATCGCCACGTTTATATTTAACGCCAAACTTCCAACGGCAAGCCTTCGACCTTATACACGGCCTTGAGCCACCCTGGAGCCAGGGCAACTACCAAGTTGTTGATACAGAGATACATCTGGCCAGGTAAACGCAAAGACTGCAGGAACTGGGCGCGATCATGTATTCCTTGCCATAGATCAAAAATATCTCGCAATACTCATTCTCCATCTCCAGTGCATGCATTTACTGTCAACCTCCAGATTTTCGCACGTTCACGTCGACTTCATAGGTCCTTTACCTATATCAAATGGCTATAGATACTGCATGACGGCCATGGCCACGGTGGCCGGAAGTAATGCCCCTTCCATACATAAAGGCTGATACAGTAGCAAACACGTTCATCGCAGTTTAGTTGGTTATCGCGTTTTTGATGTCCTCAGAAAATAGCGAATAATGCATAGGTACTTAAAATGCATAGTAATTTTGAAATTTTCTACGGCTGATGCTGATTTGAGCGTGTGACCTTCGATAAAAATCTCACTCAATCTCACCTACTCTACTACGCTTAGGCATTCTAAAGGACGTTTGTCATAAACGTGAATAGAAATGAATACAATGCGTGTGTGCTGAGACGGACTTTTACGAAAACAAATATACGGATTTGTTCTTCTTCTTATCGCGTGGGTAGAGCCCTATGGTGTCAGAGTTTTTTCAACCCGCCTTACGGCCTCCGACGTGGTTTTTATGTAACGACTACTACCACCAGAGATACGGATTTGTTGCTAGACTAGTTGTGTCACTAATTGGCCCATCATTATCAGTATGACTGCTGGCCATGTTATCGTAGCAGAATTCTACCTACTTTTTTAGTTCCTAGAACCATGCAGGTTAATTAAACCTAACCTCTGGAGTCCAGGAACCACCTATTTTTGTTATTATAACTATAATCTCATTTAACTAATGGCCTACCTACAATAATATTATTGTAGGTTATACCCATAGAGATGTTTTTCCCAGATAACATTTAGCCGTCCTAATGACGTCTGTTTACAGTCTTGCTCGACCTAGGTGACGTACATTTTCGACGTCTGTAGGTCCGATAAAGGACGTACATTTGTCACAACCTAATGACGTCGGATCAAGACGTCCGTAGGCCGTTGTATCAAGACGTACGTAGGCCGTCGTATTAAGACGTCCGTAGGCCGTCGTATCAAGACGTCATTAGGTTGTGACAAATGTACGTCCTTTATCGGTCCTACAGACGTCTAAAATGTACGTCACCGAGGTACGAGACTAGACGTACTTAGGACGTCATATCAAGACCGATCCAGGGACCTTAGGGTGCGTCCACAGCTGACGAACGCTCCGCGAATGTGCAGCTCGCGAGCGGCTCGCGAGTTGCGCATTTGCGGCGCGTTCGCCAGATGTGGACGCACCCTTAGGCTGCCTGTCCATTGACGCGAGCTGGCTGGCGGAGCGGGGAAGCGGAGTTTTACTAACCAATCAGGATTGCATAAAACCTCGGCCGAGATTCGGCCGAGCTCCTGATTGGTTAATATTTTCCTCGCTACACCGCTCCGCCAGCCAGCTCGCGTCAATGGATAGGCAGCCTTAGACTGAGATTCAGAGACAAGATTTGAGTATAAGATCCTACTTCGATATGTCAAAATTTTATTGATTTTTACATATCAAATTAGAAACTAATACTCAAATTTCGTTTCTGAATGTCAGCCGTAGAATGACGTTCCTAGACTACGGTGGAGTGAACTAGGGTTGTAAATAAATAAATTAATGAACACCGAAATGTAAAATTTTATTTAAAGATTTTACTTTTAGTAAAAGATGTTCTGGAGCATGCTGTAGCCAGGTTTTGATGCTAACTTCGACGCCCTCTGCCGTTGCAGTTGCAGTTGTGCTAACAACGCCTTCTATAAAGAAACAAGAAAGATACAATTTATTAATTGTATAAAAATGATCGTGGGAGTAGCACCCACGCACACAGGGCTCCGTATCTTTTTATTATTTGCCAAGATACCTAGATGCCACAACAACAAACTGAATATGTTATGAGGCTACCTCAGTAGGCCTTGCATACCACCTCCGAGAAAACGATAAAAATCGAGATGTGCCACCATCCTTATTAATTTACGTATGCCAGAAAGAGCGCGCATGACGTTTTTCTCGTTTAAACGCTTTGTCGTGGATGGCATGCTAGCCGTGCTGTTGTGGAGTTGTTTACAGTTGTTGAGATTATACCGCTGTGATATACTGAAAAACGGATGGACAGCATAGGCTTAATAATAGGGTCCCATTGACAACCTATGTGTACGGAACCCTAATAATAATTCATTAAAACTAATTATTTGAATTCCAAATAGTGCAAAGATATTGAATGGGGGATTGACGCAAACAATATTGAGATAGTATTGGAGAATTTCGGTAGGTACTTATGTACTCACCTACAATGCAGTCTCTGAGGCGTAGAGTGCAAAAAACTTTTTCGATTTTGGTTTTCGTTGCAGTTTTCATTCCATAGAAATTGTACTCTGCAACTAGCTTGTCGGAAATGTAGGACTTCATTGTACGTGGCACTTTACTGGAAACATCTCGACCTGACACCTGTAAAAAGAAATAAGTTAGTTAGGTACTTGTAAATCAAACCAAAATTATTTTCTTAGACAATATATAAATAACTAGTGGACCCGTCAGCGGCCCCTCCCCAATCACCGGCACCCCTCCCCTCCTGCTATACAATTCTATATCCAACCCTTTAATAATTCTCTGCGTTATTAAATAGAAGCGTCGTCGTAGTTAATGCATACAAGCATCCCGAGAAGCCAGGTTCCCCAAAACTGAAAACTGACTAGCGGGGCTAGTACGCCAACCCACGATAGCGTCATATAGCTCTATCACGCTCTTTCTATTGGGGCGCGAACGAAAGAGATAAAAGACTAAATTTGGCAGATGAATGTGTTAAATGTCGCTATCGCCGGTTGGCGTACTGGCCCCAGAAGCCGTAGCATCATAGTGTAAAGAACTAATAGTGGTGAAGCTCAGCGGTCGCGGCAGGCCAATCGTGCGGGGCGTGCGGGGGCCGGGAGGAGTGCCTCCCGACCCACGTTGCCTGCGCGCGTATCTTAACAGCGAATTGAATTAGGGTACGCCCGTACCCCGCATGCCGCGCGGGCATAGACCCGACCGCTGAGCTTCATCACTATTATTTTATTTACACTATGGTAGCATGCTACACGTGATACGGCTGTATCACGTCTTTTATCTCGTTCGTTCGTGCGCAAATAGAAAAAGAGCGAATGTGTGATAGTGCTGTATCACGGTAGCATGCTACCCATACAGGAAAGGAATAAAATACGTACCTACCAGTTTCGTAAAACACTTGCTGCACACCATAAAGTTTCAAATTTTCGCTGGGGGACATCGTGTTGAGATTGAGGATCAGCTCAAAAGCTTTGGGCCTTTTTATGACCGGCCAATACACTTCACACCATCGTGGCTTCAGCCACTCTGAATCCACAATAGAAATAGCACCGCCACCGCAAACAATAAACTGGATCACTGCGCACTTGGCTGGGCGGTCCTCGTCCATTACTAACACACTTTAGGTTCAATTTCTTTGAATAACACTAACTCAACAACAAAAAGGACTCCGCGACACGTCCGATGCGCATAGAAAAATGGCGCGACTGAGCTGAGAAAAAAGGAGGCAAGTCCGTCCGTCCGTCAGTATAACGTCCAACTTGCGTCCAACACAGGACGTATACTGGCTGACGGTAAAATGACGTTCCTAGTACCAACTAGAACGTACTTCTACGACCAACATCGGACTATTCGGACTGACTGTATAAGTACCTTAAAATGACGTCATTTTTAAGTCGCCGACCGTAAATGTTATCTGGGTTGTGATCTGTGGTTATATCTACCTAACTTTTGCGCGCGACTTCATACGCACCGACTCCTGTAGCCAGATAAAATACTTTATATAGGATCCTTCTTAATTATGTAGACGATTTATTCAGCTGGAGTGCGATTTTTGAAATGTTAAATCAGCAGTAGAAAGATGCACGTCTCCGTAGTAATATTGATATTTTCAACTGCTGAGTTCAAAGAATGAGTTTCAAAAATCGCACTCCTGATCAGCAAACTGAATAACTTTTTGTATGGGTCCACCGTCGAAATCAGCTTATAAAGCCGCCGGCAATGGAACTACGATCTGAGACAAAATAAATGAATTAAATTCGACACGATAAGCAAGCAAGCAATGAATTAAATTGAATTTATTAAATTGGACCATGTTTTAGGTATACCATTTTGAAAAGAAATGGTTTTCTCAGGGAAAGTTAACCAAGTTTCATATTAAAGTAATGCAACTGTTTGCCCTAGTTCTTAGTATTTCTGATTTAATTAAGGTATCGTAGGTACAAGGTTCCTAGAACCAAACACAAACAGGTTAATTAACCCTAACCCCTGGAGTCCAGGAACCAACGCTTCTAGTTAACCTTATCTAGGTAACCTAACATAATACTATTAAGTCCTAGGTAAGTAAAGTACCTAGTTTTTCGCCGCGACTTCGTCCGCACCGGCTGCCGTAATAGTCTTCTTCTTCTTCTTTTAGTATAAACGATAAGAGGAATTTTGGTAGCCATCAGCTGCAATGCTGATACAGTATTTATAGGGTGTAAAGTATCTCTGTGATGGGAATGGACCAGGTCTGCCTGCATAACTCCAGTCGGTTTCGGAGTTACTATGCAGGCAGACCTGGTTCATCCCCATCACAGAGATGCACACCCTATGAATACTGAACAGCCTTGCAACTGATTGTTACCAAAATTCCTCTTATCTCTCCAATCAATTAAATAATGAAAATCAGTGATTAGGAGTTAAGGACACCTAAACACCAATATCGTAAGTTTTTGTAAATATCTTCAATGTTCAGTTCAAACACACGTCCCTGTTACAGTTTTATAATACTCACCTGACCTGAAGATCACTTGACCGGGTCCTGGCGCGATGTAAACAAAGCACTATAAAAACAGTTGTCAATTATAAACAGTGACCAAAGTGCTTGTGTCTAGTTATTGATAATAATGCGGGTTACAGTAAGTTTTGAATAAAATTTTAAAAAGTATCATAAGTTGCTGGACAATTGAGCGTCTTAGGCGCTGTCCTATTGCCATCCAAGTATGTTTAAACGCACAGTGGCACAATGATTTTCGTCGGACGAACGCATGATCGCGCGAGCGATGGCAATAGGACAGCGCCATAAAAGTTAATCTAAATAGGTTTCATAGCATAGCATAGCATATGCTCACGACTATTTTCCCCGAGGGGGTAGTCAGAGATATTCTGAAACTTCAGAACATCCACGTTTCACTAATAGTACCGAAACTCTGTCCAGTGTGACGGGGAGTGAGCCCGTCGCCACTTGTAATGGACAGTAGGTACAATACATGCCTCGAAATTGAAGCATGCAGGTTTCCTCACGATGTTTTCCTTCACCGAAAAGCCTAAATAGGTTTCATCCCTGAGAAAATTAATTTTCATTTTAAACAACAACAAAAAAATTGCAACGTCAGGCCATCTAGGTATATTGTATTCTGAAGGTAAGGTGGCGGTAAAGACAAATTTGCAGGCAACATCTTTTGAAATACGGGGTGGAAACATAAGGTGGAAATAAAATATTTAGCTAAATTTTCAGGGGTGATTCAGATCATCAAACTGAACAACTTTTAATACGGGAGTTAACCAGAAATAGCAAAAAAACTGCTGTTCCACTAATAGTATCACCCTGTATAAATTCCAGGTCATCATCCTCGTAGCCCTGGCCGCGTTGGTCAGCTGCTCGCCCATAGACTCCGAGCTTCTCCTCGTCAGAAAGCTACGGTCTCCACAGTATGGTCTCCCGCCTTACGGTGGTATGGATAAAGTTCATTTTTTCAGACTTGAGTAGGTAGGTATTATCTTTAAAACCGTCAGAAGTGGCCATAACTACAAACATTAAATAATCAAATCCGTAAACCCGATAAATTTAAAATCAGTAATAAATGATAAATGACTGAAATATACTTTATTTACACCAAAAACAAATACAATGCACAACAGGAAACAGAATATATCTGATGATTATAGTTAAGGTACTTATACAATGTGACAATCTTGTTTTTGGAATTTAAAAACAGGATTGAGGGCAGCTCTGGAGGCTCGGTACCCTCTTAAGTAACATTCATAGGCAACTTTAGTTTACTAAACATATAAATGTTTACACACACTATTAGAACAATAAATAAGTTTAATTATGATTGTCTAGTGTGGTCCCCACACGGTGGACCGACGACCTGGTGAAGGCGGCGGGAACCCGTTGGATGAGGGCAGCACAGGACCAGTCTTTATGGTGATCCTTGGGGGAGGCCTATGTCCAGCAGTGGACGTCCATCGGCCGAGATGATCATGATGATGATGAGTGGCGAGTAACCATGCAGGAGGCGATGGATCGTCTAGCTAGGCCGACTCGTACCAATGAGTTTTTCCGAATTTATGTACGGTTTGAAACATCACTGGCTTTTCGGTGAAGGAAAACGTGGTGAGGAAACCTGCATGATTCAATTTCGAGGCATGTATTGTATACATGGTCCATAATAAACTGCAACGGGTTTACTCCCCATAACTCTGGATGCTCTTAACTACACCTTCGGGGATTATAATCGTGAACATATGCTTAGCTAATGCTATGTTGGAACAATTTCCTTGATAAATGTACCCCCGGCCCAAGTTAATTGTATTTCTTGCTGCTTCTTCTCCACAGCTCACGGTTCTTACGAAGCAGTTGTAAATCAAAAGTCTTACGCCTATTTTTCAATGATCACAGACAAAGGCTGGTCGCCGCAGAACGTGTATGAGTATCCGCGGAAGGGCGAGTACGTGTGTGGGCACCAGCTCTGCCAAATGGAGCCTGGAGTGGTGCCGAAGGGCTGCCCGATGTGCCAGTACCCTATAAAACCGGCCTGAAATGACCTTGGCTTAGATAAAAACGGTCGAAAGGCCTAAAAAACCGACACCTTTACCTGCGCAGCCGCCTATCTAGTAGTTTTAGTTCTTATGATAATACACATTAAAAAGCGAATCATCAACATACAATATAATTATTTATTTCCAGTTATTATGTTTGTATTTTCTTTTTGTTTTCATTGTAGGTATGATTTATAATTTTTTTTATTTCTTGTATGTTTAATTTTGTATGTTCTTTTTTAGTAATAATTAGCAATAAAGCAATTTTCTTTCTTTCTTTCTTTCCCATTTTTACCACCAGACCTACCAGAACTCTTTAGGATTATGTATAGTTACAGTAATTAAGACGAACTTAGAGCGAGCGAAGCGAGCTCAACTTCTCTCTGCTCTACGAATTGGTTATAGACAGCATAGCTGCATACCCAACCTTGGTACAATGCGGATTGTGCTCGCGCTGAGGCTAAAAAAGAATCCGCCTACCAAGCATGGGTCCAAGCTCGCGACCGCAAAGTTAGAGCTCGTAGGGTTCGCGCGAAGAAGAGGGCCTTTAATTCTGCCGCCAAGTCCTGCAAACGGGTGATCCGGAGGGCTCGATTCGACCATGTCAGCCGCATTGGAGCCAAACTGGCATCCTACCCTTCTGGTAGTAAACAGTTCTGGTCCCTTTCAAAATCGGTCGAATCCAACTTCTGCCGTCCCACTTTGCCTCCCATGCAGAAGCCTGATGGGTCGCTGGCTCACTCCGCAACTGAGAAAGCTAATTTATTTGTTTCTCTGTTTGCGAGCAATTCACGTCTGGACGCTGGTGCCAAACAGCCGCCAACCATACCTCGTTGTGATTCTTCGATGCCGGAGGTCACAATACATACAAAAGAGGTCCGCAGAGCATTGCGTAGTCTGGATGTGAATAAGGCCTGATGGTATACCTGCAAGAGTGTTGAGATATTGTGCGCCTGAGTTGTCTCCTGTTCTAACACGCCTGTATCGCCTCTCTCTCAGAACAAGAACGGTCTGCCTAAATCCTGGAAGCTTGCGAATGTGCAACCGGTACCCAAGAAGGGCAGTCGTGCCGACCCCTGCAACTACCGCCCTATCGCCATTACTTCCATTCTCTGTAAAGTCATGGAAAGAGTACTTAACAGTAAGTTGCTCTACTCAGTGATCGCCAATATGGCTTCCGCCGGGGGCGATCGACTGGGGATCTTCTTGTGTATGTCACGCACTGCTGGGGCGAGGCCATCGAGAAGCACGGTGAAGCACTGGCTGTATCACTTGACATCTCGAAGGCCTTTGACAGGGTATGGCACGCTAGTTTGCTGAGCAAGCTTCCCGCTTATGGCATCCCCGCTGATCTTTGCAGCTGGATATCTGGCCATGTACCTGCACTTTCGATGTTCGCTATATCGCCACTGTTTCGGTCCGCACTTCATTGGAATAGAGTTGACATTGGAACGAAAATGTTCACGCAATTGCGAAGTTCGAATGTGCGGGTAGAGGCCCTGATTTCTTGAGAGAACGGTCGATTAGAGTTGTCATTGACAGCTGCTCTTCTGACCATAAGGTCAGACCCTTGAGGAACTCCAGCATCAATTGCCTTATGGCATCAATTGCCTTATGGCAATTGATGCTGGAGTTCCTCAAGGGTCTGTTCTCTCCGCGACACTTTTCCTGCTGCACATCAATGACCTCCTTGTGTCAGGTATTGTTGGGTATGCAGATGACAGTACTGTCATGGAGAGATATGTATCTGGCGCAGGGGCCAGCGGGGATAAAATACGCTCGCAGAGGGAGGCCATGGTTGAGCGGACAAACTTGACTTTAAGTCTTGTCTCCCAGTGGGGTGACAATAATTTAGTCAACTTCAACGCCACCAAAACACAGGCTTGTCTGTTCCCGCAAAAAGGAGTCCGTTTAATCTGACTCCTACTTTCCGGGGTACATCTGTCCCTGTTTCCGACAGTCTTGGGCTTCTGGGTATAAGCTTGACCACAAAACTCAACTTCGGCGCTGACATCGAGTCTAAGGCTCAAACTGCGGCCAAAAAGCTGGGCATCTTAAACAAGGTGAAGCGGTACTTCACTCCTGGACAGCTCTTAGTATTGTATAAAGCTCAGGTCCGATCATGTATGGAGTACTGCTGCCACCTGTGGGATGGCTCAGCCAAGTATCAACTTGCCGCACTCGACTCGGTTGAACGCAGAGCCAGGAGGCTCATTGGCGATAGTAAGCTGGTGGAGGCCAAGCTTCATAGCCTAGCCCACCGCCGCAGAGTCGCCTGCTTGTCGGTCTTCTACAGATTGTACTTCGGTGAGTGTGCCCTAGAGCTGCATGAGCTCATCCCACCTTCCCCTTTCTACTATCGGACTTCCAGACGCACCGCGGGATATCACCCCTTCTTGGTTGACATCCCACATATCCGCACCAAGCGCCTTTCTGAATCTTTTATAATGCGCACAGCCAAGGAGTGGAATGCCTTACCTGCGTCAGTATTTCCGAGTACTTACAACCCGAATTCCTTTAAAGTACGAGTGAATAGGCATCTTCTGGGTAAGCTCGCTACATCTACGACCCCATCTTCGTCCTGAGGACTGGATTGAGGTCAAGAGCAAACCCATAGTAAATAAAAAAAAAAAAAACTAATATTATTCCTGAAATTGCGGCCCCTAGTAAAGTGCCGCCCGGGGCACTTTGTAAACTGTCTGTCACGGGTCTGATGGAAGAAATCTCTTCAGAGATAAGCTTGCCCTTTGTACTTTTCTATTATGCTGTTTTCATTTATTTAGGAAATTAGATTTTAATTTGTATGTAGTTAGTTATATTATTGTAACATTGTTTGAATACATTTTGACATAAAAAAAATTATTATAAAATGCAATAATAGTTTAATATTCTGACAAATGTATTGTATGGGACTTTATTTCCTGAAATAAATGATTTTTATTTTATTTTATTTTTTATATTTCCCTGTGTACAATAAAATGTTAAATAAATAAAAGTGGTTCAGTATCGTATGACCAATGGACCCCGTACATTACAAATTAAATACCTATCTCTGATTTAATTAGGTATTGTAGGTACGTAGTTCCAAACACAAACAGGTTAATTAACCCTAACCCCTGGAGTCCAGGAACCACCGCTTCTAGTTAGCCTTATCTAGGTGACCTACCTACCATAATATTATTGAGTCCTAGGTACATAACCTAGCCTTTACCCGCGACTTCGCCCGGACTATCCCTCGTCATCGTAGTGAGATAACAATAATTATAGACAGGTTTTTAAGTGACATAAGCTAAGGTACAAAAAGATTCATCAAAATTCATCCAATCGTTTTGCGTGATGCTCAGGGCCCTCTCAAGCCACGCAGGGCCCCTGGGAACACTCAGATTGGATGCACTTTTCGAGAACAAAAAAAATCTGTAAGGGATTAACTAGTTACGTACTTAAAACTACAAAATAATACTTAGCAACTATAGTAGCCACTGTACACCACCCCAGCCCATCCCGTGGGTGTCGTAAAAGGCGACTAAATGGATTAACCGGACGATGGGCAGCAGCGTTCTCCGAGTATATTAACACCCAACTGCGATCGCCAACCCGCCTGCCAAGCGTGGCGATTATGGCAAAACCTCCCTTTTGGGGGAGGCCTATGTCCAGCAGTGGTTAAAAAAACTGAAAAGAAAAAAACAAGTTCAGTAGTCTAGAATTCAGTTAAGTTATATTGAATAACTACACCTTGAAATAGTTTTTTGTCGATACACACAAAACAAAAAATATTAAACTCTAATGTGGAACATCTTGGCTTTAACAGTCGGGACCCATTATTGGTTGAAAATTAGGTCTAGAATTTTTAATGGGTCCCGACTGTTAAACCCACGATGTTCCACATTAGAGTTTAATATTTTTTGTTTTATGTGTGTATCGATCAAAAAACTATTTCAAGGTGTAGTTATTCAATATAACTTAACTGAATTCTAGACTACTGAACTTGTTTTTTTCTTTTCAGTTTTTACGCAGTCGGGTTTTTTTATTTTTTAAATTAATTTTTTTATTTTTCACTTTTTAGTTACGATTATAATTTACAAGGCGGTAAATTTCGCGATTTAAAGTGGGAGCTAATATCGTGGGAATTATTAAGTAACTTGCGGTGGTGGTGTAAACTACTGATTATTAATCCATCTATAGACCTAACTCGGCTCAAAGCTACATAGCATAGGCTTGACATTTCGCAAAAATGCGTGAACTTAAATCAACCACAGCTTGGTCCAAAGTAGTTCCCTGTCGTTACTGAATTGTCCTGTACTCGAAATGCATCGAATTCTGTCACCGATTCGATTCTGACTCCTACTCCAGGGACATTGTTTTTAATAGCTTTGTCGTCAAATTCCAAATAAACAGCTTGTTGCAATTCTCCGGGTTCCATCTGGTCCCTCCAAAGAGCTGGCCACTCAATTGTCCTTATATCTACTCCCATTAATCCGTTGACAATCTTCGCAAAATTATTCGAAATCCTAACCCGATTGTCAAATATTTAACGATTCCTTCAGTTTTGTTGGGGTCATCAGAAACATATAAATTTTTTGGTTTTTGACCATAATCATGTCTTCTTTTCTACTGATATAATCTACCTGCATGTAATTTATATAGTCTAGTTAGACTTTTCCAATATAAATGCCATGTTTTGATTATGTTCATCAGTAGTCGGAAAAACTCGAATGATTTCATTAAGATCGTTTACGTCTACTCGTCGGCTATCTAATATAATATCTCCAGGTGCTGCATTATCAGTTGTCTGACTCTAAGAATTTTTAATATATCCACAAATGTAGTGTTTTGTCCTTGTCTCACATTTTGTGGTAATTCACAGAAATCAAATAGATGCCAGAGGTTGACTTCACCTGCCAAGGCCAAGTATCCCTTCAATATCTTTTCTCTTGGGTGTTTGGGGTAAAAACTATCGGGTAGAATCGCTGATATAATTAATTACCTTTCAAATGATGGTAATCAGAAGAAATGGTGAATGGTGATTCTTGTAAAACTGGTTATAAATCTGAAATCGAAGTCACTTTGGTCACAGCCTGGACAATGCAAAAATTGAAATTGACGAGATGCCGTCAGAGCACATGCGAAACCAAAGAAATTGAACCTTAAATCTTCTTCTTAGGTAACTGCCGGGTAACAAGAGGGTGATATAGGGGGGGTGAGATAAAATCTTGGTGGAAGGAAGGGATTGTCAGTACTGTATGTAGTAACAGATACTCTTTCTTATAGGTACTTTGCTTTGGTCCTCTTTTCTATCCAGAAACTTTGATTGAATCATGTTTTCAACGGTTAGATTCACTGCAGAAAGAAAGTATCTACACTTTTATTTGAACTGTAATTATAAAGGGTCCTTCTTAATATGCTGATATTTTTTTAAGGGGATGATCAGACCATCAAACTGATCAACTTTCTCTATGGCACCAACATCAAAATCGCGAAACAATATCAGCTGTCCCACACAGAACTGCAATCCTACTCGAAACTCCAAATGTATGGGATAGCTATTTTTTTTTTCGCGATTTCGATATTGGTCCCATAGAGAAAGTTGTTCAGTTTTGACGCTCTGATCATCCCCTTAAAAAAGTGTCAGTATATTAAGAAGGACCCATCAAAAACCGGTTTGAAAACAGACAAAATAGGTTCCACCCCCCCCCCCCCCCCCCCTTAAGGTACACATAATAGGCGGGCAGATTGATCCCGGAGACCAAGTCTATACCAGGTTCCAGGGGGGACGCTTCGGAGCTTCGCTCCTACGCGTAGCACGGGGAAAGGGAGACGAGAGGTGACGGAGATGTTCAGGCAGTATAAATGAAATATTGTGGGTAACATTTATTAATAATAATTACCCCTAAATAAAATCACAACGTACAATCAGCTTAAAACTACACGAACAGGAAATACCTACTAAACAATCTTTTAACTTAATGAACCGATCGCGATGAAATAAAATCTATATGTTATCCAACCTTAGCTCTACGCATTTGTGAAAACTCCATTCAAATAGGTTTAGTCGTTATTAAGTAAGTATTGAAACTGAGAATGATTGTTAACCAACTTTAAATCGTTATAGATCCTAAATGGTCATTCAAAATGAAAAATATTAAGAGAAACCTAAAGATGATTTTTAAATACCTATTCAATGATACCCCACTTAACATAGTGGGTCAATTTTTTTTATTTATTTTTTACCGTATGGCGTCTGGATGTCGCCATACCTAATTGTGATTACTGTCATGTCCTTAGTGACACTCGCAGGATTAAGACAAATCGATTGACGTAAGAATCATCAAAATCGGCCCACGCGTTTGGTCTCTAGTGTGCCACAAAGGAACAAACTTACATACATACATAGATACATACATACATAGGCTGATGAACACATTACCCTTCCTTTGCGTCGCGCAGTCGGGTAAAAAGGCTGAACTTATGATGATGATGATGAACTATAATAGGTATTACAACATTTGAAATACAAACACATCAAAAATCACTGCAGGCGAGCGAGCACTTTTTTCCGATTTCTCAACATCGCGACAAATTTTGAGAGTTCAGCAAGCGAAGCGAGCTCGAAATGCAAACAGCCTGGCGACTAACTAGCTGTGACATGATTGTGGCCAGAATTCTGGAAATTTTTTAAAAATTATTTTGGGTGGTATTTTTTGGGCCCCAGCCCTCTTCAGATCAGGCCCCTGCCCCTTGTATCTATAGGGTTAAGAGGGCCCTGGTGATGCTCGCACAAGCAAACAGACAGACTGACAAAAAATATAAATCGGTGATCTGGAGTAAACTTAAAACCATGTATTTATTGTGTAAAATATTACTCGACTGGGTCCTGGCGCGATGTAAACAAAGCACTATAAAAACAGTTGTCAATGATAAACAGTGACCAAAGATCTTGTGTTTAGTTATTGAATAGGTACAGTTGATAATAATGCGTATTACGGTAAGTTTTTGAAATTAGTCAGTAGGTAGTACCTAAACAAAATTTTAAAAAGTTTATACAGTTAAACATGTAAATGCTGAATAGTTTTTTTGCTATTTCGGGTTTGCTCCCATAATAAGAGTTGTTGAGTTTGATGGTCTGAATCACACCTGAAAATTACAAATACAAAATACAAATTGAAAATTATTAATTAGTTTTTTTGAAGTGAAAACTTCTTTAGCGGCGTTGTGCACTTTTTGGGATGGGTAAAAATGTTAAACTCGCGTCAGGACCGTGACGTCACCCTGATTGAAAATTCGTAAGACAAAAATTGGTAAGATGTTAAACTCGCGTCAGGACCGTGACGTCACGTGACATTCGTAAGACGTAAGATCTCTTAGTTTCCTCTACTGCCGGCACTCCCGGAGTGCAACCCGTTGTTTTTTTTTAATTTAGCTAAACATTTTATTGTCACCCTGTATAAATTCCAGGTCATCGTCCTCGTAGCCCTGGTCGCGTTGGGCAGCTGCTCGCCCATAGACCCTGGGCTTCTTCTCATCAGAAAGCTAAGGTCTCCACAGTACGGAATCTCGGCTTACGGTGGTATGGATACATTTAAATTGTTTCAGACTTAGTAGGTTTACCCGTGAATGTGGTAGTATTGATATCTTCAAAAACAAATTATTCGGATTACTTTGCGAAAATGCATACTACACAGTAGAAGAATATCTTAACGATAATTTCTGACCCGTTAAATACATTCCTCCACTTATTTTGATTCTTCTTCTTTTCGTGCCAAAAATTTTAATTTAATCATAGTGTATTTAAGTTAATCATATTCACGTTTTGTTGTTTGTATTTTGACTTTATTATCTCTCATGATCATGACATTAACTTCGATGACATTGTTTAATCTTTAATGCGTAACTAAATATTCCAATAAGCGTGTCCGATCTATTTAATCAAGTTAATTTTCATTGTCTTCTTTGTTAAAAATTGTACTAAAACTGCATGTAATAATTTGTACGCCGAACGGCAGAACATAGCGTACCTACCTACGTATAATACTATGTTACATCTGTGTTTCCATATGCACTTGACCTATGTTTCACAAATAAATATATTATGAATTATGAATTATCTTTAAAATCGCCAGAAATGGCCAGAACTACAAATATTACAAAACAAATCTGTAATGACCTTTCTTGTTTTTGGAAATGTTGTTAGAGAGCTTACAGACGAGCGACACTTTGCGGTCGCAGAGATAAAGAGGGGCGAGACCGATGAGCGCGACTCTCTGCGACCCAAGGCGATCGCAAAGTGTCGCTCGTCTGTAAGAGCCCATAAAAATCAATTCCATTTTTACACAAGATTGTGTTGTATGTTCGGATATTATTGATAAATTAAGGTCTTCCATTGTTTAGAAATTAAAAAAAAATACGATTGCGGGCAGCACTGGAGGCTGCAGTACACGCGTGA
This sequence comes from Agonopterix subpropinquella, assembly GCA_922987775.1. Lineage (NCBI taxonomy): Eukaryota > Metazoa > Arthropoda > Insecta > Lepidoptera > Depressariidae > Agonopterix > Agonopterix subpropinquella. Next base: position 1,310,904 of record OV277694.1, on the reverse strand, counting down.
ACAATTTCCTTGATAGGTGTACCCAAGGCTTACCTAGTTCATTTTATTTCTTGCCGCTTCTTCTCCACGGCTCTTACGAAGCAGTTGTAAATCAAAAAGCTTACACCTATTTTTCTATGATCACAGACAGGAGCTGGTCTGGGGCCAGGCTGTACCCGACTAAGGGTACGTACGTGTGCGGGAACGGGACCAGGCTCTGCCAAGTTCCGCCTGGAAAGCCGGCGTATTGCGGCCCGTCCGGAAACTCCTGCCAGTACCAACCCATATTCCCAACAGATAAATACAATTATCCCAAAAATTACAATTATCCCAACAATTACAATTATTATCCTAAAAATTACAACTATCCCAACAATTACAATTATCCCAACAATTACTATTATTGATTATGTTGTTTTTTGTGTACTACATAATATAGCGTTGCCAGGCGTCCGGATAAAATCGGACATAGTTAGGCTTTTTGGATGTGTTTCCGGCCAAATTAGACGGTGTCCGGCCTGTCCGGCTTTTGTCCGGCATTTGACCAGTCTACTCCATTTTGAAGGAAACTGAGCTTTTAAAGCAGATATCTGGCAATCACTATCAATCATTTTTTTGTCTCAATTACTTAGATTTATGTAGTTATTCTTAATCGTAGAAGTTCTGTTTTGTTTAATTTTGTTTCCCATTGCAAATTGCAATATTAAGTATGTAATTATGTAATGAAATTAATGATTAATAATAAAGAAAACTTATTCAATTTCATTAGAATTTATGAAGATTTTATGATAAAATGTTGTTGTCGTATTAATAGTCAGACAAAAAATCCTGAATAAACAAACAAACAAACAAACAAATATACTTTATTTTACACCAAAACATAAACAGTAAAATACAGAGAAAAAATACAAGAGGCACAAAATAAGGCGGTCTTATCGCTAATAATTAAGTGTGTCCGGCCTTTTTACTCAAATGTCCGGTCTGTCTGGGGCTACTCGATTCTAAGACCTGGCAACCCTAACTACATACAATAAAGAATCTAAGAACACTTTGGAGACCATATGCACATAACATAACATTCGCTTTCGCATTGCAGCATCGCGGTCACATTTATAAGACTATTCAGTTCTACAGGGTGAAATTGATATCATTGGTATCCTTTTAAACTAAGAGTCTACCCATCAAACTGAACAACTTTTACTACGGGAGCAAACCGATCGGATCAAAAAAACTCCATACTAAACATCAATGCGTACTCGACTCAAATGTATGCAACAGCAGATTTTTTTGCTCCTATCTGTTTCCTCCCATAGTAAAAATTGTTCAGTTTGATGGGTAGACACTTAGTTTAAAAGGATGCTAATGATATCAATTTCACCCTGTAGACTAGAGTCTACAGGGTGAAATTGATATCATTAGACAAACAGATAGGAGCAAAAAAATCTGCTGTTGCATACATTTGAGTCGAGTACGCATTGATGTTTAGTATGGAGTTTTTTTGATCCGATCGGTTTGCTCCCGTAGTAAAAGTTGTTCAGTTTGATGGGTAGACTCTTAGTTTAAAAGGATACCAATGATATCAATTTCACCCTGTAGAACTGAATAGTCTTATAAATGTGACCGCGATGCTGCAATGCGAAAGCGAATGTTATGTTATGTGCATATGGTCTCCAAAGTGTTCTTAGATTCTTTATTGTATGTAGTTAGGTTTACAGTGTAGAGTATAACCGCTGATGATTTTTTTGCAATTTCAATGTTCGTCCCATAGTACATGTTGTTGAGTTTGATTATCTGAAGTACCCTCTTGAGCTTATAACGCATTTAAGTTCACACTATAATGCGGAAGATTCTACAATGTGGCTGCAACTTTCACAAATGTATTTAAAGCGTTATTGCTAACAATATTTTAACAGGCGTTAATTTACGGGGACAGTTCAAAAAGGGTTGTGTTTAGATTCCTTATTTAACCTGTGAATCCCGTGTCAGGTCACCCACCTTGGTGTATAGTATATATGTTTCGAAAAACCATACCTCATTTCGGGGTGTTCTGAAACATTGATAAGTTATAATCTTGTAATATACAGGGTGTAAAATTAAATGGGACACTTACTTAAAGGGGTACTTCAGACCATCAAACTGAACAACTTTTACTGTGGACCAACACTGAAATCGCAAAATAAGGAAAAGTATCACTAACCTTTAAACCACATACTCTACACATCAAACTGAACAAGTTTTACTATGGGAGCAAACCTGTCAGAGCAAAAAAAACTGATGTTCCATTCTAAACTGCAGTACCTACTCTACTCGACTCAAACGTACGGAACAGCAGATTTTTTTTACCGATGATACTTTTCCTTACACCCTGTATAGGGTGATGATGATGAAAACCAGACAAACAGGTTAATAACAGGAGACCAGGAAACCCCGCTTCCGGTTAACCTACATCGAAGTATAATGACCTACCATATTATTTTATAAGTACAGTAATTGACTATTTATAGGTAATTAAGTGACGTAATCTCACTAACTCACCATATTATGTATCATAAGAAAAACAAAACCGTGAGTCAATCTTTGTTTTAAACAAATTATTGCCTGCCACAGAGTAGAATGTCCAGTATGAATAAATGCCATCGTATAATTTTTTACACCAGGGATGCGATTTTTGAATCTCATTCGGTGAGTTCAGCAGTTGAAAATGTCAAAATTACTATGGAGATACGCATTTTTCTACTACTGATTTGACTTTCAAAAATCATACTTCAGGAGTGCGATTTTTGAAAGTCAAACCAGCAGTAGAAATATGCGTATCTCCACAGTAATTTTGACATTTTCAACTGCCGAACTCAGCGAATGAGATTCGAAAATCGCACTCCAGAATAAACCTTATGGAAAGTTTTATTCAAGGTAACGACAATTAGGTAACAATAATGTAATCAACTAAAATTGTAATGAAAGCAGTAATTATTAGATAATCTGTAGAGTTTCTGGCCGCATCTTCTCTACAATATCACTTTCCGTTCCGACGCGGTGGTAGAGTCACAAATCGACGGGTAAAACCATAGATAAATTACAAAGGGTAAAACCATAAATAACTACCTATATATTTTCACACGTCCATAAGATCGGTTAACAATTTATAATGACCTAGTCACACACATTTCAGTAAAATCTCGAGCTCGCTTAGCTTACTCCAGGATTTAGAGGTGTCCTGGTGTTGCCTCGATTCGACCTAACCTGGACCGGCGGCCCCGCCCCCCGCTGGAAAAAATCTTAGCTTCACCCGCGCCCTCTGTATTTAGCCGATTTTTACTTTATTTAGGGGAGGCCGAGGGCCCCACTATCAAGATTTCGCCATGGGCCCCATAAAGAGTAGTTACGCTACTGGGAATTCCCCAAGCTGTGTCTCCTTGACTCACCTGACCTGGAGTTCACTCACTCGACCAGTTACTGGAGGGAGACGTAAACAAATCACTGCATTGATCAGTCATGTATTAAACAGTGACTAAAGTGGTTGTGTTGGCCAGTTGAAATTATACTTCGATAATATGCGTGTTACGGTGAGTTTTGAAAATGATTCATAAAATACCTAGTTAAAGTTAAGAATTAAAAAATAAAACGTGGTTTAAAATAGAACGTTTTACTAAATTAAAATGTCTACCTATAATAAACATTGAACCTTCATAAGACTACATGAAATAGAGTGTTACATTTTGTTGTTTCTACCATAAGAAGAGAATGCTTAAAAATTGCCAAGAGCGTGTCGGACTAGCCCATAATAGTCATTGTAAGTATAAGTACCTACTGACTGATGCAGACGCCAAACAACCAGATCCCCTACACAGTAGCCAACATTGCTTACAGACATCTTGAAATGAAACGATAGCGCAGTGATAAAAACTAACAGACTACAGACAGACAGAATGGACGAAAGCAAGTAGTAGGAGGGTTCCTTGTTTGACTACGAAACCCTAAAAATGGAAATTTGGAGCAGGCAACGTCAGAGTTCTTCTTCTTCTTATCGTGTGGGCAGCAGCAGCCCTGGTGTCAGACTTTATCAGACCGCCTTACGGCTCTGACGTGGTTTTTATAACGACTACTACCACCAGAGCTTAACGTGCCATTCGAAGCACGGAATCATCTTTCTTTCAGACAACCACGTGATTCAGCCTGCAATGTCCTAACCAACTGGGGAAAGATGCACAAAGTAACATTTCACTAGGTGTCCCCCGTGGGAATCGAACCCTCGACCTCCGTGTCAAGAGCCCAATGCTCTTAACCATTAAACCACAGAGGCAGTTGGCAGTTGGCAGAGTGAAACATGTTTTTGTATATGGTTAATCCTTGTTTGAGTCATTCCTGCCTTAAACCAATTTAAATGAATTAGGTAGTCAATTAACTTTAAACAGGTTTCGTAGACAAGTTCCTTTCTCAATCTGTTTTCAAATTACATTTGACACTTTGCCATTGATATCATCATCTTATCGTTACACTGCCATCTGACGGATCTATCCGGAACCAACTGCTTAACGTGCCATCCGGAGGACGGACACGCCCGAAATGAAATACTGCTAAACGGTCATTCACGAGAGGTATTTTAGATTTGAGCAGTGTTGATTTCGAGAATAACCCGTTAGATATTTTGGCATAGTCTAAAAAAACAAGGTCTTCTATTCCCAGAGTGACACAAGCCTACGTCAGAAAAAAATGGCCGCTAAACATGGTAAAAGGGTATGATGACGTAGGCTTGTGTCAGTCACGTGATCGGAAGAGAATACCAGGCGCAGTATATTATTGTACCATGATATTTTGGTATTCACGAAATCCCCACTGAATTGGCGTTCTTTAGGCAATAAGAATTGTCCCTTTTACCTACCAGTGGCGATTCCAGGAAAAACCCTCAGAAACAGAGGTAAATACTAAGAGACAGATCTTTAAATTCCAGCTGCTACTCCTCGTAGCCCTGGCGGCGTTGGTCAGCTGCTCCCCTATAGACTATGAGCGACGCCTCGTCAACAGACCTTCGCAGGACAGGATCTTCAGAAAGCTGCGGTCTCCACAGTACGGCGTTAAAGGTATCAAAGTGCATTTATTAATTTTTGTTTATAATTATAAGCACCAAGGCAAATCATGAGCCGACCTGTCACACTGGTGTGACTGAGCACTGTGACAGTCAGTAAGTCGCGGTCGTATTGCAGTCAAATCTAGAGCTCGATTCGCTCGCTCCAAGATTTAGATCATAAATGCACGACTCTATAATATTGCTTAAAAATTTCGAGCTCGCTTCGTTCATTTCATTTCATTTCATTTCATTTATTTATTAGGCACATAAACAGATCACAGTCGTAAACATTATAAAAAAGTACAGGAAATGGTTTTAATTCTAGACGTGATCCAAAACAATGTGCACAGCACGATCGGTAACATTTTAGACAAAACTTAGGTATAGTAGGTAATTACAAGTTGTTTTACTTTTTGATTACATTTAAATGCTTTTAGATCAATTTTCAAGTGAAAAATTAATTTAAGAAAATAGGCTACACAAATAAAACAGTACTTACAAAGAACATGAAAACATTTAAAATCTAGTTCGGTTTAGTTCGCTCGTTTAAGATCGTATTCCAATGACCTCATCATATTAGGTACAGTAAAATTTCGTGCTCTGTTCGCTTACCAGTGACCTAAACATGTTGTTCGCTTCGCTCGCTCCAAGTTTTGGATCGTATTGCAGAGACCTATTCATACTGTAGTAAAAGCTCGAGCTCGCTTCAGATTTTAATGGCTTTGTTATTTAGCAATTTATAGTGCACGAGTACAGAGATACCAACGCTACTAGAGCAGTCAGTGTGCGGTTAGAGAAATTGTCACAGCACGGAATAGTAACTTCTAACTGTTTCTAACTGTTCCTATTCTATGATCGCAGGTGTACCGCGGAGGCAGCCGTCGTCGCATCGGCTGGAGTACAACGTACGAAAGGGGGAGTACGTTTGCGGGGATAGGATCTGCAAATTGCGACCTGGAGAGGAGCCACCGGGCTGCCAGGGCATCTGCCAGTACCCTGTGTAACCTGACTGGATATGTACCTTTTATCATTAAAGTATAATAGGTACTTACACCTACTAAGCTTCATAAAAATAGAAAGCTTCTAAATTCGTTCACCCCAGGTTGCTTTAGTTAATGTCCAAGATACAAAAATAATTCTGGCCAAATAGAAATTTTCGAACAGGCTTCGCTCGCTCCAAAAGTGTTTTACTTTGATGTCACACATTATTAACCGACAGAACTTTGGCTTCAATACGTCTTGTCAACTTTTATTAGTACGTGCTACAATTTCTGTCTATAACAGAGTTGCAATAGGGTGAAATTTGAAGCACGCTTCGCTCGCTCACGAAATTTTAAGCACGCGGATTGCGCTAATCCAGTAAATTAGCGCCATCCGCGCGCTTAAAATTTGTTAGTAGTAAACTATCTCTACTAGATGGCGTTGTTAGTTAATTCGTTATTTTTATCAGACTGCAAAAGGTATGATAACCAAAAAGCTATGATAATACTTTCTCAGCCGTTGCCCTTCTTACTACAATAAAACAACACATTTATTTACTAAATTATTATGTTTATTTCCCATTTTTCTCCTTCTCCTCCCTCTTCTTCCACGTCTGCTCCCAACTCTTCTGCGATAGCTTGAACGTGTCAACGTTTAGCTTGTCGGCGAGCAGCCGTCCGTACTGCGAGCTGTTGAGCAAGCTACTCTTATCCGACAGTTCTGTCATCAAGGTCACTTTCTGCTCTAATGAGGCGGCTTCGAAGATCTGCTCGAACGCGCGGGATCCGTACTGGGAGAGTGCTAGTTTCTGGTAGTAGCCCTGGAATGAAAACCTGGGTGACTTTGCGGCTAATTTCGACTACTAAGGCTAGCTATTCCAGTTGACACGTCATTCAAGTCTATAACTTTCAACTGCATACTTCAAAAGATAACTAAGAAAGCTTCTGACCTCCCCGAAAGGGATTGTCTTCAGGTTCCCATATTATAGGTAAATACAAGGTAAATACCTTAATCTAGAATACATAATCTAAACTATTATAAAACTGTAACAGAAAGTGTGTCACATTAAAGATATTTACAAAAAAAAAATTACGACATGGTTTTTACCTGTCCCTGATTCCAAATCACCAATTTTTGGATTTTTTGACAGTCTGTTTGTTTGTTTGTTTGTTTGTTCGAGTAACAAGTAAAAACTACTGAACCGATTTTGATGAAACTTTTTTGTTCACAGATGACATGTTTATAGCTCCATAGATACGTACGCGAGATCCTGTCAAAATCATGTCGAAACTGTGCCTGCCTTTTTTTAAAGGCCAAAGGATCGAGCCCATAGAACCATGTCAGCCATAAACAGTTTCATATTTTCGATTTAAATGATTCGTAAATAATGAAATATTCAATCAAAAGATGCGTTGGCATCTTTTTGATCATCTTCTCCCTCTTTATTATTATAAACAAACACTTTTTGAAATTTTGACCTTTATCCGCCTATCGATCCCCTAGAAAACAAAAAAAATACGGTCATTCTCAGGTATATTTCCTGTTGCCTGGTAAAGAGTTAATTATCTATGTTTGTGTGTACCTTTAGTTTCTTCATAAGCCTCTCCCTGGCCTTAGCACCGACGCACTGTCCCTTGCAGAAGGCGTCCGCCACGTGGCATCCCTTTGTCACATACTATCACCATCAGCTCTAGACTGTACCGCTTTATGTATAAGTTACCTTCAGTTTCTTTATCAGTCTCTCCCTGGCCTTAGCAACGACCGACGCACTGTCCCTTACAGAAGGCGTCGGCCACGTGGCATCCCTTCGCGTCACATACTATCACCATCAGCTCTAGACTGTACCGCTTTATGTATAAGTTACCTTCAGTTTCTTCATCAGTCTCTCCCTGGCCTTAGCACCGACGCACTGTCCCTTGCAGTAGGCGTCAGCCACGTGGCATCCCTTCGCATCACATAATATCACCATCAACTCCTCGGCGCTTAGCTCTAGGAGACTGTTCACCGCTTTAGCTGGTCGCTGTGGAGTTAAAATTGATTCTGTTTACTAATTATTTTAGCACATTGATGGAGAAAAAGGTTTAGGAGGAGGGCCGTCGACTCGCCTGTGATTTAAATCTGTACAAATCCTGTATTTACTAGTTTGATCGTTTTCGAGGATTTGTCATTTTTTGAACATTGTAAAATCACCACTGAACTTTTAGATGTAGTGATATTTGTTACGTAATTCTGAATAACTTTGCCAGTGGTACCAATTCAGAATAAAACAATTAGTAGCATATGTAGGGTTTGCTAAATAAGTACACATTTACTGTTGCTCACTAGGCAGGTAGTATATGCGGAGCGCGCACGTCCGCACCCGACAAAGGCTGGCAGGCAACTGCCCCCACTACGCGTTCGCACAGACACTACATCCCTTCTTTATTTTAATTTAATTTAAGATGTATTTTGTAACAGTACACTTAATATCAAAACTATAAGCAATACAGGTACATATGAATATAATTATTATTATAAAGTCAGTAGTACTACAGCTTGCATTTATTTTATATTTTCTTAATATTTTATATATTTCTATATGAATCTACCACCGCTTCGGAAGGTGCTTCGCTTGGGAGAAGAAACGGCGCAAGAAACTCCACTATGCACATCGCTATAACATAACAATATAATGTGTTATGATTGATAATCTTTGATTATTAAAGGTTACGTTTCTTACTGCTTAATTTCATTTCATTAATAGTTAATAAAAGCTTTCCAGTACCCATAGTACTCTGTGCCAATACTGAGCCCAGTAGGCATTTACATTCAACTTTAGCTTACTACTCTAGAGTCTAGACTATCCCTTTCCTTTTTATAATATTTCAAGATTTTAACTACAATTTGTATTATTACAACATTTAGTTTTATTGTGTAAAATTTAAAGTCTAGTCCCACTTTATATGACACACTATTAATTTTGTAAACTAATTACATTAAATTAATAAACCTTAATTTATTTTTCCTCTTGACCTGTGAACTGTGATCGTTATTTCAGGAGTGAGGGTTGGTTAAGCAAACAGCAAGATAAGATTGACAAATCGCGATCAACGTCCATTCCAAGTAATTTTATTTGTGGTAGGATAGTACAGTTTATATACTTTTGTCACGTTTGTTAAGTTTGGATTTAAGTTTACTTTTGTTAGGTACTTATATAAAATCCAACTAAGTTTAACCGTACGTAGAACAATTTAAAAATATAATTTTTTAGGTTTTATTAAACCAACGTGAGATTGCACATTGTTACTAGAAAAGGTGTACTGTTGAACTACAAAAGTATTAGCAAGACTACTCGTAATTTCTAATTAGGCATATGCCTTATTCAATTTTTACTTCAATAGGTAATTGGATTTGATCACAAAACATTTTCATTAAGTATCACTTATACCTTGATTTACTCTCTGGCTAAAATATAAACATTTTCTTTTGGACAATATTGGTGGTGCTCTTAAATTGAAAAAGTGGCCATTCGAAAATAATTTGTTACTCAAACAAACTTTGATTACGTCTTCGTAAAATATCGTTGTCCATGGCACTTAGCGTCAAAATCAATTTCAGTGTGATACGCTCCTTGTACCTGTGGACAGATTTCGAGTAGTATATTATTATTGGCTAGATAGCTATAATGCTTGCCTCATGTTTCCAGTTTCTGCAATGAACTTTATGGAATAATAAACAAAAGGTGTTCAAAAGAAACCTAGTATAGGTACAGGACTATTGCATATAATTGTATGTCTTGTGTGTTCAATTTCTTTGCAAATTTAGAATTAAGTGTTTAGTCTATGTTTTCGCTGTTTATCATTGCATTTTAGTACATAAAGACTGTGACTATTGGGTCACGTTACTTAAATTGGTACATATGTTCCATTTGACAGCATAAAATATAGCTCTAGTATTTGCTAACATTCCATAGATCTTTATCATTTCTTATTTATTTATTTTATATTTATGTCCAATATATATTTATTCTAGACATTTAATAGCCCATAGTTTTAGTTTTACATTGAGTTTTTTGCCTATGGCTCATTTAGGATTATTTGAACCCGAAAGTTTCTGCTTGTTAATTGTCCAGTTTTGACTAATTTTCATGGCCTGTATTAGTTTCGATACTATAAACATAGTTTTTTTATTTTTATTTGGTCCTTTGCATTTCGTGTATCATGATGACACTTTTAAGTAGGTATGAATGGTCGTGTAATGTCCGGCTTATAATAGCACCAAACATAATATTAATGTCGTAAAAGGAGACTAAGCAATCCCCTCAGGCTTCGTCAATATCTCGGATGTGCACCGGATGCTCGAATAATGTTTTAATGTCACATTAATATATGCACGCAATATGACGACCCAAAATTACTTTTCGACTATAAATTGACCATTATTCTTTCAATGAAAAGATTTTAACATTTCATTTGATTTAACTCGAATTGATTTGATTTCATTTAATTTCACTCGAATTTATTTGATTCTATTTGATCTCCTCTCATCTCATCTCATTCCTTTCCTATCCTTTCCATTCCTTTTTTTTATTCATTTCATTCAGATAACTACTGGTCAGATTTACCTGCTTTAGGATCGCATCAATTTACGATTTATAATATTAAGGAAGTAAGGACAAGAGAGTAAGTCTGTGATAAGCACATACACTTAGGCACTTAAAATATTCAGCGTAACCGCCAGCCACTGCAATTAAGGACTTTTAATTTAACTGCTGTTATAGTTCATGTACAATTATATAATATGAGTGCAGTAACTATTTTATTTTCATGACCCTTTAGCTTTTGCTAACAACTTGATAGTTGCATGATTCTATAGGTTATAACCCATATGATTTTATAGTAAAGTTGTATGACACTTTAGCTTTCGCTAACAACTTGATAGTTGCTTGGTTCTGTAACCCATATCATTTTATAGTTGCATGATACTTTAGCTTTTGCTAACAACTTGATAGTTGCATGGTTTTATAACACGATGATGATAAGATGATGATATCATTTTATAGTTACATGATACTTTAGCTTTCGCTAACAACTTGATAGTTGCATGGTTCTTTAACCCATATCATTTTATAGTTGCATGATATTTAGCTTTCGCTAACAACTTGATAGTTGCATGGTTCTGTAACCCATATCATTGTATATTTGCATGACCCTTTAGCTTTCGCTAACAACTTGATGGTTGCATGGTTCTATAACACATAATTATTATCATTTAATAGTTGCATGATACTTTAGCTTTCGCTAATGACCTGATAGTTGCATGGTTCTCTAACCAATATCATTTTATAATTGCATGACCCTTTAGCTTTTGCTAACAGTTTAATAACTGCATGATCCTGTCACCATTGCATTTGCATGGGTTTGCATGGCCTTGCATGGCCTTGTATGTAACTGCATGACCTTTTTGTTTTTACTAACAACTTAGTTACTGAATAGTCCTTTAACTATTGTAGTTGCATATATTTGCATGGCTCTGCATGGCCTTGCATGGCATTGTATGTAACTGCATGACTTTCCCGATTTTACTAACAACTTAGTTATTGAATAGTCCTTTTACTATTGCAGTTTCATATTTTTGCATGACTTTGCATGGCCCTGCATATCCCTGCATGTATGATGCATCTGCTTGACCTTTTAGTTTTTACTAACAGTTTAATCACTGCATGGTCCTTTAACTACTGTAGTTTTACCTACTTCGCACTTTATACTTATCGCCTTTTAGTTAGCGTGACTCGCGCTTGGAACCTAATATTCGGTAGGTATGTATAAAGTGTATTATACTGATACGTAGTCAAGTCAGTAACGATCGGTGCAAACGATATAGCATATTCAACAGTGTATTTAGAATTGAATTCATCTTGAATCGCTAAGTTAGACGTATGGTATAGATGTAACTGAAATTTGCAAGAAATCCCTTTTTGCCCCCTTGTTAAATAGTTGCAACTTTGCAAGTCATTCCCTTATCACAAGTCCTTAGGGATAACTAGGTACAAACAATATTGATTGTGATTGAATATCAAAATAGTTTTACACTGACATACCTATGCAGAAACCTTATGTAATCCGGTAGGTATTTGTGTTAAATTTTATGAGCATTGGCTACTGTTTTGCACCGATTTACTCACTCGTATCTATACGTACGCAGCGTTACATAATATTTATAATAAATAACACTATAATATTCAAGATGTTATTATACGCCTGTTTTCTACAATTTATAGTATTAATCATTGTAACCAGACAATTAGTAGTCTTCGTAAATATGTATCTGTCTGTTTAACCTTAACCTTAACGGCAACTGTAACCGACCGACCAACCGACCGACCGACCGACCGACCGACCGACTGACCGACCGACTGACCGACCGATCGATCGACTGACAGACGGACCGACCGACCGTATCTGACCTTCAGCTTAACCTTTAACGGTACGCGAGAGCCATAGGGCACCTATCGCTACTCCGTCGAGTTATGTGTGGGTAGGTAACATAGACAGAGTCACGATTACGACACTCTTACGATTTTATGTATTCTGGGATTTCGTAAGAAAGGATTTTGTAAGATCCTCAGACGGCGTCGACTGTTAAGTCGAGGTCCTAATCAAACGGCTTGCATAGATATACATACTCCTCAATCTAGCTGAATAACTTCATATTATGAGATAGTCATTGTCGTAGTCTCTGCCTACTCCGTAGGATTATGGCTTGAGCGTAAGTCTATTATAAAAACATGTATGGTAATGTATTGTACATGACCTTTAGGATTGGAGTCTAGTCGCAGCAATCGTTCGAACAGGTGCTCGATTTGTGGTATGTATATTCTTATGACCTCGACCCCAGCATAGCGTCTATCGTCCTGATGTGTCCCCTTTCCTCTTTTTCCTCCAGCGTTTGATGGTCATAGTTCATGAAAAGAAAAATAATGACTGTTATAGATTGTCAACCACCGCACAAACTAAGAATCCAATGTTTTTTGACATGAAAACTAATGAAATAGGCATAGTAAATAAATGAAAGTACCATGATAGCCCTCGTGGATAAAATTATAATGAATTATCGTTATTGTCCTTTTAAATCAAAATAGAACGTTATTTTAGATAATAGATATTCGCTTTGTTCGTAGTTTTCGGAATATCACTGACCACCCCCTCGGGGAACATAGTCGTGAACACACGCTACTCTGCTGCGTGAAATCATACTTTACAACGTCGCTTTAATATCAAAATTCCGACGTTGTATTTTGTTTTTATTTCAAAACCAGATAAAATACAGTGTGCACTTACGTAAAATAAGATCCCGTCGTCGCCACATGTAGGGTTTGCTAAATAAGTACACATTTACTGTTGCTCACTAGGCAGGTAGTATATGCGGAGCGCGCACGTCCGCACCCGACAAAGGCTGGCAGGCAACTGCCCCCACTACGCGTTCGCACAGACACTACAGCATACTTTTAACTTCTTTGGTAACATTTTTTTCTTTCGCAACTTTGCGACTATACCCAGTATAAAAATTTATGGCATTAGTGCCAGGTTACCAGGTTAGCCTGGCAAGTTAATTCAAAACTTCATCCATTAATTCAAGGTAATTAGGTCCATTTAATCAAGTTTTCAAAATGATATCACACTTGGCACTTCTTCTTTTGGGCCCCCTGATTCTTTGTCCCAATCATTTGTATGCAAACGTGCAAAACACGGGGTCGTTGAGTAGACTAAACGAACGAAATGTTTCCGTGCTTCGGATGGCACGTTAAGCCGTTGGTCCCGGATACTATCTCTGGTGGTAGTAGTCGTTACATAAAAACCACGTTAGATGCCGTAAGGCGGTCTGAAAAAACTCTGACACCAGGGCTCTGCCCACACGATAAGAAGAGTAGACTAATATTTATTCTGCAACTGTTCGTTCGTAGGTATTAGTAGGTACTCTTTCTTATACTGTGGTTAAGATCTCACTCACCTGAAAGTCGAGCACGCTCTGCAGCACGACAGAGCCGTGCACGTGTATGAAGTACTCCTCGTGTAGCTTGTGCACCTCCACTCGCTCCACCGGCAGTAGTCTCAGGCAGCACACCGAGAAGTACTTCTGATGCTCTTGGGACGCGCACTTGAGAGCTGCTTCTAGGTTCTGTTGAGTTGTGTCATCAGTCATCACATGAGTTAGATAGAGACTTGCTTGATTTTGAAAATATTATATTAGGGCGAAAAGGCTGCAGTCGAACTATAGAGGACACTTCGGCATCTTCTTGATTATCTTTTTCCTCTTTTTATTTTTAGGAATAATTCTATCCGATAAAGCTTGTACTAGTAATCCGCTGATTCATTCTTTGGCCGCCGCCTCCCCGAAGGACCACCGCGCCAATTGTGATCTATTGTGTTTCGTTTTAGCCGGGTACCAAGCGGTGATGATGATGATCACAAACTTGGCTCCAACTTTGTAGTTTTTCTTTACTTGTTAGCATGGGTTTTATGATGGAGTAATTGATGCATTACTCCATCATAAAACCTAAAAAGTAAAGCAAAACTACAAAGTTGGAGCCAAGTTTGTGATCATCATCATCATCTTATTTAAGAGCTACGCTCTTGTCGGTGGAGCATTTGACAATCTTATCTCTTTTCCGCTAGTGTTTTTAATACGACCACGTTTGTGGCCACGTAAGTTTAAATGATATTATGATGATATCTTCCTTGCCTACGGCGACAGCTGCTGTGTTATGGGCTTCGCTGATGTGCCCGGATTTGAATACTTACATTAACAAATTGAGCCTGCTTAGCCTTGATCCTCAGACAGGCCTTCGCTAGCGCCACGATGACGCCGGTGTTCCCGCACGCGAGCAGCGCGCCGAACTTGTCCGATAGCTCCTCGAACATCGGCTCGAACTGAAATATTACAAGCGTAGAGTAGTAAACACGAATTCAGTACATTTTAGTTCGCTAGATGTTGTTAAAATTGTTGTTTTGAGCGTCGGTGGCGCGTTGCGGAGGTATGGACTCCCAATTATGGGGGTCCGGGTTCGAATCCGCACGGACAACATGCCATGTACCAATGAGTTTTTCTAACTTATGTACGTAAAACCGACTGCTCTCAAACGGTGAAGGAAAACATCGTGAGGAAACCTGCATACTGAAGAAGAAATTCTGATATGTATGTGAAGTCTACTAACCCGCATTGGGCACGCGTGGTGGACTAATGCCCATACACCCTCCTTGAGGGTAGGCCTGTGCCCTGCAGTGGGACGTTTATAGGCTGATGATGATGATGATGAGATGTTGTTATGATCATCATTTCGCTATTTTTTCATTAACAATTTCGGATCTTTTATTCAGCTTAGTTACCTAAGCTACTTCACCGTCGTAGTTGGTTTTGTTCATAATATTGCAAGACTAATCAAATTATCTTAGCGTATACTGGCAAGGAGTCAGCGCCGTCTAACTAAACGTACCGTAACGTAACGTACCCATAAGCTGAATGGGCGTATCTCAGAAAAAGCTCAACATCCCGTCTTTTACACTCAGTTGCAGACACGCTCATTAAAGTTAATCCTCCATTAAATCTCTTGCTGTCACTTTTTGTCTTGTTGACGTAGTAAAAGCTAGCAAGAGATTTAACGGAGGATTAACTCTAATGAGCGTTTCTGCAACTGAGTGTAAGAGACGGGATGTTGAGCTTTTTCTGAGATACGCCCATTCAGTTTATGGGTACGCCACATATGGACAATAGCACTTTTTCTTATCCCATTTACTCTACGTTACAAGTTTATTAATTACAGCGCCATCTAGTATTCGAAGTCGTAAAGGAAAAGAAGAGGAAATGCCCATAAACTTAATATAAGTTTATGGAAATGCTGGGGCTGCAGATCTTAGATTTTGACCTCCTGTGAACTTTTGATTTTATAACTTGGCCAAAAAGAGTATAAAATGTACACTATGTTGGACGATTTTGTCCGGTTATTTTACAGTAAAGAATATGCTGCCATAAAAAATGATCTACTCTTTATGGCCAAGCTATAGTATTATTATTATTTTCTATTCACAATGGAGAGAATCACTTCCTAGTAAGTATGAAACGGAATCCTATCATGGAGTTATCCGTTCAAGGCCTATCTTTTTACCCGATTGCACAAGAAGGAAGGTTCTGTTTTTCGAGCGTATGTATGTTTGTATATCTATTTCCTCGACGTTCCGAGCTCCCGACTACCATCCCGCAAACCCATCTGGTCAGACGAAGAAGCCAAGTCACCTTTCGACGTGAGTTCTCGGTGGCACTCCGTGTGGCAATCAGAAACGCAGGCAGGCACAGATCTGGTCTCAGATCCTACAAAGCGGCTTCCTGGTTTTGAACTGGACCGAAAATCTTGGGCTGGCCTAAACAGAATCAGAACTGGAGTCGCTCGGTGTAACTACCATCTTCACAAGTGGGGTATAAAAGACTCACCCGAGTGCGACTGCGGTGCTCCGGAACAGACTGTCGAGCACATTGTAAATGAGTGCCCCGGCAGAAGATTCGATGGTGGAATCCGGGAGTTGAACAAACTAACCCCGAGAGCCAAACTATGGCTCAAAACCATAGATTTAAATTTGTAAAACCCGCAGGAATGAAACATGCCATACGAATAATAATAATATACCTATTTCTTTGACGCACCATACAGCATAAACAACTTGATGGATTTTAACTTATGAGGTGTCGTTAGATTCGTAAAAATCGTGATAGTGACATAGGCCATATTATTTTAAACATGCTTACTTCTTCCTTAATCTGGCAGTTATCAATCAGCCTCTGTACAGTAAAGTTGAGCATGGGCATGGAGGCGAGCTGGCCGAGTCGGTTGATGAAGCACTTGGCGTAGATCTGCGTGTACATCTTCTTCTTGGCCACGAATAACGCCGCTTCCAACAACCTGCGAGTTAATGTATTGAATATTAGGTGAATGATGCTAAAGGCTATGGCGATCCTGAGGGGAGGTCCAGTCAGCAGTGGACGTTTGGCTGAGATGATGAAGGCTAAAGAGGTGTCAGAATCTTTGTGTGTGGCAGTTCGTAGTCTCTGCCTACCCCCATGGAACCCATTGTGTCTGATTGTAAGCTTATGTATCATAGGTTGGATATTGATCTTATTAATACTTAAAAATTTAAACTCTCTAAAGTCTTGTTCATATTAAATGGTACATCAATGATGTTAGATTCGTAAAAATCGTGATAGTGACAAAGGCCATATTATTTATTATTTTTATAGTTGAACAGACCGTCATACTGAACAACTTTCTCTATGGCACCAACATTGAAATAGCGATAGTGGCCCCGATTTGCACTGTGCCACGACTTAACTAAATTTATTCCTGTCACTTTCTAAAATAAGATTAAGAAAAGAGACAGAAAACCAACAGCTGACTTTGGTGCTGTCAAAGTTACGTTATACAAAACTACAAACCTGCTGGAGCCAAATGTATGAGACATCTGCCATTTTGCTTGCGATTTCGATCTTGGTCCCATAGAGAAATTTGTTCAGTTTGATGTTCTGATCATCCTTAAAAAACTGTCAGCATTATTAAGTTGAACCCTGTATGATACTATTTTGAACAATTTTTTTAATTGATTGAATATGTTAACATACCTGACAGCTGATTCCGATTCAAACACCGGAGGCAAATTCCCCTGCACTTTACTCTCCTGCATCTCACTCTCATCCACATCAATTTTCTCATCTTTCATCTCTTTCTTATCATCGTTGCTCGTAGACATCCAGTCGTCCGGCGCAAAGCTTTCATTCAACAGCTTCTTTATCAAATCTCTTGTCATATTCTTATCCACGTTCTTAACAGCGTAAAGCAAGACTTGAAGTAACGCTGAAGTTATGTTTTGATATGGCAAGTCTTTAAATTGAGGCCACGATGATAAACGGGAACCAAATTCTTTGACAATCTCTTTGAATTCATCTGGAACGGTTTTGTAACTCATCTTCGTTAAATGCGGAGGGATTCCTTTCTTATCTTGAACCGTTTCTTTAAAAAGATTAACTTTCGGTTTTTCTCCAGGCAAAAGTGTGATACCGCTTAAACATTTTAAAGCGCTACGTAGAATATGATTAGCATACGAATCCCAAACGAAATCTTCTAAATTATTCAAAGCGTATTTGCAGATTTTTAACGTGAAATCATAGCAGGTTTGGACGTGTGTTTCGCTGTATTTTGATTCTTTAGCTTCTATTTTTGCTTTTTTCTTCGGTACTTCATCTTCGGACTCCGATTCATTGCCATTGTCTCCCTGTAAATGTTCCGTTGCTCTCTGACACGATACTCTCAGTAATGTCTCAATGACGTGACTAGTGAAGTTATCTGAACATAATCTACGTAGCTCAGGTGAGAGAACTTCAATGAACCGTTCGAGGTCTTCGGGCGAGGAGTACGGGAGGAGTAGCTCTATGACTCTGCAGCCGAGCTGGTTTCCTACTACGTCTAATTCTTCGCCTTTCGTTCGGTCTAGTACATTGTTGACTAAGGCATCTGGAAAACATTTAAATATGAATAATTCTTAAAATAAAACTGACTCTGTGGTCTAATGGTTAAGAGCATTGGGCTCTCGATACAGAAGTTATGGGTTCGATTCCCACAGGGGACACACCTGGTGATATGTCACTATATGCATTTTTTCCCAGTTGGTTAGGACACCCTTTCTCAAAGTGGGCGATAACGCCCCCTTGTGGGCATTGGAGGCTTTCAGGGGGGCAGTAGAAGGATCAGAGAAAATTAGGGGGCATTAAGGTGGTCCAGAGGGGCGAAGATTTTTTTTTTTTTTTTTGTTGAATTTTTATCTGCCATCAGTCGAAAGACTATAATCAGATTTGTTAAAAGATTTACTGGCTTTTAAGAGTGACAGGGCCAGCGCCCTACCCTCTTCTAGTTCGGGAGCACATGACTCCGCTTCAGCCTTTTAGTGTTGCTGGCTGTCAGCAGCGAGTTGGCGAGCTTGTTTGGGTGACTTCTTAGCCGCTCTTTGTATTTTAGTTTGTGCCGCTCTATTTCTTGGAGAACAGTAGGTATTTCCAGGTATTCGTGAATTTCGGAGTTGCGAGAGAACCAGGGAGCATTGGCAATGGTCCTGAGTATGTTGTTCTGAACCCTTTGCAGGCATTGGATGTTGCTTTTGCTTGCAGTTGACCACAGTTGGATGCCATAGAGCCAGATTGGTTTGAGGATGGAACAATATACCAATAGTTTGTTGTTTAGACTTAAGGTTGATTGGCGGCCCAATAACCAAAGGAGATTTCTGAACCGATTGTTGATCACATCTCTCTTTGCCTTGATATGATCTTTCCATGTCAAGCGTTGGTCCAGGTGAAAGCCCAGGTATTTCACACACATTGTTTCTGGTAGGATTTCTGGTCCAAGCTTGACTGATGGGCATTTGCCTTTCCTTAGTGTGAAAGTGATGTGATGAGATTTTGGTGCGCTTGCTTTAATTCGCCACTTGGTTAGCCAGGAGTGGGTAGCATCCAACTGTTCTTGAAGGAGAGTACTAGCTTCAATGGGATCTTTGCTGCTCGAGAGGAAGGCAGCATCGTCAGCATATGTTGCAACAGTTATGTTTGGTACCAGTGGTAGGTCACATGTGAAAATGTTATACAGCACGGGACCAAGTACGGAGCCCTGGGGTACCCCTGCGTTACAGTTGTAGAGTGCAGATCTGGCATCACCTTGCTTTACTTGAAAGGACCTATCAGATAGGTAAGAGGCTATTAGGGGAAACACAGAATGGTGCAGAAATTTTTTGATCTTGAACAGGAGGCCTTTATGCCAGACTCTGTCAAAGGCCTGCTGAACATCCAGGAATGCTCCAGTGCAGTATTCTTTGTGTTCTAGACTTTGTCTGATTGAGTGGTAGACCCTGTGCACCTGCTCCACTGTTGAGTGTTGTTCAGAAGAGGGGCGAAGATAGATTAAAAAATATAGGTAGTTTTAAAAAAAAGAAGAACTTTTACCAAGTTGTAGTGCTGAGAAATTGGTATTGCTGATAATTTTCGAGCTCGCTTCGCTCGCTGCGGGTATCAATTTCAATTCACTATCTGCCTGTGTAATCGCTAAAAATGTTCTGGTTACAGCTAAGAAATTGTACTGAAATTTCGAGCTCGCCTCGGTCCCTTCAAATATCAATTTCAACTAGGTATTTTCCTGCACAATACCTCAATGATCTGGATACAGCCAGGAAACCATATCGAAAAATTTGAAGCTCGCTTCGCTCGCTTGCTTCAGGTTCTTAATTCAGTTACGAAATTCAACTGAACGGTGGATGCTAATGCTAATAAAACTACCTGTGCGTTTTAATTGCTCTATTCTATACGATATTCTTTAAAACTCCGAAATAGAATATATCCTACGATACACATTAAAAAAAATTGCAATAGCTGTTTCCGACGTGCAACAGCTGGTAAAAACAATTTGGGGGCGCTAGAAAAAAAATTTTGCTTAAAGTGGGCGGTGGGCGAAATAAGTTTGAGAACCTATGGGTTGGGACATTGCAGGCTGAATCACCTGATTGTCTGAAAAGAAAAATGGTTCCATGCTTCGGATGGCACGTTAAGCCATTGGTCCCATCTCTGGTAGGTAGTAGTTGTTACATAAAAACCACTTCAGAGGACGTAAGGCGATCTATTAGAAAACTTGTAGTTTCGGTTTGTTTCAGAGGAAATTAGAAAACAATCTTTCATTCAAAATAAACTTCACGACCCTAGACAGACTTCTAGGACTAGTCATTTGAGAGCAGACAAACTCTATCTACATTAGATACCTACATTGTAGCATCCAGGACCCCAAAAACATGCTTAAAGTGAACCATACTACCACTACAACTGATAATCTTGCAGCGAAGTTTTTGTGTATCTCCAAAAGTATTAAACTTACTTCTCTCGTCCTTATCTTCAATGCCAGCTTTTATAGCGTCGAGGATCCCGACGAAATATTGGTACAATTCTTCTGACATCTTCGTTCCGCGGCCCATTTGGCCCTTTTTAGCGTATTTCTTAGCATTGGAGAGGAAGTTTTTACGCTTTTTTCGAGTCCTCTTCTTGTTTGGATTGTTATCTGCGACTTCTTCACTCATTTTCTGTTGTTTTTAGTATTTTAAATCCACAAAACACAAGTAAACAGGTGGTTCGGAGAGGTTATGCGCAGTGTTGCCAGATCCAATTTTCGAAATACGGGAGGTGTACCAACAGGGTTGGATTTAGGGACGTTGAAAAAGATAGCACAAAAAAATGAAAAGGATAGTATTTATAAAAAATTATAGTACACTTTAATTGTTTTTAATTTAACTTAATAGTCATTAAAATCAACACCATTCAAGGCAATATTTATTCGTCTTCTACAAAGTTTATCAGTTCTTGAATATTACTATTAGTTCTACACGTATAACATCTTTGGTATTTATTTAATCTCATAAACATATCCTCAGTAGGAATAAAATCAGTAAAATTACCACTTTTGCTACCGCTTTTGATAGCGTCACAAGACAATAAAATGCCGTCTATGGATTGTTTTGCCAGTTTTTTGCGTATCTTAGTCTTGGTAAGGTTCACTTTACTGAATATTCGTTCGCACATGCACGGTCAAATATTCATATGACGTAAAACTAAGCATTCGGGAGTAAACTTGAAATTATAGTATTTTAGCGTACTATCCTTAGTTGTGGATAGTATATAGTACAAAGGGCGAAATTATAGTAAAAATACTATAATTGTAGTACAAAATCCAACCCTGTGTACCAATAAAAAATCGGGAGATGTATGGGCGACATTATGAAAAAATCGGGAGATAAATTTTTCCTTAAAATTTATCAGACCATGGTCTTTGAATAAATGTTTTTTTTTACATTTTTTCGTTTACTTTAAAATCATAGCAATTGCAATTTTTTTAAATATTTTTCGTGTGCAAGATCCCTGAATTTCCTAATTTGGCCGGTTAACCAAAGCAAAAGCAGGTTTGTTTCGCTACTTTGCATTGCAAATTTAGTAAACTATAACTGCCAAAGCTTGCCATTGAATAGGTATTCAACTTTATGTTATTAAGTCAAAGTATAGTTCAGGCTACGCATTTTACAAAGTTATGTACACATTTAACATAGCATTGCATAGCTTAGCATTTAATTTTGTTCCGTTTTCCGCAGTTTTTTCGAAAAAAAAGTTGTTCTTAAAAAATCGGGAGAGTTGAGTGGGAATCCGGGACATCGGGAGACATTGACAAAAATCGGGAGATATCCCGGAAAATCGGGAGATCTGGCAACAGTGGTTATGCGTCAAAACCACCAAAAAATCACGTTGACAGCGTGACGTGACCACTTTTTTTTCAGAGAATCTACCAAAATGACTGCTGAAATCTACCAAAATCTACCAAGTCCTATTTCAAATTCTACTTAAAATCTACCAACTAATATTTATGCGTTCCAGATGGTTGAAATTCAATACAAAACACGTTTTTGATCAAAATATTACCATTTTTATCTAAACGCTCATCATTAGTCATGTTATTTTCGCATTTATGTAAAAAAATATCAGTTTTCATCACTTTGTAATATGGATGCTTCAATTTCCAAATAAATCCAAATAAACATTGTTGGTTCGTTCCTATGCAGGTTTAAAGTTGGTGTAGTTTTCTCTGTCTGTGTCTTATATTATAAGCCCTCTTTTATAATTAAACAACATTAGGCGATAAGATTATTATTTAGCTGTACACTACTAAAGCTTTACTAGATTTTTTTGCCTAAATCCTTGCAATTTTGATGAAATTTTCGAATACCGAATTTCTACTAAAATCTACTAAACAATCTCCCACTACTAAATTATCGTTCTCTTTGCCCTAAATCTACCAAAAAAGTAGAAATCTACTAAAAGTGGTCACACTGCACGTTGACATCTTTTTTTTTTTTTTATACAATTTATCCTTTCGGAAATGCAATGGGAACCAGCCCTTACAGCATGGTCATAAGTTACATTTTTCTGTGTACTTAAAACTAACTTAACTAATCTTACACCTAAATATTGAAATGTGTGGGTGATACACACATTCCAAGCTCAAGATAAGTTTTACGCGAGGATCAATCCGAATCAAACGGGAGCGCCCTCTTTATTTCTCACTTTTACTATATTGTTCTTCATTGATGACGCATTATTAAACTAATTTCACCACATTAACACAATAATAGCCACGAAAAACGAATCCAGAAAATTAAGAAACAAAGCCCGTCCTTATCCTCATGATTCCCGTGTAAAACCATCCTGAAGTGCGATTTTTGAAAATCATACGAGCGACTTTTCAGTAGAAAATGTCAAAATTCCTATGGAGATTATGCATCTTTCTACTGCCAAGTCGCTCGTATGATTTTCAAAAATCGCACTTCTGATGACGATGGGATGATGGGATGATAGGATGACGATGAAATTGTGGATGATTTTGTAAGCTCGCGCGATGCCGCCAAAACCACCATGTACGAGTAAACTTGCACCAAAACTTTTGTTCTTTCTTCGTATGTATTTGAGATTCCTGTTATGTTGGTCGATCTACGCAACCGTTTGGTACACAATCCGCACGAAATTATGTCACAAATATCACTAAAAACCAACTTTTCACAAATATCAAATACAGACACAAACGAACAAAATAATGGCGGCAAGCAAACTCGTTGACATCTTGAGCTTGACATTTGTTTTTTTTATTGCGGAAACACAAGGGGAACAAGCCCATACAACCATGTCTGACGTACAAGTAAAATAATGTCATAATATAATTATACAGGGTGTAAAAAAGCCCTGTTAGAGCCTTGAAGGGTTGCTTCAGACCACCAAACTGAACAAATTTCACAATAGAGTCAACATTGAAATCGCGAAAATAGTCAGCTGTTCCATACAAAACTGCAATCATAACTCGATGGAAATGTATGGGGACCGCTGATTCTTTTTTCGTGATTTAGAAAAAGTTGTTCAGGTTGATGGTCTGAAGCAACCCTTTAAGGCTTCAACAGGGTTTTTTTACACACAATCGTCAATAGTCACAGAGTAGTCATCGATAAATTAATGTTTTCTAAATAATCGTATATCGATCTGTTAATCGCGTTGTACCAAATCATTGATTATAATTATAGGATCAATGAGTCTGTCACACACATACGTAGGGCACACTGAAAGTTTCAGGAACGGACAATGCCAATGAAAATTTTATTTTAATTACGAATAAGAAACTCTTTATCAACCTATAGCCGAAAATTTTATTCGATTGTCATTTGTTTTAACGATTTGGCGGCAATTTGAAAAGAGTGTGTCGCGAGGCAAAACGAATTTAGCAAGGAAAAATGTTTTCTCCCCAATTTATTATGATTTTCATCGTGGTCCTTCCTAGTCCATAACAAAGTTAATGATGATAAACTTCGATAGGTATTTCATGATGAAGCCCTTTCCCTTGACACTTGTTTACAACTGGTTAAATGAGTTTAGGCATGATCGGAGCAATCTCAGTGATGATCTACCTGGGAGATGTCGTTCAACGGCGACCGACAACTGAAGAAAACGCCAATGCTGTGCAGCTCATGAAAGAGGCTGATAAGAGAGTGACCTACCAGCAGATTCAGGCAAGCTTCAGCATTGATATGAGTCAAGTGCAAAAGATCCTACACGAATATTAAGGCGTAGGGATGCTTTGTACTAGATGAATAGGTACCCCATAATTTAACCGATTTCAATAATTTCATAGTAAAGCAGAGGGGGTCCACTGCTTCTCACAGAGGTTCCATTGAACGGGACGATACATAAAATGGAATGGAGGCCACTTCTAAAAATATTAAAAGTATTCCCAACCTCCTACTTCTATACACTTTTTATTGTCCTGAAACTTTCAGTGTGCCCCACGTACAAACTAAAAGTTGCTATTAAATAAGTTGTGGGCAGTTGTAGATTCAAGTTTCTGATCACCCCTAAACGGATTTGGATGAAATAATGACGCACACAGATGACGAATGACGCAGACAACACCTACCTGAAGTGCGATTTTTGAAAATCATACGAGCGACTTGGCAGTAGAAAGATGCATAATCTCCATAGTAATTTTGACACTTTCTACTGCCACGTCGCTCGTATGATTTTCAAAAATCGCACTTCTAATCTCCATTCCGGAATTAGAGCGACAAAATGTAAACAACGGTGATACCACCATTTCGAGACGGAAGAAAACTTATCTCCGGAATGAATAACAGTAAATTATATATTCTACTCGCAAAGGATTACGACAACTTTACTGATATGTTAATTTTGTATGGAAAATAATTAAAAAAAACGCAAGTTATAATTTATTTTAGATAAAAAGAAAGTGTGACTGTAAATATTTTATTTCGTAGTCCGTGATACGGCTTTATCACGTCTTTTATCTCGTTCTTTTGCGCGCGAAAGAACGAGATAAAAGACGTGATAAAGCCGTATCACGGCTATCGCGGGTGTGCATGCTACCAGTGCAGGAAGCAAAACGGCAATCGCAAATCGAAAACCTTACCTACTGACATCCTAGTGATTTTAAAGTAGGACAAACTTATGAATCGTCCTTCGATTGGTCCTTCGAGCCGGATGACCAGTGTGGAATTATTCACAAATTAAAACGTTGATTCTATTTAATTGACTGAAATAGGCACCTAAACTTGGTTAACCATTACAATCTGATTATACAGTAGTTTTGTCATGCAGCGATATGATCGGCATACTAATAACATTCCTTATTCATTTGTTCCCATCAATGAATCATTACCATACTATAAAATAAAACACTCACTGACACATTCAACAGAAAAAATCCCATGAGATGACTTTTAATAACAGTTAAAATAAGGGCGACTATGGCTTGATGCGTATGATTTCGTGGGTTGAATGAACTACCCGGCAGCTAAAATGAAAACTGAGTGTGTCCCGTTCCCGCACCAGCAAATATGAATGCAACTCGAGAAACCCAACCAACCAAACTAGTTTGAGCGCGTTCCGCGGGAGAGCGCGCGCTTTGGGCGTTGTTGTATTTTACCCGTTCATTCCTAAAATCTTGTATAATTCTCTTGTATTCTAGGAAATAAACAAAAAAGTTATATTTTACCTTATATTGCGTAACATTTTGAATTTTAACAAAATTTTATTGAATGGACCAGAACAAAAACTTTTGAAAGATTCGAAATTCGAATTCCACGAAAAGAACTTTTTTCTTTAAAAAGTTAAATTAAAAACTAAACGTTTTTTTTAAATCAAGTGTTTTATAGTGCACAGATCTTTAGCGTTTATAGTTAAGGTGAGTTTTAATTTAATTTTAAATGGTCTTTAATTTATAATTTGTTCGCGACAAGTTGCGTGACAACTTGAGAATGAAAAGGCGTTGACCGATGTCTCCGTGCTGTGTTGATAACGTTCCTAAGTTATTAACATTGCCCGGTTATTTTCTTGCATAACTCCTAAGTACATTCAAAACATGTGCTACATCTACCATAATACCACATTGTTTACCATAATATTGTGAATGAATAGGCACAAAGTCTACAATGTACCTACCTACTTGAATACCTAAATAAGTTTATGTTTTGGATAACTCACACATTAAGCTTTGATGTGACATGCATATTAAATATTAAACTATTAGATAGGTAACTAATATTAAATGCTGTTTGCACTGCCCTAACTCTTAACTTCCTTCCTAAAAGATTCTGAATGATTTAGAACATCAGAAGTGGGATTTTTGAGAGTCCCAAGTTCAAATCGTCATTAGAAAATGACAAAATTACAATGGAGATTATTCTATCATAACAAAATTATGATCTCAGTTCGTCGAAATAAAGTTTTTATATTCTATTCTATAACACTTCTCTGAACTCAATAGCCAGTAACAAAGCCTTAATTCAGGATAATGTAATGTTTCCTTTAATACCGAAGTAATTTTGTTTCCTAATCGATTATTATTAGAATGCTGTGTTACACTTAGGTACACTGTCCTAACTTCCATCCTAACTGATTTTGGATTATTCAAAGCGGTCAGAATTTTTAATGATAAGTAGTTATAGGTAGTTAGGATGTTAATGCTAATAACATTAATCTGAACTCCGAGAGATAAGAAAGTCTTAATTTGGGATAATGTAATGTGGTTTCTAGTTAGGTACCTAATTTTGTTTTGACAAAATGCCACTACACAGGGTGTTAGGGTAAACAGTTGCATTACTTTAAGGGTTGATTGTGCCCATGATACTGAACAACTTTCCCTAAGAAACCTATGGGAAATTAGCAACAAAATTGTGAACTTTCCATAACTAAATGCATTCAGCTGACCGAACGTTTGTATGAAACGTTTTTTTTTTTGCGAATCTCTCTTTGTTCCTTTGGGAAAGTTGTTCGGTATCATGGGTGCAATCACCCATTAAAGTAATGCAACTGTTTACCCTAACAACCTGTATAAGTTTTTCGTTTTTATCAACACACGACATGTAGGTACGAGTATATACAGTATAGAGAGGGGTGGACAGGGGGGGCAAATGTCCCGGGCGGCACTTTAACAGGGGCGGCAAATTCGGGAAAAATATCGATTGATTGAGCTTTGTCTATAAACAATTCGTAGAGCAGAGAAAAGTCGAGCTCGTTTCGCTCGCTCTAAGTTTGTAATTTTATTACTTACAGTGCAATTTAATTACCATAATCCTAAAGAATTCTGACCACACCTATATGAAGTGGTGCTAAAAAATTCGAGTTTTCTGCGCTCAATCCATATCTTTTACTCAGGTTACTTTGCACATGTTTGCTCTGGCTCTAACCGATTCGTATTGAGGAGAACAAGTCGAGCTCACTTCGCTCGCTCTAAGTTTCTATTTTTGCATGGGGTAAATCAAATCTGATTAAATGTGCAAAAAAAATTTTCGAGCTCGCTGCTCTCGCTCTGTTATTTTTTGTGTAAGTCTTCTTAGTAGAGCAAGCCTCTCTTTCTAATAAGCAAACTTTTGCAA